>CM076579.1:1015323809-1016528071 GCA_034641835.2 Pinus albicaulis | reverse complement strand
TAAATCACTTATTCAATGGAGATTAACCCGATTACACATCAATTTCGAATTGCATGCATAACACATAATCTCATCTACAATTAATTGTCACATGCGGAAATAATAGAAGCAATCGCACATCAAATCAATCACACATTAACTCAGTATGTATGGGGAAAGCATATAGCTGAAAACCCCGCAGCTATTGTGTATATTATAATGGAGAAATCATGTAACCAAACAAGTACAATACTCCTCACAAGTACTCAGTACTTTCTCATAAAGTCACACACAATCTAGCTTAGTTTTGAGCAAGTCACTGGTTCAAAACTCCCTGCCAATTGCCTTGCCTCTATTGCGCAATCATGGCCTGTATATGAAGAGATCCAAGGTTCGAATCCCCTTGGCTTGACTGCACAATTGTCATGGAAAATTCCTCCAAGTGTAATGCAAATCCCATGCAAAATTGATCCTCCAACTGATAGCTTTACTCACCCTTTCATCTACCTCTTCCACTGGTCTCCACTGAACTGATCATGCACTGTAGTGAACTGAAGTGTTCTTGAGTTGAATAATGAGTTAATATTTAGTGAATTAAATATTATTTAATTCACTCCACTCATATCTAGTTGATTAGTTAGTTAACTAATCCCAACTAGTTCAACTAAAACAAACAGAACACAACTCCACTATCTGTCCCGTTAACTCCTCCAAAACTCCTGCCACTGAAGTCTAACTGAAGCCAACCATGCAAGATGCCATCCAACCCTAGGAACCACGTGATTCCTTGTGTCAGTTGCATGAGCCACCTCCATGACTCAAACTGAAGTGCGCCAAGAGAGTAAACTGCTGTTTATAGTCAAAATATTATTAAGGGTAAATAATATTTGACTTCCATATTTTTAGGAGATCAGTCTAAAAATAGCCTGGGTCCTAAAAATAGGGTCTCATCTATTTTTACCGACATGTCGCATACTTCAATAATCTCCAAGTAGAATTCCCAAATTATGCTCCGTATGTCTAAAAATAGACATAGTCTAAAAATAGACTTTGCGCCAGAATTTGCCTGCGGGCCCACTTAGTGAAGGCGACTTCATTTCACTAAGCTCCATCATCTTGCTGCATTCTCAACACTCCCTCTCGGCAAGATATGGATTATCTGCAACCCCTATCCTGCCTCTGTGGAATTCGAACTTGCTCCTGGTGAGCGCCTTCGTCAGGATGTCGGCATCCTGATCCTCCGTAGGAACATATGAAAGCATCATGATTCTCCGCTGAACACAATCTCTGATATGATGGTACCTGATGTCGATGTGTTTGGACCTATCATGAAATACTGGATTAGCCGAGAGTTTAATGCAACTCTGGTTATCACAGTAGATCACTGTAGGCTCCAAATGCAACCTGAACAATCCTGCGAAGATCTTCCTCATCCAAATAGCCTCGCATGCAGCCAAGCTAGCTGCCATGTACTCGGCCTCTGCTGAACTGAGTGCCACGGATCTCTGCTTCCTGCTGTACCAGGAAACTGCTGTCGACCCAATGCTGAAAACTCCTCGAGAAGTGCTCTTCCGGTCTGTTGGGCTCCCTGCCCAATCTGCATCAGTGAAACCAGAAAGCTTCACTCCATCCTCCTGTCTGTACCATAGACCATATCCCGATGTGCCTCTGATATAGCGCAATACATGCTTGCCCGCCTTCCCAAAGAGCTTGGTAGGCTTAACCATAGCTTGCGAAAGCTGGTTAACTGCATAGCATATATCGGGTCGAGTATTGACCAGATACATCAACGACCCCACCAACTGTCGATAGACAGTGGCGTCCACTACCTCCTCCGAAGTAGCATCTCCCTTCCTCCAACCTCCAGGAAGAGGGGTATCAACAGGCTTGCAGCCTTGCATGTTGAACCTCTCCAGAATCTCCCGGGCATACTTGCCCTGAGAAACAAATAGTCCTCCACTGCGCTGCCAAATCTCCAATCCCAGGAAATAATGAAGGATGCCCAAGTCCTTCATCTCAAACTCTCGTGCAAGATCCTCCTTGCATGAAAGTATCAACTGCTCATCGCCAGTCAAAATCAGATCATCTACATACGGTACGATGATCAACAGCTTCCCCTCCACCACAATCTGGTACAGGTTTGGATCCGCCTCACTCTTGGAGAATCCAAGCCCGGTGAAGTAGCTGTCTATCCGAGTGTACCAAGCACGAGGTGCTTGCTTCAGCCCATACGGTGCTCTCTTGAGTCGGCACACATGCGACTCACTGCTGAAGATCTCAAAACCTTCAGGCTGCTCTATGTACACCTCTTCCTCAATAACTCCATTGAGGAACGTAGTCTTCACATCCATCTGATGAATGTGCCACCCCATCTGCGCTGAGAGAGCAAGGATCGTTCGTATGGAAGAGTACCTTGCGACAGGTGCAAAGGTCTCCTCATAATCGATCCCCTCGATCTGTGAGAAGCCACGAGCGACAAATCTCGCCTTGTACTTCTCCACACTCCCGTCAGCCGCCTGCTTCACTTTGTAGATCCATCGCAAACCCACCACTGATTTCCCCTCCGGTCTTGGGACAATCTCCCATGCACTGTTTCTGACGATCGAATCATATTCTTCGATCATGGCATCTACCCATGCGGGTTCCTCCACAGCTTCCTCAAAAGAGGATAGCTCTGTCACAACACATTGACTCATAAGAGCCATGTATCCAGTGTACCGATCCGGTGACTGTCTCTGTCTGCGCTGTGCTGTAGGTGGTCCTACAACCTTCTCTGCATCCCGAGCCAGTCGCTCAGCTTCTGTAGTGCGCATGCGCCCTCTGATGGTTGGCGCTGCATTGGTGGTTTCTTCCACCTCCTGGACTTCCTCTTGGGGCTGATCCACATTCGGAAGCTCCTCCTTAGGAACTAACAGCTCCTCATCTGCATGCAAGTGTAGCTCCCTCTCAAGCGAACACTGCATGGCTTTCTCCTCCTGAAATTTTATATCCCGTCGCACAACAGTCTTGCGACTGTCTGGCACATACACCCGATAGTTGTGAGGTGTATCAGTGTACCCCACAAATATTCCAACTTCGGCAGTTGGATCCAGCTTCCTTCTCGCATCCTTCGTCACATGCATGTAGACAGGAGAACCAAAAATCCGCAAATGGGAAATATCAGGCCTCTTGCCAGAATAAGCCTCCTCCGGTGTACTCATGCCAAGAACCTTGTGAGGACAACGGTTCTGCACATACAATGTTGTATTGCATGCCTCAGCCCACAAGTGAAGGGGTAGGCCCTGATCATGCAACATCGCCCGTGCAGCACCCACGATCGTTCTGTTCTTCCACTCAGCCACCCCGTTCTGCTATGGGTTATGGGGTGCGATGAGCTCTCTCCGAATCCCTTCTGCGCTGCAGAACTCCTTGAATTCAGCCGAGATGAATTCACCACCGGTATCACTCCTTAGAGCAATCACCTTCTTCCCCGACTCCTTCTCGACCAGTGCTTTAAACTCACAGAACTTCGCGAATGTATCGCTCTTCTTCTGCATGAAGAAGATCCGGCACTTTCGAGAGAAATCATCAACAAAGATCACATAATACTTGTGCTTTGCTGTCGAAGCAACTGAGAAAGGACCACACACGTCTGTGTGAACTCTCTCAAGGATCGTCGTGGCGCGACTATCCTTCTCGTGAAAGGTAGCTTTCACATACTTCCCTAAAGTACACCCCTTGCACTGATCTGACTGCGCAAGAGTGCCCTTAGGAAGCCCAGTAGAAATCTGCTGCAGAATCTTCAAAGCTCCATGGTGAAGGTGGCCCAATCTCCTGTGCCACAGTTCGCCCTCATCATCTCGGCTCACCACTTCTCCCGCCTTGCATGCCATTGCTGCACAGCCATCTACTTGCAACTGATAAAGGTTCTTGGTTCGAACCCCTATCTTCTGGGTCTCTCCAGTAGTCTTACTGCGCAGGAAGGCTTTTCCTTCGCTGAAGACCACATCATACCCCTTATCTTCCAACATCGCTACAGAGATCAAGTTCTTCTTCAATCCAGGTACATGCATGACATCCTTCAACACGAAGGGTTTACCAGACTCCCCCTGAAAGGATATGGTACCGATACCAGTCGCACTGTATCTACCGTCATCACCCATCTCGATGTGCACACCCAGATCTTTGTCCTCTAGATCTAAGAACAAATCCCGATCTCCCGTCATATGAAATGACGCACCGCTGTCCAAGAACCACACTGATCCCATCACACTTGAAACCAAGCATGCGATCAGTGAAAAGTCAAGCTCGAACTGCGAAGCCAAAGCTTCTCCATCTGCAGATCTTCCCGCTTGCTTGTTCTTCTTCTTCTTTGGACAATTGGTAGCATAATGTCCGTGATCATGGCAGTGAAAACACTTCACTTTTTCCATATCCTGCTTCTTGCCCTTAGCACCAGAATGAGAGGTTTTCTTACCCTTCCCCTTCTTTTCTTTGGACACCAAAGCGCAGTTTTATTCATCAGCTCCCTTTGATGAAGATCCATCTCGAGTAGTCCTCCTTATCTCCTCCTGCATGAGATCTGCCCAAAGGCGCTCCCATCCCGGCAGCTTCTCCCGACCATTGACACTATCTTGATATGAGTTCCAAGCCTTCGGAAGACCAAGGAGAGCCAGGTCGACCATGTCCTCTTCATCGGCAGTAAACCCCACACTTCCCAGCTCATCCCCTGCATTGGTTGGTGAATTTAAGCTAGGAAGTGTTTGGCACAATCTTTCGTATACTCATCTTAGTGTTCACGAGCATATCTTTGAGCGCCAGCTTCCTTTGGTCACTCTTACTCTGGAATAGATCCGTCAAAGCTTTCCACATTAAATATGGAGTAGCCTTACCATGAAGGCCGGATACAATATGATCCTTGACGCCCTCCAACAGGATCCTTCGACATTTCGCGATCTTCTTTTGCCATGCATCGACCAAAGCTGCATCAGTGGGCTTTGGGACATCCGCATCCACGAACTCCTTCGGACCATTATCTTCTAACACTGCTTCCATTCGATCCTTCCATGCAACATAGTTCGAACTGCCTTCAAGAGCATAAAGATGTAAACGGGTTGAAAAGACGTTTTCATGCAAGCGCAAAAAATATGACTAAGTTCAGTTCAAACTCCATTAAACTGGTCTGTACTGACGTTATTTCAAATCGATTGGTCGCAGGGGCATTACGGACCTTTCGCCTGAAAGGTAGATCAGGCTTCCTGGCGGGTGTCTGGAGACTGCGTAGAAATAGTTTTGCAATACTGTGTGGATCTCGACAATTAATCTTGCTCTGATACCATGTAGAAATTAGCTGAATAAATCACTTATTGAATGAAGATTAACCCGATCATACATCAATTTCGAATTGCATGCATAACACATAACCTTCTTCTACAATTAATTGTCACATGCGGAAATAATAAAAGCAATCTCACATCAAATCAATCACACATTAACTCAGTATGTATGGGGAAAGCCTATAGCTGAAAACCCCGCAGCTATTGTGTATATTATAATGGAGAAATCATGTAACCAAACAAGTACAATACTCCTCACAAGTACTAAGTACTTTCTCATAAAGTCACACACAATCTAGCTTAGTTTTGAACAAGTCACTGGTTCGTGAAAACACTTCACTTTTTCCATATCCTGCTTCTTGCCCTTTGCATCGGAATGAGAAGTTTTCTTACCCTTCCCCTTCTTTTCTTTGGCAACCAAAGTGCAATTTTCTTCATCAGCTCCCTTTGATGAATATCTGTCCCTGGTAGTCCTCTTTATCTCCTCCTGCATGAGATCCGCCCAAAGGCGCTCCCATCCCGGCAGCTTCTTCCGACCATTGACACTATCTTGATATGAGTGCCAAGCCTTTGGAAGACCAAGGAGAGCCAGGTCGACCATGTCCTCTTCATCGACAGTCGCCCCCACACTTCCCAGCTCATCTCTGCACTGAGTGAATTTCGTGAGGTATTTGGCGATATTGTTGCCCTTCTCCATCTTGATTTTCCTGAGCTTATCTTTGAGCGCCAGCTTCCTTTGGTCACTCTTACTCTGGAATAGATCCGTCAAATCTTTCCACATTAAATATGGAGTAGCCTTTCCATGCAGGCTGGATACAATATGATCCTTGACGCCCTCCAACAGGATCCTTCGACATTTCGCCATCTTCTTTTGCCAAGCTTCGACTTCAGCAGGATCAGTGGGCTTTTGGACATCCGTATCCACGAACTCCTTCAGTCCATTATCTTCTAATACCGCCTCCATGCGATCCTTACATGCAACATAATTCGAACTGCCTTCAAGAGCATATTCGAGTCGCAAACCGTTGAAAGACATTTTCAACTCCGGCACCAAGAAAACAAAACTGCTGCAAAATTCGAATTCCACCTCAAAGCTCAACCGCCCTTGATCTGTGAGAACAAATTATTTATAGCACAGAGATCAACTACAAGGGCATTTACTGGATATATCACCTTTCAAAGAAAGGATGGATCCAGAGGCTACCTGGCCCGCATGCAGACTCTGTCTACCGAAATAAGTTTGTAATCACCGTGATGATCAATCTCTGCTTCAATAGCTCTGATACAATGTAGAAATTTGCTGAATAATGATTAATTATCCACCGAGACTATCCTAATCACATAAAATTTGAATTTATATGCAACACATAATCTCTTCCACCTAGATCATCAAACATGCGGAAATAAAATCAAGCGATAACACATCAAATCATCATATTATTACTAACACAATATGTAATGGGGAAAGCTTATAGCTGAAAACCCCCAGCTATTTTGTATATTATAATAGAAGAGAACATGTAACAATCTCAGTATAATACTCCTCACAAGTACTCAGTACTGTCTCCAAAAGTTACACACAAACTAGCTCAGTTTTGAACAAGTCACAGGTTCAAAACTCATCCACTAATTGCCTGCCTCTATTGCACAATCCAAGTTGGTTCAATGAGAGATCCAAGTTCGAATATCCTTGGCTTCAACTGCGCAATCCTCATGGGCAATCTCCTCCAATGCTTGTGCAAATCTCATGCACAACTGCTGTCGCAACTAATAGCAAACTCACCCTTTCATTTACCTCTTCCACTGGTCTCCACTGAACTGTCCATGCACTGTAGTGAACTGATGTGTTCTCGAGTTGAATAATGAGTTAATAATTAGTGAATTAAATAATATTTAATTCACTCCACTCATCACTAGTGTATTAGCTAGTTAAACTAAACACAACTAGTTCAACTAAGTTAAACCGAACACAACTCCACCAACTGTCTCATCAACTCCACCAAACTTCGCCACTTGAGTTCTAACTGAAGTCAACCATGCATGAGCTCACCAAACCCCTAGGAATAGCGTAATTCCTTCTGTCAGATGCATGGGCCACATCTGTAGCTCGAATCGAAGTGCTCCAAGAGAGTAACCGCCGTTTAGAGTCCAAATATTATTAAGGGTAAATAATATTTGACTTCCCTATTTTTAGGAGAGTAAGGCCTAAAAATAGATATCTACCTCTTCGACCATAGGTCATAAAGACAGAGTCCCATCTATTTTTACCAACATGACCAATGCTCCAAGAATCTCAAACTCGGAATCCCCGAACCATGCTCCATATGTCTAAAAATAGACATAGTCTAAAAATAGACTTTGCGCCGTAATCATGGGCTCTACTTAGTGAAGGCGACTTCATTTCACTAAGCTCCATCATCTTGCTGCATTTTCAACATTAGCTTGCTGATCCATGTTTTGTTTAGATCTGATCTATTGTAATGTAAAGTCATATTAAGAAATTACTGCAGCATTTTACAGATTTGCAACTTAAAACTCAGATCTACTTTTGTTTATGCATGATTTGGTCAAAACCCCAAGGGGATCTTGTAAATAAGACTATCTAGTTTCCAGATCTGAAATAGATCTGATGTTTTGTCCACAGATCTGTCCTAGATCTGAGTTGTAATATTCAGCTGCCGTAGCTCCTTAACATAACGCTGTTGAGTCATTTCTGCAGTTATATATGTGTTGCAACCTTCTTTTCTAAAGATTTCTCGCTCTATTGTCTCATGTATTCTACTGTATATTGAAAGAGCTTAATTGTAATTATGATTTGATGTTGTACATTCATAAGTTAATCATATTTGATGGCCTCTTGCTCATACTGTCGAAGACTGCGTTATCTCTGAAGCAGTTTGTTGTGCATAGTTGCAGCCCCTCTTGTAGGGTGTTTTCCAGCTAGACTATGTGGTAGGAGATTTGTTTACCACACCTAGTTTGATTTGTTTTTGCTCCCCTTTTGGATCTAGACTCCAGATCTGCTGATCTAAGGGATCCAAGGGCTGTAAATTCATTTCTGTACATCAACCTTCGAGGAGTGTGTTATTTCAGCAGGCTTGTTGTGTTATTCCAGATTTGGAATATTACGTATGCATACATCTTGACGAAGGCACCGTCAAGAAGAAAATCTGAGTTCCAAAGAAGGTGATTGAGGATCGGGTAGCAGACAATCCCTTTTTATTTTTTAGAGAAAGTGTTGAAATTAGCATTTTGTTACCTCTAATTTAATTTTCCCTTAATTAAATTAGAAGTAAATTATAATTCCACATCACATGACAACTTGTAAGTGTTAACTGAGCCAGGAAGACTTAGTTAGCTCAATCAATTTGAGTTAAGGGTAAAATTGGAGGTTAAGAGGTCACTCTAAGTCTTAGGACGTCTAGTTGAATTTTATTTTTAGTTGTAATTAGTTAACTTAATTATTCTAATTAAAATCAATTAACTAGTTCTAATTGAGAGATGAGTTAGGTGATATGATCCAATTAATTAAATTTGATTTAATTCACATGTAGTGATCAATCATATAACTTATAATTCACTATAAATTGTTGTTGCACGTAAGTTCTAAGGAAGGCCCAGTTGATAGTGGAGTTAAAGGGAAGATAACTATCAGTTGTATAATTATAAAATTGAACAAGTCATGCATGAGATCAGCAATATGTCTTAGATGAATTGCGAAATAAACTCGTGGAAATTTCCAAATTAATAGGGGCTAAATTTCTCCAAGAATGTGTAAGCAAGGTTGAGCAACCTAGAGCGGGAAATTGGTTAAGCATTGGACCATTATTGTTGGGATCATAGTGAGACAGTCAAAGATCATGCAGATTTTCTCAGGAAGGGAAATAACATTGTATTGTTTCATATTCTTGAATTAATGCAATATACATATTTGTGTTATGCTATTGAACATTTCTCTTTTCTATTCATGTGATTGTGCAATCATAATTGGTTGAGAAACCCAGAGCAGAAATTGGTTAAGTATCGTGCCATTCTTGTTGGGTTCGCAGTGAGATGCTTAGAGGTTTCTCATGAAGGGAAATAACATTATATTGTTTCATATTTTGGACTTAATTTTTTAGGTGAGGCTTTCCCCAGATAAATCTTTGTGTTGTGTGATTGATATTCATTCTCGTTCTTGTTCATGTGATTGTGCGATTGTAATTGGTTTCCACAATTTGTAGAATTGATTCAATATTTTGTTTTAGCATATTACGAGATCGCCTGAATCTACGTGGATTCTCTACATTTTTTAGATAAAAGGAAGTATAATATACATATCACATTAAAATATATAACACATAAATAGTACTTATAAATTAAAATCCGTTTTACAATATACATTAAAATAACGATTGTCTAACCATATTTAAATTCCTAACCGATAAAAAATTAATATGTAATAATATAACAAGATTTTTAATCATGAATATTAACCATGGATATTATTAACCTCTAAATAGATTTTTTTACAATACCATAGGCCAATACCAATAGAAAGATAGATAGACTCGAGGGAGAGTGGGAGAGGAGGAGAAAATCATAATACCATGGGGCTAATACCATGGTTTATTAATGCCATGAGTCATCTAGGCTTTTGATTATTATGTTATGGATCTAGGCTTTTAATTATTTTGTTACAATACCATGGGCCAATACCATGGTCTTTGGCTTATCAAAACCACATGCCAAAAAACCATAACTTATTTCAAAATCAAAATATTTTACAAATACTTTAATTTAATTTAATTTTATAACATTTTTTAATTAAATCTAAAAGCAAAAATGTTATAATTAATTTTGAGGTAAATCTAAACCCATGATCATCACACTACTAAAAATATTCCCACAGAGATTAAATCAAGGTTTTAATAAATTAAAAAGGAGAATATTTTTTATATATACAAATGTGAAATTTGTATAATCTAAATAATATTATAAAGAACCAAGATAGATGCATTTTAACCAAAGATCCAAGCAAATAGAGAAAGAAAAGTGACTCAAAATGATAGAGGAACGATAGTGCATGATTCATTTAAGTTTTTTATTATTGTATTTTCTTTGACATGATTGATCCAAAATATAGGTTTAATATTTTACAACCAATTGTGTTTTTCTTAAGATACTTTCTTAAATAAAATATAATGGGATCACATTTAAGAGAGAGAGAGAGTGAGATGGAGGGGGAATAGAGTCGGGGAGAGAGACATAGAGGTGGGAGAGACAAGGAGAGAGAGGAAGGAAGAGAGAGAGGAGGGGGGGGAGAGATATGGATTTGGAGGGGAAAGAGGGATGGAAGAACAAATACATTGAGAGATAGAGGTGGAGAGAGAGAGAGAAGGAGTGATAAGGGAGAGATGAAGATGGAATGAGGGAGAGAGGATACGAAGGAAGGGGGAGAAAAGGAGAGGATAGAGATAGGGAAAGAAGGGGAAGAGAGAGACAGGGAGACATAGATATGAAGGGGGGAGAGAGGGGTAGAGCAAGAAGAAGAGAGAGAGGGAGATAATGATAGAGTTGGAGAGTGGAGAAAGAGAGTGTGTATGGTGGGGGGGGGAGAGACAAAGGGAGGTGGGAGAGAAAGGGAGAGAGAGGAAGGAAAAAAGAGGGGACTTGAGAGAGAGGAGAGAGAGAGGGGGAGAGAGATATGGAGTTGGAAGGGGGGAAGAGAGGGAAGGAAGAAAAAATACATTGAGAGATAGAGGTGGAGAGAGGGAGGGAGTGACAAGGGAGAGATGAAGATGGAATGAGGAAGAGAGGAGATGAGGGGAGGGAGAGAAAGTGAGAGGATGGAGATAGGGAATGAAGGGGAAGAGAGAGACTGGGAGGCATAGATATGGAAGGGGGAGAGAGGGGGAAACCGAGAAGGAGAGAGAGGGAGAGCGAGAAGGAGAGAGAGAGGGAGATAGTGACAGAGTTGGAGGGTGGAGAGAGAGAGTGTGTGTGTGATGGGGGGGGGTAGGTAGAGGGAGGTGGGAGAGCAAGGGAGAGAGAGGAAGGAAGAGAGAGAGGACTTGAGAGAGATGGAGTTGGAAGGGGAAGAAAGACATAGAGAGAGAAAGGTGGAGAGGGAGAGGAAGTGACAAGGGAGAGATAGGGAGACAATGAGAGAGAGAAATAGAGGGATATAGATAGATATGGAGAGAGAATGTGTATGTTTTTGGGGGTGAGAAGGAGAGACAAGGGGAGACATATATATAGATGGAGGGGGGAGAGAGGGCATAAGAGAGAGAGAGAGAGAGAGAGAGAGAGAGAGAGAGATATAAATAAGGAGAGAGAGAGAGAGATGGAGAGAGTGCGTGTTTGTGTGTGTGTGTGTGTGTATATATATATATATATATATAGAGAGAGAGAGAGAGAGAGAGAGAGAGGGATGCATTTAGGGGGTTGGATAGACAGTGTGTCAGAGAGATGGAGGGAGATATAGATATAGATACAGGGGGGGTATAAGAGAAATATAGAAAAAGGGAGAGAGAGGGAATAAGAGAAAGATAGAGAGAAAGGAGGGAGAGGTGGAGAGAGAGAGAGACAGAGGGAGAGAGTGAGGGGAAGAGAGAGAAGGATAGAGAGGGAGAGAAGCACAGAATGGAAGGTTGAGAGAGAGGAAAGAAGAAAGAGACACACATAGAAAAATATAGACAGAATTTAGATATAAAAACTAATGAATATTTTGGTTTTCACTAAAATAGATGTATTGATTCCAATGCAGTTCTTGATTTCTAATCCTATTTTATTGCTTGCACTAGATGAATTTATTTTAGTGTATATTTCGATTTCTATTCCTATCTAGTGTCTTATACTAGATGCATTTATTTTAGTGCAGATATCAAATTCTACTCCTATTTGATTGCTTGCACTAGATGCATTGGTTTTAGTGTAGATATTTATTTATAATCGTATTTGTGTAGAAATTTGAATAATAGATAACTTATTCACCGAGATTATCCTGATCACACACTATTTGAGCTTCATGCATAATACATAACCTCTTCTACTATAGATCATCAATTTGCGGAATTATAAACAATCGCATGCGCACATTAAAACCACATAATCAATCACACATATAAACACAGTATTTATGGGAAAGCTTAAAGCTGAAAACCCCCAACTATTGGTATATTATAATGATAGAGTTCATGTAACAATACATAGCACAAAGCCCCTCACAAGCTCTCAACACTATCTCACATGCTACACACTACACAAGCTCTGATCAAGCAAGTCACATGCTCCAATCCTATCCACCTGTTAGCCAGCCTCTACTGCGCAATCCAATATGGATAATCATTATATCCAAGTTAGAATCCCACCAAGATGTACTGCACAATCCTCATTGGCTTCTCCATCAATGTGTGTGCAAATCTCATGCACCAGTATAGTCACAACTGATAGTCAACCTGCTCTTTCACCTACCTCCATCACTGATCTCCACTGAAACTGTCCATGCATTGAAGTTAACTGATGTGTTCATTAGTTGATTTATGAGTTAATAATTAGTGAATTAATTAATAATTAATTCACACCACTCATCACTAGTGTATTAATCAGTTAGACTAAATACAAGTAATTCAACTAAGTCAAACTGAACACAACTCCATCAACTCAATCAACTCCACCAAACTCACTCACATGAGTTCTAACTGAAGTCATCATGCAATAGCTCCACTTAGACCCTAGGAATAGTGTAATTCCTTCTGTTAGTTGCATGTGCCACATCCAGGCATCAAACTGCAGTGCTCCAAGAGGATAAGATAATGTTTATAGTCCAAATATTATTAAGAGCTAATAATATTTGACATATCTATTTTTAGACTGGAAATCTAAAAATAGATTCCACCTAGTATGTCTAAAAATAGAAGTCCATATATTTTTCCAACTTGAACATCCCTCCATAAATAACATCCTGCAACTCATAGAATCATGATCGACATGTCTAAAAATAGACTTTTCGCCAAAAATACCCTGTGGGCCCACTTAGTGAAGGCGACTTCTTTCCACTAAGCTCTGTCATCTTGTTGCATTCTCAACATTCCCTCTCAACAAGATACGGATTATCTGCAACCCCTATCCTGCCCCTGTGGTATTCGAATTTTCTCCTGGTGAGCGCCTTCATCAAGATATCAACATCCTGATCCTTCGTAGGAATGTATGAAAGTAACATGATCCTCCGCTGCACACAATCTATGATATGATGATACCGGATGTTAATGTGTTTGGATATATCATGAAATACTGGATTATACGAGAGTTTGATGCAACTCTGGTTATCACAATAAATCACAGTAGGCTCCAAGTGTGAACCGAACAACCCAACCAGGATCTTCGTCATCCATATAGCCTCGCATGCAGCCAAACTCGCTGCCATATACTTGGCCTCTGCTGAACTGAGTGCCACGGATCTCTACTTCTTGCTATACCAAGAAACTACTGTCGAACCGATACTAAAAATCCCTCCAGATGTGCTTTTCCTTTCCGTTGGGCTCCCTGCCCAATCTGCATCCGTGAAGCCACATAGCTTCACCTCATCCGACTGTCTGTACCACAATCCATATCCCGATGTGCCTATGAGATAACGCAATACATGCTTCCCCACCTTCCAAAAGAGCTTGGTAGGCTTAACCATAGCTTGTGAAAGCTATTTAACTGGATAGCATATATCGGGTCATGTATTGACCAGATACATAAGCGACCCCACCAACTGTCGATAAACAGTGGCATCCACTACCTCCGCTGAAGTAGCATCCTCCTTCCTCCAACCACCAGGAAGAGGAGTATCAACAGGCTTGCAGCCATGCATGTTGAACTTCTCCAGTATCTCCCGGGTATACTTACCCTGAGAAACAAACAGTCCACCACTACGCTCCCAAATTTCCAATCCCAAGAAATAATGAAGGAGGCCAAAGTCCTTCATCTCAAACTCTTTGCAAGATCCTCCCCTGCATGAGAGTATCAACAACTCATCACTTGTCAAAATAAAATCATCTACATAAAGTACAATGATCAAATAACTTACCCAGCACCAAATCGTGTATAGGTTCGGATCCGCCTCTCACTCTTGGAGAATCCAAGTCCGTGAAATAACTGCCTATCCGTGTGTACCAAGCACGAGGTGCTTGTTTCAACCCATACACGCGCTCTCTTTGAGTCTGCACACATGTGTGACCACTCACAGCCGAAGATCTCGAAACCTTCGGTCGCTCTATGTACACCCTCCTCCTCAATGAACTCGTTGAGGAATGCACGTTGAGGAACGCAGCTTCACATCCATCTGATGAATGTGCCACCCCATCTGCGCTGAGAGAGCAAGAATCATCTGTATGGAAGAATACCTTGCAACAGGTGCAAAGGTCTCCTCATAATCGATCCCCTCTATCCGTGAGAAGCCTCGAGCAACAAATCTTGCCTTGTACTTCTCCACAGTCCCGTCAGCTGCCTGCTTCACTTTGTAGAGCCATCTCGAACCCACCACTGATTTTCCTTCTGGTCTCGGGACAATCTCCCATGCACTTTTTCTGACAATCGAATCATACTCTTCCACCATGGAATCTACCCATGCGGGCTCCTCCACAGCTTCCTCGAAAGAGGATGGCTCTGTCACGACACATTTTCTCACAAGAGCCATGTATCTAGTGTACCGATCCGGTGACTGTCTCTGTCTGCGCTGTGCTGTAGGTGGTCCTACAACCTTCTCTGCATCTTGAGCCAGTCGCTCAGCTTCTATAGTGCGCTTGCGCCCTCTGATGGTTGGTGCTGCATGAGTGGTCTCTTCCACTCCATGAACCTCCTCTTGTGGTTGATCCACATCCTGAGACTCATCCTTAGGATCTAGTAGCTCCTCATCTGCATGAAAGTGTGGCTCCCTCTCAAGCAAACACTTCATGGCTTTCTCCTCCTGAAATTTGATATCCCGTCACACAATAGTCTTGCGACTGTCTGGAAAATACACATGATAGTTGTGGGGCATATCAGTGTACCCCAAAAATATCCCAACCTCCGCAGTCGGCTCCAACTTCTTCCTGGCATCCTTCGTCACATGAATGTAAACAGGTGAACCAAAAATCCTCAAATGGGAACATCGTGCCTCTTACCGTAAAAAACACCTCCTTGGGTGTACTCATGCCAAGTATTTGTGAGGACAACGGCTCCGCACATACACTGCTGATTGCATGCCTCCACCCACAAGTGAATGGGTAGGCCCTGATCATGCAACATCGCCCGTGCAGCACCCACGATCGTTCTGTTCTTCCGCTCAGCAACCCCGTTCTGCTGTGGGTTATGAGGTGCTATGAGCTCTCTTATAAGTCCTTCTGCGCTGCAAAAGTCCTTGAATTCGCCAAAGATGAATTCACCACCATTGTCGCTCCTAAGAGCCTTCACGTGCTTCCCCGATTCTTTCTCCACCAGCGCCTTGAACTCACAGAACTTTGAGTATGTCTCGCTCTTCTTCTGCATGAAGAAGATCCAGCACTTACAAGAAAAATCATTAACAAAGATCACATAATATCTATGCTTTGCTGTCGAAGCTACTGAGAAAGGTCCACACACGTCTGTGTGAATTCTCTCAAGGATATTTGTGGCGCGACTATCCTTCTCGTGAAAGGTGGCTTTCACAAATTTTCCCAAGGTACACCCCTTGCACTGATCTGACTGCGCAAGAGTGCCTTTAGGAAGCCCAGTAGAAATCTGCTGCAGTATATTTAAAGCTCCATGGTGAAGGTGGCCCTATCTCCGGTGCCTCAGCTCGCCATCATCCCGGCTCACCACTCCTTCTGCCTTGCCTGCCATTGCTGCACAGCCATCTACCTGAAATTGATAAAGGTTCTTAACTCGAACCCCTATCCTCCGGGTCTCACCAGTTTCCTTACTGCGCAGGAAAGCCTTTCCTTCGCTAAAGACAACATCATATCCCTTGTCTTCTAACATCGCCACAGAGATAAGATTCTTCTTCAATCCTGGAACATGCATCACTTCCTTCAATACGAAGGGTTTACCAGAATTCCTCTCAAAGGAAATGGTACCGATACCGGTCGCACTGTATCTACCATCATCGCCCATCTCGATGTGCACTCCAAGATCTTTCTCATCTAGATCAGTAAACAAATCTCGACCTCTTGTCATGTGAAAAGACGCACCACTGTCCAGAAACCACACTGACCCCGCCACACTTGAGACCAAGCATGCGATCAGCGAAAAATCTAGCTCAAAATGTGAGGCTAAGGCCTCTCCAGCTGCAGATCCAGCAACCTGCTTGTTTTTCTTCTTCTGCGGACAATTTGTGGCATAATGTCCGTGTTGGTGACAGTGAAAGCACTTCACCTTGGACATGTCCTGCTTCTTGCCTTTCGCACCGGATTGAGAAGCTTTCTTATTCTTCCCCTTCTTTTCTTTGGCAGCCAAAGAGCAATTCTCTTCATCAGATGCCTTTGATGAAGATCCGTCCCTGGTACTTCGCCTTATCTCCTCTTGCACAAGATCCGACCAAAGTCGCTCCCATCTTGGCAATTTCTCCCGACCATTGACAGAGTCCTGATAGGAATGCCAACTCTTCGGAAGCCCAAGGAGAGCCAAGCTCACCAAGTCCTCGTCATCTACAACCACCCCCACACTTCCCAGCTCATCCCTGCATTGGATGAACTTCATGAGGTACTTGGGCATACTGTCGCCTTTCTCCATCTTTATGTTTCTGAGTTTATCCTTGAGCGCCAACTTCCTCTGGTCGCTCTTGCTTTGGAATAAATCTGTCAAGGCTTTCCACATCAAGAATTGAGAAGCCTTACCATGCAGGCTGGACACTATGTGATCCTTCACGCTCTCCAACAGAATCCTTCGACACTTTGCTGTCTTCTTTTGCCAAGCCTCAATTACGGCAGCATCGCTAGAAGTAGGCTTTGGGACTTCAACATCTATGAACTCCTTTAACCCATTGTCATCTAACACTGCCTCCATCCTATCCTTCCATGCAATATAATTCGAGCTGCCCTCAAGGGCATACTTTAATCGCAATCTGTTGAAAGACATCTCAACTTCGACACCAAGAAAACACTGCTGCAAATTCGAATTCGACCAGCTCAAAACTCAACCGCTTCAATGTCTGCAATTGCTCCAATGATCAATATTGCTTCGATACCATGTAGAAATTTGAATAATAGATAAATTATTCACCGAGATTATCCTGATCACACACTATTTGAGCTTCATGCATAATACATAACCTCTTCTACTATTGATCATCAATTTGCGGAATTATAAACAATCACATGCACACATTAAAACCACATAATCAATCACACATATAAACACAGTATTTATGGGAAAGCTTAAAGCTGAAAATCCCCAACTATCTGTATATTATAATGATAGAGTTCATGTAACAATAAATAGCACAAAGCCCCTCACAAGCTCTCAGCACTATCTCACATGCTACACACTACACAAGCTCTGATCAAGCAAGTCACATGCTCCAATCCTGTCCACCTGTTAGCCAGCCTCTACTGCGCAATCCAATATGGATAATCATTAGATCCAAGTTCGAATCCCACCAAGATTTACTACGCAATCCTCATTGGCCTCTCCATCAATGTGTGTGCAAATCTCATGCACCAGTATAGTCACAACTGATAGTCAACCTGCTCTTTCACCTACCTCCATCACTGATCTCCACTGAAACTGTCCATGCACTGAAGTTAACTGATGTGTTCATTAGTTGATTTATGAGTTAATAATTAGTGAATTAATTAATAATTAATTCACACCACTCATCACTAGTGTATTAATCAGCTAGACTAAATACAACTAGTTCAACTAAGTCAAACTGAACACAACTCCATCAACTCCTCAATCAACTCCACCAAACTCACTCACATGAGTTCTAACTGAAGTCATCATGCAATAGCTTCACTTAGACCCTAGGAATAGCGTAATTCCTTTTTTCAGCTACATGTGCCACATCCAGGCATCAAACTGAAGTGCTCTAAGAGGATAAGATAATGTTTATAGTCCAAATATTATTAAGAGCTAATAATATTCGACATATCTATTTTTAGACTGGCAATCTAAAAATAGATTCCGCCCAGTATGTCTAAAAATATAAGTCCATCTATTTTTCCAACTTGACCATCCCTCCACAAATAGCATCCTGCAACTCATAGAATCATGATCAACATGTCTAAAAATAGACTTTGCGCCAAAAATACCCTGCGGGCCCACTTAGTGAAGGCGACTTCTTTCTACTAAGCTCTGTCATCTTGTTGCATTCTCAACACTCCCTCTCAACAAGATACGGATTATTTGCAACCCCTATCCTACCCCTGTGGTATTCGAATTTTCTCCCGATGAGCGCCTTCGTCAAGATATCAGCATCTTGATCCTCCGTAGGAATGTATGAAAGTAACATGATCCTCCACTGCACTCAATCTCTGATATGATGATACCGAATGTCAATGCGTTTGGATCTATCATGAAATACTGGATTAGCCAAGAGTTTGATGCAACTCTGGTTATCACAATAAATCACAGTAGGCTCCAAGTGTGAACCGAACAACCCGACCAGGATCTTCCTCATCCATATAGCCTCGCATGCAGTTAAACTTGCTGCCATATACTCGGCCTCTACTGAAATGAGTGCCACGGATCTCTGCTTCCTGCTGTACCAAGAAACTACTGTCGACCCAATACTAAAAATCCCTCCAGATGTGCCCTTTCTGTCCATTGGGCTCCCTGCCCAATCTGCATCCGTGAAGCCACATAGCTTCACCTCATCCTCCTGTCTATACCACAATCCATATCCCGATGTGCCTCTGAGATAATGCAATACATGCTTGCCCGCCTTCCAAAAGAGCTTGGTAGGCTTAACCATAGATTTTTAAAGCTGGTTAACTGCATAGCATATATCGGGTCGTGTATTGAACAGATACATAAGCGACCCCACCAACTGTCGATAAACAGTGGCATCCACTACCTCCGCTGAAGTAGCATCCTCCTTCCTCCAACCACCAGGAAGAGGAGTATCAACAGGCTTGCAGCCATGCATGTTGAACTTCTCCAGTATCTCCCGGGCATACTTACCCTGAGAAACAAACAGTCCACCACTGCACTGCCAAATTTCCAATCCCGGGAAATAATGAAGGAGGCCCAAGTCCTTCATCTCAAACTCTTTTGCAAGATCCTCCTTGCATGAGAGTATCAACAGCTCATCACCTGTCAAAATCAAATCATCTACATAAAGTACAATGATCAGCAACTTACCCTCCACCACAATCTGGTATAGGTTCGGATCCGCCTCACTCTTGGAGAATCCAAGTTTGGTGACATAACTGTCTATCCATGTGTACCAAGCACGAGGTGCTTGTTTCAACCCATACAACGCTCTCTTGAGTCTGCACACATGTGACTCGCTGCTGAAGATCTCGAAACCTTCGGGCTGCTCTATGTACACGTCCTCCTCAATGACTCCGTTGAGGAACACAGTCTGCACATCCATCTGATGAATGTGCCACACATACACACTCTTTCTCCATATCTATCTATCTCTCTCTCTCTCTCTTCCTCCCTTTTCCAGTCCCTCTCTCTCTCTCTTCCCCTTCTCTATCTCTAACACTTCTCTCTCCATATCTATATCTCTTTCTCCCTCCCTATCTTTTCCTCTCTCTCCCCCTCCATCTATATCTCTATTTCACCCCCAAAACATACACACTCTCTCTCAGTGTAAGCACATAAACATTATTCATGATGTGAATTGAATTTTATGTTACAGTAATTCAACCATAAATTCAATACTTGAATTTTCATCTTAAATCAAATGTTCACTTACTTGAAATGTCTTCTTCCTGAAATTGTAAATTTTTTGTAATTGGCTACATTCTTACTATTCCCATTTTCCATCTTTCAACATTGTTAATCACTTTTCATTCAAATGCGATAATAGAGAATAAATAATAGGTGTGACAATAAGAGCAGTAGAAGAAAATAGTTTCAGATTGATCACAATAAAGATTGTTTGTAATTGACTATATTCTTATTATTCACATTTTCTATCATTCAACATTTACATTATCACTTTGCACTTGATTTTTTTATTTCATCATTTTTCATCATTCAAGTTACTAGCAATATCTCTCATCTCAACAAATTGAAGTAACTAAGCAAAGTTAAAATTAAATTGACCAAATTAATCTTAGACATATTTAGAATATTTAAAATGATCAAAATAATTAGATGTTGAATAAATTTTGTATGACCGCACACGCCTGAAACCAACCTAGATCCATCTTAACCCTTGATCTATCAAGCACCGAGAGGGATCAAATCTCTCGAGGTGCAAACCTTTCCTCACATTTTTCACTAAAAAATAGGTTTGCACCTCAAGAGATTTGATCCCTCTCAACGATTGATAGATCCGGGGTTAAGATGGATCTAGGCTGGTTTAATTGAATAACATATTAGTCAATTCTTGACAATGATTTATTAGTAGATGACCATCACCTCAAGAAGTTGCTATGTAAATTAAACACAATACCAAGGTTAAATATCTCTAACATAAACTTTTCATCATTTTGATAAATACACATAATAAATTATAATTACTTGATATAATTAGATGGGTCAGTGTTAGTGTTCTGTATAAACAAAATAGAAATAGAAAATACTGTGATAAATAAGTTGAGAAATAAAGGGTTTTAATTTTCATTTTTCGAATAAATATCTTGTTTGATTGTTGCACTCACAAGAGTTGTGCGTTTGTAATAAATTTATGGTAATGTCTATTTCCCAAGAAAGATAAAATTTATCTTCATTCTTATTAGGTAAATGATGATCCATAGTTAAATTGAATGAATAAATTTTGTTTAACAAGGTTAACACTATAGAACCATTGAAAATTACATGTGGACATTGCTTGCTATCTATTACAAAAACACATATTGCAAGTTAATAGTTTTCTTTACTCACTCTTTTTTCTACACTAATCGACTACATATGGAACTAAGAAATTCTTGCAAACATAGAGGATCAAGATTATCCATAATATCAATTTGCATAGAATACTCTATTCCATGTGAGTTATATCAAGATAACCATAATGTCAAATTCCCTTTCACTCACATTTATTTATTAGAAAGAAGAAAACATTTCCAACATTTTCATTCAATCCTGTCATAGTAGAAAATACATGAGAGTGTTTTTTATTGTTTTTACATATCTGTTAGGTAGAGAGAATTGTCATACCACTTCATGTGTATAATCTGTGCCCTAGAGTTTTCAATAATCCAAGACAAAATCATAACTTATTTAACCCCTTAGCAAATATATTTTCCGATGAAAACAGTCTACAATAACTATTCTTTAGATCATGTACAAACAAAGTTTATATGTGAGAGTGACCAAATTTAGGTCTTCCTATTTTAATTGCATCTAAGTAGAACTCCTCCTAGATATATCTTATCTAATTCTAAAGAGCTAGTTCCTTACAAATTTCTCAAAGGAATCCTTAAAAAACAATGCAAATCATCTGGTCATTATTTTCTTGAGTAAGCTAGCATCACTGAATAATGTATTAGTCACAGATGTAGAATTGGAAACTCTATTTTTTTTCAACAACAATCTTGAGAGAATCAATCTCAATGGGAGCTTACTATAAACTTAAAAGTGGTTCTATGTAATCATTCTTTGTACTAATCTGCAATTGTTTTATGACAATAAATGATTTATTCTTGGCTACTATGGAAAGTGGTTCCAAAATGCTTAGGAATTTGAGCTTGGTAGGGTTAATTTCCCCAATTTGTTGACATGTCAGTTAATTGAATCCTTTGTTATGCTATTTAAAGCCTCAGATTGAATATCTTCACACATATTCATGGTTGAAACATTAATTCTCTACATTATCTAAATTTCTAGGTGAACATTTTTGAAAGTATGAATACAAGTTAAAATTATATAGTTTGATAACATATTGGCCATATTTATTCATGTATTTATATCAATTTGACTACCTTTGATGCTGAACAAAATATCTATCCAAACACATTGCTTGAGATGGAAATGTTCCTCCTAAATTTGTCAAAGGTATTTGGTGTGGCAAACTTCATTATTATTGCAGCCAACACCTTTTCCTTTCTTCGAATTCATAGAAGGAATTTAGCTCCCTTTCAAAATCCAATTGATGAGACATAGGAGGTGCTCGCAAGATTTCCAGTAAGCAAAGATGGTAATTTCATTTTTTGCTTCTATATTATTTTTATTATGAAAATAATATTCTTTCGTTGTGAAAGGCTAATCATTTATGGTATTTTTTAGTCACGGGGGCTTAACTCAATGAACCTATGACATATCATGTGCGTTCGTGGCATACTAAATAATACTCTTAATTTGACTACATAAATTTTGAAAATACTTCTAAAAATCGCATTCTTTAACCCCCTACGAATATGAAACCAATATACCTTCCCAATTTAAAAAACGCCTACTTTCGCTAGATATTGTAGGTATCCATTTTTTCATTAACATTTTTTGTATCCCTTTAAATTTTTTCATTAAATTTGAGCTCCATCTTTTATACCTGCAAATATAAAAACCCTTTACCCCCTATTATATGCTCAATACATTATGTCATTTCCCCCCCAATATATATCCCCCAATATGAACCCATGTGGTATGGTATTTCTCCACCCGTGAAGCCCCCATGTTTTTAGTAGCTGCAAATCTATATTCATTTCAAGTGTTTGAAGATTTGGACAATTTCTTTATGCCAAATCACTCATCCCATTTTTAACATTTTTTACCATGACAGTGGATGACAATGACTTTTTCTTTGTCATTTCAACTGCTTCTTCTCTTCTAAAAGAGGATGCATGTTTCAAGTTTGCAACAGAGTATGGTGATTCTCAGAAGGAGATAAAACGAGAGCCCAAAGATGGTAACCAATTGATTTTTTTGGAAGCAAAAACTGATTCGCAAGTCATAAGTAACCAACAATTAGGCGAAGACAAAGAGAGTAAAGGTGGAAATGGTGTTCAAAACTTGAAAAATGCATTAACACTATCTGCAAAAAATCTATCAGATCACCATCTAATCAAAGAAGGTGGATGTCATTATAAGGATATCTATGAAATACTATTGAAGGAGTGCAATCTTCTCCTCACCTCAAAATGATTCTAATCAACAAGAAAATTCAATAAACTTAAACCAAAGAAAAATGAGCTACACGGATCTGAAAACCATCTAGGTTGAAATGTACATAAAGTACTATTATCTTCTAAAGCCTAAAACAAACTTGATCATGTTCTGCAAACTAAATTCTTATTTCAAATAAGAGCATTGACACACACATACACACACATATATACTTCTAGGTTGAAATGTAAAAAAAAGTATGGTTAACTTCTAAAACCTAAAACATTATTGATCATATCCTGCAAACTAAATTCTTTTTTTTACATAAGAGCACAGATATATACTTCATAACTAGGCATATAGTTGATAGTACTTTTAGAGCAAAGTTTGTGCACCTTTAGATCACCTTACACATCACAACTTCTTTCCGCTATATTTTCCTTCTATATGTTATCGACTTATAACATTTCTTTTGCAACATTTGATATAATTGCTAGTATATAAAATATACATATATGGTGTGTATATGGTATGGATTGTAAAGCGGGTATGTAAAAATTTTGAATAGGAGGCCAAAATCAACTTAAATTAAATTACGTATATGTTGTGTGTGAATGTAAGTTGAAGTGGCGCTTGTTATAAGTAGTGAACATAACGCTCTCATTCGATGGGTTGGGTTTTAAGACATGGGGTTAATACTATATAAATATATATTGGTATATAAATTTTCGTGCAGGGCATCGTAGGGTTTGTATGGCACGTGGACGCGGAATGGGGCCCACGAAAGGGAAGGAGCCCACGGTTATAAAACCATTCGCTACAAATCTTTATGTTAAAAAAAATGAAACGGGAAGGAGCCATGGGCCCATGTTGTTTTGAACATGTGGTTATAAATTGTTTTAATTATATTAATCGATTTTGTTTTATATGGTTTATTATATCAACGTGTGTTGCTTTTATTGTTTTTTTAAATATTTAATTACATTGTTCTCTATTATAATGTTTTTATTATAAAGTATTATTTTGTTTATAATACATATCATATTGTTTAATAATCTCAATGATATATATATATATATATATATATCATTGAGATTATTAAACAATATGATATGTATTATAAACAATATAGTTAATTTATACCTTGTATTACGCTTAATTAAGTAATATGTATAATTAATATATATGTAGTTTAAAAGGATATACCAAATAAGGACATTTGGGGTTTAGGGACAAAAAAGGAACTAGCATGTTGGCCACATGTAAAAAGTGGTTAGAAGAGTTAGTTTGGTTCCATCGGAGTATCTGAAGGAACCCTGAAAAGTACAAATAGTTCTAGAGAATAATTGGAAGAAAAAAGGGAATCCGTAGGAAGAAAAATACAGTTAGTTACTAGTTGAAAGAAGGATAGTGAAATACTGTTGACAACAGTTTGAAAATAAAATTTTAGGCATGGAAAAATTGAGGGAAATTAGCTAAAATTTTGGAGGCCATAAGTTGCAGCCCGTAAATTAGAATTGAGAATGTGATAAGTTATTGGAAAGCTACTTCTGGGAAAAATACAACCATCCACCCAAAAATTTGGTTTGAGGGAAATATTTTGGAAATTTTAAAAGAAAGCTACACGAATTTTAAGGGCTCGATCAATTAAATAGGATACAAAATTTCTAAAGGCATAACTCTTAGCTCGGGTATCAAAATAGTGAGGGTATATAGTCAATAGAAAGATATTGACGAGGAGAACGACTTGGTAAACCCATATTTTCAAAAGTTCACAGGGAAAGCTACAGGTGGAATTTCAAGAAAATTTGCCTAATGGTGGACAAGAGTCCAGAAGATGTCCAAGGGCCTTACAGTGATGAGGAAGCACTCAGAGCTGCAAATATAAGCTTGAGTAATAATAAAACTAAATATAATGGTCATGGAATAGACTAACTGGAGGATGAGGATTTGGAAGAAACCGTCAAGAGTCTCAAACTAGATGTGCTCAACTACAAGATGACATTGAAAAGATAATGAAAGAGTAGCAACAAATTAATAACCAAATTTTGCAAAATTTAAACAAAATTAAGAGAGAATTGGACCAACCGACTGGGTCATGATTAGCAATTAAGCACAATGTTAGAGCTAGATAGAGATCCACTCAAATTTTGAGATACTCCATAAGTGATCCTTATCAACACCACCACATAGCCAGGAGGACCAAAAAAAGGGCCTATTCCACATCCGAGTCCAGTAGTAGCCCTAATGTGTCACCAGTAAGAAAGTCAAGCAAAAAATTAGATAAATAAAATTCGCAAGGGGAACTGTGAAAAATTAAGCCACCCACCTTTAATGTAGAGAACAAGAAAGGAGAAGAACCAAAAACTTGGTTGCTAAAGATGAGAAAATATCTTCAATTGCTCAATTATTCCTCAAATTTAGAGGCTAGAATTGTCATATACCATTTGAATGGCAAGCCCAATCTTTGGTGGGAGAAAATCAAAGCAATAAAGCATTTGGATGAAAGACGAATTACTTGGAAGATGTTCAAAGAGTATTTCCAGAAAAAGTACTTATCTAAATGATACTATGAGCGGAAAATGTAGGAATTTTTTGAGTTTCAACTAAGAAATATGACCATGGAATACGGTCAGAAATTCATAGAGCTATTGAGGTATGTTAAATTTATTAAGGATGAAAAGATTAAAATACAAATACACATCAGTGGACTTCCAACTTTTTATGTTGATAGGCTAAAATATGACTAACCCAAAACCTTAGAGGCAACCACGAGGAAATAATAACAAATGTATGAGCATAATAAAAATAGATTTGTTTTACACAAGGCTTTGGGAAATAAAAATAGGAATTCATGGAGCAAAGAAAGAATGGTTACAAACCCCTTCCATTTATGAATAACTTTCATATAGGCCAATAGACGACCCAAGCTTCTAACTAGCCATAAAGGGGGCATTTCTTCAAGCAAAAGGAGTCAACTCCCACCTATTAATTGTTGGGGTTATAAAGGAGATCATCGGTTCAGAGATTATCCTCATAAGGTAGAGAAGGTGAGGACTATGCACAACCTATGAGCGACAACTATTTTGGATGATATGGGAAGAAGCATGCCTAAAATTTATGAATCCTTGGATAATCGACAAATGGAGCAGTAGGCTCACATGATAGAGGTTGAAGGTAAGATAAACAATTAGTCCATTTATATTTTAATTGATTCTAGATCCAACCATAGTTATATTAATGTGAATCTAGTTAAATTTTTTAATTTGAACAAAATTAAATATTCCAAACCTTGATTAGTACAACTAGCTATAGGTATGAAGAGGAAGGTTACATAATTAATCAGACAATGCCCAATTGTGATGAATGGGTTGAGAACAACAATTGATTTGAATGTAATTTCACTAGGTGCATATGAATATTTGATTGGCATGGATTGGATTGAAAAGCACCATGCAATACTTCACTGCTACATTGTAACAACCCATTGTTAAAAATCCATGTAATAAAGTTAATAAAGGAAAAAATAAGACCAAGGTCATGGGACATGTATTCCAAGCTGAATGGTGGGAAAAACATCCTAGTTTGTGTTCATTTGGTTATTATAGGTAAGTGGAATTGGAAAAGGCATTGGAAAAGGAAAAGAGACATTATTTGGCATTTATTTCTTAAAATAATGGAAAATAGGAGAAAAGGAAGGTGAATGGTCACATATTTGCATGAGAAGGAAATTGAAGGAAAATAATGGAAATTGAAGAAATTAGAGGCGTCAATGATAAAAATGATTTTAAGGATGAATTCATGGGTTTCGTCAGTGTAATCCTTTTGACATTTTTGGGTGGATCTCTCTCTCCATTTTCTCTCTCTCTCCAACTTAGAGCATTTCTTGGAGCACTCTAGCATTGGAGAAAGGAAAACAAAGGAAGGAAAAAGAAGGACAAGGAAATCAAAGATCAAGGAAGGAAGAGTTGGATCAAGCGACTTTAGTAGGAATAATTGCATATGATAATGTAATTATTATATGAGAGCATCAGACCTTCTTGATGATATTTATCTAAGTATGAGATCTCTATGTTCATATCGGTTGTTATGACCTATAAATTACATGTTCATGATGTGTTTGACGAAATGTTTTTCATGGTTTTTCCTTGTTAGGTCAAGTTCTTGTCTAAGATTTGTGTGGAAATATTTTTCCTTGTGCCATTAATAGTTTTGGAAAGTTTCATTAAGTTATGGGCAGAGGTTTGGATCCTAACCTGAAAGAATTTCTTAAATCCCACAGTCGCAGGCATAAAACAAGGTGAAAAAGATAGCAATCGTTCCCTTGTAGGAATCATGCATGTGACTGGAGGGTTTTAGTCGAATTCCAACATTTTTTTCCAAAATATGGGAGATCAGGGCATTGAAATTGAGCTTTTTCTCAAGGCTTGGGCACCTAGAAGGGTGGTTTAGCCCTTGGGGTCCTATAACACTTGAGGTAAGTCATTAAGGGTATTGTCTTGTCAATTCCACTTCCTTAAGGTAATCTAGGAGGTTGAATCATATCATAGTAAATTTCATCACATGTTTACCTTGGAAGATTGATAACTTGGGTAAATGTGGGATGAGGGTGTTATAGAGTGGTATCAGAGCATGGTTCAATACTTGGAGTGAATGGGCAAAATTTGTTTTTCATGCATGCATGTTAGTTGTCTATGTGATTGTTATGCATGCATTGTGATAGTCAATGTTGTAGTTTGTTTCTTCATGATGCTCTTGGTATGTTATGATGCTGATATGTTGGTTGAGATAGAGTAGGAGAAGCAAATTACTAGGCGAGGTTTCAACATGGGACCTCGAGGTAAGAGCATGTCGTCCTGCAAGTTTGTATGTTCGACATGAAAATATGTTGGTTAATGGTTTTTATATGCATTATGGTTATGTGCATGCCTATCATTTTATTGTTTTATGGCTATATGCATGATAGATGCTAGTTAATTAGTGTGGTCATATGCACATGTGTTAGATAGTCCTGTATGGTAGTTAACATGTTGTTATATGCATTGTGGTCATACACATGATGATTATGGTTATTGAATTTAAAATCTTGATGTCATATCTATCATGCGAATATGGATTGGAATATGTAGATGGTTATGGTTATGATGTTCAAGTATGAGTCAATATATTTGTGATATTGTGTCGTACTATTCCAACCTAACTTGTGTGGATGCGATAGAATCCCCTGGGTTACATTGAGGTATACGTTTTATTATGTTGTATATTAGGTTTATCTAAAATGTCATGTTTATAGGTTTTTTGAATATTTGATTAATGGCATGATATGGGTATGTGTCTATAATATTGAATGAAGGAATAATATTTTTTTAAGATGGTTGTACTAACAAATTATGTGTTGAGACATTTGATATGCACATGAGCGTAAGTGGGTGCTAGTTGTAGTAATATGACTAATGGTTATGAGTTGATTATGACATGGTTGTTAGTATTGGTAAAGGTTGATATCAAATTAATAGATATAATGTCTTGATCTTTGGAACATGCGAATGACATATGTGAACAGTTATAGGGAAACATGCTTGGTATTAGCATGACAAGATAATAGTTGATTTGTTTATATAAATGATAGTTGTGTGATGTGACAATACACAATAAGACTCAATTGCAACAAGGTAAAAGTTAAAAGAATGGAATTGGGTGAGGATTATTTTGGCTATGTTTGGAAACCACAATTCCAAATTAATAAGTGCTTTGCATACAAGAAGTCTTCTTAAACTTGATTTCGTTTGACATTATGTCGATATGTGCTAGATTCATGAACATGTATTTGACAGGTATATTAGAAAGTTTCTAGTTATAGTTGGATCCTTCAAGGGAATTGGAGTCCCTTGAGAGATGGAATGGATGTGTTCAATAACAAGGCAATGTGCTTGGTACAACAAGGTAAGACAACTAGTATATTGTTATGTTTATTTATACATTGACATTTATGTGTTTATATTAGTATGATGCAGGGGATTGCATGGCAAAAGAAACTGCCATGGAATATGGAAGAAGGCTTAGGTTGAGATTTACCTTGGAAGCATTGGGGACCATGTGGATTGAGTCATGGTGTTTGTTGCTAGTTTCGTGCTTTTGGTGTTGTTTGTGCTTGATTTTCAGTTTTGTTTGTGTCTAGTCCATGATCATGCCACTTTGTTTGTGGTGTCATATTATTATTGGTTTTTCATGGATGTCTTCTAGTTTGTTTCTTATTATTTCCTTTTATGTTTGAGGGTATTGGGAATTAGTTGGGGAAAGAGGAAAGTTGATGGAGCTCGAGAAGAGTTGTGTGCTACCCAACAGGTAATGTAGGACCCAAATGAAGCTTGATGCATGCATAAACAGTTGAAGGCAAGAGTATGTCAGTCGATTGGATTGGATGGGTCCATTGGGGTAAATGGAAATACAATCATGGGGAAGGTAAAGTGAATGTATTTGAAGTGTTACGTGCCTTGTCTATGTTGGGAACTGTTGTTTCAGATTTTGTGCATGTTGTGCATGCCTGCATGGATAAAGGGATTTCTCTTAACCTTAAAATTATGATATCTGGTAATTCTGTTGTGATCATGATTATGATGATGTATATATATGTATATATGTATCTACATATATTTTTTCCTGGGAGGGTCATCAAGGATCATGATTTCTTTATGCTAATGATTATATATATGTATGTATGTGTGCCATTTTCTGATAGGGTTGTCAAGATCATGATTGTTTTATGTTGATGTTTATATGTATATATATGCATGCATATATGTCATTGTTTGACAAGGTCATCCATGATCATTAATGTGAGGAATGATTGCTTGTGTAGGTGAATGGAATGAAGAGGTTCCTAGTCTTATGAGGAATCAAGTGGAAAGAGTAGCCCTAAAATATCTATGAGATTAGTATCATGTAGATATGAATTGATCTTATGTGATTATACTATTTCTATGTTTATGTTATGGACATGATATGATGAGGGATACATCAGCGGAATGAAAGCAGTGTGATCTGTGGCATGTTGGAACAAGCATGGATAGTGGAAATACATTCGAAGCAAGGTTGCTTGGTAGAGTTAGTGTGGTCTCTAAATATGCAGTATTGTTGTTGTATATTTTTGTACATGTTGTATAAGTGGTCCTATGTACATATGGTGTTGCGTACATGTTGTATAGTGGTGCTATGTACAAATGGTGTTGTGTACATGTTGTATAGTGGTGGTATGTACATATGATGTTGTGTACATGTTGGATATGCAGTGTTGTGTACATATGGTGCCATGGGCATGTTGTACATGCGTTGTTTTGTACATATGGTGCCATATAAATGTTGTATATTCAGTGTTGTGTACATATGGTGTTGTGTGCATGTTGTACATGTGGTGGTATGTACATGTGGTGTTGTATGCATGTGGTGTTGTGTACATGTTGTACATGGGTTGTTGCGTGGTGGTGTTGTGTACATGTAGTGCATGTGGTGTTGTGTACACGTGGTGTTGTGCACATGTTGTGTACATAAGGTGTTGTGTACACATTGTGCAGGTGGTGTTGTGTACAGGTGGTACTGTGTACACGTTGTACACGTGGTATTGTGTGCATGGCATACATGTTATGTTGTGCACATGTGTCACTGTGTATGTGCATTGGGTAGTTTTTGTATCATGACATGTGTATTCATTGTGTTGTACTCTGTGTATGTATATGCATTTTTTTGTACACCGGGTGTAGGTATATATGTTGTGTTGTACACATGGTGTAGGTGTATGTATTGTGTTGTGGGGTAGACTGGGTGTAGGTGTATGTGTTGTGATGTACATTGTGTATGCATATGTGATTGAAGAAGAAGAAAAGGTACTGGGTGCTAGCCGAGTTTGGCAACTGATCCAGTGTGTGTATGAAAAGGACAAAGGACAAAGGTAGAAGAAAAGAACAATTTGAAGGATAGGTATCAATATTTTATTTCAATTTTTAATTATGCACATTATTTATGATTATGATTTATGATGGTTATATGTGATCTATGACTATGATTTATGATGGTTTCATGTGATCTATGATTTTTATTTATGATGGTTGTGTTTTAAGATAAACAAATGTAATATGTTTATACATGATGATTTGGTCAAAAAAATAGTTTGAATTGTTGTGACGAGAAGTAAACAAAATTGAAAGTGTACCTTAATGGCGAGCTACCAATGAGGTATGACTTGAATTTATTTTAAATATAATGGAATTTATGTGTTTGGTACAAGAAAGCATGGTTGGAATGCCCATTTTGGGTGGTTGAAACTAACTGCAAGAATTAACAACAATAATGAAAGGAATTGGAACAGAAAACAGTGTGTTGGTAAAGCACTTCAGGAGTAGGGCCAATGTGGACAATGGTACCCAATAGTGTCAATTAATTTCCATGAGAATTCTATGGCCGATATGATGGTTTTGAGGTAGGGATATGCCTTGGTTTTTTAGACCTTCTGATGCAAGGAAACCTTGCCAAGGGATGGATCACTTGGGAAATGGGATGTCGAGGAACTTGGAAGCTGAGTGACTACACGTAAGGGGGTTACCAGATTTCTTGAGGGAATGTGTAGCATAGAAGGGAAGGTGAAGGATGGATTTTTTTTTTTGTCATTAGAATTTCTAGATGGAATTAGATGCACATTGGGAGTGTGCCCTAGAACAATGAGTCGGTAACTGTTCATTGAGGGGACAGGTGGCGCAAGGATCACAGTGCTGGATATTGGATGCAGACTTTGACTTTGGCAATGGATTCTAGAATTCCTAGGAAGGAGGTGAATCCTGGTACTACTTTTGAGGGTGGAAGTGTGAGCCTCTGGATTCCCTTGCTGTAGATGCAGACATTATATCCTTTTATTTGTTGGTTAGATTAAATGTGAATATGTATATTTGTATGTTATTGTAAATATTGTATCGAGCTAGATTTATAAAGCTCCATCGACAATATAATTATTTGTTGGTTGAAGAAAATGTGCGTAATTATGTGGTTTTTATTGTAAATACTGTAATGAGTTGTGTTATAAAGCTCTAGTAAATGGTATGATTGTCATGTTTTTAGTAGGATGTCATTGTAAATACTGCAACGAGCTGGGTTATAAAGCTCCATAGCCATTATGTTTTGTTCTCAGCTATTTTTTGTTTATAGGTGTCATTGAACTCCGAGGATGGTGTTCCCCTAAGGGGGATGGGTCTATAACAACCCCTTGTTAAAAATCCATGTAATAAATTTAATAAAGGCAAAAATAAGACCAAGGCCATGGGACATGTTTTCCAAGATGAATGGTGGGAAAAACATCCTAGTGGGTGTTCATTTAATTATTATGGCTAAGGGAAAGTGACAAAGGAATTATAAATGGAATGGGAAAAGAAAAAGAGACATTCTTTGCAATTTATTTATGAAAATAATGGAAAAAAGGAGAAAAGGAAGGTGAAAGGTCACCTATTTGCATGAGAAGGAAATTGAAGGAAAATAATGGAAATTGAAGAAATTAGAGGCCTCAATGATAAAATGGCTCTTGAAGACCAGTTCATGGCTTTTTTTAGTGTAATACTTTTCACAATTTTGGGTGGAGCTCTCTCTCTGTTCTCTCTCTCTCTCTCTCACTTAGAGAATTTCTTGGAGCACTCTAGCATTGGAGAAAGGAAAGAAAAGGACAAGGAAGGCAAAGGAAATCAAAGCTCAAGCAAGGAAGATTTGGATCAAGTGACCTCAACATGAATATTTGCATATGATACTAAAACTATTATATGAGAGCATCAGACCTACGATCTTCAGATAAATATGAGATCCATGTGTTCATATCTATTGTTATGACTTGTAGATTACATGTTCATGATGTGTTTGACAACATGTTTGTCATGGTTTTGCATGTTAGTTCAATTTCTTGTCTAATATTTGTGTGGAAGGCTTTGTATTTGTGCCATTAATCATTATGGAAAGTTTCATTAAGATTTAGGTAGAGGTCTGGATCCTAGCCTGAAAAGGTGGCTTAAATCCTACAGTTGCAGGCACAGAAATGGGTGAAAAATATTGCAATCGATCCCTTATTGGCATCATGCATGCGACTGGAGGGTTTCATTAAAATTCTAGGAGACCAAGGAACCATAAAAAAGCTTTATCTCATGGTTTGGGCACCTGGAAGGGTGGTTTAGCCCTTGGGCATCCTATATCACTTGAGGGAAGTCATTAAGGGTTTTGTCCTGTCAATTCCACTTCCTTAAGGTGATCTAGGAGGTTGAATCATATAATAATAACTCTTCGTCACATGTTTACTCTGGAAGGATGGTAACTTGGGTAAATGTGGAAGGAGGGTGTTACAGAGTGGTATCATAGCATGGTTCAATACTTGTCCTAGATGGGCAGAAAGTGTTTGTCATACATGCATGTTAGTTGTCTATGTGATTGTTATGCATGCATTGTGATAGTAAATGTTTCATTTTGTGTCATCATGATGCTATTGGTATGTTATGATACTGATATGTTGGTTGAGATAGAGCAGGAGAAGCAGATTATTAGGTGAGGTTGCAACATTGGACCACGGGGTAAGAGCATGTCATCATACAAGTTTGTATGTTGGACATGCAGGTATGTTGGTTAATGGTTGTTATACGCGTTATGGTTATGTACATGCCTATCGTTTTATTGTTGTTATGGTTACATGCATGATAGATGCTAGTTAATTAGTGTGGTCATATGCACATGCATTAGATAGTCATGTATGGTAGTTAACTTCTTGTTATATGCATTATGGTCATATACATGATGATCATGGTTATTGCGTCATATACATGATGATCATGGTTATTTCATTTAATATCTTAATGTTATATCTATCATGCTAATCTTGATTGGCCTATGTATATGGTTATGGTTATGATATTCAGGTATGAGTCAATATATTTGTGATATTATGTCATACTAATCCGCATTGACTTGTGCAGATGTGATAGCATCCAATGAGATACATTGAGGTATAAGTTTTATTATCTTGTCTATTGGGTTTATCTAACATGTCATGCTTACTGGTTGTTTTAATGTTTGATTAGTGACATGATATGAGTATGTCTCTATGAGATTGGATGAAGGAATGATATTGTTTTAAGATGGTTGTACTCACGCATTATGTGTTGAGACAACTGATATGAACTTGAGTGTACGTGGGTGCTAGTTGTAGTAGTATGACTATTGATTTGGATTTGATTATGCTATGGTTGTTATTCTTGGTAAATTTTGATATCAAATTAATATAGATATAATGTCTTGATATTTGGAACATGTGACTGACATGTGTGAACAGTTCTAGGGCATGCTTGGTATTAGCATGACAAGGTAATAATTTATTTGTTTATATAAATAATAGTTGGGTGATGTGACAATACATAATAAGATTCAATTGCAGCAAGGTAAAAGTTAAAACAAAGGAATTGGGTGAGGATTCCTTTGGATATGTTTGGAAACCAAAATTTCAAACAAATAGTTGCTTTGCATACAGGAAGTCCTCTTAACCCTGATTTCATATGATATTATGTGGATATGTGCTAGATTCATGAACATGTATTTGACATTTATATTAACTAGTTTCTAGTTATAGTTTGATCCGTTAAGGAAATTGGAGTCCCTTGAGAGATGGCATAGATGTGTTCAATTACAATGAAACATGCTTGATTCAACAAGGTAAGATAACTGGTATATTGTTATGTTTATTTATACATTAACAATTATATGTTTTTGGTAGTATGATGCAGGTGATTGAATGGAAAAGGAGACTACCATGGAATCTTGAAGATTTTCCCTTGGAAGCATTGGGGACCATGGGGATTGATTCATGGTGTTTGTTGCTAGTTTCGAGCTTTTGGTGTTTTTTGCACTTGATTTGCAGTTTGGTTTGCTATAGGAAATTCCCATTCCAAAGTGGAAATGGGAGATGGTATTAGATGCATTTATTACATTTTTTCCCATAACAACAAGAGGAAATGACTGTATAATGGTTGTCGTGGAAAAAATTATGAAGTCCGCTCATTTCATTCCGGTAAATTCAACACATAAAACAACAAATATTGCAGACATTTATATGTGGGAAATCACTAGGCTTCACGAGTTGCTTAAGGAAATAATTTCATATAGAGATCCAAAATTCACATCTAATTTATGGACCAAATTATTTAAAGGAATGGGTACCAATTTAAACTTCAATACAACATATCATCTTGAGTCCGATGGACAAACTGAGTGGGTAGATCAAATAATTGAAGACACATTGTAGATGTACGTGATGGATAAACCATCCAAATGGGAGGACCACCTGAATTTGTTGGAATTTGCATATAATAACAAGTACCATTCATAATTAAACATGGGCCTATTTGAGGGTTTGTATGGTAGGAAATGTAATACTCCACTTAGTTGGAGTAACCTAGTGGATATAATTATGGTGGGTCCCGAATTGCTCAAAGACATGGAAGAGAAAATGGTTTAAAAAAAAAAAAAAATTAAAAGTTTCCCAGGATATGCAGAAAATTTATGCTAATAGGAACAAGACAAACAAGGAATTTAAATTCAGGGATCATATATTTTTAAAAGTAAAAGCGAAAAAGAGTTCATTAAAGTTGGGAAATTGTGCTAATCTAGCAGCTAGGTATTGTGGGCCATTTGAGATCCTGGTGAGGATTAGACCCATTTAAAATAGGCTTGAATTGCTTGCATCTCTACATATTCATGATGTATTTCATGTTTCATTGCTTAATAAATATGTACTGAGCACTAATCATGTTATTGATTGGAAAATGAATAGGTGGAACCCAGGGGATATTTTGAGGTTCAATTGATGAAAATTTTAGACACCAAAGTCAAGGTGATCCGAAATCGAGCCATAGGCATGGTAAAGGTACAATGGACTATGCTTGATCCTAAGGATGTGACTTGGAAGCAAGAATAAGTCATGAGGGCAGAATACCCTCAACTTTTTTATTAATACATTGCATTTGCTTGTATATACAATGCACTAGGGATAATGCATAAAATAAGAGGGGGGGTGGGGGGAACATAATACCCCCACTTGTTTTGACAATGTAAATACATGTACCTTTTATATTATATTGGTGAGACAAAAATAATTTATTGTTCTGTGCACCCATGTAGTTTCACAGATGTTGCGTTGTCAACATAAATCCCCTCTGCAGATAGAGGTGATCTCTCTAGCCCTAGAGTGGGTCTAGCAACACGAGATTCTTTCTAATGCAAATATATCTTAACTAATGTTTACAATGCAATGAGGAAAGAGACATAAATATATTTTTCTCGACGCTACAGTTGAGTCTGTTAATGATGACCTCGATCCACGATCCTTATAGGCCTGCTTCCTGCTACTGATGGCACACAAATACTTGCAGATGATCAAGATACAATAGTAAATGTGACACAATACGTAATAAACATAAACATTATCTATCTAGAAGATCAATGAGTACTAGAATATTTGCATAAATTTTTTGACAAATATAGAAAGCAAACATCAGATGTTATTATTGATGAATTTCAAAAGGAGAGCTTACAACTGTAGGCCTTGACGTTGGAGGCATCCTTTGGTGAAAATCTGAGTCTTTCACCAAGTTCAAAATCATTCCTTTTCCTGAACACTTAGGCTTTATCACAATGCTAACATGCAAAGGGATTAGATTTCAGATGAGTCTGACAATGATAAACCAAGTTATAAACTTGGGGGAATGAGGGATGTGAATTTATAGGAAGGGAGAAGAGGTTGGGAGCCCATGAAAGGAGGAGGAAGGCCCACTTTATAAGGGATGATCCCACATGGATGAGATCAAGGCTCTAAAATCTGAGAGCTCGACCTTATCACCATTGTTCAACAACCAAATCATCGTCGTTGAGCTTCTAGAGGTCAAAGCTTCTCCTCCATTTGAGGAAGCGCTGCCAGAAAGGGGATCAGCGTGGTTTTCCAAGATATTAGGGCGTTGATAGCGCTAATCCAGAACTATTAAAAGGAAATCAACGCGGTCATGGCCCCAAGAAGGGCGTTGACCTAGGAAACTAGGAATTTGACCAAGTTTCTTCAGTAATCTTCAAAGGCAGTCTTCTTTGGATCTTCAAGGAGATATGTTAACATATTTCTTGATAGTGGAAAAATTACACAGGATCTGTCACGGGGAATTTTAGGATCAGGGATGGGAAAATTAGCATGGTGACAAATTATTGTGTAAGAGATGTCCCCTAAAGAATGAATGTAGAACAGGGAGTGATGACTGAAATACTTTATGAACCAAGGCAAAGAACACAGACCACCTCTAGAAAACTTGCCAAATCAAACATATTACAATATATGAAATCTCTGGTATGAATATGCCTAACCACATAATGATGCACTAGGAATCAACTAACACATTAAACCACGACATGGTCGCAACCATCTATCTAAAAATATCATAGAAATGGATTTGTGGTATGGGCACAACCATCCGTATAGATAGGATCATGTACACAAGCTTGAATACTCAATAACTCCTCGCAGCCTGAACCAAAAATCAGATTTGACCCAGGGTCTTCACCGCGATATCAATCAGCCCAATGCATGAATCTAGCCATGTGAATAAATGCGTTGGTGTCGAACATGATAGAAACCACCTGATTAATGGTCAATGATGAGAATCGTTAACATGAACAAGAGAGACCACCAATAATGACGATGGACCTCAAGGTACAATAGCACAATCTACAAGAGTGAATGAATGCGTTGAAGTCAAACACTTGCAGAATCATTCGATCAAAGGCTAATGATGTGAACCTATCGTCGAACATGAATAACTTGCCATTAAGGCATGCAAGCTTCGAGGTACTGAACATAAGTTTCTAAATCAACTTCTCAGATAATGAGCTGAAGTCGACATGAAGTGATTCGTCGAAGGAGGGCCATGATGATTCCCACATCATCGACATGAAACAATAGATATCTAAATATGATAGGAGTGATTCAGGATTGTAATAGAGGAGGTCAGATAAGCAGAGGATGTTTGAGAAAAAGGACATCTTTGGAACATATTGGTGACATGACTTCGGAGTGTGGTAGCATTTGACTCAAATAGGATCAGAGGTCATGTTGACAAAATTTGGTAATCAAATGAGAGGCAAATAGATTTCCCAAACCTATGGAGGCAAAGTGACGAATGTAGGATTTCCCCAACCTGACACGAATTGCAGATGAGTGTCATGTTAAAGAGCGACAAGCTGCCCAAAATACATATAGGATGTTGACTTTCAATTTTCCCCTGTTATTGCTAACGAGTACCTATTTATTTTTTATAGCCAACATGAAGAGGACAACATATGCTAAGCGTGTAAGTTCATTCTTTGAATGAATCCATCCTAGTAAGTTTATGGGAGCCCTAGGAAGGAGAAACTCGGTCTCATCATGGTGATAAGTCTTTCGTCGTTTAATATTTAACGAGTCCAACGAAAGGGAAACTTGGTAAATTTTCATGTTTAAGGAGTTTGAAAATAAACAGAAAGGAAACTCCATCATGTCCCTTTTCATAAATAGTCTCTTGAATCCAAAAAGGTAGAAAACAATATCCGAGAGAACCTCTTGACCATGTTCAATCAAGGTATTCCTTTTTTGTAAATAGTAAACCTCAGCCTGAAAAAGGGGTAAATGTATACTGATATCACATCAATTCACTCACTTTAATGAATTAGAAATGACAAGTACTCGACAATATTTTCATTTTTTGAGAGTTAGAAAAGAGCTAAAATTTGACTCCAAGGGGGTTCCTTTTTTGTAAACGTTTAACGAGCCCGAAAAAGAGATAAAACACAACTCCTTTGCATCGGAAATAATCATCAACGGTGTGGAAGTCTTGTACTACACATAAATAACAAACATCATTGATATTGAGGAAAAATACTAAAATATTGGTGATTTTTTTTCAAAAATATATAAATAGACCAAAAAACAAATTCATTTTCACATTTCTATTTTGAGAAGAGCATTTTTCCATTTTCCCTCCAAATTTCAAATCAACGGTGTGGCCGATCCAGGACACCATTCGTCGATTCGTCAGTGTTAGGAAAGAGATCTAAACCTCCTTTTCATTTTGATTCCATTAATTTTCCATTTAATTTTATAAATAGGGATATTAGAGGGAATAATTTCCAGCTTTAAAATCGCCTACAACCAACGCGATTTCAAGCTATCGGGGTCGTTTTGGTCGCGTTTAGCCTGCTAGGGCAGCGCGCCACTAGTGCCGAATTAATTTGGACAATCGCGCTCACCATGGGTGGGATTTTAAAACAAGAAATCAACCCAAATCCATCGTTAATTTCTAAAATTACTCCAATGAAAACTCCCAAAAAGCCAATTGAACATGTTTTGCAGGTGCTTTCATCAAAGATGCCGGTCGAATGGAAAGGAGGCCATGAGGTGGAAGACCAGCAAGCTTTGCAGGATCAAAATTGTGTTGACGCTTTGCGCAATTGCGGGTTATTGAAATTATTTCAAAACTTAAGTCTAAGAGATCAACTGGAGCTACTCCAATAATTCATCAGTATATGGGACGTGGACCAACAATTGCTTGTCATTGGGGACCAAGAGTTAGAGTTAGATGTAATGGAAATATATTTCATCACTAGATTGTCCAGGAGAGGGGAGAGGATCCAACTCTCTGGAGCTCACGCAGAGGGTGAGAGTACCAGCATGCTCATCTAGAGATAATTTCCTGTGGCTTGAAAAATAGAGAGCGAGAAGGTAGAAATTTCTTCCATCGGAGTGCTTCCCCTGCAAATGATTCTACATTGCATTACGAGAGTGGCAGGAGCCCAGGCATTACATGAAGCAGTAGAATCTCAGTTCCAATATGCGGTGGACTACTTGGCCCCAACGATATTCAACTGGTACGAGGGGTTACTAGCTAACATGAATAGCCAGCTAACCAAGTGCAAGACAGGGCGCCTGAAACAGTTTCGGTACGGGTCAATCTTGGTGACCTTATTTCTAGAGAGAGTACCCATGTTCCAATACGAGTGGCTAGAGATCCATGATCCAGTCCCGAGGGATCCGAGGTTGATGAGATGGTGCGAGATTATGCCCCGACAGGGCGGGGGTCAATAGATGCATTTCCCCACAACCTTTTTTGGTTGGTTGTGGCGTCAGATTATCATATTTGAGGACTACACATATGCAGACATCGAATTTAGAGGAGATCTGGACCTTCCGATTCCACCAGGCACAGAGTGGACCGATGTAGGTAAAAAATGTTTTTTTCAACATTTTTACTTTTTTAATGTTTTTTTTTTATGTATTCTGAAACTTGAACTTATGGTGTGTTTACAGATATAGATCCTCAAAGACCTCTAGGCATGTCACCGATTGCACAGAGGGTAGCCTGTCCAGCAGAGGATGCTCCTTATGAGGAGGGAGAAGATACACTAGTTGAGCTGGAGGGGAACATGATTGGCCTCACGAGAGGCATTCTAGAATATGCTACATTCAATGAGATTCATGTATGCCTTCAGAGACATATAGTCAAAGTACCGGGAAGACTACATCGATTTCTATGGCGAGTAATTCGAGCAGTCACCTGCTACCATGAGCACCATGTGGGTGGATAACAACCCTAGTTTTAAAAAGTTTTATTGATGTATGCTTAGAGAGCCATTTTTGTAACATAACACATATTTTTTGAGAATTTGGATGTAACACATTTGACAGACTGATATATATATATATATATATATATATATATATGCATGTTTCTACGACTACTTGTGTATCATGATGATGTCTTGATTTTACATATTGTGCAAATGTATATCTAATACATGGTTTGCTAATTTATATGTTAATGTATTTAAATGTCTTGGAATATGTTGATATATGATAAAATGAAAATTTCTTTCCAATAATATAACATGCAAATACATACGCAAAATTTGAGGATTATGCACAAAATAATGCCCATTTAATTGTAACACAACGAGTTGTGAGTCTAACTTAACAACCAAATCTCTAATCCCAAGATCAACGAAATCTTATAATAGTTTGATCACCACACTATAATCGGAAACATTGTTATTTGTTTGATCGAAACAAATACCTTGTAAATTTATCAACTCACCATCAGGAGAAAAGAGTGCCCATGCTGTGGAGGATAGGTTCCGTGTGCTACAACAAGAGCCATCAACAAAAACAATGTAATGATTCGAAGACATCTGCAAACCAAGTGGAACACAAGGTGAGCAGAGGAAACATGTTTGCAAGGCAAACAATCACACCAAAAATCAATTCAAAGCACACTAATGTACAAAGTATCACACTTATGATTAAGCGTAATATTTTTTAAGATAGAGTTCAAGAATGAACTCAGATGACAGAATTCTGTCATGATTAAAAGAAATAGACCCATGGTTCTACCATTGACACCACATGTAAGCATTACTACGACCAATTTTGTGAGAATATTCACATCAGTAGTGACATGCCCATGCCCCCTGGCCGAGTAAGGGTTACGAAGCATGGAAATAATTCCCTCGAGGGTAAATGACCAAATGGTAACAACATGGTTAAAGGGAGTGAGTGGTTCATGCTTTTTAAGGAAAGCAATGTAAATCTTGAGCTCATGGGGAGAACAAGAAACCTAGAAAAGACATTCTCGATAATCACAAAGATGTCGAATGGAATGGTCAGAGTGATATTTCCCATTATTATAGGTCAATTTTGGCATCATCCCTACGACCAGTATGAATAGGGTCTAGAATCCCCTAATTCAATACAAACAGGGTCTATCATCCCCTAATTCAGTTGCTACATGCCCTAACTAAGAAGTCATTTCACTGATGGCTTTAATTCATGAGAGTTTCAATGTTTGAAGTATAGTTAAAATGAACCATTGAATCATCAACACTCTTTTGAATGGGCCTACGTGTGTTGCAAAGCACTTACCCCCATGAAAGGGTGATCTTTAAAGCACTTCCCGATACTTAAGGGTGCATTGGTCTCCTAGGAGTGAAATCATCATTGTTCCAAGAATCTCCACATGTCTAGTGCCTTCTAGAAGAGCTCATAGGTGCCATACTTCGAATACATGTGTTCATCCATCACCACTGAACCTGGAAACATGTCTCATCTATTATTAGAAATCCATTCAATATCATTTATTGAGAAACTACCTACAATTTGCCTATAATTTGAGCACTCATCTAAGTGCAAGGGAGGAAGAAATTTATGGAGTGTTATGATGTTGGATTCTAAATTCTTGGAGAGCTGAAGTACTGTGATGCTTCTAGATTGATGCTTGGTGTGATGAAGACGGGATGAAGTTAGAGCAGGTTGACCGAAAACTGATCGACTGGTTGTAATCTGTCCCTCCTAATACTGCAATAAATATATTTGTTCTTTCTCCCATATATACATTTGTATCTTGTGAATGAATTCTAAATATGTGTATATATTCTCAGATTTATTCAGTTCAATCTGGTCATGATAAATAGATATTGTATATTTGTATCATTGTGTGTTGTCTTTTGGTTTTAATTGCAGGTATTGATCTCGCCAGTTCAATTGTATCAAAAGAAAAAAAAGCGATGAAAGAAGAAGAATGAGAGTGAATGATCACAAGTAAGTCTCTTCATATTATGTTCATCTATTTATTATAGAGAAAAAAACATTTACCTTTCCTTTGTTGTTCTGAGTGAAGGAACACCACACTCATGAAAGACTAGTTTATCCGTAGATTAGAATTCCTCATAACAAATTGGCGACCATACTAGGGAGAAATTCATCATTCCTGGTGTTTCTTTCCTTTTTAACCATCATCAGTAGACTTTACTTCATCTATTCAGTCATTTGATTGTACTTTTTTCCTTAGAAGTGTGTTTGTATTGCTTGATCTTCAAGCTTCACTGTGCCCAACGCACTGTTGGTCAGGGTACAATGCTCTGCATAGCATTGTCTCCCATCCAGAGGTGCTATGCAACGCACTGTCTACCCTTAAGGGATGTGTTGCCCCTTAGCCAGCCAAATTATATCATTATTTCTCTTTTTCATTCAGTTTCATCCTATTGCTTTATGTATTCTCAGATGCCTATTTGAACTTAGAGACCAATAAACATTGCTAGTTCTTTCTCCTTTGGATAGTTGTTTGTTCAATGTTTCATTAGCTGTTTTCTTTATCATTGTCAAATTAAATACAAAGTTGTAAATTTTGCATTAGATCAATTCTTTGTTTTCAAAAGGAAAATTTTCGTTTCAGTCGTAATTTCCTAAGAGAAAATTGTTGTTTTAGTCCTCATTTCTCAAAAAAGAAAACATTGTTTGATTTATTTGTGCATTTAGTTTCTTTTTAATCATTCACATTAAAGAAAATTGAAAAGAAAAGCATGCATATGCATTTAGAGATTGTGAGTGTTGCATAGGAATAGATTAGGGAAATCTACATTTAGTTTTTTCTCTTTGATCTACGCTCAAAAATATGATTTCTCTATCCCTTTAGTATCTAAGATTTTTATTGAAAAATTGAATTGAAAAGATTGCTTCTCATTTAATTTTCATTTTAGGAATTTCCCATTACATCTTACGGTGAACCTAAAAGATAAATTGTTAAGAAAGATCAACATAAAATTCACCTCAATCAGCCTAAGAAAGCATTGTAACATTAACGATAACACTTAGAAGGTCTAGGCTAGAGACGTGTTCCGACGTCGTTAAGCATAGAAGCTGTCACTAACTTGTATGCGATACATTCAGAGTGTGAAATCCCACTCCACGAACGTAAGTATATCAGAGCTCATCCATGTACCTTCGGGTATATAGGGTGGTGTTCTAGTATGAAAAGTATAAGGGGGTGCTCTCACTGTGCGGTTTTGCATTAGACAACGTTATTACGGACTTGGGCCTCCACGTACATTTGGGTATATTTGGGAGGACAAATTTCGGTTGCTTACCATCCATATGTAACTGAGTCGGTCGCCTTGTAACTTGTGATACACCAAACACATCATTCAGGGAGATTTCCTGCATGTACTTCTTGGTTCACTAGGAGGTATTATGCAGTTCACAATTACTTGGTAATATTTTTGCCTAGTATCACCCTTTTATTTGTTTATTTGTTTTTGTCATAAAATAAATCAGTCATCGTGGAAGAAGAACAACCCTTTCCTCGTCGTTCGCTTAGAATAACGCTTAAACCACCTTTACCATCGTAAGCCATTTCTAGTCGGTGAAGGTGACCTCGTTCTACCGAATCCAGTACCATCAGTACCTTTGGTGCATCATCTTAATCACATCTTCCAGAGTCGTCTCGAGTCATTTCTACACATCCTGGTTTATCTACTTTCGTTGAAAATAAGTCCTCATCGCTACCAGTGGACACTGAAATTCCAATCAGTACGACTATACATCCAGAATCCGACGTTGTTCAACTAGAATTTCATCCGGATCCCATCATTATTTTACCAAAACATCTAGATCCCGAAGTCGAACGACATGCAGTTGTTCCTGTATCAGTCACTCGTTAGTCATCCATAACCATTGAGTCTTCCCTTCTATCGCACAGTTAACCACCTGAAATATGTCTCAGGCCTGATGGTGAAATTTTTCCGCCTAGTTTTATTTCGATTGAGGAAGAACCTAAAGAATAAATACCCTCAATTCCAACTCATTTTGGGTCGGGAGTTTATCTTTACAAGTCTTTTCCTCAATTATCTTACACTGCTTCAGTTGATCCTGTTTCAATCCAAGTTCTCGTAAATCCTATAGGGTATTCACTGGATCATTTGACCATGGCTGAGTCAACATATCTAGTTGTACCATCTGTTATAGTTGCGACATCATCTGCTGTTGCTGCTCCGTCGATGTTTACCATGTCACCCAAGTCACATCTTTATGGTGGCCCGTCCGTCCCATCGGGTACCAATCATTATCTGGAACCTACTCTGGTTCCTTCTCAAATCCATGGAATTCACCCATGTCATATTCTAACATCTTTTCTAGTACATCTGTAATGAGTACTGAATGGATTGATCCTTTATGCACATCTTTAGTTCAACATCAAGTTGGTCCACCTGGGTACCTTCCATCTAGTTAAATCTCGACTGGACTCCCACCATTTAGAGATCAATATATTCCATATTATTATACTCCTCATGCTGGGGAGCAACCTATGGTCACCCATTTTGACAGTACTCCATTTTTTTATGGTCACCCAAATGTTGGAATGATTTTTTGTTGGTGGCAGCCTATCCTGCCCATTCAACTGCAAACAATTGTGCATTTATACCAATCGGTTCAACCTTTTGCACCTACATCTACCCTACCTATTAATACTTCATTACCCCATTTACAGGCTCAGTTGGTTGTACCTCAACCATCTCACTCGGGACCTTCAACCCATTACCCTCAAGTTTTGGGCGTCCAGACTACACCTCCTTCGACTGGTTTACAACAAACACCTATATCTAGAATCTTACAACCACAGGCTGGATTACTCTTTTATGGAATGTCACAGGCTTCTACCAGTCTTACCTATTCACAACCAGGTCCAATATATTATGGTTTTGGCTATAATCTTGGAGGGAAATCACTGTGGCAGTCACAGCCTCAAATGCCACAACAAAAATTCCAACAAAAAAAAGCTTATCCAGGTCTTGGTCAACATATCCCTCAAGCGTTTGGTCATCAAAATAACCCCTATCTGGGTTACCATTATAAAATTCCTTATGCTGGTGGACAAAGGCCTATTTCCCAAGAAATTCCATCCTATCCTAGTTATGCTCAACCTGACTTGAATCGACAGTTTCCCTTTATCACAACATTAGAATTACTTGATTTAAATCGACTTACCAATGATCCCATCAGATATTCTCCTTGGTGGTCAGTGATTCCACACAAATTACCCTCCGAAATTCCTAAATTCATGGAAACCCTGGAGAAGACCCGTCAATGCATGTTATGACTTATCATTTGTGGTGCTCATCAAAATCCTTAAATGATGACTTCGTTAGACTATGTCTTTTCCAACATATGTTTGCTGGTCTAACTGTGAAGTGGTATATTGAATTACCACGAGCTTCATTTGATAACTTCAATGCCTTAACCATTACCTTTTTAACCCACTTCTAGTTACCCATATGATATGAAACTGGAACAGAACTATTGACCAAATTTAAATAGACAACTGCTACTCACATTTCTGATCATATTCATGAGTGGCGCCATCGTCGTCGAATGTTAAAACAATTTGTTCCTAATCAGCTCTTGGATGAGTGGTTTATTAAGTCCGTCCTTCCATCTATCACAAAGGATGTAGCTAAAGGTAGCATCATCATTGAAGAGAAAGTCATTGCTCATGCCTAGCACTTAGATTTGATTTATACTCAGTCTGGCATGCTCTATGAGAAAATTCCAAACGTGCCACGATCAAATTTCACTATTCCTCATCCATCTGGTAAGGAATTTCATGCCAACGACGGTATGATTGGTTCTAAAACACTCACACCTCTACTGAATATGATCCTGCACCTTCTTCTGAAATAAATGTTGTGTCATCTAACAAAGGAAAAAGTGACAAGCAACCCAGAAGCAAGAAGAAGGGGAAAGCAAAGAAAAATAAAAAATCACCCCAACAGGAACAATCATCTGATAACCAATATAGAAATTCTCGGAAACCTTGTTACCATTGATTGATATGAAATGAGGAGAACTTTACACAAGACTATCCTCACCACTCCTAAGTCTCAAAGCTTATTAAGACTTCGCCTGCATCTGTTGTGTTGATAGATCCTTTTCTGAATCCAAACATAAACATGGTTGCTATGGATCTCGCTTCTAGTTCCCAAGTACTTATGCTATCTGTCATAAAGGCAAAAAATGATTTTTTTGTGTCTACGTGAAATAAATATTATGGTAGTCAGACTACTGATCAACCTACTACCTCGACCATGAATCCATCCACTGAATCAATTCTGCCACCTGATATTCAAGAGTTACAATAAATCCACCAAAGGGAGTCATCCACAAATCGACGTTCAATCCTCGAGCTCGCGCAACTATGAATATCTGGCTCAATCACCATCAACTATGTCAACGCTTGAGGTACTTCAAAATTTTCCCTCCTAGAAGAAAGCTTTGTTGTCGGCAATTGGTGGAATCTACCCGACAGATTCTAATCTTGTAGTCTTTAATCACATTGGCTATGTGCCACAATTACGAACCGCATTAGAATTTTCAATCCAAGTAAATGTTCTAAATCACCTCGTTCATCACACTATTATTGATGAGGGAGCATCTACTTGTATTATGTCTATCAATTGATGGAAGTCACTTGGCTCGCCTCGCTTATCTCAATCGCCTACGACATTGAAAGGTTTTGATAGTCTTACATATAAGCCTTGTGGTATTATCAATAACTTGCATGTCGAACTAGGGGGAAAAACTATAACTGTTGAATTTTAGGTCATTGACAGACCCCTTGAATACAACATATTACTTGGAAGGACATGGGTTTACGCTATGACTGTGATCGTTTCTACTTACTTTCGAATGATCACCTTCCCTCATAAAGGCGCTATCACAATCATTAATCAACTCTTCTTCTTTGCCTCTAGTTCCCAGGCATCTGGAAGCATTTTGCTAGTTCACACACCCCAACTAGCACTTCAAAACATTAGCGTTTGTCTCTTTAAGGGTTCTTCCCTAATGGGCACCTTTTCATTACCGCCGCTCGCGATGTCAACAGAAATTGCGAATATAGAGACCTGCTGATGCATGATATCTTCCAATTCATTTGACTTAAGGAAGATTACCAATAATTCCAAAGTAGATACGTTGGGTGAATTTCTGCCACCAAACCCAATTGAGTTCGCATAGAAATCAATTTGCTTGGCTTGGGTAGTGCATCTTGATGCATCGTCGCCAATCGTTTGGGACAATCATTCGTTAGATTTTGGTACTCCTTCTGAACGTTTTTAATCCACATTCTTGACTGATGAGAGCATTGTGAAATCCATGATTCCAGAAGGAAAAACATGGGAAGATTATCATCATTGTTCTCATCTTCCATATTACAAGGAAGATAATATTATTGAACTATATCTCCCTACGATCTCTGATTTATTTTCAAATTATGTTCCAATTAATGCCATCAAATCCGAGCGAAACCTGTCAAATATTGAAGAAATGATTTATATCGATATTTAGACCAAACTTGGCGTTGTATAAAACAATCATGTCGGCGTGCCTTGTTCTGCATCTGAACTTGACACTTATCACTCTCTTTTTCGTAAATTCCGAGATATATTTGCTTGGTCTTATGAGGAAATTCTAGGCATAGATTCTAGTATTGTTGAACACATAATTAAAATGTACCCTGATGTCAAACTGGTACGTCAATGCCTTCATCCTGTTCATCCGAAGAAGGATACATCCATCAAAGAAGAAGTTGAAAAACTTTTGCATGCTGGTTTCATTTACCCTGTTCTGCTTACTGATTGAGTTTCCAACATTTTTCCTATCATGAAGAAATAAGGGACAATCAGAGTGTGTGTTTATTACAGGGATGTCAATCTTGCTTGTCCAAAATACAATTATCCTACTCCCTTTATTGACCAAATTATCGAAAAATTTTCTGATTGTGAAATTTTTTCGTTCATGGATGGATTACTCGGTTACAATCAAATCAATATTTTCCAAGAGGACCAATATAAGACAACATTCATTTGTCCTAAGGGCACATTATCTTATCGTAAAATCCCATTTTTTTTAAAGAACATTGGGGCAACATTTCAGAGAGAAATGGATTATGATTTCCATGACATTAAGCACATTTTTCAACCTTATCTAGATGATTTACCCATGCAATCACGAAAACATGCTGATCACTCGACACATCTGAGAGCTATATTTCTACGCTGTCGACACTACAAGATATGCCTCAATCCACACAAATGTGTGTTTTGTGTTGGGTCTGGTCATTTTCTTGGATTCATCATCTCAAAAGATGGAATTCGAATTGACCCACTGAAGGTCTAGGCCATTTTCGATTTTCCTGTGCCACTGAACTTACTTCAGTTACAGAGACTTCAAGGAAAGGCTAATTTTCTAAGGAGGTTCATACCCAACTACATTGAAATGGCTAAAGGATTTACTCATCTCTTGAAAAAGGGGTTTCCCTTCGATTGGGATAAGATTGCACAAGATTCTTTTGATGCTCTTAAAGATACCCTGATCCGAGTGTCGTTAATGTATACCCCTAATTATCAGAGTGATTATTTCTTGTATCTCGTTGCTGAAAATACAACCATTGCTATGCTTTTAGTCCAAGAAGACGATGAGATAGAACATCCGATATATTATTTTAGTCGTAATCTCAATGATATGGAAGTTAGGTACTCATACATCGAAAAGCTTGCATTGGCAGCCATCCAAGTTGTCCAAATAGTTCACCATTATATCATGCTCTGGAAGACCATTTTCATTTCATATTGCAATCCTATGACATACATTATGTCACGTCAATTTCCGGGGGGGAAATATTCAAAATGGATTGTCATTATGCAAGAATTTTATTTGGAATTCATCAAATCCAAGTCAAAGAAGTCTTTGGTTTTTGCTGAGCTTCTCTGCGACCTTCCCTTTGATAGTACTGAGTTTACATCAGAACCATAAATTTGAGATGAGTCTCTATTTATGATTGGGTCATTTGACCCTTGGTATGGGGATTTTATCATTTATATCCAAACCCAAAATTTTTGGCCCAATACCTATCGCTTGCAACAATGATGTGTTCGATACCAAGAAAAAGACTATCTAGTCTTCGGTGATACACTTTATCGTCGTGGTGTTGATACAATTTTAAGGAGGTGCCTCACTCATGAGGAGGCCGAGAAAGTTCTGAATGATTTTCACGCTAGTGCTTGTGAAGGAAATTTGTTTGGGTACGCTACCCTGTAGAAGATTCTCCATGATGTTTACTTCTGGCCAACCATATTCTACGACTGCATTCTCAAGGTTAGAAGTTGTCATGCTTTCCAGCTATTTGATCGTAAAATATGCATGTCGCTAGCACCAATGCATCCTATCATGACTATGGGACCATTTGCAAAATGGGGCATTTACTTCATGACCTGCAACCCTCATTTGGCTGGGGGGCATGGTTATATTATTGTCATAATCGACTACTTTACCAAGTGGGTCGAAGCGATGCCTACATTTAATAACACAGGTGAAATAACTGCATTTTTCTTTTTCAATCATGTTGTTTCTCGGTTTGGTGTACCACAAGCTATAGTTACAGATCATGGTAAGCATTTTTGCAATAACATGATGAATGAGTTGACTGCCTAATAAGGATTTTTGCATGATTGTTCTATCCCTTATTATCCGCAATCTAATGGACAAGTTTAATCCATTAACAAGATCCTTAAGTGAATGCTTCAAAAAATTATAGGGTTCACAAACGAAATTGGAATTTAATCCTGTACTTGAATTTATGGGCATATCGAACCTTGGTGAGAAATGCGACTAGATTTACTCCCTTTCAGTTGGTGTATGGTTTGGAAGTTATCTTACCAATCCAATGTGAAATTCTATCATTAAAAGTCACTATTGACTTGTTACCTGACACCTCTAATGAGGAAGCATATCTTTTAAACCTCATCCATCTAGATGAAATGCATTGTGAAGCCGCATTGGCCAATGAAGTGAATAAGAGACGAATCAAGGCACAATATGAACGCAATGTCAAGCCTCACATCTTCTCAGAGGGAGGCCTAGCCTTGCTCTATGATCAGGAAGCTGATTTAATAGGAACAAGAAAATTGAGCCACTATGAAATGGCCCCTACATTGTCAAAAAAATTATAGCTAAGGAAGCCTACAATTTAGTTGATTATGATGGAATTGCGTTGGCGCCACCTCGAAATGGCTTGTATCTTAAATGCTACTATGCTTAATTGAACGTAGTAAAATTTTGTATCATATTGTATATATACTTTGATTTGCATTCACTGTCTTAGTTTTTTTTCATAGCTTCCTTGTAGTTAGTGATCCACTTTACATTTCATCGCAGATGTCTGAATCTTTGGAACCATTCGCTGGGTACGCTGATGGTGCTAGTCGTAGTACGTAGAACCTATCATGAGCCCTTTTTGCTCTAGGTGGCTAGGTAGTGAGTTTTCAAGGGATTTGTATCAGTCGATCCACGAACAATATCGCTGAGTATAACGCGTTGATTGAAATTCTCTCTGATGCCATTTCACTTGCCATTAACCACATCATCATTAGGTTAGACTCACAAATTATCGTACTAAAACTTACTAGCATCTATACCATCTGAAATCAAACAATTCATCGTATGTTCCTTAGAGTTCAACTTTTGGAAAGACATTTTGATTACATTCAATATCAAAACATTTCTAGAAATTTAAAGACATTAACTAATTCATTAGAGAATTATGTTTTAAACAGACATTTGAAACACATGTAAAGATACATTTTCAATTCACATCATACAATTAAATAGGATTACGTATTAAACATAGGAAAAATTTAAAAGAAAATAGATAGATAGTTTAGGTTTTTACCAAATTTGTGCCCAAGACGCATTGGTCATATGACCTCAAAATGTATACAAAAATGTCAAAAGTAAAACTAGTGATTCTCATGATAACAATAAACTGCTCTAGCTATCTTGCGCAATAGCCTCATCCAACAACTAGGAACACCAATAGTATGGCATTGTAGCCTCATAGGTAACTCCTTGATCCAGACATCCGGTATCCCAAGAGTCAATACCTAAACATGTTGTTGCAACTCAGCAAGAGTCTCGATCAAATATAAATCCTGAAGGACTTCTCTCACAATAGTCCTCTCTGTTGGATCATCAGCTGCCAGCTCTGGTTGACCCACTAGTCGAACACGACCCACATCTGTGTACATAAAAAATTTAGTTTAGTCTTGGAAAAAATAAAAAAATACAAAAACATGTAGAAACATTAAAATCAAAAACATGGTCAAAACATTTTTACCCATTGCACCCCATTGAGCATCATCTGGTAAAATCAAATATGTATCTCCATGAAAATCTATGCCTACGTACAGATACTCATCTATGGAGATATTTTTTTGTTGGATCCAGGAAAGGAATGCAGTAGAAAATATGATAGTCGATTGAACAACATGCCTAGCCATCAATTCAACCCATCTCTACATCCGAGGATCTATAGGACCAGAAATTCTCAGTGTCACATGATGTGGTTACATCAATGGAACTCTCTCTAAAATAAAGGAAATCAAGATTGAACCATAACTAAAAAAATTTGTTCTGCCACCCTTTACTTTAGTCAGTTGTGCTTTCATTTGGAAGAGTACTTCTTTTACCCAATTGAACACTGTCGGTTCGAGACACTCAAGAGCATACTGAATATATGATTGGTTTGCGACATGTAGTTTCACAGAGCCAACAAGTTTTGCAATAGTGAAAAGGATAGTTCTCAGAGGAAAATCACGCACATCATGAATTTTTATCTTTCCATATTTGCAAGGTTCAGTACCTGGCCGACAATACTGGCATATGTATTCCTTCACTGTATCGTCTCCACGAGCAGATCCCGTGAGGGAAACATGAGAATCATGTCTCGATAATCTAGTAAGAAAGTAAACATCCTCAACTATTATTGGGAGCACTTTGTCCCCGATATGAAAAGTGTGAGATTTTGGATCCCATGAACGAACCAGGAACTCTAATAGTTAAAGATGATGTCTCATCCCTGATAATCTAAAATATTTAAGTAGCCCACAATCCTTGAGGGCTCTTGCAGTGCCATAATCATTTAGGGTAATCACGTATTATTCTTCATGTTATCTTTCTCACCATGTAATGGCCATTTTGATCCTATCAATACCTGAAATCCAACCATAAGCTTCATTAGGATCTATTTCATGCAACAAATTTGGGATTTTTTGAGCACACAACAAGAAACAAATTTGTGAAATGCACCCAACACACCCCTGGTCCATAGACAGAGCACTACAGAGCATCTGAGCTTCACTTTTAGTGCTCTTCAATGCACTTTTAAACATCCAAGGGTGTGTTTCCCTTAGAACACAATAGATTTAACCTTGGGGGTTCAAAAACCTAAAAATTCAGCATGAAATGAAACAAAAATGACACTAAAAGGAAGAGAGTTCAAATCTACAATCTGGATCAAACGATGCCAGGAATTGTCCACTAAAACTATCGCAATCAACCACTGAAGTTCAAGGGAAAAACAAGTTCAGAGCTCCTAATTTCAAATGGTAACTATGGAATGGTAAAATCTTCTTTTTATTAGTCATTTTGATTATTTTAATCATATTTAATGATGTGACTATAGTTTTTGTTCATTTTTACTATGAAACATGTTTTTTTTTAATCCGTTTGATGGTTCTATGAATAGGTTTACAGCTGATACAGTGAGCTTGAAGTGCACAATTATCCAAAAATGATTTGACCACAAATCATACTTTTATCCATTTTTCGAGCTCTGTTAAACATCGAAAAAGGAACCCCCCTGAAGTCTTCTTTTAGCTCTTTTCAGACTCTGTTAATGTGAAAAGATTGTCGAGCACTTGTCTTTTCAAGCTCATAAAAGGAAATGAAATGAAATATACTTAGTATAATTTTAACCCTTTTCCGGACTGAGATAGATTATTTATGAAAAAGGAACACCTTAGTCAAACATGGCTAAGAGGTTTTCTCAGGTATGATTTTACGCTTTTTCGTACATGAGCGACAAATTTACGAAAAAGGACTCACGAAGTTTTCTTTTTGTCCCTTTTTCAAACTCTCTAAACTTGAAAAATGACCATGTTTTCACTGTCGTTAGACTCGTTAAAACATCAAATAGCGATGGAATTGTCCGATCATGACAAGATCAAGTTTCACTATCGCTAGACTCGTTAAATCATCAAATAGTGATGGATTCACCTGAAGGGTGAAATTATATATCAAGCATATGCAACCCTCATCAAGCTTGTTAAAAAATAAAGAGGTACTAGTCAACAATGACTGGTGAAAATTTTGAAAAAAGAACAAAACAATTTATGGTAGCAGGTCGCTCTTGAACATGACACTTTCACTTCATCTCTATGGCTTTGGGTTGGGTAATATTCTTGACGGTTTATCATACTTATGGTTTATCATACCATCCATCACTTTGGTTTTGGTTCAATGCTACCCATCCATTCAGTGTCGCTGAAATGTTCAAGAGAAGTCATCCAGTAATTCCTCATCTTCTGCAATACTCTTAAACCTTCATTTTCATGACTGCCATCCCTGAAAATTGCTTCATCAAGTCACATTTTGTCTCCAAAATCATTACTCTCGTTTCATGCCATATCTGCGATGAGTCGCTTCCCGTCAACATCAACTCATCATCCAAGAATTTGACTCAGAAACATATTTCCAGTGCCTTGAAACTTGCTTACATCAACGATAGGTTTCTCATTTTCTGTGATAGGTTGACATCACAGACCTTTGACCAAAATATTTTTTTTTTTCCGTTCAACATAAAATCGTCTATTCACGCCTTGCAAATTTTACTAAAGTACCTTGAGAACCATTAGCATCAATGGTGGTTTCTCTCACGTATGTTAACGACTTACATTATTGGTTGGTAATCAGACAATGTCTTCCCATGTTTGACTTCAAATCACATATTTGCATGGTTATACTTGTACTTGAACGATCGATTAAACGAGATAAAAGACCTTGGATCTAGTTTCATTCATCCGGGCTGCGATTTCAGGAATTGTACCACATCATTTGTACGATGGCTTTACATACAAATGGTCATCCTATCTGATTTATGTACGTGTTATGATAGTTTATGTGCCAAGCATGTGTATGCCTCCCTCAGTAATTCATGTCCAATATGTACAAGATATCATGATGTAATATATTGAAAAATGATGCAGGTCACCGTCTACTTCAGATTCTACTCATCACACCGTAAAGCATCTCATCTAAATACTATCATTATTTTGACTTCATGCTTTAGGGGGCAATTGTTATAGGTAAATTTGGGCATCATCCCTAAGACTAGTATGAACAGGTCCTATCATCCCCTAATTCAATTGCTACATGCCCTAGAGAAGTCATTCCACTGATGGCTTTAATTCATGAGAGTTTCAATGTTTGAAATATAGTTAAAATGACCCTTTGACTCATCAACACTCCTTTGAATGGGCCTAAGTGCATTGCAAAGCACTTACCCCCATGCAAGGGTGCTCTACGAAGCACTTCACAACACTTAAGGGTGCATTGGTCGCCTGGGAGAAAAATCATCATTGTTTCGCGAATCTCCACATGTCCAGTGCCTTCTATAAGAGCTCATAGGTGTCATACTTCGAATACATGTGTTCATCCATCACCATTGAACTTGAAAACATGTCTCATATATTATTAGAAAGCCATTGAATATCATTTATTGAGAAACTACCTACAATTTCCCTATAAATTGAGCACTCATCTAATTGCAAGAGAGGAAGAAATTTATGTAGTGTTATGTTGTTGGATTCTCAATTCTTGGAGAGCTGAAGTACTATGATGCTGTTGGATTTATGCTAGGTGTGATGAGGATGAGATGAAGTTGGAGCAGTCTGACAGCGAACTGATCGAATGGTTGCAATTTGTCCCTCCTAATACTGCAATAAATATATTTGTTCTTTTTCCCATTTATGCATTTGTATCTTGTGAATGAATTCTCAATATGTGAATATATTCTCAGATTTAGTTAGTTCAATCTATTCATGATAAATAAATATTGTATATTTGTATCGTCATGTGTTGTCTTCTCATTTTAATTGGATGTATTGATCTAACCAGTTCAGTTGGATCGAAAGCGACAAAAGCGACGAAATAAGAAGAATGAGTGCGAATGATCACAAGTAAGTCTCTTCATATATTATTTATCTGTTTATTATAGAGATAAAATAATTTACCTTTCCTTTGTTGTTCTGAGTGAAGGAACACCACACTCAGGGATGACTAGTTTATCCATAGATTAGAATTCCTCATAACACCCATGTTCCCTTCGGACATCACTTTATGAATCAAATCTGGACTATGAAGTGGTTCAGTCGGTACTCGCAAAGCATGGGATTCCAAACAGGCAGAGATGTCACCAGGGATTGGGAGAAATGAGGAACGATAATGTCCACCATCCCACGAAGTTTCTTCAAGAGAGATTACCTCCACGATACTCTCGTCGGTGGGGAAAGTCCCATTCAAAGTATCATCAAAGTCCCAAGTGTTGAGATTTTGTGGTGTTGGGGTGTTGAACCTCAAAATTATCCTCTCCCTGACATCCTTTCTCACCATTTCCCCTTATTTTCTCATAAGTTTACATACTCCAATCAAATATAAATTTCATGTTTTGTCTTAAGGAATGCATTTCAATGATTGCCATATTGTATTTTGATGTTCTTGCTATTTGAATATAATTTTGTAATTTGGCTACAAAACGCAGCCTATTATGCAGCTAATCGTGGATTCTATAGATACTCTCATGGTCTGATAGGTTTCAGGGTTTGAATGGAGACATGAGTGACATGGGCATTTCTAGAATCACCTCCACATGGATTTTTTTCCTATTTACTCGATCCAAATCGATAGAAAAGGAGGCCTAATATCGTGGTCAGAGGCGTGGTCAAAGAACGTTAGCCAAGAACAGAAGGACTCTTGATTTTATCTATCATAGAAAATCAAGAGTTAAACAATCAAATTGAAATTCTATAAGTTGGACTAGCCACCTGTAGCAAAATTAGCTCATAGACAATTATGTTTATTTCCTTTAAATACAGGTTGTACAGAACCGAGAAAAAATAAGTTAAGATTTTGCCAAAATGCTATATTGGTTTAAGAATTCACTCTGTTATAATACAAGGAACGTGCTCATGCCAATGATTTCTTAAGTGCATCTTTAACCAGCTAGGATTTCAATCGAATCAGTTGCAAAGGGCCCCTGCACTAGAGAAGGTTTTTCATTCATTGTTTTTAGTTTAATTTCCTTACTCTATTTTTGTCAATTCTGTTTTATGAGTAGATTAATGTTGCATTCCAGTTTTGATAATTATCATAACATTAAATCATAACTGTGTAAGCCTTGTTCTTCTAAAAAATTTCGTGAAGGTAGATCTTTCTATTTTCAAATTGAATCAAGTTTGAAGCAGTAAGAATTCACAATTATTTAGTTTTCCTTACTGTTTTGTCATTTACTTTCATAGATCATAATTACCAATTAATTGTATCAATGGATATTATCAAAGGTAATTTCAAGAAGATGGTTCTAAACTAAATGATTGAATGTCTAATTCATACAGTTGTTGAATTTTCCTCTACACATTTTACTTACTTTCTAGGAACTTAGAAACTAAGGTATAATTGATTTCTTACACAACATCTCAAGAGGGTAATAATTCAAATTGAATGTTGGAGTAAATCAAACATACATTAGTTTTTTTTTTAAGCTTTAGATTTGCATGCTTTTACTTCTATTTTTAGATCCTCATTTAATTGTATCACTGATGTTCCTAAAGGTCATTCCAAGAAGTTGATTCTATCATATTTCTAGACTGAATGATTGAATGTCTAATTCATGAAATTATTGAGTTTTCCTTTGCATACTTTACTTTCTTAGATCATTAGGTATAATTGGTTACTTAACATCATCTCAAGAAGGTGACACTTGATAATTGAATGTTGGAGTAACTAAATATACAGTAGTTGTTTTCATTTGCACACTTTACTTGCTTTTCTAGAACATTAGAAGTTAAAGGTGTAGTTAGTTGCTTACACATCATCTCAAGAAGATGACACTTCACATTGAATGCTGGAGTAACTAAATATACATTATTTGTTATATTTTTCTGATTTTACTTATAATAGCACTGCAATTTCAATCTCAGATATAAGATTCATCCATGGAATAGAACTAATGTTAAGGTAGAAATCATTAAGATAGATGCTCTGTTTTTCAGATTAGATTCTAACTAGCCAATAGTCTTTGATTTATTTTTATGTAAATTAGTTTAACTAAGGAACACTTCATTTTCTTCCTTCTTAAAATTTATTAGATTCATTTAATTTCTTTCATAGTTTTTAGATTAACATTCTTAAACATAAAAAACAAAACCCCCAAACCAAAATAAAAATACATACAACGAAGTAGGAAAAAGGTAAACTAAGCATATAAAATGCACCACACTTCATCAGTTTAAAAACCTCGGTTGATAATTTATGTAAACAATTTAAGACATTAAATTGACTAAACATTTTGGCGTCGTTGTCGGGGAAGTGTAATTAGGTAACCTCATTTATTACATCTAAAAAAAAAGGATATGTGTAGAGAAAGAGACTCTAGGGGTAGATTCATATATAGAGGTAGGAGTTTAATTCCCACAACACCACTCACTCCACCAAGATTAAGAAGTGATACACCTCCATCTCAAACTAATATTCCATACTTCACTAGCCATAGACTTCCTGAAGTTCTAAGGTCAGAAATCCAATTAGGAGGATCTCCTACTTCATCCACTGAGGCAGTCTTAGAGGAAGAAGATCCTAGATCTCACACAGAAGGAGTAACCTTTTTCACCTCTACAGGGGAAAATATTTTAGCTGAAAAGTTAGAAATTCCTAGTGGAGAGGAAGAGGAAGAACATTTCTTCAACATACCATTGATAGAAGAACCAGAAGAAGAGAAGTTAACCCTGCAGGTTGAATCTTATATTAGTTTCGAAGAATCTATAATGGCGGGAAAAGGAGAAGGAGGAGAAGGAGAAGGAGAAGTATTAAATGGAGGAGGTAGAGGAAGATGTAGAGGAAATGCAGAAGGAGGTAGAAGAAATAGGGAAATTGGTAGTTCCTTTGGATTCCCTATAGTTGATGGAGAAAGAAATGGAACAATGAGAAATATTTCACCTTCTGTCCTTCCAAATTTTCACGGATTAAAGAGTGAAGGCCCTAAAACCTTTTTGTTTGAATTTGAAGTCTTATGCAGAACTTATGATTATTTACAAGACTCTCAAAAACTTAAATTGTTTCCTTCAACATTGAAAGGAGCAGCTTTAAAATGGTTCATGAGTTTAATTGCTCAGTTTATCAGAACATGGAATGACATGAAGAGAGCATATTTAGAAAGGTATTTGGATTATTGCATACCCATCAATCATAACGATGAATTATTTAAAATGATGTAAAAAGAGGATGAGAATTTGGAGGATTTAACTGAAATATTCAATTATAACATAAAAAGAGAAAAAATGGATAATTTAGATCAAGATACTTTAAAAGCTCTTTTATTAAAAACCATTAGAGATGAATGGATAGACATTCTCAAAATGATGGGGAAGGGGGATATCTCTCAACTTCCATTATTTGACATTGGTGAATTATGTATTCATCTCTCAAGGGGAAAACAAAAAACTGGGAAAATTCGAAGAGACCCTTCTCTTGCTAGGGTAAATAAATATGCAACTGGAACAGTAAGTAGGGCAGAAATTGGAAACATGCTTGATGAATTGAAAACATATATTTTAGGGAGTCTTAGTGAACAGATAGACACCCTTAAATTACAAAACCAACATAAATTCGAGACTGATGCTTTAGCTATTTTCTGTCCTAAATGTAGAAAGAAGCATGCTTTAAGAGAATTTCCTCTTGATGCAAAAGTCATATAGACCTGTATGATTTGTTCAGAAAATCATGAGACTAAGAGTTGACCTTCAATTCTAGGCCTTAAGGTTGTTTTTCAAGAAGAAACAATTTCAAATCCAATAAAATCTATTTTCTTTGTCTCTAGAAGACCATGGCAGGGGCCACAAACTCAAGGCTTTAACAATCAAATGTATACTCATCCCCCACCAAATAATTGGAATTCTTGGTAGCAACCTTGGCCTCAATCTCAATCTCAATCTCAATCTTGGGCACAAGGAATGCAAAATACCTATGGAACATTCTCTCAATACTACCAATATCCTCCATCATATCCAAACTATCCTCCCCAACAAATTCCTCAACAAAATCAACAACCCCAACTCCAAAACCAAAGTCCACAACTTTCACTACCATTTCCACAGAGTCCAAATCAACTACCTGCCTAACCATTACCAAACCCCAATAATAAAAATCCTCAAAATACCTACATGATAGAAGGACAACAATTTCCAACCTACATGATTACCCCTCTAGATCTCAATGATGTCCAACTTAGATCTGGTAGGATATTAGAAAGGAAAAAGCCTTCTGTATTTATTCAAGAACAAGATAATTTTGAGGAAGATTATCTACAACCAAATAAAAGTTTTGAGGAATGAACATCTCTTCAAAACCATAATTCTGAAAATGAAAGACAAAAAGAACCAATAAAATCAACTCCTATCATAGAGAAACCATCAGCAATTACTTCTACACCTGCTTTTCCTGAGAGATTACAAGTTGATAAAGGGGTATAAAATCATATTATGTTGCCCAATTATGATTTTCTAGATGAATTGAAAAATGTCTATATCAAAATTCCTTTGTTACAGGCCATTAAAGAGATTCCAATTCTAGCCAAAACAATAAAAGAGTTGAGCATGAAGAAACCAGGAAGAAAAACAAAAGAAATAAAAAGAATTCAAATTGTAGGAAAAATTGCAGACATAATGATGGGAAACATTGCCATACAAAAATATTTAGATCCAGGAATTCCATTTGTAAAAACACATGTCAATGATGTTGAAATTCCAAATACATTGATTGATTTAGGAGCAGCAATAAACATCGTGAGCAAACAAACCATGGAACAACTCAAACTTCCTAATCTTCTGTATACACCTACATTACTACAATTAGCAGACAGATCTATAATCAAGTTATATGGTGTGTCAGAAGATATTTAAGTATCCTTATACTCTTGGGAGTATCCTACTGATTTTATGATCTTAACTCCTAAGAACAATCTAGGAGGACATCCACTTATATTAGGAAGACCTTGGTTGGCTACAGCTGATGCTTTCATTAGCTGTAGATCTAGTGACATGTATATCTATGATGGTAACTCAACAAAGAAATTCACTCTATATCCTCCGGCAAGAACAATCACAGAGTTAGATGACAAAGAATGGATTGATGATGACAATAATGTGACAACCTCTCTTTACTATTTCAACCATTAGTGAATATAGACAAATTTTAAACTCAATTGAAAATTTTGAATCATCTCTAGAATATGAACATGAACAATTTCAAGAAAAATCCAATATTGAATATTTGTCATCTAGGCATATGTCTCTTTATTCTATGGAAGAATTTGGTAGCTCTACAATTAAAACATCTCCAGGAAAAAATTTGAACATAAACAATAACTTGGAGAGATTACAACATGAAAAGTTAATCAAAACATTACAACAACATTCTTCTACATATTCATGGGAATACACTGACATGAAAGGAATTAGTCCTAATAATTGTATACATCACATCTATATTGAGGAAAATTTTAAACCTATCAAACAACGTCAAAGAAGGATGAATGCAAATATTAGGGAAATTGTGAAAGAAGAGTTGCAAAAATTGCTGAATGTGAACTTCATTTACCCAATTTCAGATAGTTGTGGGTTTCCCCTTTAGTGATTGTGCCCAAAAAATAATGGTAAATGGATGGTATGCATTGATTATCGAGAATTGAATTAAGCTACCCTAAAAGATCATTTTCCTTTACTCTTTATAGATCAAGTATTGGATACATTAGCAGGTAAGAAGTATTTCTCATTCTTGGATGGTTTTAATGGTTACAATCAAATTCAAGTAGCACCTGAAGACCAAGATAAAACCACATTCACCTATCCATGGGGGACTTATGCCTACCGCGTACTTCCTTTTGGATTGTGAAATGCATCTGCAACATTCCAAAGGGCAGTACTAGGAATTTTGTCTGATCTAATACATGATTGTGTAGATGTGTACATGGATGACTTTACGGTTTTTGGGAATTCATTTGAAGAAGCTTTAGAAAATTTGGAAAAGGTTCTTAAAATATGTAAGGAAGAAAACCTTTCACTAAGCCATGAAAAATGTTTTATGATGTTTACATAAGGGATTGTTTTAGGACATCACATTTCAGGAGATGGAATTAAAGTTGATAATTCTAAAGTTGAAGTCATCTCCAAACTATCAATTCCAAGTTGTCAAAAGCATGTTAGAATTTTTCTAGGATTCATAGGATATTATAAAAAAATTATAGAAAATTTCCTAAAATAGAATCTCCACTCTTCAAGTTACTTACTAAAGATTGTGAATTAAATTGGAATCCTGATTTCCAATTGGCATTTGAAACTTTAAAAGCAAAAATTTATGAAGCACCCATCTTAAGAGGTCCAAATTGGAAACTACCTTTTCACATTTCAACAAATGCTTCAAATACAACTCTGAGAGATGTATTAGGACAAAAATATTTGATCCCCTATGCCATCTATTACACAAGCAAGAATTTGACTCCCACAAAGTTAAATTACACTGTAACAGAAAAGGAATTCTTAGTTTTTGTTCATGCTATCAATAAATTCAGAAATTATATTACAGGCTATGAGACCTTTTTTCATACAGATCACTCTGCAATCAGATATTTAATGAATAAATCTATTAATAATCACAGAGTTACAAGATGGTTATTACTCCTACAAGAATTCAACATCACCGTTCTAGACCGACCTAGAAAGCAAAACACAGTTGCTAATTTCTTGTCTAGAATTCAAAATATCAAAGATGACACTCCAGTTGAAGATAAATTTCTTAATGAATATATTTTTGCAATAACTACTCAAGCTCCTTGGTTTGCAGATATTGCTAATTACTTAGTCACAAGAAAATTACCTTCACATTTGTTTCCAAGGGAGAAAAGAAAAATCATTCAAATAAGTGCAAGATACTCATGGATTACTAATGAATTGTATAAAACAGGTCTAGATCTCATTATCAGAAAATGTGTTCGAGAAGATGAAATGCCTGAAATTCTTAAGGCATGTCATGAAGAACCTTGTGGTGGAAACTTTGCTGATAAGAGGACAACCTATAAAATCCTTCATTTAGGATATTATTGGCCATCCATCTTTAGAGATGCCAAAGAATATCTCAAAAGGCGTGACAACTTCCAAAGGGTGGGGAAACCTGCTCCTTCAAATGAAATGCCATTAAAACCTTAGGTACTCATTGAACCTTTTGAAAAATGGGCCTTTGATTTTGTTGGACCAATCAATCCACCATCTAAACAAATAAGTATATTTTGGTATGTACTAATTATGTCACTAAATGGGTAGAGGCTAAAGCATTACCTTTTGCTAATGAACGTTCTGTAGTTAAATTTTTTTTTGAGGATATCTTCACTTGTTTTGGTGTCCCAAGAGAAATTGTGACAGATCAGGGATCCCATTTTACATCTAAATTGGTGAAAAGGCTCGTGGAATATTACAAGATCAAGCAAAGAAAGTCTACTCCTTATCATCCATAGGAAAATAGTCAAGTAGAATCTACTAATAAGGTGATTGAAGAAGTTCTCACTAAGACTGTACATCTACATAGAAGAGATTGGGCAGAAAGGCTTCCTGAAGCCTTATGGGCCTATAGAACTACATGGAGGAATACAACAGGACATACTCCCAATGAACTTGCTTATGGAAAGCAAGTCCTATTCCCTATAGAGTTTCAGTTTCGAACCTTCAATATGGCAGTCCAATTGGGACTTGATTTATCAGAAGCACATAAACATAGATTGGAGCAACTCAATGAGCTTGATGAAATCAAGAAAGATGTAGTTCAAAGAAGCAGTATAGTCCAGCAACAAAGTGCTAAATGGAATGATAAATATATCAAGGAGAAGAAGTTTCAAGCAGGGGATTGGGCACTTTTGTTTGATTCAAAATTCAAAGATTTTCAAGGAAAATTTCAAACTCATTGGCTTGGGCCATATGAGATGGAAAAATTCTTTGATAATGGAGCAGTGAAGATAAGGACAATTGATGAAGAAAAGGTACCTCTTCTTGTGAATGGTCATCGGTTGAAAGTATATCATAAGCCAATTTCAAGAGAAGAGTTTGTCAAGATTTTCCAAGATAATACTGATAAGATAAGAAGAATTATTCTTCTTCTTCACTAACTTAGATTTCATTTTTCCTATATATATATATATATATATATATATATATATATATATATATATATATGAAAACCAATCAATGATTGGCATACTTATACAGAAAATATAGGGTGAAAATCAGAGATTTCTGACTTCCTATATTTTCCATTTCTTTTATACAATAAGTAGTAACACATAACTACATTCATATTCCATCTTTGCAACTCATAATCTGCAAACTCATTCCATTTTATAGTTTCACTTCATTTCACAGTCATATTCCACTTTCATTCCATTCCATATTCATATTCCACTTACATTCCATTTCACAGTCATATTCCACTTCCGTTCCATTCCACAGTCATATTCCACTTACATTCCATTTCACAGTCATATTCCACTTACATTTCATTCCACAACTAGACTTCATTTTTTTACAGATCACATTCTGTAGCTGATCACATTCTACAGCTGACTATATTCTATAGTTGATCACATTCTGTAGCTGACTACATTCTGCAATTGATTACATTCTGCAGCTGACTACATTCTGCAGTTGATTCTGTTCTGCAGCCACATTACATCTCATTCAGCATCTATGACACATTTTTACAACTTACAAACAAATGATGAATAAATTAAATAAAAGGACCACATTTTGAAGACCAACATGCTAAAAGGTACTCGAGGAAGCAACACCAAATAAACAAACAACGAAAAGGTTAGTTCTAAAGGTAAAGTTGAAAAAATTTGTTTTAATAGTAGGGATAAAACATTAGCATGTATAATATGGATGGTCATATTCTCCCTTGATAGATCATCATTTGATTTTATTGTGATTTCCATCATACCACAGATCAGCCACATCCTCTGCATTATGTTTTATAACGGTCCACAATTGACTCTCTCATTGATGATTAATGGTCATGACCTGTTGACGTGACATATTTGTCTATGTTTCTTCAAAACCCCAAGCCATACTACCTATTTATTCCTACAAACCCTCGATACCTTTCATAAAACCCGTAACCCAATTCATTTTATAAACAGAGAAGGATATAAATTTTGAAGGTTGAGAACTCTTCATAATAGAACGAATGGGACTAATAGCCAGATCAGAACCGGTGGGAAAAAAATATATGGAAGGATGCCCTCAAATCAAGGAAATGTTACAGAAAGTTGGATGGCTCAAATTCATAGAGAAATTCGATGGTTTTCACAAAGATATTACAAAATATTTTGCCTGGTCTTTTGATGGCACAGAAGTGGAAATTGGAGACATCAAGTTCACAATTACTGAGACATTCATAGTTGAAGCCACAAAACTTCCAAGGCTTGGCGAAAGGTGGTTAAAAAAAATTGAGTTTCACAATGAATCATGGAAAGTTATCCTCAAAAACCCAGGTATGGATGTCTTTGTTTTCAGAAAAGGTATCCCCAACTCAGCCCTTCAAAATAAATGGAGGAATATGATCTTGGTTTTACATAAATTTATCACCTGTAAAGGAAGGTTTGGTTGCATGTATGTATATTATATTCGATTCTCGATGAATTTCTTAGAGAATGGTGAAATAAATCTTCCCTTATTTCTGCTAAATAGCTTAAAAAGGATGTCCACAAATGTGTAGAAGAGAATACAGTTTATAGATAACACCATGCATCATCATGGGTTGGTAAAGATACTTTTTGAGTTTCATTTAGAAAGAATAGGAGATACCTATGAGAATTTTCTTATTAGAAACCATTTTCAAGAGGCACTAGAACAACCTAAAGAAGACAATGTTAGAAAGAGCAGAAGGAAAAAGAATGATACAAACATTGAAGACAGACCTACATCTTCATTGCAGAAAAATGATGAAAAGATCATCTCTGAAGAGCTGACAGAGAACATAAAGCAAAATAAAGTCAAGACAGGAGGTAAGATAAGAAAGAGGAGCAAGGGTACAAATTAAGAAAATGAGAATTCTCTACAGCAGAGAAGGAGCGCCAGACTCCGAGGCTTAATGAAAAAAACACTACCAAAAGAGACAGAGTTTGTAAGTTTAGATGAAGATAATCCAATACCATCTCCTGTCAATATTTCTTCTCCACACAGTGCTCAAAATTATCCTATTCATAATTTTGAAGGTAGCCCCAACAGAAAATCTCCAAGCATAGACCCAGCACAACAAGAAATATATGATTACATAGAATCATTGGAGAAGAGAAGTGCAATAGTGAATCCTATCAATCCACAAGAACCTCTAGTTGAAACTCTCAAACATGAAATTTATGAACTAGAGATATTTAATAGGCATATTAAACGAGATAATGAGGCCTTGAAGTAGCAGAACAAGTTGGAAAAGGTAATTAGTGACAATACCACTCTGCATTTAGGACTATGGTAAAAAAAGAATAGGAAGTTGGAAAGAAAGAACAAGTCACTAAACAAGGCAGTCATTAATCTCAAATACAAACTTCTTATAAGAAAGTCTAGGATGGAAACCACTTCAAAGAAAAGCAAAAGAAGAAATTGGATGTTTTAGCAGAAGTTTCTGAACAAATGTAGTAGAAGAGGTGAATTCACATTTTTGGTAAATTGCATGAGGACATGCAATGACTTCACAGTGGGGGAATGTTGAACCTCAGAATTATCCTCTCCATGACATCCTTTCTCACCTTTTTCCTTATTTTCTCATAAGTTTACATACTCCAATCAAAGATAAAAGTCATGTTTTGTCTCAAGGAATGCATTTTAATGATTGCCATATTGTATTCTGATGTTATTGATATTCGAATAGTTTTTTGTAATTTGGATACAGAACGCAGCCTATTCTGCAGCTAATCATGGATTCCATAGATAATCTCATGGTCTGACAGGTTCTAGAGTTCAAATGGATAAATGAGCCACATGGGTATTTCTAGAATCATCTCCACATGGATTTTTTCCTATTTACTCGATCCAAATTGATAGAAAAGGATGCCTAAGATCATGGTCAAAGAACGTTAGTCGAGAACAAAAGGAATCTTGATTTTCTATATCATAGAAAATCAAGAGTTAAACAATCAAATTGAAATTCTAGAAGTCGGACTAGCCACCTATAGCAGAATTAACTCATAGACAGTTATGTTTATTTCCTTTAAATACCGGTTGTACAGAATCGAGAAAAACTAAGTTAAGTATTAAGTTAAGCTTTTGCTGAAATTTTGTATTGTTTTAAGACTTCGCTCTGTTATAATACAAGGAACATGTTCATGCCAATGATTTATTAAGTGCATCTTTAACCAGCTAGGATTTCAACCGAATCAGTTGCAGAGGGCCCCTGCACTGGAGGAGGTTTTTCATTCATTATTTTTAGTTTAATTTCCTTACTCCGTTTTTGTCAATTCTATTTTTTTGAGTAGATTAATGTTGCACTCCAGTTTTGATCATTAAAATAACGTTAAATCATAACTGTGTAAGCCTTGTTCTTCTAAAACATTTCGTGAAGGTAGATATTTCTATTTTCAAATTGAATCAAGTTTGAAGCAATAAGAATTCACAGTTATTTAGTTTTCCTTACTGTTTTGTCTTTTACTTTCCTAGATTAGAATTACCAATTAATTGTATCAATGGATATTCTCAAAGGTCATTTCAAGAAGATGGTTCTAAACTAAATGATTGAATGTCTAATTCATACAGTTATTGAGTTTTCCTCTGCACATTTTACTTGCTTTCTAGGAACTTAGAAACTAAGGTATAATTGATTTCTTACACAACATCTCAAGAGGGTAATACTTCATATTGAATGTTGGAGTAAATCAAACATACATTAGTTGTTTTTTTAAGCTTTAGCTTTGCATGCTTTTACCTCTATTTTTAGATCCTCATTTAATTGTATCATTGATGTTCCTAAAGGTCATTCCAAGAAGTTGATTCTATCATATTTCTAGACTGAATGATTGAATGCCTAATTCATGCAATTACAGAGTTTTCCTTTGCATACTTTACTTGCTTAGTTCATTAGGTATAATTGGTTACTTAACATCATCTCAAGAAGGTGACACTTCATAATTGAATGTTGGAGTAACTAAATATACAGTAGTTGTTTTCCTTTGCACACTTTATTTTCTTTTCTAGAACATTAGAAGTTAAAGGTGTAGTTAGTTGCTTACACATCATCTCAAGAAGGTGAGACTTCACATTGAATACTGGAGTAAATAAATATAGATTAGTTGTTATCTTTTTCTGCTTTTACTTAGAATAGCACTGCAATTTCAATCTCAGATATAAGATTCATCCATGGAATAGAACTAATGTGAAGGTAGAAATCATTAAAATAGATGCTCTATTTTTAAGATTATATTCTAACTAGCCAACAGTCTTTGATTTATTTTTATGTAAATTAGTTTAATTTAGGAACACTTCCTTTTCTTCCTTCTTAAAATTTATTAGATTCATTTAATTTCTTTCATAGTTTTTAGATTAGCATTCTTAAACATAAAAAACAAAACCCCCAAAACAAAATAAAAATAGATACAATGAAGTAGGAAAAATGTTAACTAAGCATATACAGTGCACTACACTTCATCAGTTTACAAACCTCAGTTGATAATTTATGTAAAAAATTTAAGACATTAAATTGACTAAACATGGGGTAGCTTCAGATGTGCTCTAGCTCTCAAAATTTGTGGAGGTACTAGAGTACATGAGATCTCCAAGTCCCAGAAAGGGATTTGAGAAAATTAATTAATTGATATTTTTAATTAAGGACCCTAAGTCTAACTTAGGAAAATTAAAATATTAAAGGTAATTAATTTAAACATGTGATGGAAATGACTCTAAATCACACGGATGAAGCTTTATTTTAATCTTATCCTTCGAATCAAGATTAGATCACGGTCGTTGGTTTCCCAACGAGAAAAGTATAAAGGAAAGGCTTGGGGTCAATTGGAGAACACACACACGGAGGCAGAGCACTCAGACTAAGCTGGAATTCTACGGTGTCATTTGCTAAGAATTTATAGAAGTGTTTCAGCTACATCGAGGGGTAGTATTAGCTAAGGGGATGATCTGATCCCAAAGCGAAGAGGCAGAGAAGTAGTAGTCAGAGCAGTGTAGAGGGAGAAACAGTTGCACAACACAAAGGGCTTTAGTGCTACACAAGTGATGCGCAGGCCCAAAAAGGGCAGGGCAGAGGCAACAGGAGGCCATCAGGGCTTACTTAAGCCAAGCAGAGGCAGTGCAGGGACTGTGTCACCCAGTCTGAGGTTACGCAGGCCTCTCGTGAGCAGCATAGAGGCACCAAAAGGCTAGTAGAGCTGATGCAGAGGGCTTCAGAGTGGCACTGGGGTTTCTGAAGACAGAAAGGGGATGAGTTCTATAAATCTTGTTTAAGGGTGTGAATCGATCCAGTTTTCTATCTCCAGAACTGAGGTATTGATGCATATATTTGTTTTCTCTATCAGGTTAACTAGTAAGGTGCCCATATTTTTTATACTTAGTGCCCATATTTTTTATACTTAGAATCTAATTAAGAATATAAACCCTCCAACAACTAGAAGACCATTTTTCTTGCGTTAGGTTTTTTCGGGGACATTTTTCCATAAAAAATTGTGTGTCACTTTGTCTATGTGCATGTATTTAGTTTAGATATGTATCTGTGAATAACTGTTGATGTGTTTACTTCGATGTTAGTTTTGAAATTTCAGATTAATAACTTGATTAAGTAGGAGAAGTATAACCAAATTTAATATTAGGGTTTCTGCATAAGTAATAATAAAAAATTTTCACATGGCATCAGAGCGATTGAAGATCTAGCTGAATCATCAACAAGAAGACTGAAGAATCCTTGTTGCAGAAAGCAGCAAAGAAAGCAGCAGTAGCCGTAGAAAGCCAAACTAGGAAGGACATCATAGAAACAGAGGGGAGTAGAGCCACGTAGAGACCAGAGTGACAAAGTCTCCACACAGGCCCACATACTTACTCCGTAGAGGCAGCGTAGAGATAGCATTGGGACTGTCTTCTCACGCAGAGGCCAGCCAGGGTGATGCATTCGTGACACTGTTTCTGATTCAGAGTGCAGGAAGCAGTGTTAGAGAGCTTCAATAGTTACTGGTGGGGTTAAATTTCTGAAGGTGTATAAATTAGCCTGAGCACTAGTTGACAAAGACAAGGAGGAGAACAAATTCTTTGAGGATTTCCAGCCAAATAAATCTGCATTTTGATCAGAGGATTGAAGAGAGTTGATTCGTTGTGATTTGGCAGACTTCCAAGAGAGGAAGTCAGTTGTAAGAGGGAAAATAGGGTGCCCTTCATGCCAAGGACCCTAGATCCAAGTACCTAGCATAGAGATAAGGATTAGTTCCGACATATTTTCTAAGTAGATTGCACCTCACGGACTACGTGATCAAGATAGGTTGGACAGCCTGTCCAACTTTGCAGTCTGAAAGGCCAAAATCTTGGTAGTCATGGAGGCATATAGTCTGAGGGATCATGTATAGAAAGCCCTGGCCATGCCAATTGATGTGAAGCTCCTGGAGAAGCATGAAGAAGCAATGACACATGCCAAGCGCTTCATCATGGAGGCTGTCAAAGATCATGCAGTTCCTCACATAGCCTAGAAGACAAAAACTCATGACATGTGGGTGGCTTTGACCTCACAATATGAAGGAATATTCGTCTAGAGGAGAATTCTTCTGGAGAATCAAATGAGGTTATTCATGATGGTCAAGGGAGAATAATTTAAACCCTTCCTTTTCAGATTACAGGAAATTAGGGATCAGTTGACTGCCATGGGAGTGAAAGTGGAGGATGATGTGATGGTGAGAACTGCACTTAATGCAATCACAGAGGAATGGGAAAATTTTGTCCAAATTATTTTGGGCAGAGCGAACCTTCGCAACTGGGACAGTCAGTGGGCGATCCTCTGTCAAGAAAAACTTTGTTGGTTCACCAAGAGACAGTACAACACCAGATCAATTAAGGTGAAGAAGGAAGAGGAAGAAGATGTAGCCTTGGCATCAAATATGTATCAAGGGAGGAAGAAGCACGATCTATCAAATATCAAGTGTTTCTAATGCGACGAACTAGGACATTTCGCTAGCAATTGTCCTTAGAAGAAGAAGGATAAGGAAGATTCTACCTCTTAGGATTATGTGGTGGACGATGGCTCCAAAGATGATGTAGCCATGAGCGCTTATGAACCACGAAAGTGGGGCGACATGGATCAATAAAGTAGCTACAAAGTGGTGGCAGGATCCTTGAGTAGCCCAACTCTTGGATCACATACGTGCTACGAGAGCCTTAAGACAGTAGCAGGACAAGTGGAGCAGTGGGTGCAGAGAATCACAAATGGAGCAGAGGTGGAGCTGAATGCTGAGAGGGAGAAACATAGTGCAGATGCAATAACAGCATAACAACGTAGCGCAGAGGGGGTTGATGTGACTTTAGCAGCGTGGTTAAAGTTTACTTACGCAAAGCAGAGCTGCAATAATGCAGTGGATTCAGGAGGAAAATGCAAAGCAGCAACCTATTGAGCTTCAGTGATGAGGATACAACCCAACTAAATTATCTGTTAAAGAATGGACATGATTTTTCAGTTGCTTCTCTCAGCAATTGAGTTGCAGTGCAATAGTTGGTAGCATGATGCAACAAATTGAGAGGGAGTTGCAGTATATATGTGGCAGTGGAGGTGGCAACGTCATGGGCAGTAGTACAGGAAAGCAACAACGACACGGTGATGAAGGGTAGCGTGCCAAGCATCAGTGCAGAGACCCACACCAGAGATCAGTGTAGAGCTTCGTGGTGAATTAGTGTTGTGCTAGAGCACTTTCCTCACTAAGAGGGAGTGTTGAGATTTTGTGGTGTTGGGGTAGCTTTAGATGTTCTCTAGCTCCCAAACTTTGTGGAGGGACTATAGTACATGAGATCTCCAAGGCCCAGAAAGGGATTTGAGAAACTCCATCCAGTTTGAGAGAAAATTAATTAATTAATATTTTTAATTAAGGACCCTAAGTATAACTTAGGAAAATTAAAATATTAAGGGTAATTAATTTAAACATGTGATGGAAATTACTTAAATCACACGGATCAATATTTCTTTAATCGTAGCCCCTTCAATCAAGATTAGATCATGGCTATTGGTTTCCCAACGAGAAAATTATAAAGGAAAGGTTTGGGGTCAGTTGAAGAATACACACACGGAGGCAGAGCATTGAGACTAAGCTGGAATTCCAGGGCTTGGTTTGCTAAGAATTTCTAGAAGTGTTTCAACTGCAGCAAGGGGTAGTATTGGCTAAGGGGATGATCTGATCCTAGAGCCAAGAGTCAGCAAGAGGCAAAGATGCAGCAGTCAGAGCAGCGTAGAGGGAGCAGCAACTACGTAGTAGCGCAAAGGGCTTCAATGCTATGCAGGCCCATAAAGGGAATCATAGAGGCAATAGGAGGCTATCAGGACTTACACAGGCCAAGCAGAGCGCAGGGACTGTGTCACCCAGTCTTGGGTTACGTAGGCATCTCCTGAGAAGTGCAGGGGCACCAAAAAGCTAGTAGAGCTGACATAGAGGGATTCAAAGAAGCACTGGGGTTTCTGAAAATAGAAAGGGGATGAGTTTTGTAAATCTCGTTTGAGGGTGTGAATTAGATCAGTTTTTTGTCTCTGGAACTGAGGTATTGCTGCAAATTTTTGTTTTCTCTATCGTTTTAACCAGTAAGGTGTGGATTTTTTGTACTTATAATCTACTTAATAAGATAAACCCTCCAACAGCCAGAAGATTGGTTTTCCCGCATTGGGTTTTTCCAGGGAAAGCTGTCCAAAAAATCTTGTGTGTCACATTGTCTATGTGCATGTATTCAGTTTAGATCTGTAATTGTGAAGAACTGTTAATGTTTTTACTTCGATGTTAATGTTGAAATTACATATTAATAACTTGATTAAGTAGGAGAAGTATAACTAGATTTAGCAGTAGGGTTTATGCATAAGTAATGTTCAGAAAATTTTCACATCAAGAACCAAACCAGGGAGACTGCACATAAGTGCCCAGAGAGGAAACCAAATGAGTGTTGGTTTCAGATGTAGTCTCAGAGGCCATGAGAATACTTTGATACATTTTCTCTGTTGGGCTTAGAGAATAACATCACCAAAACTCTCGAGCTGGTTGGGATTGGGAAAAATCCATGGATCTTGACCAAACGAAATCATATTGACAGAGGTGAAATTCAGAGGTGGAAGCAGAAAAACTCCAATAAGGGTCGAGTCTTTGAACAGACCTGACCCGATTTTCTCATAAGGAGTAGCGATCTTCCCAACATGCGAAATGTTTCTTGCTGAAGAATCAGAGGGGAAGAAATCCAAATTATCGACAATCACTATCTTCCTTTAATGAGGGAAATAGAGGACACAAAAAAGGGTGGAGACTACGCAAACCATAGCATTTGTCAAACTATGTCCAAGAATGAGATTAAAGTTCAATTTGGCATCTACCTAGTACCACTTCAACCTCCATGGTTACCGTTTTCCCCTCCAATAGGATAATCAATGCCTTGATAATACCGTATGGTCGAGAACCTCTACTATAGAAAGCTTCTAAGGTATTCGGGGACTGAATCAATGTGGGCCTAGATGATGGCTTTCCAGCATGCAAGAGACATGATGCAGGTCGAAGCACCTTCATCAACGACAGTCCGATGAATATTCTTTCCCACAATGGTAACTTGAATCAGAAAAGCTACCTGAGATGGGAGGCGAGGAACGAAATTCTCGAGATTGAACGTAATCAGATTAGAATTTGAAGGATCAATCGCTCCAAAAGAAGATATTAGTGCGTTCCATTGTGATGGGAATGACTGAAGGACCTCCAAAGTTGAAATCGTCGATGGCGCTTGAGCCAGATCTTCTGAAATATTATAGTGTTGTGCTACTCTCGTATTCAGATTATAAGACGATTTCTGAAGAACACTTTTTGGGGATGGCCAGATGATGGAGTCACTACTCGGTCTCTCAATCTGGAGAGGACTAGAGGTAGGAGGCATGGAAAAGGAAGGGTGATTTGTAACTTCCGATTCCATGGGAGCCTTGGACAGATTGGAATAATCTTTCGTTGTCATAGAAATGGAAACATATTACGTTCCAACCATGAAAACCTGGGAGCTTCTAGATGATTGAGCTTGATCTATCATTTGCATCTGCTAATAAGGGAAAGGTTCTTTCAAAACAATTGGAGTCTTGGGTGCACCCTTCAGAAGACAGGCAACTTCGGCATGCCTAGGAAAATCCTTGGTGTAATCATCGTCATCACATATTAGACAAGGATATTTGGGCTTACATGTTGAAGAATCGTCAGCAAGTGAATTATTTGAATCCTATTTAGCATTTTCGGATATAGACTTGCCTTTACCCTTTTTCTTACCCTTCCAAGATTTATCTGTTGCAGAAGATTGAACATAATTTACCTCTAAGGTTTTACCAAGATTATTCTAGTTATTAGGAGTCGGGGGCGCAACGACAACAGTGGATTTAGACTTCAAATAAGTTTTAGGTGCACTACTATCAATATGAGCCACTGTCCCAATAACACCATCTACCAAAGGCGTAACCAGAGATTGAGATGATGCAAGATTAGTCGAAGGTCGTGTCACATTAGGTAATAAATAATATAGATTCCCTGACTGGGAATAAACCAAATCGAGGTATTGAGCTATGGTAATGACCTCCTCTTTCATGACACACCCACCCATTGCAAGATATTCTGCAATTGTGGGAACGAATGATTTCGTAAACCATTCAGTCAACAACTGATCAGGGATCTCAAATTTGATGAGGCGACAAAGATACCGCCATTCATGAATGTGATCTGAAATATGCATAGCAATTGAGTGCTTCAGCAAAGTGAGAATATGGGTGTCAGTTTCATACTAGAAATGCAACTGGAAATAAGTGAGGAAGGCCATAGCCAAGGAATTGAAATCGAAGTAAATTCCTCGAGTGAGCTCAATATACCATTTGGCCATGGTATTGGTGAAAGTACGTTGAAAAAGACGAAGACAAATAGAATCACCGACTCAAGAATTGGAGGAATGACACAAGTGGTATGTCATAACATGGGTTTGGGGGTCTTCCCCAGATTTTCCTTTGAAATTTGGACAATCTCCAAGAATCTTAGTTGGAATTGGCGGCCAATGCAGTTGATTTTGGATGGGGTCATTTGTGAGCTTTGAAACATCTTGAAATTCCGACGTAGCCAAGAATGGCAAGGGTAGATGATGAGGCGAAAAATTTCGAGGGTTTAAACTTGATTGATATGGTTTCTACCCCCAATAGGGCAGATTCTATCCTAGATATGCATATTGCTCCCATGGATGGTGACGACCTTGCTACAAATATTGCTTGTAGGGATCTTGCTGGGGTTGTTGATACGACCCATGTGAGAATTGAGGCCATGGACCTTGTTGTACATAGGATTTAAGATAAGGTCCCTACTGAACATGAGGTCTAGTTTGTGGCTAGTGTTGAATGTAGGGTCTAGAATACGGTCCATGCTGAAGATAGGGTCCAGTTTGAGGTCCCTGCTAAGTGTAGGGTCCAACCTGTGGTCCTTGATGAACATAGGGTCTAGCCTGAGGTCCTGATTGAGCCTGTTGGTACTGAGGAATATATTGATATGAAGCACTAGGCTAAGGCCCATATTGGGGTTTTTGGTACTTACCTTGAGTAAAAGGCTGGTATTGAGCACTAGACTGATGGGGAAAAGGGCTAGATTGACCCAGAAGGAGATTCAGACCATCTTGGGTGTAAGAACCAAACTGAGGATTAGTCACAACAACGCTCACCAAAGGTTGGGGCTGTTGAATGTACTGCTGAGATACGTTCGGTTGAGGAACATACTAATATTGTACATTCAGCCTTTTAACATAAGGAATGTTAGGTTGTTGAACATACGAATACGATAAGTTCGGTTGTCGTAGGGGATGTTGAACTTGAGAATATTGAACATGAGGTTGTGTTGCCCCAGGAATAGACCCAGAACTTGGCTATGCCCCACACAATAGGGGAGGTACATAAATAGGGTTAGACTGCCCCCAGGAACAGACGAAACAATGTATTTACCACTTAGTGGTGGGACTATAGTAATTGTAGATTGCGAATAGGGGACATAGGATCTGGTCAACATGGTCATTTGACCAATGGTGACCTTAGGTCAAACAATAGGTTGAGACACAGTGGCCACATTCGAGAAGAATGGGCTGGAAGACAGAGGAATACCTGTTGATCAAACAGGATCCAGAAATAAATGTGTACCACCGGAAGCTCCAGAAATAAGGTTTCCTAAAGAGGTATAACCGTGCGGGAGCATGGATACAACATAACTAGATGGTATTTTGGTCCCACTACCTGAATTGTGAGGTGTGGATCCGAGCAACTCTCCCTCAGAGGGAAACACCGATGAAGCAGCTTCCGGGATATAAGAGCCAGAGGTTTCCTCAAGAGTGCTTTGAGGAGCACTCACGAATGGAACATCATCAACATTGGATGTCATTTTGTCAGGAAACAACCGAAGGAAAGCAGAGTGAGACGCTACTGGAGAAGCTCGAAAAGGGATTTCGGGTTGATAAAAAATGCTAAAGGTTGCTAAGGCGAGACTACAATCAGATCAAAGAGCAGATTTTGAGGAAAGACCGATAACTGTGCAGATGGTTTGGGGCTTTCCAGCTCAGAGTCTTCTGATTTCGTCCAAGGGGAATAGTCAAGTGGTGGTCGAGATGATATGGGTTGAACACTGATGACAATTCCAAGTTCCTCACCTTGCACCTCAAGGGGTCCAACCAGAAATTGAGGTACCTTAGGAGGAGGTTCTTTAGATCCGTCAGAGGAGGGAATGGGTGAATTAAATAATTCAACCACGATGACCTTTCAAAAAAAGATCAGAAAAGGAGGAGGTGAACAAATTCACAATTTACCAAGCAATAATGAGGCTCGAGAACTACATGGGTGAGATTTTTTCGTGGGTAATTACTTTTTAGAATTAACAAAAAATAAATAAAAAGGGTGTGTTAGGCATAAAGGTTTACCAAGTATCCATGAACTGAAATATACACCTTCATGATAAATGATAGAAAAAATGACCAAGGACTTAATGTACAACAACCAATCTCCCCGAATGCTGTGTTCGGTGTATTGCATTTACAAGGTAGCCGACTTGGTTACCTATGGCACGATTGCAACGTAGTGGTGTCTCCCCAAATATACGTGACAGTACGTGGGAGTCTAGTCTATAATAGTCTTGTATAATGCATAACCGTTCGATGGGAGTGCCCCAAATATACTTATCATACATCAATGTACTTCCATACGTGGGATGGTATATCATCCTTGGGTTGTAACGCGTACCGCTAGCGATAAATCCTATGCTTAACGACGCTGGAACACGTCTCTAGCCTAGAACACTAAATATTATCGTTAATTCCAATGCTCCTTAAGGTAAATTGGGTTCATTTTAAGTTGATCTTGGTTAAAGTTTCAGTTTCAAGGCTCAAAATGAATGTCACCTAAATCCTTATAGTGCAGACTAAATGCAAAAAGAAATTTTTCCATTTCGATGAATCCTAAACTATTTAGGGAATATAGACAAGAAAAATGCAATCAATGCATTAAAAATAATTCCCCCTAAACTAGTTCAAAGTAATGAAATACAATTCTTTTCAATCGAATTCACTTTTCCCAACAAATGCAACTTATTAAAAAATGAAAATGCTTTTCTTTTCACTAAGATGCACAAAGATATATTTTTTTGTTTTTCACTTTGAAATGTAATCAAAATCAAAACAAATGAACGAAAGAAGAAATGCAAATCCTTTCACTTTTCTTTCAATCGAACAAAACAAAAATAGCTTTAAATAATGCACGAATGAAATGCTTTTCACTCTTCTAAGAAAAGATAAAATATTCTAAATCAAAACTGAATAAAATCACTTCCAATTTCGTTGGAATTTAGACAAAAAATACTCTTCTAGACTTGTGCGTCAAACAATTTTTGATCTTGTGTTTGACACTAAACCGAAGGGAAAAACATAGATGCATAGATTACCAAAGCATTCAACAATTCACTTCTAAACAAGGCAAGAACAATGCAACAAAGGGTGTTTGAAATGGTGAAGGATTCCCAAACTTACAAACAAATCAAAGAGACGACAAAGACTCGCTTAGAGAAGATAGGTAATTCGATCACATATCAAGGAGATCACTGAGATCTCATAGAATCCCTTCAAGGGCTAGGACACACTGGAAAATCAAAAGGGAAATTCAAATTTTCCTAGGTCTAAGATCAATGCTTCTATGCTAAGAAGAAGGGTGTTGAAAGGCCAATCAACATGGTTGTACTATATATAACAGCATTGTCAGTGCTACTATGCAACAGAAAGGGCATTGGTTGCTAAAAAAAGGAAAAAATAAACAAAGTCTCACGCAAACACTAGACCTAACATAGTGAAGTGACTACAATCCTTACACAAGCTGACAGAGGCCTAAGCAGATTTAAATTTCAAAAATTGGTGAAATTGATCCAACATCAGTTCGGGGAAGGAGGACGAAAAGGCTAAAGCTCCCCAGTGGAGTCACTAGTTTTGTTGTCAATATAAATCCCCTCTGCGGATAGAGGCAATATCTCTAGCCCTAGAGTGAGTCTAGCAACATAATATTCTTTCTAATGCAAATCTCTCTTAACTAATTTTTACAATGCAATGAGGAAAGAGACATAAATACCTTCTTGCTGACGCTACACTTGAGTTCGTTGATGATGACCTCGATCCATGATCCTTGTAGGCCCGCTTCCTGCTATTGATGGCATGTGAATACCTGTTGATGATCAAGAGACAACATCAAATTTGATACAATACATAATAAATGTAAACATTAGCTATACAACAGATCAAGGAGTACCAGAATATTTGCATAAACATTTAGAAAAATATAGAAATAAAACATCAGATGTTATTATTGATAAATTACAAAAAGAGAGCTTACAACCCAGGCCTTGATGTTGGAGGTGTTCTTTGGTGAAAATACGAGTCTTTCACCAAGCTCGAAACATTCTTTCTCCCAAAAACTTAGGCTTTATCACAATGATAGCATGCAAAGGGATGAGAGTTTAGACAAGTCTCACAATGATAAACCATGCTCTAAACTTGGGGGAATGAGGGATGTGAATTTATAGGAATGGAGAAGAGGTTGGGAGCCCATGAAAGGAGGAGGAAGGTCAATTTCTAAGGGATGATCCCCCATGGATGAGATCAAGGCTCTAAAATCATAGAGCTAGACCTTATCACCACAGTTCGAAAACTAACTCGCCGCCCTTGAGCTTCTAGAGGTCGAATCCTCTCCTCCATTTGAGGAAGCACTGCCAGAAAGGGGATCGATGCAGTTTTCCAAGAAATTATGGTGATGAGAGCGCTAATCCAGAACTGTGAAAAGGACATCAGCGTGGTCATGGCACCAGGAAGGGCATTGACCGAGGAACTAGCAATTTGACAAAGTTTCTTCAGTAATATTCCAAGGCAGTCTTCTTTGGATCTTCAAGGGGATGTGTTAACATATTTCTTGATGGTGGAAACATTGCACGAGATTTGTCACAGGGCATTTCAGTATCAGGGACGGGAAAAAGAGCATGGTAAAAAATTATTGTGTAACATGTTGATATGCCAACTTTTTTCTAAGTGGCTAGAGGAACCATGATGTAAATACTGTAGATATTGTAAATGTACATATCCTTAAATATTAATAAAATAAGGTTAGTAGTGAATCCCACTCCATGGAAATATTATGGGGGGCACAACTCCAAGGAAAAATACAATGGTTGGGTACTTTTGGTGAAAATTACACATGGGGCCCATGAGGGTTCTATAAGGAGCCACATGGGAAGTTAGAGCCATGCATTTATTAAAACGTGTAATTTGGACTTGTTTTTACGTTAATATTGAAGGCTTTCATAGATTAGTCAGTGAGTCTAGGGGTGGACTTCGAGAGTGATTAATGGCCAGTGAGTCCTCGGGTTGGATTATGGACTGGATGAGGTACAATTATTAAGTTAATCATGTCATATGGATGCATCCTGTTTATGATGTGAGCCCATATGTTGGCTTCAGGAGCTTGGTGCTTTGAGGGTTTTTTGACCCTATTTATGGCTTGGAGGCCATGGATTTCTGGTGGGAACTCGATGTGATTTTATGGCATGGAGGGTGCCTGGAGCCCTGGAGCAGCACAACTGTTGGGTTGACAACTTGGTAATTAGCCTGGATGGTGCCTCGAGCCCTGGAACAACATGACTATTGGGTTTGGTCATGGATTTATGGATATTTTTTGGTTTTTGGTTCCTTTCGAGTTGTCATCCCAACTCAGGGGTGACCCAGTGGTTGAGCTTATGAACCACTAGGTCTATGGTTAGGTGAAACATGGAGAGTCCACAATCATTCAACTCTTATTTCTTAGATAAGTACCTGCGTTCCTATGTATATAAATTTAATTATGTGATTGTGTCGAGTTAATATTTTTATTTGTAAAACCCTTAATTTAGGGATTTTGTCTATTGACTATTAATGCACATCTATTTTCATTGCTTATTATAAATCTATGAATTATGTATGAAAAATATTATACTTCAACATGTAGTGTTGGATTCATAATTAATGTAACAACCATATTCAAGGTATAAATTATTACTTAAATCAATATGTATGCTTCCGCATTGAATTTAATTTGAATTATGTATCACATAATAAAGTGGTGTTTCCCGAATAGGGGCCAAGGACACTACAATATCTATCATCATAATATACGAATAATGAAAATAGCTATTTGTATTCATGAAAATACTAAGCACTTGAAACTCCCACTTGATTTATAATCATAATAACCAAACAACAAATGTAGCTATTATTTTCATTCCTGAAAATCCCATATAATCATAATACTCAAATAACGAGTGGAGCCATATGATTCCTATTCTTGAGAATCCAGAAAATATATAGTAGAGGTCAAGATCAACAAATGCACCATGCAATAAATAACATGTGTAGCTACCCTTTTTCCTAGAAATACTGAAAAAAACAGTAAAGGTCAATATCAAGGCCCTTGATGCATTGCGTAGAAAATAACAAGCATAACTATTACTATTTTTGTAAATACCAAAAATAAACAATCGAGGTTAAGATCAAAACCCCACCCTTGACACACCACATTGCACAAAGGTTTATGTTTAAATATGTAACTAGGTTTGGTCTTCATAATGACATATGTAATCATGATTTTATGTATTTAATGTAAATAGAAAAATAAATTTATTATTGTTATTCTTGAAACATGGGATTCATGCTCAAGGGGAATTTATTTTTAAGTCAAGCAACCATTGAGTGCTTCTAGGTTTTTCATAATTTCAATTGGGTCATTGTCATGTATTGAAGACCCATTTGGGCATGTTACATATTGTAAAGAAAATTTATTTGAGTCAAAGTAGGGTCAAAATACCCTCCAAGAACTAGTCATGGCACAAAGATCAAGTCGGCCTAAAGATAGCAATTCGTACCCTTCAAAAGCCTATATATAAGAAGGAACTCCACCTCATTTTGGCACACTCTCAAGCAAGTTTGATCCCCTCAAAATAGAAGCTAGAAAAGGATGGTGAAGAAGAAGAAGAACAAGATTGAAGTTTTGGGTCTCTCTCTCTCTCTCTCTCTCTCTCTCTCCTGTGTTAGGGTTTCTACAGTTACTAGGCAAGATGAAATTTTGAAGTTGCATCGAAGCTATGAAGCTACAGTTAGGTCGAAGTTGTGAATCTCTGGAGAGGTTGAAGTTGTAGTAGAATTTTTTGGATGAAACTATAGAATAATCTACTGGAGGTGTCGAAGTTGCAGAAGAATTTTCTAGGTAGAATAATTTGTTGGAGATCGAAATTACAGGAGTTGCTGAGGAAATGTTAGAAGGAAATTTCATCAAGGGACTTGCTCTTAGAGGGTATTGGTTAATGGTCATGGGTCTTAGAATTCGTAAATTGAAGATTATAGAAGAAGAGAATAATTCTTGTGGGTTTCCTCTCAAGTGGAGAGGTTTTGGCCTTGGATGATGACCTATATTTTGTGTCCTCTTATCTCAGTATTTTTCTAGTTTGGTAGTTTTTTTATGAAAATAACACAATAATAATCAAGTCGAAGAAGAATATAATTAATATAAGTAAATATACATCACAAATAGTTATCAAAGTAAGATAAATCACATAATATAGTTGTCCTAGATTTCTCAACATGGTATCAGAGCTAAGGTGACAAGACATGGAAAGGAAGCTTGAATAAGGTCCATCAAAGGAGTATCAAGGTTAAGAATCAAAGGGGACATCGAATCATCAAGAAGGGATACATAAGGGTCGAATGATCTAAGGAGAATCAAGAAGGACTATTCATCTCAAGGATCACTCCATCTAGAAGCAAACACGCGAAGAATATCTCAAAACCCTAGCTCATCCAAAGAAGGGTTCTACATTTGAAGCATTTTTTAGAAGCCCATACCTCATTAGAAAGAATATCTCAAGCACCCTTTCTCATCTCAAATAAGGAATAAATATTGGAGAATATTGAATCCTCTACATCCAAGGGAAGCAGGAAGAAGCACTATCATAATCATCAAGGAATCAAGGTGATCTCCCTCTTCTCAAGTCAAGGATCACTATCAAAGCATACCTGAAGTAAGACATATTATATTATCAACGTCATCAAGAAAGACATCAAATTAAAGATTTCACCATCAAAGGAGTATATTCACTCGACAAGTAAGTATATTTATATCTATTTTTGAATCTATCAAAATGAATTAATTTTGCAAGGGAAGCAACAAATTGGTTGGGATATAAAACTTTCTTGCATGGAAGAAGAGGAGAAATTTAATCCTCATAAAGGATGAAGTTGTTGAACATGTTAAGGGTTCAATCACTAAGCCTTTAAAGGAAGAAGCTCAAGCTATAGCCAAGTACATGAAAGGGGAAGTAAGGGCTCAAAGGATTCTTATATAATCCATCAAGGATCCCCTCATACCTTATGTATCAAAGTTGGAGACATCAAAATAAATCTATAAAAAGTCAGTAGAATTGTTTTCCGTAAGCACCATTGAACAAGTCATATATTTGAGAACTGAGCTATATAAAATGAACGTATCAAAGGAATAAGGAATAGCCTCATACTTTATGAGGGTGTCATAAATACAAGACCAACTACAAGATTTGGGGGAAATAATGTCTGATAAGGAAATGACCATTGTGGTGCTCAATGCACTACCGCGGGAATGGGGAAATTTCACATCAACCGTTTATGGAAAGAAGGAAGCTACCCCATTCAATGAAATTTGGTCATTATGTAAGATCGAATAAACAAGGCTGAAATAAAAAAGTGACGTGGAATCAAATGAACAAGTTCAAGCATTTGTTGCCATGGCTAAAAGAAAAGGAAAGTTTGGTCCCAAAAAGAAGAATAAGAATATGAAAAATATCCAATGCTATGGATGTCAAGAATATGGGAACTACAAGAGAGAAATATCATGAAAGAAAACAAGAAAAGGGATGAAGCCAATATCACCGAAGAAGTGGAAGGACTTAAGAAGAAGGAATCAAAGAAGGAAGAAGTGAAAGATCTCTACTATGACTAATACAATCTTCTTCACCTAGTTATTTTTAGGTTTGTAAAATATAATTGTCATGGTATGATAGTATGCATCATTTTATGGGATGACATCATAATAGCATATGATTGAAGCAAGATCTCATGACGTAAGTACAATAATATTGAAAGACAGGTGAAGAAAAAGTCTACATGGTTGTATAAGTCATCATAGTAAGGAACTATATCTTGGTCAACTCATTAAAAATCATAAGTGGTACTTATGGGTAGAAGAAAGTCATTTAGCATAGATTTTATCATACATAATCATCATTAGAAAGGATAATTTGCAGGATGAGGATAATCAAGATCCTCAGTTGGAATCTTCATTAGAAGGTTCACCTCTCTTGGGAAAATCAAGTGTCTTGCTAAGAATTCCATCTTTTATGGAATTTGCGGTTGAAGAAGGATGGTGGTATGGTGAAAGAAGAATGTAGCATAATTGAAGAAATTTCAAGCAAGGAAAGGAAGACACTAAAGGAAGCATATATGAGAAAAATAAGGAAAGAGGTATATATGTATGTATTTGATTGAGTCATGTTGTCATATGGTTGCATTATTAAATGATCTATCTCATGAGCATGATCAAAGAAAAGGGATCTCCTCCTTTGGAAATATGCATGAAGGCATGATTCACATATTTACTAGATGAAATCGACATAATATGTCCTCATATGTAATATGAGGTGGTTTGAAAAGATGAAGGAACTATGGATGGGAGTTCCTAGGAAGAAATATGTGAATAAAGTAAGGAGAGATCATGAAAGATGCAACTATGGTCATGTAGAAACAGAAATCAACATCTGATGAATAGAAGATTTGGTTGTGACATCTCCATAGAGAAGACATGAAGACCCATATAAGTTATAAAAACAAAAGGAGACCCTTGACATTTAAATCCTTGGAGATGTGCTTATGAATGTGCAAGATGTTGATATTGCAAGCAAGATGTCATGATGAAATGCCATAAAATAAGGTAACTTTGATTTGATGTTCATTTTTTTATTTTTGAACAACATCTGGATGGATTGATACAAGGCTACCGAAAGAGAGTTGTAGATGTCCCCTACAAGTAGAACCCATGTGGTTGGATGAAATATCCTAGAGGAAACATGACTTGGAAGAGGTATTTATATGAAGAAAATCCATATGTGGATTAGAATATCACTTTCCAATGAAGAAAAGGATGTCATGACTGACATGGTTCATGAAGGAAAGTGATGGATGGTCGATGACCTATGAAGAATTACCAAAATATTAAAGCTCAATAAGGTAAAGATGAAATTCATGACATCAAAAGGAGGAGTTATTCAAGCAATTGAAGGTACCATTATCTCCACCAAAGAGCATAAATATACTGGAAAAAAATCCCTAGTTAAGAGGGATCTTGGTAAATTCATTTTTATAGGAATGAGTTGGTCTTCCCTGGAGAGGGAGTGACAAATTTGCTTCTCTAACTCATGTGTCATGCACTAGACTAGGACTAAATGTTGTAATTCTTAGTGAATGCCTTGAGGATAGATAGAAATATCACTCTTATCTTCATATTGTGAAGAAAAAATGGAGTATTGGGTAAGAATATAGCATTTGATACTCTTTGAGGATGTAGTAGGGCATCCCAGATAAGAGTAGTCGAAGAGGACCAATATTATTTGAGGATTGGGAACCCAAAATAAGAATAGTACTAGAAAGACACACCCTGTGAACACCCGGGTGGGGTATGTGCCTTGAGAGAAAATAACGATGGTGTTTGTTAGTCATTGGTCTAGAAATCATTGTGCTTTGACATTGTGGAGAGATATAGTTTTTATTCAAAGCTTTGTTATGTGACAATGCTGGTTGATATGATGCTAAACATATGATTTACCATTATAACTCTTCTCATGAGAATTCTTCAGATTGAGAATGTCCAAGTACCTTGTATGGATTATGAATACCTCCCTAGTTAAGAGGGAGTGTTGAAATATGTAACTAGGTTTGATCTTCATAATGACATTTGTAATCATGATTTTATGTATTTAATGTAAAGATAAAAATAATTTTTTTTTTTTTTTTTTTTCTTGAGGCATGGGTTTCATGCTCAAGGGAAATTTATCTTTGGGTCAAGCACCCATTGAGAGCTTCTAGTTTTGTCATAAATTCAATTGAGTCATTGTCATGTATTGAAGACCCATTTGGGCATGTTACATATTGTAAAGAAAAATTATTTGAGTCAAAGTAGAGTCAAAAGACCCTCCAAGACCTCGTCATGGAACAAAGATCAAGTCGACCTACATGAAGGAATAAGTCGGCCTAAAGGTAGATACCCATAAAAAGCCTATATATAAGAGGGAACTCAACATCATTTGTGTTAGGTATGTGTTAGATTCTTTCTAGGATTAGTGGGCAGAGCCACCCATGGTTTTTTGCATGGGTTTGCACATGGTTTTCGGCCCCTGGTAGTTTGTAGATCACGTCATGGTAACTATGGTTATGTTCTAATACAGGGTTAATGGATTGGGGTTTATGAATGCTTTGGCATGTATATATATGTGTTGTAACATTGAAATGAATATAACGAAAAATCAAGCTGGTAGTCCTGATTTGGGATCCAAGGGAAAATATCTGTGTATATTTGTTTTATGTTTTATTCTCTCGCTATTGTTTATTTTCTGTTTTTAAGATTCTTTTGCAGATAATTTTTGTACAGGGTTAAAACCTACATTTGGTTTTAGAGCTGTTTCAGCTTCAAGGGGATGCCTTTCCTGCTGAGGATTTTTTTTCTCGGGCCTATGGAAGACCCTGTTCATTGGGAGATCTGCAGGATCAATTCTTGCGGTGAAAGAAGATGGCGAGAAGTGGAAATATAGAGATCAAGAAATTTAATGGTCATATTTTTGAGTTGTGGAAGCTCAAGATGGAGAATCTACTAGTGGATAAAGATCATTGGATCGTGATAGATTCGGGTACTAAACCAACGACAATGTCAGATGAAGACTGAAAGAAGTTGGATTGGAAGGCAAAGAGCACAATACGATTGTGTATCTTAATTCGGTATTATTGAATGTATATGGGGAAGCTACGACGAAGAATTTGTGAGACAAGCTAGGGACTTTGTACCAATCTAAGTCTGGTGAATAATTTGTTCCCGCGGAGAAAGCTATATACCCTGAGGATGAAGGATGGAGACTCAGTGACAGAGCATATAAATGTATTCAATATTGTGGTAATTCAGTTGTCATATGTTGATATTAAAATCTCAGATGAAGATAAGTGCATCAGTTTGTTGTGTTATCTACCAGATTCGTGGGACAGTCTGGTTATTGCAATAGGTAGCAATACAACTACTTTGAATTTTCATGAAATTTTCTCAGCCTTGATGTCAGAGGAAATGAGACAGAGAAATATGGAGGGCGATAATGGAGATGCCTTATTTGTAAGAGGGAGGTCCCAAAACAGATAATAATAAAAAAAGGTTTCGAGTGGGAGATATAAATCTAGAGGGAGATCTAAATCTCCAGGAAAGTTTGTAAAGGTGTGTTGGAAATTCTGAAAGGAAGGTCACTACAAAAAGGACTATAGATCTAAAGCTCCTGAGAAAGGAAAGGGATCTGATGATGCTCCTTATGCAAAGGAAAAAACCACCTCAGATGAAGGTGGGGATGTGTATTTGGCTTCTTCTTCAAATACACATGTAGATCATGAGGCATGGTTGACTGAATCAGATGCATCCTTTCACTTCACTCCCCATAGGGAGTGGTTCTGTGAGTATGAGAAGTATGATGGTGGTGATGTCTTCTTAGGGGATGATAGGAAGGCCATAATCATCGAACGTGGAAAATTCAAGCTAAAGCTACAAGGTGGAAGGATTAGAACACTTCCTGGTGTTCTTCATATTCTTGCATTGGCCAGAAATCTTATTTTTGTAAGCAAGATGGATGATGTAGGTGTGAAAGTAGTGTTCGAGAGAGATAACTACAAGATGGTTCGGGGAGCACTGGTATTAATGCGAGGAGTTTGGATTATAACACTATACAAGCTTCAAAGTAGCATCGTTATTAATGGGTGCAACAATTCTGTGGTTCCTGAAAGTGGAGCCGAAAGCCTAGCGGTCTCTAGAGAAAATACCATGCTATGGCATCAAAGGCTTAAACATGTTGGAGATAAGGGCCTTCAGATACTGCATGATAATGGTATGGTAGAAGGTATGTTCAATTTATCTCTGGATTTCAATTTCTATGAACATTGTGCATATGAGAAGCAGAATCGGGTGAGTTTTCCTTCTGGTGCTGAGAGGGCGAACAAGATATTAGAGCTTGTGCACAGTGATGTGTTTGGACCTGTGTCGGTTCCATCATTGGGTAATTCTGTGTACTATGTTTCATTCATAAATGACTTCTCAAGGAATACATGGATATATTTCTTGAGGAATAAATCTGAAGTCTTTGACATATTTAAAGAATTTAAGGCTCTCGTGGAAAACCAGACAGAGAAGAAGATAAAGGTGTCGAGGACAGATAATGGTGGAAAGCTATACAAGAAGGAATTTGAAGAGTTATGTAAGAAGTGTGGTATATCACAACAAAATACTACTCCATACACACCTTAGAAAAAAAGAGTTGCAGAAAGAATGAACAAAACATTGATGGAAAATGCAAGAAGCATGCCCAGTGGTACCGGGTTAGGAGAGGAATTCTGGGCAAAGGCAGTGGAGACTACATGTTACCTGGTTAACAGATCACCTTCATCAACATTGCAGTATAAGACTCCACATGAGGTATGGACTAGTAAGAAACCCTCTCTTTCACATATGAGGATATTTGGATGTGATGCATATGTACATGTTCCAAAGGAGAAAAGGACCAAGTTGGATAATAAATATCAAGTGCATCTTTATTGGGTATAAGGATGGTTTAAAAGGTTACAAGATTTGGAACCCAAAAACAAGGAAGATTGTGTACCGCCGAGATTCGGTGTTTAGAGAGGTGAAAGATGTTGTTAAACATGAAGTCCTACCAGAGGAACCTAAGAAGATAGAGTTTGATATAAAGGAGGATGAATCAAACTCTACAATAGAACAAGATTCAGAAGAGGAAGAGCCACAAACTCTAGCTGTGAGAAGATCAGTTCGAGAACGAAGACAACCAGAAAGGTATATTCCATCTACTTTCTATTAAAAATTTTCTTTAACTATTGTTGATGATGATCCCAAAACTGTCAGGGAGGTAGTGGATTCAGAGGATGGAAAACTCTGGAAGGAGGCCATGGTTGATGAAATGGCATCCTTGCATAAACCGAGGCATGGGATCTGGTGGAGTTGTCGGCTGGAAGGAATCCCATCGTGAGAAAATGGGTGTTTAAGAAGAAGATGAATGTAGAAGGAAAGGTGGAGAAATACAAAGCTCAGTTGGTAGAAAAAGGTTATTCCCAGGTGTTGGGATTTGATTTTGGTGATATTTTTTCTCCTGTTGCCAAGGTTACTTCTATTAGATTAATTTTATCTTTTGCTGCTGCATTTGATTTTTATGTAGAACAAATGGATGTGAAGACATAATTTCTTCACTGTGATATGGAAGAGGAGATCTACATGAATCAATCTGAAGGCTTTATGGTGAAGGGTAAGAAAGAACTTGTATGCAAGTTAAAAAGTCTTTGTATGGGTTAAAACAATCACCAAGGATGTGGTATCAGAAATTTGATACATATATATGGAGACTTGGCTTCACCAGAAGCAAAGAGGACCACTGTGTTTATTTAAATTAATTGGTGATCATGTGATTTATTTGGTCTTGTATGTGGATGATATTTTGTTGATTGGAAATGACAAAGAAATTATCTAAGATTTGAAGACCCAATTATTCTCCAAATTCGACACGAAGGATCTTGGTGCTGCAAACTATATTTTGGGCATGGAAATTAAGAGAGATTGGGCAAAGAAGAATCTCTGGTTAAACTAGAGGAAGCATGTGGAGACTATATTGCAAAGGTTCAATAAGCAAGATACTAAACCTGTGAAGGTTCCTATTCTTGTATTTGTAAAGCTATCTGTTGAACAGTGTCCCAAGACACAAGAAGAAGAGGAGGATATGTCACGTTTTTCATATGAAAGTGCAGTGGGTAGCTTGATGTATGCAATGGCTTGTACTAGATTAGACATTGCACATGCAGTGGGAGTATTGAGCAGGTTTATGTCAAAACCATGGAAGGAGCATTGAAAAACAGTGAAGCGGGTTTTCAGATATTTGTGTGGCACTAGTTATTATGGTTTGTGCTACTAGGGAAGACCAGGATTAGACAGATTTTTGTACATTCGTGGTTTTGTTGATGTAGGTTGGGCTGGAGATTTGGACCAAATAATATCTACAATTGGGTATGTGTTTAGCCTATTTGGAGGTGCAGTTAGTTGGATGAGTAAAAGACAGTCTATAGTGGTTCTTTCAACTATAGAGGCATAATACATGGCAGCCACTCATGCAAGCAAGGAAGAAGTTTGGTTGAAGAGATTGTGTTGAAGTATGGGATTGGTGCAGCAGGCTATAAGGTTAGACTGTGATAGCCAAAATGAAATTTTCTTGGCTAAGAACCCTACTTATCATTCAAAGACAAAGCAAATTTACGTTCAATATCACTTTGTGAGAGATATGGTTGAGGATAAAAGGGTGTTGCTGGTAAAGGTGGACACTTTGAAGAATGTTCCAGATGCATTGACGAAGTCTGTGAGCACTCAAAATTTCTCTTGGTGTAGAGAAACAATGGGTGTTAAAGAGCTGGAATAATGACTAAGCTCTCATGTGGCCCCCCTGCGGAAATAAAACAACAAGTGGGAGAATGTTTGGTATGTGTTATATTCTTTCCACGATTAGTGGGTAGACCTGCCCATGGTTTTATGCATGGGTTTGCATATGGTTTTGGGGCATGATGTTTTTCGGCCCCTGGTATTTTGTAGATCTGGTCAAGGGAACGAAAATTATGTTCTAATAGGGTTTATGAATGCTTCGGCATGTATATATATGTTTTTTAACACTAAAAGGAATATAATGAAAAATCAAGATGGTAGTCCCATTTGGGATTCGGGGGAAAATATTCGTATATATATGCTTTATGTTTTATTCTCTCGCTATTGTTTATTTTCTGTTTTTTAGATTCATTTGTATATCATTTCTGTGCAGGGTTAAAACCTACAATTTGGACATAGTCTCAAGCAAGTTTGATCTCCTCAGTATAGAAGTTGGAAAAGGATGAAGAAGAAGAAGAAGAAAAAGATCGAAAAATTGGGCCTCTCTCTCTCTCTTGTGTTAGGGTCTCTACAGTTACTAGGCAAGACAAAATTTTGAAGTTGCATTGAATTTATGAAGCTCCATTGAAGTTGTGAAGCTGCATCAAATTTGTGAAGCTGCATCGAAGTTGTGAAGCTGCAGTTAGGTCGAATCTTTGAAATATCAAAGCTATGAATCTGTCGGAGAGGTCGAAGTTGCAGTAGAATCTGTTGGACAAAGTTGTAGAAGAATCTGTTTGAGGGGTCAAAGTTGTAGAAGAATTTGTAGGGAAGAATAATTTGTTGGAGGTCAAAATTGTAGGAATTGTTGAGGAACTGCTAGAAGGAAATCTCGTCAAGGGACTTAGTCTTGATAAATGTTCATAGGTCATGGAATTCACCAATTGAATATTCTATAAGAAGAGAAGAATTATTGTGGGTTTTCCTCTCAAGTGGAGATGTTTTTGCCCTGGCTAATCACATATATCTTGTGTCCTCTTGTCTCATTATTTTTATGGTTTCATATTTATTTAATGAAAAATAATAATAATTATCAATTCAAAGAAGAATATAATTAATATAAGTAAAAATACATTACAACCAACTATCAAAGTAAGAGAAATCACATAATATAGTTGTCCTAGACTTCTCAATAATTTACATCGTCCCTTTCACACTTCCTTCCATGTTAGAATTCTGAATAAATATGTGGTTCAAATTGAATACCACGGAACTTAATCAAAAAAATTCAAGAAAATTTGGTGTGGGATGAAGTTCATCGAACTTCGAACTTGACCAATAAAGTCTGTTGAACACTGTGACTTAGTTTAGATGCTGACAATTTCTATGGATTATATTATTTGCAAACATAGAAGGAGAAAGGCCCCTATAATATGAGAAATGTGAGAGGGTTGAGGGAATTCAGAGCAATTACGTAAGATGTTTGAGGGAATTTAGAGTGATTTGGAGTGACCACAAAGGAAAATATTGGGAATCAAACCCATCACCTATAGAGAGAGGATCCCTAAAGAGATATACAGATTATAACAAGGAAAAGGAAGTGACAATCCATTTTTGTTATTTTTCCTATGCCTATGCCAACTTCGGGAATAGAAGCAAGGATTTAAATAAAAATCCCATATTTGAGGTTCAACCATCATCTTCATTATATTCCTTCTATGGTAGTTCTAAAACTTTAGCAAATGAGAAGGAAAATAGGAGATCACGGGTTGCCACTTGAGAACCGGTTTTCCTTTAAAATGGCATATTTGTGGTCATGCATAATATATTATAGAAATGGTTCCCATCATAGTTTGATTCCCCATAAGCCTAAAATTGAGGATTTTGATGCAGAAAGTACCTGATTATTAAATCCTTAATATAATCCTGATGATAATGATAATTACTTTCCCCTAGGAATTTGTCTTGTCAAATCAGATCCAAAACATAATAGTGAGGGGTTCAGGATCAAGCCTTTCTTGGTTGTATAGAGAACTATGAATTGCATACAATGGATACCAATACTTTTGAGAGAAGCTTTATACCCATTCAAATAGAACAAGGGAAATAGGGCAAGAAAATTCAAGTGGCTGCTACCACTACAAATTACGAAACCTTGAGGAAAAATAGAATGAAATCATAAAAAGATGGAATGAAGGGCCATTTTTCAATGAAAGAAATCTCACAAGATTGTAGTGTCCATGTGTAATAAATAAACTTGGGTTCGAATTTGAGGAAGAAGCAGAAGTCGAGGATTTATAAATTCATGCATGCAAAAAGAAGGTATGGCAATGGATTTTGGTGAGCATCCCAAGCTATTGGAGCATACATGAAACCTAGGTTGGATTCTTTTGTTAAGAAGAAAAAAAATGGTGTTTTTATCACAATATGATTTGTAGAGAGTTATAAAAAACAAAGATGATGGATTTCAAGAATTCATAGAGTTACCATGATAGAGACAATGTATGACAGGCCAATAGTTCTATTGTGAAAAATCCATGAGGACATGACATTGATTTGTTACGATGAAGAGTAGGCATAACTAGTTTCATGCAACCAACGACAATGGGTGTGGCATAAGCTTTTTTTTTTGCAATGAGAGGCAACCGAGGTTGAAAAATATGAGAATGGGACATCCTATGTATTTTTTATGCGATGGGACCTGGAAGGGTGATCGATTAGGGCATTATACCCATGACACACATTTTTCGAGGAAAATTAGGTGGATTGACTTACCTCAACATGGGAGGAGAGGTGTTTTTCATGCATTGGCTCAAAGGCACCGACATGTTCGCCAAACAATAGGTGGTGCAGATCATATCCTGAAAACACACATGGCGCACTCTAGGAGCCTCCTCAATGGAGTGTAGGCCATTGCACATAAATTTGTGAAGATTTAGGCAAATATGACAATAAGAGATGATGGTATTTGGGTCCAAAGGTGATTGGATCCAAGGTCCAAGGTATGATAGGAAATAGTTCTATTTTGAAGAATCCTTGAGGACATGACATTGATTTGTTATGATGAAGAGTAGGTGTGACTAGTTTCATTGAATCGGTGACACTAGACGTGGCATAAGTTATTGTGTTTTTTAATGAGAGGCAACCAAGGTTGAATAATATGAGAATGGGACTTCCTATGTAGTTTCTATGTGATGGGGTCTAGAAGGTTGATCGATTGGGGCATTAGACCTGTGACACACATTTTTCGAGGAAAGGTAGGTGGATTGACTTACCTAAATGTGGGAGGTGAGGTGTTGTTCAGGAATTGACTCAAAGGCACTAAAATGTTCACAAAAAAATGGGTGGTGCATATCACATCCTAAAAACACACATGATGCACTATAGGAGCCTCCTCAATGAATTATATGCCATTGCACATAAATTTGTGAAGATATATGAATATGACAATAATAGATGATGGTAATTGGGTCCAAAGGTGATTGGATCTAAGGTGATCTATTTGGCATGCTTTGATATGGTTGTGTAAAAGGTCAGTGTGGTGATGCATTTGCATTTGGAAGCATGAGTAACTTATGGATAGTGGAGTGAAGCAATCAAATTTAATTTTAGGTGATGAAGAAGAAAAAATATTTATTAATGTGGAGTTAAAAAATTTTACATGTAAATTGGCATACTGGTGTGAGACCTAGGCATGCACACCTGAGGAAATTACTAGTAAAGTCTGTAATTATACCTATGTGATTGGGGGTATGCTAAATTACACCCTAGACATAAACTTTGAGGGGGATAGGGCCTGAGGTGAGAGGTGTTGGTTCACTTGGCTGGTTTGAATGGATTTGATCAAAGGAAACCCCAAGTCAATGTTGAAGGGGGATTGTTAGGTAAGCTTGATGTGGTGAAGGAATAAAGGTTGTTAGGTTAACCTTTCTAGTTTTAGGAAATTGGTATTGATGTTTTGTGGTATTAAGTCCACGACATTACATGTGAGGAAAAATTTAAAAGGCTCAAGGATTCTCCATTGTAATGTGTGAGATTTGAGCGATGAAGGCTCACGTGGTTGGGGCTAAGATGTTGGCTTTGGTTGCGTTTAAGTCAAGGATAATATTAGATCTATTGTTTGTTGGTTTTTCCTCGAATGGGGTTTTCCAAGGTAATTCATGGTTTATGTGTGATTTTTATTATTATTCCTCTGATATTTTTCTAAATAATAACACCTCCAAATATTTATTTTTTGGGATTTGGAACTAAACGGGAAGGATTTGGATCTACTAGTTTAGGGCTTGAAACTTTCTTGTTCAACATGTGGGATAAAGAAAATGGTCATGAAGAGGAAAGGTTGGAAAGGCACAATGAGAGAGAAGGGGGGGAAGAAGAAGAGCCTCATTTTCCAATAAGTGTGGACGATGCTAAAATGAAGAATATTAACCCTTTAATTCTTATTGTGGGTTTCCTACAAAGGACCTGACACTTTCTTGTTTTAATTTGAAGTTGTCTGTAGAACTTATGATTATAAGACATATTCTAAAAAATTAAGGATATTTACTTCAACTATGAAAGTAGATATTATTCTGTGATGGTTTATGGGACTCATAGGAGGAATTATTCATACTTGGGATGAAATGAAAGATATTTTTATTAAAAATCATAAGGATTATTACAAATCCAGAGAAATAAGTGATTAAGTTTGAATGACTCAAAGGCTAGATCATACCTTAGAATATTATGATGAACGCTTTCAGTTCAACTAGAAATACTAGTCATATTAAAAGCGGTTAGAGAGAACTTAATGGAAACATTACATCTTATTTATACTGGAGATGATTATCACCTCACGTATAATTAAATAAGGGAGCTTTTCAAAAAATTATTAAGGGAAAATATGAGAAAAGGAAGAGTAATACGAGTTTTAACAACTTCAACATCTAAAAATAGCCCTGGAATAACTAAAGCTGAGATTAGGAACTTATTGGAAGATATGGAAACTTTTATATTGAATTCATTTTCTATGCATTTAGATGCTTTGTAAACAAGAAGAAAAAAAGAAGAAAATGAAAAGGAATTAACAATATTTTTTCCAAGATGTGCCAAGAAATATCTTTGGAATGAGTATATGTTAGTTTCAATGAAATTTTGCAAACTTTATTATGAAAATCATGATATAAATGATTGTCCCCAAATGTCAGGATTGAAAGGAACATATTAATTATTTGATCAGAAAATTGAGCATGTTAACTGTATTAATCAGAAGAGGTTTGGGAAATTTCCTCAATCTTTTAATTAACCATGGTCTAATAAATCTTGGAATAATTCTCAATTTAATACCCAACAACCTTCTCAATTTGTTATCAATATATAGCCTTGGAAACAATAATGGAATTATACAACACTTTGTAATCAATAGTCTTATGCAAACCCACAATATTTTCCAATGCTAGGTACTCAATGGCTTGTGCAACCAATGAATAGACCTTATCAGAATTGGTAGCAACATCAACAATTGTTGCAAACACCTTAATTGCAAAATCACAATCAACCTTCTAGAGCATCTCAGTTACCTGCTCAACCAAATGCGAACCCAAAAATTAGGAAAGGTAAATCTAATTGACCAATTCAACCAAACCATTTGAACAATTTAATTAAGTAAACTAATTTATACTAATTAATTTAGTGAATATTCAAATTTCACCAATGTTGTAGTTAACTATCAAGCTACACATTTAAGGCGCGAAAAAATCTTGGAAGATCCAAAACCACCCAATATTAGGGATGTGAGTAATGAAAGGAAACAATTCAAAAAAGAAAATGAATTATTGCTACAAGTTTCTAATTGTCAAACCCAACAATAAATTTAAAAATTTGATCAACCTCAATCTCCACCATTTCCTCCAAGGCTTAACAAGGCTAAAATACCTTTACAACTAGCCTTTGATATTCATGAAGAATTAAAGAATATTTATGTTAAAATACATATAATTCAATTCCTTAAATATATTCCAATTTTTAATAAAGTTATAAGGGATTTGTGCATTAGAAAAGTAGGGAGAAATAAATAGACCCTCCAAGTATTCAAGTAACCAATTAATTATCTGATATTGTGTTTAGATGACTTGTTAATCCAAAATATGGATATCCCAACACCCCTGTCATTCAAGTTACAATAGGGAAGAATATTAATCCAAATACTTTAATAGACTTGAGAACTACCATTAATTTGATGACAGATTAGTTTAAATCTTTAGAATTTCATGAGGCAAAACACAACTGTTTTGCAAATGGCTAACATAACAAGAGTAACCCTCGAAGGAATTTTGTAAGATATGATCGTTATTATGGGTTTGTGGTAATTTCGCTAATTTTTTATTTTACATAATAAGACTAGTGCATAGGGGTATCCAGTGATCCTAGGTTGACCATGGTTAGTTATCGTAGATACTTACATAGAGTGCCACTGAATAAATATGAAAATATCTCCAGCAGAATCAATAAAAAAAAATTAAATGTACCCTCTTGCAAAATTCATTGAAGAAATTCAAGAAGCATTATAGATTCCTATAGATGATGAAATTGATTACTCTGATGAGTTATCCACATCAATTATTACTATGGATCCTGAAATGACTTTGAAAGAACCAACAAATGATAAAATAATTTCTAATTTTACGTAGAATATCTATTCTTCAACAATCATGATTAAGGAATTTTGTAATCAATAAAATATTAACATTGAATCAAGTTCATATAAAATTTTAATCATTAACTATATTGAATCTTATGCAAAATTAGAAATTGAATTTCAATATCTAAAAGAATAGGAAAATTCTAGAGTTAAAAATTGAAATATTTCTAAGGAATTCATTAAATATTAATAATCAACTACAACCATTTCAATAGCAACAATTGCATGAACTGATGTTGAAACAATCTTCACTGACATGGGATTATAAATACAAGATAGGAACAGATCCATCTATTTGAATGCATCATATTTATAGTATAGATTATGTGCTTCTAGTGAAAAAACCATAGTGTTGCATGAATCGAATTCTTAAGGACATTGTAAAGGAAGAGCTGCAAAAACCCTTGACAACAAGGTTCATTTATCCTATTTCTGATAGTGAGTAGGATTGATCACTTGTAATAGTTTAAAAAAAGGAGGTAAATGGAGAGTTTTCATAGATTAAAATGAGCTCAATAAATATATAAAAAAGGATCATGTTCTATTACCATTTATTGACCAAGTGTTGGAATCTTTGGTGGGGAAGAAATATTTCTCCTTTTTGGATGTCTTAGTTGATATAATCAAATACAGATTGCTCCAGAAAATCAAAACAAGACCACATTTACTTTCCCATGGGGAATATTTTCTTATAGAGTCTTCCCATTCGAGTTGTACAATGTACATGCAAATTTTCAAAGAGTTGTGTAAAGTATATTTTCTGATCTTATTCTTAAAAGTGTTGAAGTTTTTATGGATGATTTTACTACTTTTGGTGATGAATTTAAGAAAGTTTTGGATAAATTGAAAAAAGTGCTTTGGAAATGTGTATAAAACCAATTTTCACTAAGTAATAGAAATTTTTTCTTTATGATGAATGAAGGAATTGTTTTGGGACATCACGTTTCATCGCAAGGAAGTTAGGTAGACCCAACACAAATAGTTTTTTTTTTTAAATAGGAGTGTTCCTACAAAATAAAGAGGCGTCAGGAGTTTTTTAGGCCATATTGGTTATTATCAAAGGTTTCTTGAAAATTTTAGCAAGATAGCTTCACCATTGTTAAATATGTTGAGTGTGTTTGGATAATAGCTTAATAACAATATTTTGAAACCTTGAAAGGAAACTAACCACTACTCTTGTTTTGAAATAACCAAATTGGAAACCACCATTCTATATATATTTTGATGTTTCTGATAAAAGTTTTGGTGTTGTGTTAGGACATAAATAATATGCAACAATGTATATAATGTATTATATCAACAAAAAGCTTGCATATGCAGAGTTGAATTATATAGCCATTGAAAAAAAAAGTTTTAGCAGTCATGTGCACTATTAACAAGTTTAGACATTATATCACTAGGTATATTATTTTTGTGCCTATAAATAATTCATCCATTAAATATTTAATGAATACACCAAATATTAATGAAAGGATAATTCATTTGATTTTGCTTCGTCGGGAATTTGATATTACTATACTCGATAAACTTGATAATGAAAATGTGGTTGCAAATTTCCTTTCAAGGATTACTAGTGATAAAGAAGATGAGCCATTAGCTGATTCTTTTCTGGATGAATTTCCATTTCTAGTATCAATGATGATACTGTTGTTTATAGATATTGAAAACTATTAGATGGGTCACAAGTTTCCCCAACATTTTTCATCTCAAGAAAAGAATGTTGTAATATGGAAGAGTGCACGAACACGTGGATAAAGGAAGATTTGTTCAAACTAGGACCCAATTAATTTCTTCAAAGATGCAATAGGGAGGATGAAGTATATGATATCTTAAAGGCTTTCCATGATGAACTATGTTGCAGACATTTTGCAGCCGCAAGAATAACTAAGAATATTCTACCTACTAGATATTATTAGTCAACACTACCCAAGGATACAAAAGAGTATTCAAGACATTGTGATGCCTATCAAAGAATGGGCCAATCTACCAAATTAAAATAAATGCCAACCATTAATCTATCTGGATCCATTTAAAAAATGATGAATTGACTTTGTTGGACCAATTAGTCCACCTTCTAATCAATTCAAGTACATAATAGCATGTACTGATAATCTTACTAAGTGGGTGAAAGTACATCCATTGAAGAATATTCAAGAGAAAGAGTTGTTGAATCCTTTTATGAAAAAATATTCACAATATATGGAGTGCCTAAGGAAATTATGGCTAACAAAGGAGCACAATTTACATCAAAAATGGTAGAATAACTCATGAATTTGTACAATATCAAGCACATAAATACCACACCATATTATCCTAAACCTATCGAGCATGTGGAAGTAACTAACAGGGAGCTGAAAAATATATTAACAAAAATTATTCAATTCCACCTCAAAGATTGGGAAAATATATTTCCAGAGGTGGGATGGGCTTAATGAACTACACGGAAAGCCTCAACAAGATTTACACCTTATGAGTTATTATTTGGTAAAAATGTACTATTGACTATTGAATTTTAAATTAAAAGTTTAAGAATAGTAATAGAATTGGGGATGAATCTTTTAGCAACACAAAGAGAAAGAATAACTCAGCTTAATTAGTTATATGATTTTAGGCAACAAGTTATGTAGCACACATAAATAACTCAACAACAAATAGTTTGATAGCATGATCAATATATAAAGAAGAAATTATTTTAGCCAAGTTATCAAGTGAAAATTGAGAGCATAAAAAGTTAAGCAGTTGTATGAAAATGGAATGGTGAAATTAAGAACAATTTGTGATGAAAAGTTGCCACTTCTAATTAATGGCATCCATTTGAAATTATATAAGAAACTAGAATCTAAGGAGGAATTTACTCAAACACTCTGTCAACACCAGGATCTGAGTTTAGTTGAGGGCCCATCTTGGCCATGCATTTCTTATAAATTCTTGTAAAAAAAAAAAAAAACTTACAATGAAAACCAAGAATGGCATTGTAGGCTATAGTAGTTCTTGAAAACTAGAAATTGTAGGTTTTAATTAAAAAAAAACTATCTTTCTATGTAAGATTTCAATAGAAACTATTGCAACCCTTATCAGAATAGAATTTCTAAAGTAATAGTTGTTGTGAAAAAAATCACACTAGAAATATTAGAATTCATCAATGTGCTTGTTTGCGAGATTTCATATATTTATATCAAAAACTCAACCAAGTATAGTTACAGGAACTTTTGTTATCTGTGTACAACAAAATTTCAATATTATACCAATTACAAGATGTATCTACTACACGAGAAATTAATAGTTACAAATTTTAAATGAAATGAAATGAAATTTTAACGTCCCCGAGACTAAGAATAGTTTATGGGGCAATGAGTTCCTTGTTTTTCGCCTTTTGCATTTCAATCCTTTTCTTATTAAAATTGATGATGAGTTGGCCCAACCTTCCAACAATACCATCACTAAGAAAACAATGCCAAGAAATTGATGCTAACATATTACCATAGCTTTCTCTGATGTCTTTGAACACATTACATTCCAAAATGAAATGTTTTTCCGATTCCACTGCCCCAGACGTGGAAAATGTACATACTCATTCTTCCCAAGCTTCTTTAGGCCTTTTCCATCGTCCTGTTTCACACCAAAGATTATGCGAGTTGGTTATTATTTAAGCAATAAGAACATTTTCCCTCCACGGAATGTTAGCTCCAATGTACTCTTTTTGTTGGATATCATACGTAGGGTTGAATTCTTCAATGTAGTACTTCTTCTTTCTACCCAACTCTTTTCCCCATAACTGTTTACGAAACTTCTCCATAACAAAATTATTTAGCTCCTTGCTATTTGTGGGACAAGAATTGAGGTAGATATTCCATTTTTGCATCCATGTGTAGTTTTTTCTCATCCATGTTTTCTTTCTTTAACTCATGCCTTCCTTGATAACATTAGGCCATCTACCTACACCCATTTTCTCAATTATTTTTAGATAACTTATGAGCCGCACCATAGCAATTGCTTCGATGGGAGTTGGTCATATTTCACTCAATATTATCTCATAAGGTACCGAACTTTTTATTTTTAACTTGCTCATGATCAAGCGTTTTTGGATTTTCTCAATTTGCTTCCATTTTGAGATAGGGGTGCTGCTAGCCCATAATTCACACCCATATAGCATCACTGGAAAAACCAGGGGTCTAAAAAGAACTTTGATCATTTTCCAATCTCGTAACTTTGCCTCTTTACATCTGTTTTGAAGAGCATATAATGCTTTTCACCCTCCTAAGATTCTCTTCTTTCTGCAGTCCTCCCAATTAAGTTTGTTGTTGAAATCAATCCTGAGGTATTTGTACTCATTTAATTCTTCAGGAATTTTCCCTTCAAAGAAGAACGTATGCTGACTCAGCTTCCTTTTATTAGAGAAAATCATTATCTTGGTCTTGTTAATATTGAATTGCATCCCCACTGCTCTACAAAAATTCTCAAGAGCATATAGGTGCATCTGCAATCCATGGGCCAATTTAAAAATCAATACAAGATCATCAACATATAAAAGAAGCTTTATCACAAACTCCCCCAAATGAACACATCCCCACCTTGCAAATTTAGCCATTCTTCAAGTTTATTAATATATAAACCAAAAGGAGTAGGGGATAGAGGGCAACCTTTCTTGACTCTAATGTCACTTCTAAAGCTTTTTGAAATACCCGTTGAGGTTCTAATTTTGACTTTCACCTCTTCATAAATTCTATGGAAAACAGCGCTATAATGCAAAGGAATTTCAAGTTCTTCCATTCTATGCCACAACTTATCTCTAGGGTCTGTGTCAAATGCTTTTTTGAAGTCAACAAAATAGCATAATACTTCTTCTTTATCCCCCCAAACCTTTTCAATAATGTGTCTCAACGTGATGTCGTGATCCACTGTAGAATTCTTTAGCCTAAAACCCGCTTGTCCTTTTGCCCTCTTTTCTTTTACTTTTGCCCACTTACTGATTCTATTTTCTACCATGCTGCCAAAAATATTTTCAAACAAAGGATTGATCATAATGGTTCTATAATTGGACGGATTATTAATGTCTCCACTTTTAAAAAGGGGTATTGCTATGATAGTTGTCCAATCTCTTGGGAAAACTTGTTGAATGATGTTGTTGAATATTTCCATGATGTGCAGTGCAAGAGTATTCCTTCCCCATTTTAGATACTCTGCTTGAAGTTCAACCAAGTCTTTTTGCTTTCCTGTTTTCAACTTCTTAATTCCAATCTCCACCTCATGTAATGTGAAGAGCTTTGTAGTTTTTTTGAGCCCCGGGGGAGTATCAACCTCTAATTCTTTCTCATAGAGTTTTCTTGCATATTCAATCCATTGATTGGCTGTAATATTATTTTTTATTTGCTTCTTCCTTGGTTGAAGTTTCAGCCAAAAAATCTTTGGGTTATTCTTGCCTAGATATATTAACTCTTCTCGCCTTGTTTGCATGAACTCGTATTTTTTCCTTTTTAGTATCTTCTTATATAACTTTACATTCATCTTCTCCTTTCCTGCCTTTTTCAAGGTTATCCTTGCCATTTTGCATTCCTCATCAAACCAAGCATTTATAGAAAAAAAATTTGATTTTGATTTCCTATTTTTTTCTCTTTTGCACTTCTCAAGTGCCCTTTAAATTATATTTGTTAACTTATGATTGTTGAAGCTTTGGAAACCATTTTTATCTTCCTGAATTAATCTCTCTAGCATTGTTTTGAAGATAGTACAATTTTCTTGTGTTAGAAGAATTTCTCCCCTTGGTAGTGATTGTTGAGAGCATTGGGTTTTTTCTCTTATGTTGCATTTCTTCTACCCATGATAACTTCATATAAATTGGGTTATGGTATGATTTTAATTCCCAAGTATGTTCCAATATTAACTTCGTCTATCTTTTCTATCAAGCTTTGTGAACAAATCACATAATCAACGACACGTGCCCCATTGTAAGTGTTGCAAGTGAAGTTCCCAGACATTTTCCATCTGTCTAGACCATTGCAAATAATTAAGTTGAAAGCCCCACACTATGTAATAAATTCCACTCCAAAATTATTTCTAACTTTTTCATCCTTTGAACATCTCATCCACTGCTAGATTCATCTGCAACAATCACCAAGTGGATGTGAATTACAAGAACTCTTTGCAGAAAAAGAAATTCTTCAACTTTTGACCACCACACATCAGGTAATTTCATAAATTTATATTTAAATTTCACTTATTAACTCCACATGTCCAATCATTATTAAACATATACTATTCAAATTTCAATGTGATAGTTATCTATGAATTTTTCTTGTACTACAAATTATTCCCAATATTCCAAACTCCATGTCATTAATACAAAATACAAACCCATTTATTGACCCAATTGCACCACTCTATTTCATTGTCATAAATTCCTTGCCACCTATCATAATTTATTGTTCTAATGATGTGTGATTGGGATTGGATGTGACCAAACACTTCCAACAACAAATCACTACCACCAATTGAAATTCCATCACAACACAAAGATCTTGTTAGAATGAATGGCAGTTATGGGAGTCATTGGTTGAACGTATTGCATATAAAAATAGTAGCAGTCCACTTCATTTTCCAATGAACCATTTTGAAACTAAGTTATAAACTCCATTACTGAATTATTCACAACAACAAAGTTATTAATAGAAAACTTAATCTAGTGAATTGTTAGAATAGAGAAGTGGAAATACGGGTGGCAATTTGTTTAGAAAGGAACCAATTACTACATAAATGATCATGAACAATTCAAAAGTTGTAGAAATCTCCAAAAGAGTTGGACGATTGTAGTTATTCCTGCGGATTAATAACATAAATTTTCCATTATATAAACACTTTTCTTTGAATTTTGACCTTCGGAATGATATTATACAAGTCACAGATCTTACCTATACAATTTTAGAAGAAATTGTTGCTCAAGTGACAAGATTATCCCCATAAGGAAAGCGTTGGTTCAAGAAAGAGTAGAATCTGCTTTAGTGAGAGGAGCATTTCTAAAGCAATGGAAACAATTAAAGAAACTGGAAAATTAGTAAAACATTATCTTCATTATCTCCTTGCGCAAACATATTACAACATGTTATCTAATATTTCACTTGTGAAGGTTTTTCCTCACTCTGTATGACCTATCATTTCCATTTATTGACACATTTAAGAAGAAATATGAAGATTAGTGTTCCTTGTTTTCTATTGAAATTATTAGAATTCATGATGAGCCAGTATTAGAAGGGCAAACATGACCAACTAGCCCATAATGTGGTTAATTTACCTTCTATAAAGGTTTCATTCGCACAACAATGTCGCATCGTAAATTGGAGATAATTTGTAGAAAATTTGGCTCTAATGTTAGAATTAGAATCATCAATTAGAAGTCCTCGTCAACAACAAGAATCACTCAGTCATACACAAGAACCATTGGGTAGAAGAATTAAGAGAAAATGATAAAATAATGAATCTTCAAGTAACAAATTTGAAGTAGGGTCATCTGCTACAACAATGTAGGTAGATGACCTTGAGTCAGGAGAACCATTTGTCATGATATCAAGATTTTTTATACTTATATAAGAATTTTCAACTCAAACAAATGGTACTTTTGGAATTATACACTTCTATTGTACATCGATATTCAAGGTTCTTGAACACATACTACAAGATAATGAAATATTTTTTTGGGAAGGTCTTAAAGCAGATGTGAAAAAAATTGTGGTTAAATGTGGGGTATTCCAGCAAAATAACATAGAGCCAATCAAGACCCAAAATTTCCTTCAACCTTTATCTATACCAAGCCAATGTTGGGAAGAAGTTTCAATGGATTTTATTACATGTTTACCCAAATCAGAAGGAAAGAGTATCATTATGGTAGTGGTAGATTAAATGACAAGGCATGCCCATTTTTTCTCTTTGTCTCATGATTTTAAGGAAAGCACAATTGTAGGATTATTCATGAAAAAAATATGAAAACTACTTTGAATGCCAAAGATAATTGTAGGTGAAAAAGATCCACTTTTCACTAGAATTTTTTGGAATGAATTATTTTCTTGTTTGTGTACTCAATTATCTCACAAATCATCTTACCATCCTTAATTTGATGGGAAAACTAATATTGTGAAATTTTTTTATAAGGATATCTAAGTTTCTTTGCATTTGATAAATAGACACAATGGATCAAATGGTTTCCCTTGGTAGAATGGTGGTACAACACATTCTTCTATACTTCATAAAAAGACTCACCATTTATGGCACTCTATGGATATCATCCTCCATCCATCACATCACCCTCGAAATGGACTATAAAGGCTCAAGCAGTAAAGGACCACATATGACACCAACAAGAGGTTCTCAAACTATTGAAGGAAAACTTGGGTATAACACAAAATAGGATGAAACAACAATAATATCAACATCACAGTGAAACATAATTTGAAATGGGGGGTTGGGTATTTGTGAGACTACAACCATATAAATAAATGTCCCTCAAGCAACAAAAGAAGGATAATAAACTAGCACCTAGGTACTATGGCTCCTATATGGTGTTGTGGAGGATTAGAAGTATGACTTACTAATTGGAGCTGGCTCCATCTTCACATGTGCATCCAATATTACATGTTTCTTGCTTCAAGAAGGTAATCAATGAAAAGGTCTTAGTCCAACCTATTTTACCAAAGACTAATGAAGAAGGGAAAATCAAACTAAAACCAGAAACAATCCTGGAAACAAGGATTAAGCAACTGATAAATCGATAAATTAATAATTACCTCATCAAATGGAAGAACCTACCAATGGAAGAGACAACATGGGAAGACGATTTGTTCAAGTAGAAACTATTGTAACTCCTAGAGACAATATTGAGTTGTTAAATACCAATTCCTAGGACAGATTAAGACAAGAGGATTTAAAGGTATTTTTGCAAGCTAATAGGAAGGAACCTCTTGTTATGAAATGATGATTTAAACCTTTTGATATGGGTCCAAGACATCAGAGACAGAATATTGACAAGAATGGCATCCAGTTGTGCAGCATAAGTTTCTATAAGCATGAATCAGAAACAGTCATGAAAGTGAACTGTTGTGAGATGGGCCGAACATGAGACCAGCGAACAGTGACCAGGATAAATGAATATGAGAAACAATGAAAGAACATGAGGAAAATATCAGAGCAGGGTAGGCTTATACGACATAAGAATCCACCCTCCACTAACACAAGAAGAACAATGGCATGTGAATAGAACTTAGAACAAAAACCACGCCTCGAGCCATATTTAAAATGTTACAGACAAGAAGATATGAGTGTCATTTACGATAAATTCACATCTAACAAACTCGAACATTCACATTTCGAAAGCTACAATAACAAGAGAATGATGAAAACACAATGGACATTTATATTTAAACATTGCTGAGAAAATAGCTTCATTTCTTTTTCCCCAAAGGGGTCTTTAGACATACACTATGAGAGGATCTCAAAACCTTACAAAAGAGAAAATTCACAATTAACAGCTTCTTCTCTAGAAATATGGAACCCTTTATTACTCTCTCATTTCATCTTTTATAGCTCCATAGATGAGATTCTAGAGAAGATATTTTCAAAAAAAAATATTCTCTAAGGATAATTTATGTTCATGGTCTCCATAAAAAAAAAAAAAACCAAAAAGTGATGATGAGGAAAAATGACCTCTCATCATATACAACCTAGCCTGACAAAGGCCTAACTAAAACATAATAGTAAATGAAAAATAAAGAGTGCATAGGGTGAAATCAAGATTTCACCGAGTTTTACAATTCATAAAAATAAAAGTAATTAGGCCGCGTGGACCAAATCATGAGTGTCATTTGTGATGGCGCTGAGGGGTGCTTGATGGCTCTTGTTGTGGTCGAGCTAATGATGAAGATGACCCTGCTTTGAGACCAGAGGGAGGTAGAGACTGAGGAGTGTATGACGATACCGAAGTGATGGCGTATTCACTACATTTCTGCCACGCAATCTCGCCTGTAGCTGGCATAGTGACAAACGTCTCAACCAATGCCTACGTATCTATGAGCTCGGTATAGTCTACTTGGATGGCTAAAAATTTTCTAACCTGGTAGAGGAGGAAAAATTCCTTACTTAGAGTGGCTATGATGGTATCTGCCTTTAGGCGGGAAAATTTTTCTAGATGCAAATTGGCATTGTTCATGATATCTGACATTTTTTGTTCATAATCCATTAGCTTGGAGAATGTGGAGGTCTCTGGGTGCCAGCATGATGGGAGGCCTGCCTCCACTAACTGGCCAACTATACTGGAAGGATCCTTCAGGAATCCTTCTGGAAGAGTTGTTAGGCAAGAATCTAAGAGGAGGCTGAGAAAGTCGCTTTGTTGCTCCCATGTAACTTTGAGAATTGGCAGGAAAGGGACAACTTAAAGAGAACTCAACATAATTTTCTGTGAGGGAAACGAAGGGATTTCTTTATGAGTTCAGGCGATATGCAGAAAATATTATTTCCTTGAGCATATAGGAACAAGTCCTTGCACTCATCCTAAGCTTCACTGAGCCAACTAATGAATTCGATAACTGGGTAAGTGGTTGGGGCGATTTGGTAGTACAGACCTGACCCAACTACCCTGAACCTGTCTTGACCCTTTAAATGATTCTCGAATAGCTCAGGTCTAATGCGGGCTATGCTGAAAGGGTAAAATGGGTCATGAATTCGTGCATGGGAGTAGATAAGGGGTTCAAGCCCAGGGACAGCCCTGACTTCGCGGGCTTGTGGGGTTTCGAGTTCGGACTTTCTGGACTTAGTTTTCCCCATGACCATTTGAATAGCAAAAACAGAAGGAAAACTGTGGGACGAAAGAATGAATAAATACCCGCAAACAGTGAAGAAGCCCAAGGGGAAAGCGACACTAGGTTGAAAATGATCTGGCACTGGAGATTTAACCTTCGCTGCACGACAAACTAGTGAAAAACAAATATTTTACCTGGTCTGGGAGTAAAACAATATTATATCGGACCAGGTTTTGCAGAAAACGAGGCGAGGTTGTCAACTGTAGGGTTGACATCATAAGGACGTTGATAGTGGGACACATGGCGGTAGGTTATTGGCTTTCGGGAGCCAGGTGGGTGAGAGTCACGCGCCTGGTTAAAGCCTATACCAATTTCGTACTGCCTTCCCTAGACTTACCCTACCTTTACTTACTTGCGCTAGATTCCCCTCTTGATGGGCCCATGTTAGAATTCTGGCGGGGGTTCACAAGGGCCTTGTGCTCCATTCCATCACCCCACGGAATGTTTGCACTTAGTCCGTCGCTGAGTGGCATCATCTTCTCTAGGGGATGAACCTTCCTGTCCTTCCACCTTCTCTTGATACCCTCAGAATCTCCTGCTCATACTCCATTTCTTGGTGTCTCTTCCATATGGAACTTGGCTTTCCAATTAGGCTGTTTCACACATCACGTTTCCCATCCGCGCTTGTGTCTTAAGGAAATTTACCGTCAAGGTATCTTTCGACTTACTCAACCGGCCATCCTCTTAACTTTCTTGTTTCATCCCGACTGCTCTTCTCTTTCTTGATGTATGAGATGGCTAAACAACAAAAACACTCACAGATAGTCACATGTTGAGGACATCATGTGTTTGAAGGGGAGGGGCATGTCAAGCCTTATATAAGTCCCATGTTAACCATAAAAACCTTATTAAGTTGTAGATATTAAGTGACTGCATTTCTATTGTTATGTAGGTTAGAGCCTTTCATAGTCCCATTTTATTATAATTGTACCCTTTGTCTCATATCTATATATATACACTAAGGAGACCTAGTCTTAGGATTGTCAAATCTTGTCTTGTGAATTTTATTCATTGTTAAAAGAGGCTTCCCCATCAAATGGGATTGTAATCATTGGTTTCTTATCAATTTTAAGGCACAAGGTTCATAAAATACTATAATGGAAAAATTCATGCTCTAATGCATAGACACTTTCCTGCTATTTAGTTAATGTTATAATATTCTTGTCCTTGTCCCAAAACTAACAATTGTCTATTATTTAGCTCACAACCTAGTTAAATCAAGGGGTTTTACAAAAATCACACTACAATAAGAAATTCTTCATCATTATCCTCTCAAAATACACTTTTGGATCAATAGAATTACCCATGAGAACAAACAATGAAGAGTGATTCCTTGAAATTCTTGAATATAATCTACAAGGGTAAAGAATGAGATAAAAAAATAAGACGGCGAGGTGGAGGACACTTGAAATTTTGGGAATACAACAGTAGAATATTGGACAACAAATGAACATTCTGAATAGAGAGATAAACCTTTATCTCATGAGAAACTATAACAAAACCTAAAATTTATATGTCGTATTCTTATGAGATTTGTCACCATGAAAATAATCCTTTTGCTACAATATTAACTTACAGATATATATATATATATATATATATATATATATATATATATATATATATATATATATATATATACCTCACCCCTGTAATTATTTATTCTATTATTGTCTATATTACCTTTAATCTTTCATTTTCTATATTTAAATTCATTTTATTTTTTCAAAATTTAATTCTTTTGTAATTTTTGTAATCAATTACTTTATATTCATAATATTGCAATAATACAATAGCAACACATATTAAAATAAATAAATTTATATATTAATTTATTCTTCAATAATATTTATTTTACCTATTCTTAATGTGAGTGGCATCTTCTTGTCATAAACCTTAGGTATGTCCATATGGTTCGCAGAGGTGCCATCACATGTAAAGTAAATATTAGATTTGGAGCAAGTGATCAAGTAATGAAGAGTAACCCTATCAAACTACGTTCGGACATGATTAAAAGGTAAGATTGTCAAAACTACGTTTGGACATGATTAAAAAGGTGTAAAATGAGCTCATAGATCAACCAAGACCTTGGGGAAAGAGGTAGCTAATCATTTTGATGACAACATATATGTCAAGTAGATGGAATGGAGGAGTGTGAGGGCGGGATATTAACTAGGCTTGAAGATGAATTGGTGCAAATTTAGTCACAACACAAGAACATAGATATAAATTCCATGGAAATATTAATATCAAATATTCTAAACTTGACTCCAACTCGGAGGGTTTAAGAGAAATATACATGGTAATTTGGTTAAGGAGGTGACAAGTAACTACTAAGAATTCTCTTTATGAAACATCTTGATATTTAATTTTTGTCCTGATATTTTTTGTATTTTTCTATATTGTTAGCTTCTAATGCAATATTTTTTATGTGATGGTATCATGAATATTCGAAGTGTATTTAAAAATTTCTTTGTTAAATTTGAAATGGACAAAAACATGCACACACCCCATGCACCCACCCACCCACACACACACATTTGGAAGGTTGCATAGTGGGACTACTCATAGGGCTTCAAACTAATAACTATCATACAAAGAATGCCTTAATAGTGCACCCATTCACCAACTATTCTATGGCTTGTGAACTTATATACCTAATATAATATCTTAGTTATAATAATATCATTTTGAATAACTTTTTTTCGTAATTTTTTAGTAAAAAAATTAATTTAACAATATAAATTATAACAAATTTTATGTAATGTTCTATGTAGTATTACATACATTACTCCATAAATATTTCCATACAATTTTTTCTTTTTAAAGATTATTACAAAAAGCTCTATTTCAACAATTCTTTTACCTACAAATTTTCAACACATTTATAGTTTTATTTTTCACATTTTCGTTATAATAATTTAATATTAAATATATAAACTACAGGATTTCCTCCTTTACCCTAGAGTATCAAGCTAAAAGGTTACTCAACTACTAATAATCACAATAGAAATTTATAATCCAAAAATATTCAACCATATTAGAAATAGATACCACGTTGTGAACTTGACCTTGAAACACTCTCTTTGAACCATTTGAACCAACCTAATGCATTAAAATATATAACTTACTTATAAAATTATTTACAAACCTATGAAAAGTGGATTGAAAATTTGGATGAGTTTCTCTTTTATAAAGTTTTTCATAATAAATTTAAGTTAGAAATTATATATATATATAACACCAAATATTAGGTTGAAAATGTTGTTTATTTTTTTAAATAAAAAGTGGGAGACTTTGTATCGTATAAAAGTTGTAGCTAAATCTAAACAATGAAATTACAAAATTTGATAGCGAAAGTTTTGAAAATGGCTAACTACTTATTTGCTGAAAACAAAGTATGCATGTCTTAAAAAATTGCATCCCAATGTTTCTTACATGAATATATTCTTAAAAAGGCTCCTAAAATATATGAAATTTCTAGCTAGCCATAAGGTGCTATTAATTCAATTTATTAATTCTTGTTACTTATTCACAATAAATTGATTCTTCTATGGTAAGTAACTAATAATAATATGAACAACACCAATCACAAAAATAAAATTATAAGAAATATATGAGAAACCAATCACACAATTTAAAAGAATATTTTTAGACAAATACGTCACTAGAAAAAACCCTAATGTGGGAAAAACCAATCTTCATATCTGAGGCGTTTTATTAATATCTTCAACAAAATTGCTATTGAGAAATTACAACTGCTTTCGTGACATTAGCAAAGCTCCAATAATATTTTTATCCCTACTTATGAACAATTTGATCTGGAAAACTTCATTATCTCCCTCTACAAATTAACTCGACCCTTTACTGAAATTCACACCTTCTATGGAACTCACACTGGCAACCTCCAACAATTCACATTGGATATTTGACAACCTCTAGAAATTTGATCTACCCTTTCTACAATTTCCATTTCCTACAATTCGCAGTACCACTAGAAACTCAATCTGTCTTTCCTAACAACTCACACTGACTCTGGTAATTCGTTATGGAAAATCGCACTGTTAAACTGGAAAACTCGAACTAGAAAATTTGACCTCCATTCGTAGAAATAATTCACTCTACTTCTTATACTTGGAAACTAGAATATCTGTGAAAAATAAACTCTGAAAAATTTCCTCCCAATCACTGTTACTAAAACCCTATTGGTGTCTCTGAAAATTACCCACTCAAATGATCTCTACGATATGATATGTCTCCAATGTGGCCCATCAATCTCCTTTTATAATATCTCTCATTCATGAATGAATGGCCACAATTAGAATTTCACTTGATCCAATTGATGGCTAAGGTCATCTTAGAAAATTTCCACAAGATTCTAGAGGTAAATCGATCTTATCCCAACTAATGCCAATTACTATTCACTTTCCCTAAGTTAGACTTAGGAAATAATTAAAAAATCACCAATTGACATAATTAAGATATTTCCCTTAGGATAAATTACGTGGGATTGGAGATAATTAATTCCTTCATGTTCTTAGCCTTAATGACAACTCTCAAGACTATAACACCTATCTGAGCTACAATATTCTAACACTCCCTCTTAGCGAGGAAGGTTTTCTCTACAACACCCAACCTATCCCTAAAGAAAACAAACTTTCCTTTATTCAAGGCCCTCATCAGAATGTTGCCACCTACTGATCTGTAGTCACACACTGTAGTCAAACTAATCCATGTTGTACACAATCCCTGATGAAATGGTATATCATGTCGATGTGCTTCAACCTGTCATGAAACACTAGACTCTCAATTAACTTGAAATAACTCTTATTATCACAATAAATATTGGTCGACTCCATCCTTTGACCAAACAGTGCCACTAACAGCTTTGGAATCCATATGACCTCACATGTAGCCATGTTTTTTTCCATGTATCCTACCATTGCAGAACTTAATGCAATTTGCTTTTGCTTCCTATTATACCAAGAGACAACCCCTGATCCAATGTTTAAGACACACCCTAATCCAATATATTTCCTTCCTAGTCTACATCAGTATATCCCATCAACTTGACACCATCACCCTGAGTATATCCCACATTAGAGAATTTTTTAGGTCTAAAATGAGCCTCCTAAGGAATATTATAAAATAATAGTGGAAATAATCAAATAATATTAGATTGCATCATCATATTTTAGAGGGAAAAAAGAAAAAACTACTTTTTGAACTCACATTTTCAACTTATCCCCCTATGGTTTTACTCAAATTTCAAGTGGGAGCACTTGTTGGATGAAAAATTTAATCTCATCCAAGGAGTACCCATGATGCATACTTTCGATGGACCCTGATACCCGAAAAATACATGAATTTCATGTAGCATGGTCCATTGAAAGTATGAAACATGGGTACTCCTTGGATGAGGGATTAAATTTTGCATCCAATGAGCACTCCTTCTCAAAATTTGAGTAAAATCATAAGGAGATAAGTTGAAAATACAAATTGAAATTAGTTTTTTTTTTTTTAATATTTTTACTTTTTTACTCCAAAAATGGTGAATCATCCCCCATGGCTGACATCATCATCTTGAATCCTATTGGTTCTTATAAAGTTGATTTTGGTTGTACATTTTTTTTTTGAGGCCTATTTAGCACCTCAAAATTTCTCTAGTGATCCATACTCAACTATACCTCGTAGATACCGCAACACATGTTCCGTTGTTGTCCAATGCACTCTCTTTGGTTCCACCAAGAACTTACTAAAATTATTGACCACAAAGCAAATGCATGGCCTTGTGTTAACTAAATACATGAGAGAGCCAATAAGTTGTCTATACAAGGTGGGGTCCATTGCCTCCTGCTTCGATGCATCGATCTTCTTCCAATTGGTTATCATAGGTGTAGACATGGGTCTACAGTCTAGCATCCCGAATTTCTTCAAGTTATCTATAACATATATCCCTTGACCAAGGAAGATCTCCCCATTTGTCTACCACACCTCGAGTCCTAGAAAATAATGCATTAAACCCAAATTCTTCATCTCAAAAATTGTTGCTAAGTCCCTTTTTTAGCCCTCTATGAGCCTTGGTGATCTAGTAAAAAATAGATCATCCACATATAACACAAGAATGAGAGGCTCACCTCCAACCATATGATAATAGAGGTTTGAATTTTCCTCACTCCTTACGAATCCCATTGTTTAGACTATCTTCTTTGTCATATTCACACGTCTTCTTGCTTTAGATTTCTTCACCAAATTCTACCTTCCGAATGAGGCTGAGCTCAACTATTTATAGCGGTTTGTGCATCCATAATAATCCGACTTGAACTGGAGCCTAGTTCGACATGTCATTCTGGAAACATCCTTAGGCGGACATGAGGAATAGCTTGTGACAAGGTCTTGAAGGGTTATTGACACATTCAAAATTACTTCTTACTATATGTAACATGTCTTCAACACATGACATTGACTCCCTAGACATTATGACTTGACGACAAAACCTAATAGCTCTCAATGGGAGTTTTAACTAATATAAAATTCCTTGATCATGAAACCCATGATTCAAGCATTACGAAAATAATTTTATTTTTCTTTTTTACATCAATTACATAAAATCAAAATTACACATGTCATTATGAATACCAAACCTAGTTACACTTTTCAACACTCACTCTTAAATAGGGAGGTATTCATAATCCATACAAGGTACTTGGTCATTCTAAATCTAAAGAACTATCATAAGAATAATCAAATTGGTAACCCATTTGTTTAGCATCATATCAACTAGAATTGTCACATAGTAAGGCCTTGAATAACAACTCTATCTCTCCACAATATAAAATCACAATGCTCGTGATACCAATGCTCTATAAACACCCTCATCATTGTCTCTCTCGGAACATACTCCACCTGGATTCTCAAAGTGTGTTCCACCAGGACTATTCCTATCTTGGATTCCCAGTCCTCAAAGAATATCGGTCCTCTATGACTAATCTTATCTTAGATGCCCTAACTCATCCTAAAAGGGTATTAGATGCCATATGTTTACCCAATCCTCCATTATGTCTTCCCAAGTGAAGACACGAATGTTGTGTCTATCTCTCCTCATGGCCTTCACTAAGACTTACATATGTTATTCTTGGTCTAGTGCATGAAACATGAAGTAGAGAATCATGTCTACCACTCCCTATTAACTAGGTATGACTAACCCATTCCATAAAAGGAATGTACCCAATATCCCTCTTAATCAAGGACTTGTCCAAGCTCCCTCTTGACCAGGGGCTTGCTATCAGTAGCTCTTCGGGTGGAGATCATGGGACAACCATTTTCTTGTAGAAATCCTTTACTTTATGTCATGAATTTCTTCTTTGTCATAGAATATATATCATTTGATACTCCCTTGTAGGGAAAAAACCATCCATCACTTTCATCCATGAGTTGTGTCATCATTTCTTTCATTGGAAAGTGATCCATTGATCCATATATGTCCTTCCTTCATTCCATGATGCCTTCTTCATGCCATGTTTCCTTAATGATAATTCATCCTACTACATGGTCATTAGTGGTGGAAGTCATCCACAGCTAGGAATCCCTGCATAAGCCCATCCAAATATTATTCAAAAATAATAAATGTACATTAAATCAAAATTACCTTTGTGATGGTCTTTCATCATGACATCATCCGGTTTGCCTCAACATCCTACATCCATATTGACACATCTCCAAACTATATACATTGTCAAGGGTATTCTTCTTTTTCATACTCCATCAGGGTATTCATATCTTTCATGGAGATATCATAGTCAAATATTTCATTCCTCAGATGTTGAGTTCCTTCTTCATAGTTGCATACTCCATGATCTCTTCCCTTTTTTTTTCACACATTTTTATTTTAGGAACTTCCAATCATAGTTCCTCCAATTATTTTCAACCACCTCATATTTTTTATGAGGACATATTATGTTTATTTCATCTAGAAAATGTGTGATCCATTCCTTCCTACATATTTTCAATGGAGGAGATCATTTTTCTCTTGATCATGCTCTCGAGATAAAACATTTATCCATGTTACCTGAAACCACATGATATAACTCTAGTTTATTAGATACAAGCATACATACCTCATTTTATTTTAGGTCATACAAACTTCATTGATTGAAAGAAATTCAATCCCTTGACCTGCTTTCCTTATTTTGACATCATACCATCCTCCCATGAATCCCTACAAGTTGGAATTCTTGATGAAACACTTGCTTAAGTTTTGATTGGTGAATCTTCTAATGAAGATTCCAAATAGAGGATCTTGAGTATCCTCATCTAGAAGATGTTTCCTTTTGACTAACGTATGACGAGCTTTGTGCTATTATTTTTCTTCTTCTCATAAGTACCGCTTATGCTTCCAATGAGGTTACCAAGAGCTATATCCTTCCATAGGTGATTGCCATAGACTTTTTATTCCAGCTATCCTTCATGCTTCTCTATGACGATGACACGATCTCTTTCTTTCAATGCTTCTATGAAGGCATGAGGTATGCTCCTTAGAGATTTATGATTGGCATATCTTACAAAAAAAAAACTTAGAAACCTGAAAAGAACTAGGTGAAGAATACCATCTCAATTATAGTAGAGATCTCTTACTTCCTCTTTCTTGGATTTCTTATTTTCGGCTTCTTCCACTTGTTCGGTGATATGGGATTCTTCTCTTTCTCTTTTGTTATTGTCCTTCTTGAGCTTAGGAAAATCTATTTTGTAACACCCATATTCTTGAAATCCATAGCATTGAATCTTAGCCAAGCTCTTCTTATTTTTATGAGGACCAAACTATTCAGATTTTCCTCTTCTCTTTGTCATAGAATCATATACTTGATTTTTATCACTTGATCCCACATCAATCTTTACCTTCAGTCTGGTTTCTCCAATTTTTCACAGAGACCATAGATCCTAGAATGGAGTAGCTTCTTTCTTCCCATAAATACTTAAAGTAAATTTTCCCCACTCCTCTGGTAGTGCATTTAGTATTAAAGTGGCGATCTCCTTAACATACATTATTTCTCCCAAATGTAGAAATTTGCTGAATAATGATTAATTATCCACCGAGATTATCCTGATCACATATCAATTCGAATTCATATGCAACACATAATCTCTTCCACTCAGATCATCACACATGCGGAAATAAAACAAGCGATAGCACATCAATTCATCATACACATTAACACAGTATGTATGGGGAAAGATTATAGCTAAAAACCCCGCAGCTATTGTGTATATTATAATGGAGAAATCATGTAACAAAATCAGTACAATACTCCTCACAAGTACTCAGTACTATCTCATGAAGTTACACACAAACTAGCTTGGTTTTGAACAGGTTACTGGTTCAAAACTCACCACTAATTACCTTGCCTCTATTGCGCAATCATGGCCTGTCTAAATAGAGATCCAAGGTTTGAATCACCTTGGATTGACAGCGCAATCATCATGGGAAATTCCTCCAAGTGTGGTGCAAATCTCATGCACAACTGATGTCGCCACTGATAGCTAACTCCACCCTTTCATCTACCTCTTTCACTGGTCTCCACTGAACTGTCCATGCACTGTAGTGAACTGATGTGTTCTTGAGTTGAATAATGATTTACTAATTAATGAATTAAATAATATTTAATTCACTCCACTCATTACTAGTTGATTAGCTAGTAAACTAATCTCAACTAGTTCAACTAAGTTAAACCGAACACAACTCCACCAACTGTCTCATCAACTCCACCAAACTTACGCTTGGCGTTCCCTTACCTAGTCAACCCTTGCGCAGGCCCACCAATACCTAGGAATGGCATATTCCTCTGTCAGATGCATGAGCCACTTCATTAGCTCGAACTGAAGTGCTCCAAGAGTAAGCGGAAGTTTAGAGTCCAATATTAAATAGATAAATAATATTTGACTTCCCTATTTAGGATAGGCGGTCTAAAAATAGACTTCGACCTATAAGGTCAAAAATAGAGTCCATCTCTTTTACAATTATCCAAAGATAACATCTTTGCAATCCCCGGACCATGCTCCATATGTCTAAAATAGACATAGTCTAAAAATGAACTTGCGCCAATTTTCAATTGGCCCATAGTGAAGGAAACTTCATTTTCACTAAGCTCCATCATCTTGCTTTGCATTTCAACACTCCCTCTCGATCAAGATATGGATTATACGCAACCCCTATACCTGCACGATTCAAACTTGCTCCACCGGTGAAGCCTTCGTCAAGATATCAGCATCCTGATCCTCCGTGGGAATATATGAAAGTAACATGATTCTCCGCTGCACACAATCTCTGATATGATGGTACCTGATGTCGATGTGTTTGGATCTATCATGAAAAACTGGATTAGCCGAGAGTTTAATGCAACTCTGGTTATCACAATAAATCACAGTAGGCTCCAAGTGTGACCCGAACAATCCGACGAGGATCTTCCTCATCCAAATAGCCTCGCATGCGGCCAAGCTTGCTGCCATGTACAAACCTCTCTGTGAGCAGGTGCCATGGATCTGCAGCTACTACTTCATGCCGAAGCTAGCATCGGCCAATGCTAAACTCCTCCCGAGATGTGATCTTAGGTGTTGGGCTCTGCCCAATCTGCATCGGTGAAGCTAGAAAGCTTTCGCTCCAACCTCCTGTACGTACCACAGACCATATCTAGATGTGCCACTAAGATAGCATAAATACATGCTTTCTGCCTTCCAAAGAGCTTGGTAGGGTTAACCATAGCTTTTGGTAGTTATCTCACTATAGCATACTGGCGGGTCGTGTATGTGAATCATAAGCGACCCCTGGCTGTCGATAGACAGTGGCATCCACTACCTCCTCCGAAGTAGCATCTCCCTTCCTCCATCCTCCAGGAAGAGGGGTATCAACAGGCTTGCAGCCCTGCATGTTGAACCTCTCGAGAATCTCCCGGGCATACTTGCCCTGAGAAACAAACAGTCCTCCACTGCGCTGCCAAATCTCCAATCCCAGGAAATAATGAAGGATGCCCAAGTCCTTCATCTCAAACTCTCGTGCAAGATCCTCCTTGCATGAAAGTATCAACTTCTCATTGCCCGTCAAAATCAGATCATCTACATACAGTACGATGATCAACAGCTTCCCCTCCACCACAATCTGGTACAGTTTAGGATCCGCCTCACTCTTGAAGAATCCAAGCCCGGTGAAGTAGCTGTCTATGCGAGTGTACCAAGCACGAGGTGCTTGCTTCAGCCCGTACAGTGCTCTCTTGAATCGGCACACATGCGACTCACTGCTGAAGATCTCGAAACCTTCAGGCTGCTCTATGTACACCTCCTCCTCAATAACTCCATTGAGGAACACAGTCTTCACATCCATCTGATGAATGTGCCACCCCATCTGCGCTGAGAGAGCAAGGATCGTTCGTATGGAAGAGTACCTTGCGACAGGTGCAAAGGTCTCCTCATAATCGATCCCCTCGATCTGTGAAAAGCCACGGGCGACAAATCTCGCCTTGTACTTCTCCACACTCCCGTCAGCCGCCTGCTTCACTTTGTAGATCCATCGCGAACCCACCACTGATTTCCCCTCAGGTCTTGGGACAATCTCCCATGCACTGTTTCTGACGATCGAATCATATTCTTCGATCATGGCATCTACCCATGCGGGTTCCTCCACAGCTTCCTCAAAAGAGGATGGCTTCGTCACGACACATTGACTCACAAGAGCCATGTATCCAGTGTACCGATCCGGTGACTGCCTCTGTCTGCGCTGTGCTGTAGGTGGTCCTACAACCTTCTCTGCATCTCGAGCCAGTCGCTCAGCTTCTCTAGTGCGCATGCGCCCTCTGATGGTTGGCGCTGCATGGGTGGTTTCTTCCACCTCCTGAACTTCCTCTTGTGGCTGATCCACATCCGGAAGCTCCTCCTTAGGAACTAACAGCTCCTCATCTGCATGCAAGTGTAGCTCCCTCTCAAGCGAACACTGCATGGATTTCTCCTCTTGAAACTTGATATCCCGTCGCACAACAGTCTTGCGACTGTCTGGAAAATACACCCGATAGTTGTGAGGTGTATCAGTGTACCCCACAAATATTCCAACCTCTACGGTTGGATCCAGCTTCTTTCTGGCGTCCTTCGTCACATGCATGTAGACAGGTGAGCCAAAAATTCTCAGATGAGAAATATCAGGCCTCTTGCCAGAAAACGCCTCCTCCGGTGTACTCATGCCAAGAACCTTGTGAGGACAACGGTTATGCACATACACTGCTGTATTGCATGCCTCAGCCCACAAGTGAAGGGGTAGGCCCTGATCATGCAACATCGCCCGTGCAGCACCCACGATCGTTCTGTTCTTCCGCTCAGCCACCCCGTTCTGCTGTGGGTTATGGGGTGCGATGAGCTCTCTCAGAATCCCTTCTGCGCTGCAGAACTCCTTGAATTCAGCCGAGATGAATTCACCACCGTTATCACTCCTTAGAGCAATCACCTTCTTCCCCGACTCCTTCTCGACCAGTGCTTTAAACTCACAGAACTTCGCGAATGTATCGCTCTTCTTCTGCATGAAGAAGATCGAGCACTTTCGAGAGAAATCATCAACAAAGATCACGTAGTACTTGTGCTTTGCTGTCGAAGCAACTGAGAAAGGACCACACACGTCTGTGTGAACTCTCTCAAGGATCGTCGTGGCGTGACTATCCTTCTCGTGAAAGGTGGCTTTCACATACTTCCCCAAGGTACATCCCTTGCACTGATCTGACTGCGCAAGAATGCCCTTAGGAAGCCCAGTAGAAATCTGCTGCAGTATCTTCAAAGCTCCATGGTGAAGGTGGCCCAATCTCCTGTGCCACAGTTCGCCCTCATCATCCCGGCTCACCACTTCTCCCGCCTTGCATGCCATTGTTGTGCAGCCATCTACTTGCAACTGATAGAGGTTCTTGGTTCGAACTCCTATCTTCCGGGTCTCACCAGTAGTCTTACTGCGCAGGAAGGCTTTTCCTTCGTTGAAGACCACATCATACCCCTTATCTTCCAACATCGCCACAGAGATCAAGTTCTTCTTCAATCCAGGTACATGCATGACATCCTTCAACACGAAGGGTTTACCAGACTCCCTCTGAAAGGATATGGTACCGATACCAGTCGCACTGTATCTACCATCATCGCCCATCTCGATGTGCACACCCAAATCTTTGTCCTCCGGATCTGAGAACAAATCCCGATCTCCCGTCATATGAAATGACGCACCGCTGTCCAAGAACCACACCGATCCCATCACACTTGAAACCAAGCATGCGATCAGTGAAAAGTCAAGCTCGAATTGCGAAGCCAAAGCCTCTCCATCTGCAGATCTTCCCGCTTGCTTGTTTTTCTTCTTCTTCGGACAATTGGTAGCATAATGTCCGTGATCATGGCAGTGAAAACACTTCACTTTCGCCATATCCTGCTTCTTGCCCTTTGCACCGAAATGAGAAGTTTTCTTACCCTTCCCCTTCTTTGCTTTGGCAACCAAAGCGCAATTTTCTTCATCAGCTCCCTTTGATGAAGATCCATCACGAGTAGTCCTCCTTATCTCCTCCTGCATGAGATCCGCCCAAAGGCGCTCCCATCCTGGCAGCTTCTCTCGACCATTGACACTATCTTGATATGAGTGCCAAGCCTTCGGAAGACCAAGGAGAGCCAGGTCGACCATGTCCTCGTCTTCGACAGTCACCCCCACACTTCCCAGCTCATATCTGCATTGAGTGAACTTCGTGAGGTATTTGGCGATACTGTCGCCTTTCTCCATCTTGATGTTCCTGAGCTTATCTTTGAGCGCCAGCTTCCTTTGGTCGCTCTTACTCTGGAATAGATCCTTCAAAGCTTTCCACATTAAATATGGAGAAGCCTTTCCATGCAGGCTGGATACAATATGATCCTTGACGCCCTCCAACAGGATCCTTCGACATTTCGCCATCTTATTTTTCCAGGCTTCGACTTCAGCAGGATCAGTGGGCTTTTGGACATCCGTATCTACGAAATCCTTCAATCCATTATCTTCTAATACTGTTTCCATGTGATCCTTCCATGCAACATAATTCGAACTGCCTTCAAGAGCATATTTGAGTCGCAAACCGTTGAAAGACATTTTCAACTCCGGCACCAAGAAAACAAAAACTGCTGCAAAATTTGAATTTCAACTCAAAGCTCAACCGCCCTTGATCTATGAGAACAAATTATTTCTAGCACAGAGATCAAATGCAGGGGCGTTTACAGGATATATCACCTTTCAAAGGAAAGGATGGATCCAGAGGCTACCTGGCCCGCATGCAGACTCTGTCTACCGAAATAAGTTTGTAATCACTCTGATGATCAATCTCTGCTTCAATACCTCTGATACCATGTAGAAATTTGCTGAATAATGATTAATTATCCACCGAGATTATCCTGATCACATATCAATTCGAATTCATATGCAACACATAATCTCTTCCACTCAGATCATCACACATGCGGAAATAAAACAAGCAATAGCACATTAATTCATCATACACATTAACACAGTATGTATGGGGAAAGCTTATAGCTGAAAACCCCGCAGCTATTTTTTATATTATAATGGAGAAAACATGTAACAAACTTAGTACAATACTCCTCACAAGTACTCAGTACTATCTCATGAAGTTACACACAAACTAGCTTGGTTTTGAACAAGTCACGGGTTCAAAACACATCCACTAATTGCCTGCCTCTATTGTGCAATCATGGCATGTCTAAATAGAGATCCAAGGTTCGAATCTTCTTGGCTTGACAGCGCAATCATCATGGGAAATTGCCTCCAAGTGTGGTGCAAATCTCATGCACAACGGATGTCACAACTGATAGCTGTACTCACCCTTTCATCTGCCTCTTCCACTGGTCTCCACTGAACTGTCCATGCACTGTAGTGAACTGATGTGTTCTTGAGTTGAATAATGAGTTACTAATTAATGAATTAAATAATATTTAATTCACTCCACTCATAACTAGTTGATTAGCTAGTTAAACTAATCTCAACTAGTTCAACTAAATTAAACCGAACACAACTCCACCAACTGTCTCATCAACTCCACCAAACTTCTGCCACTGAAGTCCTAACTGAAGTCAACCATGCATGAGCTCACCAAACCCTTAGGAATAGCATAATTCCTCTATCAGATGCATGAGCCACTTCTGTAGCTCGAACTGAAGTGCTCCAAGAGAGTAAACTGAAGTTTAGAGTCCAAATATTATTAAGGGTAAATAATATTTGACTTCCCTATTTTTAGGATAGGCAGTCTAAAAATAGACTTAGACCTATAGGTCCAAAAATAGAGGTCCATCTATTTTTACCAACATGACCAATACTCCAAGAATAACATACTGCAACCCCTGGACCATGCTCCATATGTCTAAAAATAGACATAGTCTAAAAATAGACTTTGCGCCAGAATTTGCCTGCGGGCCCACTTAGTGAAGGCGACTTCATTTCACTAAGCTCCATCATCTTGCTGCATTTTCAACACCAGATCTTGAAGTTGATCCCTGATCTCATATATCCTCATAAATTATAAGGTTATTCTTTCTTACTTTGATATTTTTAGCTTGTAGAGTTATTTCCTTAGAGATATAAATTCTCCTACGGTTCTTATGAAAAAAAACTCTACCAATTTATCATATATTTATTTAGAGGTGTCAATTTTAGATACATATGGAATGAGGGGGTCCTTGATGGATTCTATAAGAATCCTTTGAGCCCTCACTTCCTCCTTCATAAAATTTGTAAGTGCTTGAGAATATTATTTCGATGTTTTATTGATAGAGCCTTTGACATGATCCATCACCTCATTTTCAATGAGATTCAAATATTTTCTCTTCTTCCATGCAAGGTAGTTTGAAGCCCCAACCAATTTGTTTCTTTCCTTGCAAAAAGAAATTTTGACAGATTCAAACATAAATATACTTACTTGTTAAGATGATTTTTCCACTTGATGCCTCTTTGAATTTGATGATGATATAGATAATAGAAAAGTTCTCATTGATGAGCATAGTTCTCTTCAAGAATGATCCTTGACCTCACAAAGAGGGAAATCACTTTAGATCCTTTGATTTTGATGTCCTGGTTGATGATGATCAATTATGACTTCTTGATGATGTCCTTTAATTGAGAGGGAGATTGTCTTAGAAACTTTTGAAGATGATGACAACATTATTGATCTTGCTTCTCAAGGATGAATAAACTTTCGAGAAACTTTGATTTGTAGGTCCCCAAAGCTTGAGTAGGGTATTTTAAGGATCCCAAGACTTCTTCTTAGTGTAGAATCCTTCTTCGATCTAGGGTTTTGAAAATTATTTGTATATATTAACTTTTTATTTGATATCCTTTGATATTTCATCCTTGAGTGCTTGTGTGTCTCTTGATGAGGTGCACTTTCCTTGATTTGTCACTTGTGCTCTGATACCATGTTAAAAAATCTAGCACATAACAATTAGGTGATTTATCTTCTTATGATAACTACTTTTGAATGATTTTTACTTATTTATATTAATATATTCTCTTTACTTAGATTATTATAGTGTTATTCTTAATCAAACAGCTACGAATGCATAAACAATAAAGAGACAAGAGACACAAAATGTAGACAACCAACTAGGGCCAAAACCTCTCCAACTTGAGAGGAAAACCCAAACGAATTCTTATTCTTATAGAGACTTCAATTGATGAATACCAAGACCATAACCAAGACCCTTGACACCATAGCCTCTCCAAGACCAAGTCACAAGCCTTCTTGACACAACTTCTTATCCTTCCTTGAGTCAACGAAAGTCAAACTTCTTCCTTCTTCCACCAGTTCAAATATCCTTAAGATTTCGGTCCCTTGGATCAGACCTGCAACTTTTCAGTCCTCCTTCATAAACCCTGACATGTGTAAATGACCTTTGCTTGTACCTTGATTTCCTTTGCTTTAGGTGGAGGTTTTTTCTTTAGAAACTCATCTTGATATGCACCTTAATCTTCTCCTTGATTTTACTTTCAAGTTTTATTGTAATACCTTGGCTTCTTTTGCAATGGAAAACACCCTTTCCTCGCATGTATGATGGATATCATCCCTAAGACAAACCTAAAAAAATTCTCTTTCTTTCCTTGTTTTCGTTGTCTATGTGACTATCTTCCTTGACCTTTTCACACTTCTTCTTGCCTTAGACTGCTTCACCAAATTCTCCCTTCAAATGAATTGAAGCTCCATTTATAGTGGTTTGTGCATCCATAATAACTCAACTTCAACTGGAGCCTAGGCCAACATTTCATTCTGGAAACATCCTTAGGCCGACATGAGGAATAGCTTGTGACAAGGTGTTGGAGGTTTATTGACACATTCAAAATTACTTCTTACTATATGTAACATGTCTTCAACACATGAAATTGACTCCCTAGACTTTATGACTTGATGACAAAACCTAATAGCTCTCAATGGGATCTTTAACTAAAAATAGAATTACTTGATTATGAAACCCATGATTCAAGCATTACAAAAATAAATTTTTTTTCTTCTTTACATTCAATTACATAAAATCACAATTACACATTTCATTATGAAGACATAACCTAATTACACTTTTCAACACCCATGCAAGTAGATGTCAGTATGACCATACCATGCTATGCGAGCTTACTTGAGCCTGTATAACACTCTTTTCAACCTGCATACACGGGTCTCCCTCTGATGCATCTAAAAACACTTTGGTTGTTCGATGTACACCTCTTATTTTATGACTATTGTTACAAGTCAATTTGGGCATCATTCCCCAAGACCAATGAGTACGGTCTATCATCCCCTAATTCATTTTCTATATACCCTAAGAAAATTCATTCCATTAATGGCTTCAATTGTGAGATTTCCAATGTTTGAAGTATAGATCATATGACCCATTGACTCATCAGTGCACCTCTGAATGTGCCTAAGTGTGGTGCAGTGAACTTACCTCCATGAAAAGGTGCACTGCAATGCATTTCCCAAAATTTAAGGGTGTGTTGGTCTCATGGGAGCGAAATCATCATTGTTTCGGGAATCTCCACATGTCCAGTGCCTTCTAGATGATCTCATAGGTATCATACTTCGAATACAAGTGTTCGTCCATCACCACTGAACTTGGAAACATGTATCACTTATTATTAGAAATACATTCAATTCCATTTATTGAGAAACTACCTTCAATTAATTCCCTATAAATTGAGCACTCATCTAAGTGCTAGGGGGGAGAAACTTGTGTAATGTTATGTTTTTGGATTCTCAATTGATGAGAGATGGAAGTACTGTTATGATTATGAGATGATGATTGGTGTGATGAGGACAGAATGAAGTTGGAGCAGTTTGACAATTAATCGATCTATTGGTTGTAATCTTCTCCTCCTAATTTCTTAATAAATATATATGTTCATTTTCTCATATGTATGCTTATATCTTGTGAATTGCATTCTCAATTGTGTATGTATTCTCAGATCTAATCAATTCGATTTGGTTAAGATAAGTAGATACTTGTAAATTTGTATGTTGTTTTTTGTTCTCTGTCTTTGATTGCAGGTATCGATATAGCAGCTTTAGTTGGGTTGAGAGTGAAGACAACAACGAAAGGAGGAGAAAGAGAGAGAAAGGATCAAAATTTGGTTTCTTTCCTTTCTTTCTATCTATTTTTCTAGGAGAAAAAAAATATTTTTATTTCTTCTGTTGTTCTGAGTGAAGGAACACCACACTCAGGGAATCTGGTTTATCCATAGATTAGAATTCTGTATAACAAATTGGCGACTCCACTAGGATAAATCCATCATTCCTAGTGTTTATGTCTCTGTTTACCATCATCAGTAGACTTTACTTCATTTTATCAGTCATTTGAATCAACATTTTTCCTTAGAAGTGTGTTTAAGTTGCTTGTTTTCCAAACTTAGCTACGCCCAACGCCTTGCTGGTCAGGGTACAGTGCACTGCAGTGCACTGTCTCCCACTTTGGGGTGCACTGCAACGCAGTTAGGCCCCTTACAGGGTGTGTTTCCCCCTCAGCCAGCCAAATTCCATCATAATTTGTCTTTGCATTCAGTTTCAGCTAATTTTCTGCTATATTTTCAGATGTCTGATTGCTCTTAGAGACTAGTAAACATGACTTGTTCTTCCTCCTTTGGATAGTTGTTTGTTCAACTTTTCATCAGTTGTTTTCTTTATCATTGGAAAATTAAATCCAAAGTTGTAAATTTTGCATTAGATCAATTCTTTGTTTTCAAAAAGGAAATTGTCATTCCAGTCTTCATTTCCTAAAGGAAAATTTTCGTTTCATTCTTCATTTTCCTATGAGAAAATTGTTTTTTCATTCCTCATTTATCAAAATAAAACATTTGTTTGATTGATTTTGCATTAGATCAATTCTGTTTTTGAAAAGGAAATTGTCATTTCATTCTTCATTTCCTACAGGAAAATTGTCGTTTCATTCTTCATTTTCCTAAGAGAAATTATTGTTTCATTCCTCGTTTCTCAAAATAAAACATTTTTTTGATTGATTTGTGCATTTAGTTTCTTTTTACTCATTCAAATTAAAGGAAAATGAAAAGAAAAACATGCATGCAAATTTATATATTGTGAGTGTTGCATAGGAATAAATTAGGGAAAATTTGCACTTAGATGTGCTCATTGATGTTTGCAAATTATCAGATTTATCTATCCCTACTAGCTAGTTTTTCATTGTCAAAATTCAATTCAAAATAAATGATTATCATTCTAATTGCATTCTAGGAATGTTCAATACATCTCATTATGAACCTGAAAGACAAACTGATAATCAAGATCAACATAAAATTTATCTGAATTTACCTAAGGAAGCATTGTAACATTAACGATAATACTTAGAAGGTCTAGGCTAGAGACGTGTTCCGTCATCGTTAAACATAGAAGTTGTCACTAACTTGTTTGCGATACATTCCGAGTGTGAAATCCCACTCCACGTACGTAAGTATATCAGATCTCGTCCACGTACCTTAGGGTATATAGGGCGGTGTTCTAGCATGAAAATTATAAGGGGGTGCTCTCACTTTGCAGTTTCGCATTAGACAGCACTAATACAAACTTGGGCCTCCATGTATCTTAGGGTATATTTGGGAGGAAAACTTTAGGTTGCTTACCATCCATAGGTAACCGAGTCGGCCGCCTTGTAACTTGTGATACACCGAGCACAACATTCGGGGAGATTGCCTACCCGTACTTCTTGGTTCGCTAGGAGGTATTCTACAGTTCACAATTACTTGGTAAACCTTTTTCCTAGTATCACCCTTTTATTTGTTTATTTGTTTTTGTAATAAAATCAATCAGTCAACGTGGAAGAAGAACATCCCTTTCACCGTCGTTCGCGTAGAATAGCACTTAAACCACCTTTACCATCGGAAGCCATTTCCGGTCAGCGAAGGTGACCTCGTTCTACCGAAACCATTACCATCAATACCTCTAGTGTGTCATCTCCATCACATATACTAAAGTCGTCTCGAGTCATTTCTGCACATCATAGTTTACCCTGTCGTCGAAACGGATTCCTCACAGTTACCTGTGGACACTTACATCCAATCAGTCAGACCATACATCCCGAACCCGACATTGTTCAACTGAAATTTGATATGGATCCCATCGTTATTTTACCAGAACATCTAGATCCCAAATTTGAACAACTGGAAGTTGTTCCTGTATTGGTCTCTCCTCAGTCGATCGTAGCCATTGAGTCTTCCCCATTGCGCAATCAACCACATGAAATATATCTTGGGCCTGACGGTGACATTCTTCCACCTGGTTTGATTTCGATTGAGGAAGAACCTCAACAAGAAACTCGCCCCTCAACTCCAACTCATTTTGGGTTTGGGTTTATCTTTACGAGTTTTTTCCTCGATTGAATCACACCGCTTTTATTGATCCTGTTTCAATTCAAGTTCCCATAGATCCTATAGGGTATACACTAGGTCATTTGACCATGGTTGAGTCAATATATCTAGTTTTACCATTTGTTACAATTGTGAAAACATCTACTATCGCTACTTCGACGATGTTTACCACATCACCATAGTCAAATCTTTATGGTGGTCTATCTGTCCCACCGGGTTACCGATCATTATCTGGAACCCACTCTGGTGCTTCCTCAAATCCATAGAATTCACCCATGTCACCCTTTGACATTCCAAAATTCAATGGAAACCCTGGAGAAGACACGTCAACGCATGTTATACTTGTTATTTGTGGTGCTCATAAAACTCCTTAAATGATGACTCCGTTAGACCACGTATTTTCCAGCGCACACTCACTGGTCCGACTGCACGATGAGGAAAGTTATTTTACTATGTCAACCTCATTAAAAATTGAAACATGTGTTGAGGATAGTTATTTTACTGTGTCAACCTCGATAAATGAAACAAATTCCCGAGGATATTTCCTTTACTGTGTCAACCTCGATAAATGAAACAAATTCATGAGGATAGTTCATTTACTGTGTCAACCTTGATAAATGAAACAGATTCCTAAGGATAGTTCCTTTACTATGTCAACCTTGATAAATGAAACATATTCATGAGTATATTTCTTTTATTGTGTCAACCTCGTTAAAAAATGAAACAGGTGTTGAGGATAGTTCTTTTAGTGTGTCAACCTCAATAAATGAAACTAATTTTTGAGCATAGTTCATTTTCTTGTGTCAAGCTCGTTAAATGAAACAAGGTTCCATGAGCATAGTTCCTTTTCTTGTGTCAAGCTTGATAAATGAAACAAGGTTCCATGAGCATAGTTATTTTCTTGTGTCAAGCTCATTAAAAAATGAAACAAATTCTCTCCTAATTAAGACGAGTCTTCCATTTGATCTCGTAAATGAACCTTCATTCCATCCAGCTATTAGTAACTAGTAGTCTACTTAGGTGAATGAAATGAATCCTGGGGGTCATGTGCTTTGTAGAAATTATATGCACTAAGCATGCATATGTCCAAGATCCACCTGATCTCACACTATTTAACTTTATGCAAGATACTATATCTATTCCACTTGTTAATTTTTTGCGGAAAAATTAATTGCACACACTGTGAAGCATAAACAAAAATATTCAATCGCACATAACACAGTTTTTAACCTGGAAAGCTTGAAGCTGAAAACCCCAACTATATATTATGTAACATGGAGATCATATGAAAATCTCATACAAGCATACAAAGCTTATCACAAGCCCTCAGTACAGTACAATCATCATACACTAATCAGGACCAATCTTGCAAATCCATGCACCGATCTTTTCCACATGCTAGCCTGCCTCCACTGTGCAATCTCTGCTAAATAATAGCTCTGAATGAATTTGAATTACTCCATCCTTGAGTGCGCAATCCTCATTGGAAACTCCAATGTGTGTGTGATGTAATCAATGCATCACTATAGTCACAACAGATAGTCTATCTTGCCCTTTCACCTATCTCTCCACTGGTCTCCACTGAAACTGCCATGCACTGTAGTTAACTGCTGTATTGTTCAGTTGATTAATGAGTTATTGTTTGTGAATTAATTAACTAATTAATTCACTCCACTCTCACTAGTGTATAAATCAGTTAGACTAGATACAACTAGCTCAACTGAGTCTAACTGAGTTAAACTGAATACAACTCCATAACTACTTCTTCCAACTGTGTCATAACTCTGCCACTTGAGTTCTAACTGAGTCCTCCATGCATTAGCTCTAGTAAACCCTTAGGAATAGTGTAATTCCTTCTGTCAGCTGATGTACCACATCTGTGCATTGAACTGAAGTGCTCCAAGAGAATAAGTTGTTGTTTAGAGTTTGATTATTATTAAGAGCTAATAATAATCGACATGCATCTATTTTTAGATTGACGATCTATAAATAGACTTCGCCCAATATTCTAAAAATAGAATTTCATCTATTTTTTCCAACTTGACCAACCATCCACAAATAGCATCCTGCAACTTCTGAAATATGATCATCATGTCTAAAAATAGACATAGTCTAAAAATAGACTTGCGCCAAAAATAGCCTGCGGGCCCACTTAGTGAAGGAGACTCTTTTCACTAAGCTCATCAACTTGATGAATCTCAACACTCCCTCTCAACAATATATGGATTATCCTTCACCCTGATCCTGCCTCTATGGTATTTGATTATCCTTCACCTCATCCATATATATGTACCATAAACCATACTCAGATGTGCCCCTGAGATATCTCAAAACATGCTTGCCTGCCTTCCAAAAGAGCTTGGTAGGCTTAACCATCGCTTGTGAAAGCTGGTTCACCACATATCATATGTCCAGTCTTGTATTGACTAAATACATGAGCGAACCCACCAACTGTCGATAAACAGTGGCATCCACTACCTCTGTCGATGTAGCATCCTCTTTCTTCCAATTTCCTAGAAGAGGAGTGTCGATAGGCTTGTAGCCTTGCATGTGAAACTTCTCCAGTATCTCCTAGGCATACTTGCCTTGAGACACAAATAGTTCACCTTCCCGCTGCCATATTTCCAATCCAAGGAAATAATGAAGGAGGCCCAAATCCTTCATCTCAAACTCCTTTGCAAGATCTTCCTTACATGAGTGTATCAACTGCTCATCACCTATTAGTATTAAATCATCAAAATAAATTACAATGATTAAAAGCTTACCCTCCACCACAATCTGGTACAGGTTTGAATCCGCCTCACTCTTGGTGAAGCCAATTCCAGTGAAATAGTTGTCGATCCAAGTGTACCAAGCACGGGGTGCTTGTTTCGGCCACTCTGATGCTCTTTTGAGCTTAACACACATGCGACTGTTCTTGAAGATATCTTTCAAAAATCAACTGGGATGCAGAAATGTACACCCTCTTCCTCAATGATCCCATTAAGAAACGCAGTCTTCACATCCATCTGATGAATGTGCCAACCTATCTGCGCTGAAAGAGCAAGGATGGTCCATATGGAAGAATACCGTGTGACAGGTGCAAAGGTTTCTTCATAGTAAATCCCCTCAATCTGTGAGAAGGCCCGGGCAACAAATCTTGCCTTATACTTCTCGACACTCCCATCAGCATCTTGCTTTACCTTGTAGATCCATCTTGATCCTACAACTAATTTTCCCACCGGCCTTGGAACAATCTCCCAAGCATTGTTTTTGACAATGGAGTCATACTCCTCCACCATGGCATCTACCCATGTGGGCTCCTGCACTGCTTCTTCAAAAGAATATGGCTCTATCAAGATACACTTGCTCATAATAGCCATGTATCTAGTATATCGGTCAGGTGATTGTCTCTGTCTGCACTGTGATGTAGGGATTCCTACATTCTGTGCCGCATCAAGCTTTAGTCTCTCAGCTTCTGTGGTAAGCTTTCTGCCTTGTCTAATGTTTGGTTCTGCATGAGTGGACTCCTCCACTCCATGAATCTCCTCTTGTGGTTGATCCACATCTGGAGGTCATCTTTCAGAACAAGTAGTTCCTTCGCTGCATGCAAGTCTAGCTCCCTCTCAAGCATAGCTTGTGCAGCACCCACGATCGTTCTGTTCTTCCTCTCTATGACCCCATTCTATTGTGGGTTATGAGGCGCTATGAGTTCTCTTCAAATTCCTTATTTGCTACAGAAGTCTTTGAATTCGCCCGAGATGTATTCACCACCATTATCACTCCGTAGAGCTTTCACTTGCTTCCCCTACTCCTTCTCCACCAATGCCTTGAACTCACAGAAATTTGAGAATGTTTCACTCTTCTTCTGCATGAAGAAGATCTAGCATCTACAAGAATAATCATAAAAAAATATCACATAATACCTGTGTTTTTCTGTTGAACTAATCGAGAATGGTCCACACACGTTTGTGTGAATTCTCTCCAGGATCACCGAAGCACAGTTCTCCTTCTCATGAAAGGTGGTCTTCACAAACTTACCCATAGTACATCCCTTGCACTGATCTAGCTACGTAAGAGTACCCTTGGGAAGTCTAGTAGAAATTTGCTGCAAAATATTCAAAGCACCATGGTGAATATGGCCCAATCTCCTGTGCCATAATTCGCCCTCATCCCGGCTCACCACTTCTTCTGCTTTTCCCACCAATGCAGCGTAGCCATCTACCTCCAGCTTGTAGAGATTCTTAATTCGAACCCTTATCTTCTTGGTTTGACCCATTGTTTTATGTCGAAGGAATGCTTTTACCTCACTGAAAACAACATCATAACCATTATCTTCCAGCATTGCGACCGAGACCAAGTTCTTCTTCAGACCTGGAACATGCATGACACTCTTCAACAAGAACGGATTACCGGAATCCCTCTCAAAGGTAATGGTCCCAATGCCATTCGCATTGTACTGACCATCATCGTCCATCTCTATATGCATCTGGAGGTCCTTCTCCTCCAAGTCACTGAACAACTCTTTGTTTCTCGTCATATGGAAAGACGCACCACTTTCAAGATACCACACCAATCCCATGCAGCTTGAAACCAAGCATGTGATCAAGGAAAAATCCAGCTCAAATTGCGAGGCTAAGGCCTCTCCAGCTGCAGATCCAGCAGCCTGCTTATTCTTCTTCTTCTGTGGACAGTTAGTGGCGAAATGTCCATGCTCGTGATGGTGAAAACACTTCACTTTGGACAAATCGGCTTTGCCTTAGCACCGCATTTTGAAGGATTTTTCTCCTTCTATTCTTGATTTGGCACTCTTCAAAGTGCAATTCCTTCTTCTTCATCTTCATTATGTTGGATCACGTTGTCATTGATGTCAACCCAAGCAACACCAGGGGCTAACCTAATATTGCATGGGAATTTTGACCTACCAAATTAACATATTCTGGGTCAATAATGCTTTCTATGGTTTCTACTTGACGAGATGTTTTCGTTGATATATGGCATGCCATGTAATTCTTCACGGTTTGAGAGATATTATTGTTTGAAGTTTGTACCCCCAGTTAGTGGGCTGAAATCCCATGGGGTTGGGGCATGGGTCATCAAAAAGTCATAATTTTTTTTTTTTTTAAGCTCCTAAAACCCCTCCCACATTCACTTGTTGAAGCCCATCTCAACCTAAGCATTTATATAAATTGCGATCCTCATTTCCCTCCTCGTGCAAGGGGATTTCGCCTATCCTAAAACAGGTCAATGTGGGAATTTTTTCACTAACTTTTTTTCTTACAAAGGTTCAAGATGAGGCGAAGCTCTAAATCTTGAGGAAGTCACAGAAAATTTCAGATCAAGGTGTGCAACAGTTTTGGAGATATGATCTGTGGAAGACAGGGTTTTTGTAGGATCCTGAAATTCACGTCAAATAAGTGACCTTGGTAAATTCGTCATAACTCTATCTCTAAATATCAGATTGAAATTCCATAAAAATTGTAGATAGTGCATGTGATGTAGTTTTCTCTCTATCAATCTCAGACTAAATGAAGAAACAGTTGGACACATGGCACGTAGGCTGCGCAATTCTCTCCAAATACCCATAATTAGGGCATTGTGAGAGATTGGGTATAACTCTCTCTTGAAGAATCCAAATTGGGTCAGACCTATGGCATTGGAAAGATGACTCAGAGGACTACTACAAGACAAAAAGTCAGATATTGAGGATCTAAAATAACAGAGATACACTAGATTCAATATCGAGCTCCTAGTAGGCAAGAAAAATCTAGATCATGTGTTGTCAAGAGTTGCAAAGGACTAGACTTTCTATGGCAGCAAAGCAAAGAAAGGTGCAACAGAAGGTAGCATGACAAGAGCAGCAACCAAGGTGCATAACAGTAGCAAGAAGTTCATCATATGAAGTCTTCAAGTGGGCAGCACTGCATACAATCATTATAAAGGTATCATTGTACTAAGTCATTGTAAATACATTATTGTAAAAATTGTACGTTATGTCTTTCTACCAAGGGTTGAAGAGGCAAAGTATGGGAGGTCTAGGATCATCATTAGGTGGTTGTGTCAAAGTTGGGGTTATGTTCTAGTATATCTTCTTCTTCTACATCATTCTATATCATTGTAAATTGGACCATTTTCCCTGGTACGGGAGTCAATTCTTCTTTTATTCTTCTATAGGGTGGTAGGGTGGTGCTAGGGTGAGTTATAGCTCATTGGGTGTTGGGGCATCCATTCAATGACTACTGAAGAATCTCGGGCGTTGGAGCATCCATCTAGTGGGAGCTGGAGAAGAATGCTTTTCTAGATTCTAGGAAGTTGGAGCTTTATTTTCAATATTGGAGTTGAATATTAAGAATTATTAGAAAAACATTTGGTGGTTTTTGTCCCGGAGAGGGTTTCCACCTTAAAAGCTGTGTGCATTTTTGTTCCTCTTATTTGCTGCTATCATTGTACAAACACTAATAATAATTGAAGATTAACTAATGTTCTAATTGAAAGGAATACTGATTCACCCACCCCCCTCTCAGTATTTCCGACAATTGGTATCAGAGCTTGGTTCCTTCAATAGCAGTTTAACAGCTGGAAGGAGGTCATGGAGCATACCAAGAATGGTGTACCTCTATTCAATGAAAATAATTATACACTTTGGAAAGGAAGAATGGAGGTCTATCTCTTGCCGCAAGGTTACGAAGTATGGGACACTGTTCAAAATGGATTTACATCAACTGTGGATGAACAAGGTAAGAAGAATTTGGTAAATGATGCAAAAGTAAAGAATATTATTATCAGTGGACTTATTGAATCTTCTTATCATAAGGTGTTGGGTTGTAAACTACCAAAAATGTACGGGACAAGCTTGAGAATATATATGCAGGTGACTCAAATGTCAAAGAAGAAAAGATTCAAATCTATAGAGAAAATTTTGAGAAACTTAGAATGAAATAAGATTGCAACATTGCTACATACTTCCAATACGCTGATGAAATAACCAATACTCTGGAAGGATTGGGAGAGCTAGTTGATGAGAAGACTATTATACAGAATATTCTTAAAACATTACCAAGGAGATTCAACCCAAAGGTATCGGTCTTAGATTACAGTGCAAATCTGGACAAACTCAACAAGGAATAATTACATGGAGTTCTCATAGCATATGAAATGAGACTTGATGAAGAAAAGGGTACTAAATCAGCAAAAAACGCTTCGTTTACTCCAGAAAGTACAAACCAATAAGGAAAAGCAACCTTCAATTGAAATGACATGCACATGCAAGTGTGAAGAAAAGGGAGATGATGGAGACGGTATTTCAGATGAATAATGTGCTTACTTTACGAGAAAAATAAAAACTGGTAAGGGAAAATTCAAAGGTAATCTTCCATTGATATGTTTCGGTTGTGGTGAGGTTGGGCATTTCACAACAAAATGTCCGAACAAAAGTGATGGCAACTAAAAAGGAAAGAAAGGCTTTAAGAAATTCAACAAGCAAGGCAAAAAGGAAGGATCCAAAAGGAAATTTATCTCTAAAGAAGATAGCTCATCATCTGATGAAGAAAGTGAAAGCAAAGAAGAAGCCAATGAGAAAGTATTATTTATGGCCAAGCACAACAAACAAGAAGTATCAAACAATGAAGAAGAAGGGTTGACCATAGCAGAATTTTCTGAGGAGGCAATCAAGCTTATAAAAGAGCTCAATGCTAAGAAGACCCGTTCCAATACTCTTGAAGAACAATTTCAAGGTCTCAAAATTGAAGTTGAAGAACACAAATGTATTGAAGAGTCACTTCAAAAGAAGTTGGAAGAAAGAAACCAAGAAAGGGAAGCATTAGAAGTCGAAGTAGTCTCGTTGTACAAGCAAGTGAAGAAGGGAAAAAATTGTCCGAAACTGTTAATAGCTCAAAGGAATTGGAAGAACTCATCAACAATAAACGATCTTACAATGACAAAACTAGCCCTCACATAAAGAAGTAAAGAAGGTAGGGACCAACTACAACAAAATACAATGAACCTATGAGATCCTCGATATACATGTACACTTCATTGGACAAGATTCGCAAGCACATCCTTGAAGATTTATCTTCACCAAGATTTTCATCTAGGTACCAACATATTTTTCATGGCTATTGTTATTCATGAAATTCTGTCATAAAGCTTCTAGAATGTTCGCACGCACTTAGGAACCAATACAATTCCAAGAGATTCTTCAAATATGAACCTCCTGTGGTCACAACGAAAAACATCAATAGATTTCAACATTTAAGAAATAATATTGAATGTTACAAATGTCGAAATTTTGGACACATAGCCATAGACTGCAGACTTGAAAATCCTCCAGAAGAATCTTCGAAGCCACAGAATGAACGAACATGGAAGAAGAAGAAGAATGATAATTGTGCTCTCGCTTTCAAGGCTCAAAAGAACAAATATGTGTGGTATGTTGATAGCGGTTGCTCAACGCATATGACTAGAGATAGAAATAAATTTGTATCTCTGAAAGAGAAGAATGATGGAACCGTGTCCTTTGGAAATGATGGATTCAAATGTTATAGGACTGCAATTGGCCACTCTCAAAAAGAAAATATGTTATAGCCAAGAATGTTCTATTGGTTGAAAACATGAATCACAATCTGCTCAGTGTTGGAAAAATGTGTGATCAAGGACACACAATGCTATTCAACTCCACAAAATGTGAAATTAGGAAAGGCAGGTATGGTAAAATTGTGGCTATAGCAAATCGAGCTCCAAACAACATATATGTTCAGGATGAAGCAACTAAAGCATGTCTACTAGCTAAAGAAGATGAAATTTGGTTATGGCACAAACAAATGGGTCACATAAACTTTGAAAAACTTGTCAGGATAAGCAAAATGGAAGCAGTACGAGAAATGCCAAAATCTCAAAACCTTCCAACACACTATGTGAGGCCTGTCGGCATGGCAAGTAGACAAAATTCCAATTTAAAACAAAAGAACACTTTGCATCACATCCATTGGAATTGATACATAATGATCTATGTGGTCCTGTGAGAACAAAAGGCTTAGGATGGAGAATTATATTTCATGTTAATGATAGATGACTATACTAGGATGACAACTGTCAGTTTCCTAAAGAAAAAATATAAAGCATTTGAGTGCTTTAAGATCTACAAGGATTTGATCGAAAATGAAACTGATTTGAAAATAAAGTGTTTAAGATCAGATAATGGCGGAGAATTCACTTCCAAATCATTTCAGCAATACTGTGACAAAAATGGAATAAAAAGACAATTTTCAATAGCACGAACACCTCTGCAAAATGGAGTTGTTGAAATAAAGAACATAACCGTATAGGAAATGGGTAGAACAATGTTGAAGGACTCATAATTGGATGAAAAATTCTAGGTTCAAGCAATTGATACGACATTCTTTTCATTATCAATCAAGTCTTCAGGAATAATTGCAAAAAGACTCATATGAATTATGTAAGAAAACCAATGCACGTAAACATTTCGTATCTTTCGAAGCAAATGTTATATCAAAAGAGAAGATCAAAATTTGGGTAAGTTTGAATCACGGTCGATGAAGGTATCTTTGTTGGTTACTCACAAAAAATGGTTACTCACAAAAGAAAGGCCTATAAATTTTATAGTCTAAGACAAAAACAGATAGTGGAGAGCATAAATGTTACATTTGACAAAGATGGTGTTCTAGTGAATAATGATGAGCATCTAGAATCTTTGAAACTTGAGACAGAGGCTGAAAAGACACAGATAAAATTGCAGAACAAGAAATAACTATCAACGAGGAAGAAGTAAACAATGATCATTAAGATATACCAGGAAAAAAAAAAAAAGCTTCTCCAAGGAGAAAAAAAGAATGGATTCAAAAGAACCATCCATCAAATCAAATCATTGGTGACATAAATGAAGATCGATAGCTTCGTTCATCACAACAAGCTCACATTGCTTTTCTAGTAACCTTTGAGCCTAGTATTTTTGAGGAAGCCAACCAGAATGAACATTGGGTAGTAGCTATGAATGAAGAATTGGATCAAATTGGGAAGAATAACACCTAGGAATTAGTTCCACAACCAAAAGATAAAAATGTCATTGGGGCTAAATGGGTGTTCAGGAACAAATTGAATGAAGATGGGCAGGTTACCAGAAACAAAGAAATATTGGTTTGAAAAGGCTATGTACAAGTGGAAGGAATTGATTTCAACTAAACATTTGCACCAGTTGCCATAATGGAATCCATCCGAATGTTTCTCGCCTATGCATGTTCAAGAAAAATAAAAGTCTACCAAATGGATGTTAAGTCAGCATTTCTTAATGGCGAATTATAAGAATAAGTTTACATCGAACAACCTGAAGGTTTTCTACTATCAGAAAAGAATGCGATTGCGTCTCGTAGAAGAAGGTCGTATATGGTCTCTGTGGTAGGCTCCCAAGCCTGGCAGAGGCCTGCCTTGATTCTGATCTATGTCAACAAGGGTTCAAGAAAGGTACTATTGATAGCAATCTTTATGTACAAATAGATAAAGACAATTTAATAATCGTTGAGGTATATGTGGATGATATTATATTTGGTAGCAATGATGATCAACTAAGTAAGAGCTTTTCTACAAAGATGCAAAGTGAGTTCGAGATGTCTTTACTTGGTGGGTTGACATACTTCTTAGGGCTTCAAATATCTCAGCAAGAGAAAGAAATATTTATATGTCAAGCCAAGTACATCAAGGAAATGCTCAAGAAATTCAAAATGGAAGATTGCAAACCCGTCCTTACTCCAATGGTAATAGGTTGCAAATTGAGCATAGATGAATCATCTAAGGATGTGGATCAGAAGTTGTACAGATCTATGATTGGTAGTCTTCTATATGTAACAGCCTCTCGGCCAGATGTTATGCAAGCAATTGGACAAGTAGCAAGATTCCAAGCAGCACCAAAAGAATCACATATTATTGCCGTCAAAAGAATTCTTCGATATCTAAAGGGCACAGAAGAATATGGCTTGTGGTATCCCAAGGGTAAAAATCTCATTATTCAAGCCTTTACAGATGCAGATTGGGCAGGAAGCGTTGATGATCATAAGAGTACTAGTGGATCAGCATTCTATTTAGGTGGTTGTCTCGTATCATGGTTGAGAAAAAAGAAAATCTCAATCTCGTTATCTATAGCAGAAGCAGAATACATTGCAGCAGCAACATGTTGTACTCAATTCCTTTGGATGAAACAAAATTTTCAAGATCTTCAAGTACAATTCGGTGAGCCTATTCCCATATCTTGTGACAACACCAGTGCCATCAACACCAAAAATCCTGTCATGCATTCAAAAACAAAACACATTCCAATCAAATATCATTTTGTTAGAGAACAAGTCGCTGAAAAGAATATCAAACTTGAGTATGTTTGTACAAAAGAAAAAATTGTTGATATATTCACTAAACCTTTACCTCGTGAAGCATTTGAATATCTTCGTCAAAATCTTGGGATTCTCCTAAGTTCTCATTAGATTACAGGTCTGCAGGACGGTTGTGTGTCAGCAGGAGTGGAAGTGTGTACAAGTCTGCAGGATGGTTGTGTTTCAGGGGGAGTTACCCTTTGCAATTGATGTCAAATGGGGAGAGAATGTTGTAGGAAGAGGTTTCATGATCGCAGGGGGAGTACATGTGTTGCCATCAATTCCAAAGGGGGAGATTGTTGATCAGCAGTTGTCATTGATGTCAACCCAAGCAGCACCAGGGGCTAACCCAATATTGCATGGGAATTTTGACCTACCAAATTAATATATTCTGGGTCAATATTTCTTTTGATGGTTTCTACTTTTCAAGATGTTTCCGTCGATATATGGCATGCCATGTAATTCTTCACGGGTTGAGAGATATTCATGTTTGAAGTTTGTACCCCAGTTAGTGGGCTAAAACCCCATGGGGTTGGGGCATGGGTCATTGAAAAGTCATAATTAATATTTTTTAAGCTCCTAAAATCCCTCCCACGTTCACTTGTTGAAGCCCCTCTGAACCTAAGCATTTATATAAATTTTGATCCTCATTTCCTCCTTGTCTGATTTCGCCATGCGAAACGGTCATGTGGTAATAATGGTGTGGCTCTGGTAATTTTTTCTACAAAGGTTCAGAAGCTGAAATTTTTATGAGGCGAATCCAAAATCCTGAGGAAGCTGCCGTAAAAATTTTAGATCAAGGTGCACAATATTTTTGGAGATATGATCTGTGGAAGTCAGGGTTTTTGCAGGCTCCTGAAATTAATCTCAAAGAAGTGACCTTGGTAAAATTGTCATAACTCTCTCTATGAGTATCAGATTGAAATTCCGTAAAAATTGAAAGATAGTGCACAATTTTTAGTTTTCTCTCTATCAATCTCAGAGCCAAATGAAGAAAAAGTGACACACGGAACGCCGTACAAGTGTGCTCTGCTGAAACAATTCATAATTAGGGCATTGTGAGAGATTGGGTAAACTCTCTCTTGAAGAATCCAAATTGGGTCAGAACTGTGGCATTGGAAAGATGACTCAGAGGAATACTATAGGACCAAAAATCAAACATTGAGGATCTGAAATAGCAGAGATACACCAGATTCAATATCGAGCTCCTAGAAGGCAAGAAAAAACTAGATCATGTGTTGTCAAGGGTTGAAAAGGAACAGAGTTTATATGGTAGCAAAGAAAAGCAAGGTGCAGCAGAAGGTAGCATGACAAGAGCAGCAACCAAGGTGCATAACAGAAACAATAATTTCATCATATGAAGTCTTCAAGTGGTCAACACTGCATACAATCATTTTAAAGGTATCATTGTACTAAGTCATTGTAAATACATTATTGTAAAAATTGTACTAGTTTCTATCTGCCAAGGGTTGAAGAGGCAGTGTTGGGAGGTCTAGGATCATCATTAGGTGGTTTTGTCAAAGTTGGGGTTATGGTCTAGTATATCTTCTTCTTCTACATCATTCTATATCATTGTAAAGTGGACCATTTTCCCTGGTACGAGAGTCCATTCTTCTTTTATTCTTCTATAGGGTGCTAGGGTGGTGCTAGGGTGAGTTGTAGCTCATTGGGTGTTGGGGCATCCGTTCAGTTGACTACTGAAGAATCTCGGGCATTGGAGCGTCCATCCAATGGGAAATGGAGAAGAATGATTTTCTAGATTCTAGAAAGTTGGAGCTTTATTTTCAATTGGAGTTGAATATTAAAGAATTATTAGAAAAGCATTAGGTGGTTTTTGTCCCGGAGTGGGTTTCCACCTTAAAAACTGTGTGCATTTGTGTTCCTCTTGTTTGTTGCTATCATTGTAAAAACACTGATAATAATTGAAGATTAAATAATGCTCTAATTGAAATGAATATTGATTCACCCCCCCCCCAAGTATTTCCAACACATTCTTCAATGAAGATCCATCCCTGGTACCCCGCCTTATCTCCTCCTGCACAAGATCTGACCAAAGTCGCTCCCATCCCACCAATTTCTCTTGTCTATTGACAAAGTCTTCGTAGTTATGCCAACTCTTCAGAAGCCTAAGGAGAGCCAATCTCACCAAGTCTTCTTTATCAACAGTAACCCCCACATTTCCCAATTCATCCTTGCAGTGGACAAACTTTGTGAGTTATTTTGGAATACTGTCGCCTTTCTCCATTTTTATTTTTCTGAGATTGTCTTTAAGCGCCAACTTCCTCTGGTCACTTCTGCTTTGGAAAAAATCTGTCAAAGCCTTCCACATTAAGAATGGAGTGGATTTCCCGTGAAGGTTGGACACAATATGGCCCTTCACACCTTCCAATAGAATTCTCCTAGCCTTTTCTGTCTTCTTTTGCCATGCATCAAGTAATGCAGCATCGCTAGATCCCGGCTTAGGAACATCGCTATCGACAAATTCCTTTAGCCCATTATCCTCTAGCACCGCTCCATCCTGTCCTTCCAGACTATGTAATTCAAGCTCCCATCAAGGGCATACTCCAATCTCAACCCGTTGAAAGACATTTCAATGTATACTCGATTTCTGCACCAAGAATCTTCTGTAGCAAATTCGAATTGTCCACCAGCACAAACTCACTTCACAATTGCAATATTCAATCAACAATGCTATGATACCATGTAGAAATTATATGCACTAAGCATGCATATGTCCAAGATCCACCTGATCTCACACTATTTAACTTTATGCAAGATACTGAATCTCTTCCACTTGTTAATCTTTTGCGGAAAAATTAATTGCACACACATGTGAAGCATAAACAAAAATATTCAATTGCACATAACACAGTTTTTAACCGGGAAATCTTGAAGTTGAAAACCCCAACTATATATTATGTAACATGGAGATCATATAAAAATCTCATACAAGCATACAAAGCTTATCACAAGCCCTTAGTACAGTACAATCATCATACACTAATCAGGACCAATATTGCAAATCCATGCACTGATATTTGCCACCTGCTAGCCTGCCTCCACTGTGCAATCTCTGCTAAATAATAGCTCTGAATGAATTTCAATTACTTCATCCTTGACTGCGCAATCCTCATTGGAAACTCCAATGTGTGTGTGATGTAATCAATGCATCACTATAGTCACAACAGATAGTCTATCTTGCCCTTTCACCTATCTCTCCACTGGTCTCCACTAAAACTGCCATGCACTGTAGTTAACTGATGTATTGTTCAGTTGATTAATGAGTTATTGTTTGTGAATCAATTAACTAATTAATTCACTCCACTCTCACTAGTGTATCAATCAGTTAGACTGATACAACTAGCTCAACTAAGTCTAACTGAGTTAAACTGAATACAACTCCATAACTACTTCTTTCAACTGTGTCATAACTTAGCCACTTGAGTTCTAACTAAGTCCTCCATGCATTAGCTCCAGTAAACCCTTAGGAATTGTGTAATTCCTTCTGTCAGCTGATGTGCCACATCGGTGCACTAAACTGAATTGCTACAAGAGAATAAGTTGTTGTTTAGAGTTTGATTATTATTAAGAGCTAATAATAATCGACATGCATCTATTTTTAGATTGAAGATCTATAAATAGACTTCGCCCAATATACTAAAAATAGAATTTCATCTATTTTTCAAACTTGACCAACCATCCACAAATAGCATCCTGAAACTTTTGAAATATGATCATCATGTCTAAAAATAGATTTGCGCCAAAAATAGCCTGCGGGCCCACTTAGTGAAGGCGACTCTTTTCGCTAAGCTCATCATCTTATTGAATCTCAACATGCTCTTGCAGGGGGGCATTCAAAACTATCTCGAGTCCATTTCGGTTATTATTTTCAAGACTTGTTAAACTCATGAAAATTTTGATCTTATTTTGTTATTTTTCATGCTCGTAAAACACATGAAAATGTTGAGTTCTTTCTGTCTTTTCCTGCTCGTAAATTAAATTGAAAGTCGGCCAAAGCATACTTTTATCCTCTTTTTTCTAGCTTTGTTAAACATGAAAAAATAATTCAAAACATACTTTTATCATCTTTTTTGAGCTTTGGTAAAAATGAAAAAGGAATTAAAATTCACTTTTATCTCTTTTTCAAGCTTTGATAAATGTGAAAAAGGAACTCCTTGGAGTCTTCTTTTAGCTCTTTTCAGACTCCGATAATGTGAAAATATTACCGAGCACTTGTCTTTTCAAGCTCATAAAAGTAAATGAAACGACATCTACTCAGTATAAGTTTAACCCTTTTCCAGACTGAGATAGATTATTTATGAAAAAGGAAAACCTTAGTCAAACATGGCTAAGAGGTTTTCTCAAGTATCATTTTACACTTTTTCAGACCTAAGCAACAAATTTACGAAAAAGGATTCATGGAGATTTCAAACTCTCTAAACATGAAAAAGGACCAAGTTTTCACTGTCGTTGGACTCGTTAAAACATAAAATAGCGACGGACTTGTCGATCATGGTAAGATCGAGTTTCATTATTTCTAGACTCCTTAAATCATTAAATAGTGATGGATTCACCCGAAGGGTCGAATTATAGATCAATCATATGTTACCTCCTCAAGCTTATTAAAAAAATAAAGAGGTGCTAGTCAGAAATGACTAGGAAAAATTTGGGAAAAAAAATAGAACACTTTATGGTAGCAGGTTTCACTTGAACATGACACTTTCACTTCATAACTGTGTCTTTGGGTTGGGTAATCTTCTTGACGGTTCATAATACCTATGGTCCATCATACCATCACTTTGGTTTTGGGTCAATGTTGCCAACTTGTTGGTGTCCTGTGTTTTGATAGTTTGGAAAATCAAAAGACAAGGCAACATCAGAACCAATCTTTAGAGTTCCAGGATCTAGTCCTCCTGTTCTCATAGAGGGATGTCTCAAATTTTTGTTTGCAAAGGTTTATCTTGTGTGCTTTGAGTATTGGTTTTAGACTAGTTATTAAGTGCAGGTGTTTGTTTGTTTGTTTAGTCGAATTGATACAGCAGAACATGAAAGGTTTAGGAAGGATATATAGAATGGAGAAACATCTGGTTCATTGGGAAATGGAGTCAAAAAGAGGTCATGACATACTCATCAATGGATATGGGATATGAGAGGGAAAATCTAACTTGGCCGCAGGATCCTTTGGTTTTGGAATGAGATGGACATCAATGATTTGGAAAGAGAAGTTTAATTCTCAAACAAAGGGAATTTGAAAGCACAACTTGAACAATAAAGAGCTATTTGGTAGACAGGGCTAACCATGAATTCTACAAATCACAGCTTTAAGCAAATAATTATTTCAAAAAAAAAATTAAAATGAAATCTAAGAATCGGGGAACACCCTATTTCCTCAAATATTTTATTTCAAATGACTTAGAAAACATAAAAGATTCACTGATAATTGCAGTCATAGAAGAGGGAACACCTAACACATCTATGATCACAACTATAAAGACCTTTAAGACAACTGTTTAACCGAGGACAAAGGGCAAGATCAGAACAGACCTCCTTGACTTACCTGTAAACATAAATACTTCAAAGGGAGACTTCAATAACAGTCTTTAAGTTGCAGTAGACAAGCAGGGAGAACCATAAATCATGCTGAAACCAACTGTTGGAACTATTAAGGAAATAAACAAGCATGAGGACTGAAGAGAGAGATTAAATACTCTAAAATACCTCAGCAGAAGAAAACATGAAACAGTGAAGGATGAACAGGTCTAAGGTGCTTCCAGGAGTCATTTCTTAGCCTAAAAATTTCAACCTACTGTAGTAAGAAATCATGGAACAGAATGAAAATAGGGGAAAACATTAAACAATTAAGAATACTTCACCAACATCCAAGCTCATGGATCCAATGATAGAACCTTCATAGTAACAAGCATGCAACAACAACATCAAGACATCCAAGACTTCAATTTCTTCTTCAACTTCAATAGACTATGTATTATTTCAAAAAGTTTCAATATTACAACTAGTGATCAACCCACAACCAACCAACACTCACTCATCTTCTACAGAAGTATATATAGAAGAATGAGGAGGTGAGATCTGATAAAAGATCTCCAATTACAATTAATACAGATTTAATGGCTTCTTTTCCTTTGGGGGGCTCAATGAAGAAACTTACAATAGGTTTCTTCTGTATTAAATGATTTACATAAAGTTTTAAGCTCGGTGGGAGCTTTTGTTGACCTTGGAGGTTCTGTGTGATGTCGGGGTTACTCCGCAGATATTATTTGCATTAATTTTCCCTCCAGAAGTAACTCTCTGGCTGCGCTGAGGCGAAAATCTTCATTTGATCAATAACTTCGGCCTCTGATTGAATACTTTGAGGCACATGTGGCATTTTGGCAGCTGGGAGGAATCAATTTGCCTCAGAGGTGGCGGTGGATGCTTTCTGTCGATAAAACACTTTAAGATTTTCTTCTTTAACTGTGTTTTTAATCGGGGATTAGGCTTTTGATAATCATTCTTAGCCATAATCCCCACAAAACCTGTCTTCAATCCTTTGCTCTAGTATGTTTTTGTTGTCGACATTGATACTCTTTGATTTGTGATTGACTTGCTGTGTTTTTCTAATGTGCAGGGCTGCGCAGGGGCGATATGGCGTCAATGCCTCATGAAACATCGATGAAACGTGAAGTTAAAACCTTGCGATTTATTTTCTTTGATGGATCAGAGGAGGGACGATCGTCACCCTCTGCTTTTGAATTTTCTTCAGACATGGTGGAAAAAACATTAAAAACCCTGCAAAATACAAAAATATTATAAAATCCTGCATATATAGGTTTATTGCTACAGGAGGACATGTGGGGAGAGCATGGCCATTGGATGGTATCATCCAACGGTCGAGATTGATCGAGAGGAGTCAAAGGAAAGGTGAAAAAGAAAATTAAATCAGAGCCATCAATCGCGCAGAGATCAACAGTCGGGAACGCAGGTGGAAAGTCAAAACGGAGAAAACGGGTGATGAATTTTTGGCCGTCAATCTGCAGATCAGATCGATGGCGGAGATGTTGTTACCGCTACGCTAGACCCTGCGTTATTGCGTGTGCATCTCCAGCGAGTGACCACCGTCCGATGAGCAGCCTCAAATCGGACGGTGCACGTCAATATCGCGTGAGGTCTACGTCCAATGTTTAACGCGCGATGGACGGCGGTTTGGTCAACAGTGCCCAGGCCACGTCTCAATCGGTGAGTGGAATCGCTGCCAATCGAGAGAAAACCGCCCTGCGCTCGAAGGCGGTGCGATGGATACCGCCGGTTTCTGCACAATAGCCGTGGCAAGGACCACCAGGCGGATGAAAAACGGATCGTCGGATCTGCGATTTAACCGGATGGCTGTGATGCGATCGCGCGGTGAACAGGAGTGGGGACCACGGGCGCGATGGGATTGCGAAGATTGTCGGATCTGCGGGGAAATCAATGGTGAGGAATGCTCCCGATAACCAAATGCACTAAGCGCTTTTCAGGCTAGCGCCTGGTTTTGGCACCTGGGTCACATGGGGAAAAGGTCGAGGGAGCTGGCCGAAGGGGGCTAAGACCCATATGTGTCCAAATGTGGGTTTTTCATGGATTTTCAATGGTTTTCAAAGGTTTATATGGGTTTCGATAAGGCAAAGAAGAAGTCTTTAAACCTTATCAATGGATTTTGAATAAGGGAAAAGGGAGAAACGCGAAAGTGATGGTTTTTCATGGAGGATGAAGGGGTTAAAATGAGGTCAGTTTTGGAAGAAGAGAAAAAAAGGAAAATGGTGCTTGCAGCAGTAATCTGTCTTGGAAATCTGCAGGATTTCTGAATGTAGAATAAGCACAGTAGTGAAGATTATGGACAGAGGCATGAGGCCTTCAAGAGTCTTCAAGAGCCAACAGTTTTTAGCAATAAAATTTGTTCTTTGAAGGCTCAAAAAAATTTTAGCCACCTTTTGCTATAACAAATTTATAGGTGGCTAACAGTGGCTCCACTTGGGGATGGTGCCTTCTTGAAGGCATCAAGAACTTCAGACTTGCATTCTCTGGGAGGCTGACCTGTGCCTCATCCATTGTGTTCTCTGGGAGGTTGACCTATGTCTCATCCATTGGGCTGCCCTTCCTTTGCTGGGATGATCTTGCTCTGAAAACATATTAGCAGCCATAAAAACAATGGATCTTTCATCTACAAGCTTTCTACCTACCCAATCCTACTAATCTAACATTTTTTCTTCATCAGAGTGCACATGGATTGGCAAACTCTTTCACAACATTTTATTCTTTTGAAAGTAGGAAGAATAATCTATTTCTACTTCTTATTTCTCCATGGACTCAGATTAAGCAGTTGAGCCCATATGATTCTCTACCTAATCTACTAATCTGTTAGGTTTAAACAGTCTAACATATTTTTATTCTCCAAATTATACAACAGAAATTTAAAAGCATTCAAGTCAAGATTGAACAGTCTCACTTGATGTTGATCTATGGCATAAAAACAAGTTGCACATAGATTATTATTTGCAGAAAATTAAATCAAAATGATGAAGGCTTTTTAAGATCTGAAAGTTTTAAGAACATCCTTCTCTTTTCTTTAGCTCTGTTTTTAAGCTTGTTTGAGTTGTTTTTCCTTTGTTAACTGGTTCAGATTTTTAAATTGGTTGGAACCAAATTTTTTGCATCCTTTGACTCAATATTTGAAACAGATTTGAGTCATTCTCTTTTGGAAACTTAGGTTCAGGTTTTGAGCATGTTTGAACCTTTAATTTCTATCCTAAACTATCTACTGATAAGCCATGATTAAACAGTTTGGCAAATCAAATTCACTATCCTATCAGCAGAAAATTTAGAGCTAGTTATTCAAGATTAAGCTATTTGACTAACTAGAAGTGTGTTTTTTAGGAGTGGCATTTGAGCTTGCACACTTTCATATTTGTTTCTCTTTTTTAGCATGGGGCTATAGCTTTCTTATTTTACAATCTGCCCTCTTTTCTCTTTTTATTGTTTTTTGTATTTTTATTTTTCTTTCAAGACAAAAATCAAAAACTAACTAAATGCTCAAAGGCTGAGATTTATTGACATTCCTACCTAACCTAATCTAACTTGGAATATTTACATGTTTAGCTAATGAACTCTCTTTTCCAGTACAACCAATCCAGTAAATGATTCCATGATTGATCCTTCTTCATCCCTTTGGGCAAGTTGGACAAACAGGGCCACTCCCATTCCTTTTGTTTTTTAGCAGCAGTGGTAAATAATCTTCTTGCCTTTGGTAATACACTGCTCCTAATGAACTTTATCCCTTCTTCAAATGCCTTCAAGAAGTGAGCATAGGGATCTTGAAATAGTCCCTGGTCAAGAGTGTTTGGAAGATGTGTTTCAACCAGTATCATGTCTTTTTTCTCCACTGGATTAAGGCAAAGATTCTTTTGAGGAAGACAAACTTCCTCATCTTCATTATTATCTGAACTAGAGGACTCATCATATATTACAGTTTTTTCCTCTTGTAGATCTAAGATATTCTAATTTAATAGGATGATCTCTGTGAAAAGATCAATGTATTCTTGAGCAGGGGTTTGTTCTATTGCTTCCTCTTTTTCAAGAGAAGGCTTCTTGGTTTCAACTTGCTCAAAAATTTCTTCATTGCTTTCCCCCTCAACCTTTGAGCTGAAATTCTGTTGATTCCCAATCACATGGAAACTATTACTAATGATTTGAGATGAAGCAGAGCAAAGATCCAACAAATCTTCACTTACTTCTAGGTTTTGAAAACTTTCGTCGTCAGTATCATAGATAGTCTGCACTGGTTCATTACTTTTTTGAAGGAACTGATCTTCCTCCCATAAATATACTAATGATGACCCTGCAAAATTAACTTCTTTTTGGGAAGCATCATCACTAGATAGATCAAAGTTAGGAGAATCATAAATATAAGTAATACTACGAATCAAACATATTGGGTTATCAGCAAGTATTTCTTTATTTTGATTTACAGAAGAACTTTCCAAATCTTTACAACAAAGTTCATTATGTGAATGGGCAGAAGTGTTTGTTTTGCAGAAAGTTTCAGAAAGCGAATGTTTATAAATAGTCTGATCTATCTCTTTTTCTGTCAAAGGGGAAGATGTTTCTATGTTCCTTTGAATAGGAGTACAGCAGATCTCTGTCTCTTGTGAAGACTGATTTTGAGGCTAGATGTCTACTTGAGCCTCAGCTGTAAGGGACGATGGATCAGCATCTGATTTTTCAGGAATATCTTGAGGAATATCTGCAGTCTCTTGAATGTTTTCTTCCTCAGCTGTTTCATCCATGTTCTTGTGATAGCGAGGATACATATGAAATTCTTGAATGGCTATTAACAGATCTTCAGGATGCATATTAACCAAATCCACATCAATATCTAACATGTACTGTATGATATTCTGAGATTGATTACAACAATCCCATGACAAGGATGGAGAGTTTCCTTTATAATTCTTGTAAAATACTTGGTGCATGTCTTTTAAAGAAAACAAACTTTTGGGTTATAACCATTTATACCAATTCCTAACTTTTCCTTCTAATGTTTCCATGAACATTTTCATTAGGCAGTCTTCGTGCCATTGAACCTTGAACTTCCACACATGTATATGAAACTTGATGAGATGTAGCAAGGGGTTATCAACATTTTCGCCCTGAAAGGTAGGTAAGTTTTCTAACATATCTACTTCAGGCATTTTGTGTGGGAATCCAGGGATATGCTCCCTGCTCATTGGGGCATACCTTCGTTGTATCCTTGGAATCATTTTATAAATCAAGAAATAGGTCACTGTGTCTATTCAACCAGTTCAGAGTCTTCTACCAGTGGAGTCATTAGGTATTTTGGAATTGTGGAGTCGCTAGGTGGAAGATTTTGAAGTCTTGTTGTCCACCAACAGCATGATTGGGTTTGCTCAATGCATTCCCAGGAGAGCTTACCAGGACTAATGAAGTAATAGGCCTACTGGAGGCCAGTGGAGTCACCAGGTGGAAAATTTTTAGCTTTTGTAAAGGTAAAATGTTTTATGGTTCCACCACCATGCTTATTATGAAGCCAAACTAAATATTTTTAGGTTTTTCTGAGTTTCTATGGTTGTTTGAAAGACTAATGAGTTTATAAGAGCTTGCTAGGCAACTATGAACTCAGTGGTCCCACCGTGATCGCCATTATGTTGGGTGGCGATGAGGTGGCTCAATTGGATAGTAGCCTAGAGTTTAGTAAAGTAGTAAGGCCTACTGGAGGCTAGTGGAGTCGCCAGGTGGATTTTTAGTTGTTTTGAGGTATATGTGTATGGGCCACCACCAGTACTGACAAAAACCAATCTAAGGGAGTTTTTTGGGTTTTTCTGAGTTTTTTATGTAGTCCTAAGGTTTGTAAGAGTGTCCTATAGCTGAGTCATCATTTTGCTAGGATGGTGAGACAACCAGATTCTACTCTTCTAAGTTTAACTGATATTTTGAAAGCTCCTAAGGGATACCTAGGATGTTTTGACTAAATGTCCCACCGTGATCGCCATTATGTTGGTGTCCCGTGTTTTGATAGTTTGGCAAATCAAAAGACAAGGCAACATCAGAACCAATCTTTAGAGTTCCAGGATCTAGTCCTCCTGTTCTCAGAGAGGGATCTCTCAAATGTTTGTTTACAAAGGTTTATCTTGTGTGCTTTGAGTATTGGTTTTAGACTAGTTATTAAGTGCAGGTGTTTGTTTGTTTGTTTGGTCGAATTGATACAGTAGAACATAAAAGGTCTAGGAAGGATATATAGTGTTGTGGACAATTTTGTCACCCCCTAGAGACAGTCTAGATTTGCTATAGACCAGTGCCTAGGACATCTTAATATAGCAAGGAGCTCATTATATAGCTTGGGTTGTCAGTCCAAAAGCTCACTTACTACCTCTTGTTGAACAAGGAAATTAGTTTAGAATGGGACCAATCTCTCTCAGAAGCTGGTACAAGGATAAGAGTATTGTAGGAACATCATGCAAAATTCCAATACCAAGGCATCAGACAGTTAAGAGACATCTTACTGTAAAGAGGGCCGGTTCAAATAATATGCCATAGAAATCAAGTATCAGAAGGTGGATGCAGTGAGAGGAATAATAAGAGAATACCAGTTGATATTAGATTGATACCCAGATATACAACAAAACCATGCATGGGCTTCCCAATTCAAGAATCCATACACAATCCTGGCATTTTAAAAGCACCCTCCTAACACAACTGATATAGCAGAAAATATGAATGAAGTGAGCATGGAACAGTATATCATGACTAGGCCTATTTAAAGCGCTTGACTAATTCCAGAAAGGGCATCAACAAGGATGAATCCTTACTGCGAACTAGTGAGCCACTCGCATTCTAGAACATGATACAAGAAGATAAATAGCATGAAATGAAATATTGTATTAACACATGAGAGAAAATTACATACTGTGAGATACCAAAGACCAGAATCCTCAATACAGTTATAACTCCTCCTCACTGAGACCCTACGGGCTTTGAACCTTCATACAGAAATATTACAAAATGTATACAAAAGCCTTTTCACTACACAGTTTGCTGATCGAAATCTGGAACCCTTACACTGTCTTCTTTTTGGGTTTTTATAGAAAAGATAGAGAATTCTAGAGAAGGAGGTAGATGGGGCACATTTAATGACTCAATTTGAATAAAATGGCGGAAAACATTCGCACCCACACTGTGAATGACTAACTATAAATGACTGTACTTTACAATCTGTCTCTAGAAATAAATGCTGAGGAAGAAAATCTCCTTATGAACAAGACACAAAATAATACAATATACAATGTTCTGCCTTTCGCTGAGAGAAAAAATCTGCTGTCGTAAAACCCCGAGATAGTTTGTGATTGTGTATTGTACTCTCAGCCCTTTTAATTTTGAATTTAAATTCCAGATCTTCAATACAGGTCGATATGTCTCTTGATTTTCTCTGGAGGGTTCTGTAGATTCATATCTTTGTTTTCTTTAATGATGGTCATTTCACACATCTACCCTCAGCTTCCCTCTTGAATTTCTTCCTCGAAAATAGTCAAGGGCAATGCTCCTGATTTCCGCGTACAAAGAAACAAATTATGATGAATCATCAACCGCGGCAAACCTGCAAAAACACGAACTATTTTAAGAAAAACTAGGCAGGGATGGGGACGGGGACGATGGATACATGGTCAACTAGGAAGAACACGAAGAGTGGCGAAGGAGAAACAATGGAGGCTTTGATTAAGCGGATGGAATGCGACTTCTCCATGTGAAACAGTTTGAACGTGAGGAACGAATAAGAACGAAGGGTATGAATGAAAACACACACACATATATATATATACGACAGGGGAAATATCTTAGACGTGCGAGAGTAAAACACGTGGATGTACGGGGGACAGGTGGGAAGGCGACGTGGGAGCGGAGTCAACAGACGGGGAGACTGGATTTTGGGTCGTCAGATTGCAACCACAGATCAATGGCTGGAAGTTGATGGGAGCAGCACAAGGGTGGGCCACAGGACATGACGGACACGAAATAACGGGCGAGCAGCTTCAGAGAATATCCGCCGTCGGATTGAGGCCAGCAGATCTAACGGCGCGGGTGAGTTCTGCTGCCCGACCTTTGTACAGATTTTAACGCGCGGGAAAGCGGTTTTTAGGGCCCGTACCAAAGACACGTGGCGCGTTTTTAATGGAATCGTTGCCCCCATGGTAAATACCACCGGCTCGGTGGAAGTGGTGCGGGATTTACCGCCAGTTTTCTGCACGCGGGGCCCTCCACATAGAACGATTGCCGCTCCGTTGATTGAGCTCGATCAGACGGTCACGATTGTGCCCGAAAGCTTTTAATGTTAAGCTCCCTCCCCATTGGCATATTAATTCTCACTCGGGTCATATGGTAGCCAAAGCACAGGGGGCTAATATCTTAGAACTGGGCCCGATAAATTTAAATTATGGGTTTTTGACCTTTGTAGAGCGGAATTTCGGGCGGGGACGGTAATATCAAACAGGAGCATGAGGTATTAGGCCACGGCGGAGGTCTGAAAGGAATTTGAAAAAGGTGGCAGACCGAAAATTTACGTTCAGGAGTAAATATGTACAACATCGGCTCCATCTGGGGACGGCATGTTCGTCCTTGGGCATGTCGAGAACCTGCAGACCATCAAACGTTTTTGTATGTACATTCTATTCTCCCATTCCTCTGCGCTTCTGCCTCAGGTAATTGCCAGCATCCTCTTCTTTATGAAAATAAAAAACTAAAACAACTTATATACAATATAATATAGTCAAGCACCCCAGCTTGGGTCAGAATTGAAAATATGGCTTGAGAAATTGGCCATTCACAGGGGCGTCCAGCAAATCACCCTGTAGGTTTTCTATCATAAAAGTATTATTTCCTCCTTGATTCACGATTTTGAATGGACCAAACCATAACGGATCAAACTTAGCATGCTTACCCTTCTCTGCTCTTCGAACATCCCACCTGAGAACCAGGTCTCCAATTTGAAATTTTCTATCTTTCGCATGCTGATCAAATACATTCTTCATTTTCTCCTGATATTCTATTAGTCTTTGATTCACCTGGTTCCGCGTTTACTCCAATTCTACCAGTTGATTAATCCTCCTGATCATGTCATCTTGTTCTTCCTGACTTTCCTGCATAAAACGTGCTACTGGTAATGCCAATTGCACAGGAAACACAGCTGCTCACCCATACACCAATTTATAAGGAGACCTCCCTGTCACTCTTTTGCTGGTTATCCTATTCGCCCATAGAGCAAACTTTAATTGAGAGTCCCAATTCTTCTGATTCTCGCTGATTGTTTTCTTCAAGGCCCTCACCAGGGTTTTATTGGAAGACTCTGCTAAACCATTTCCCTATGGATAGTAAGCAGTAGAGTGAGTCAATATGATATTGTATCGTTGGCAGAAATTTACAAACCTGGCAGATTTGAAAGCCTGTGCATTGTCAGTTACAATTCTGGCAGGACAGCCAAACCTAGATATGATATTTTCCTCCATAAACTTCATTATCACGACATCTGTAGCATTTCTGGTAGGTATGGCTTCCACCCATTTCGTAAAATAATCTGTGGCTGTTAGTATCCATTTATATTGGCCACTTGATGGGGGATGTATTTCTCCTATAAAATCTAATCCCCATTTCTGAAATGGTTCATTTACATGAATAGGGATCAAGGGTAAAGCTGCTAATTTCTGCCTTTCTGCAAATCTTTGGCACTTGTCACATGCTCTGACCCAAGCAAAAGCATCTGTATACAATTTTGGCCAGTAGAACCCAGCCTTCAAGATTTTATGAGCTGTAGCCCTCCAGCTGTAGTGTCCTCCACATATTCCCTCATGAAATTCTATCATTATTTTCTCCACTTCATTTTCTGTGAGGCACAACAGTAATATACCTGAAGGGTCTCTCCAATATAGTTGTCCATTAGCAATTATATATTTCTGGGATTTCATTCTTATAGCTCTGTATTTTACCTTGTCACAACTTGGAGGGCAACTAAGTGTTAAAAGATATTCAACTATTTCTTTATACCAGGGACTAGTTAGATATTTCATGTGTACCTTTTGAGTGGCCATCTCCAGTCCTTGCTGCTCTCCCTCTTTTTCAGATTCTTCACTTGCTATCATGGATAAATTAATGTCCAAAGCTTGGTGATTTGATTCGGATAACATCTTAGCAAGTCCCTGTCCTTTAATTAGCTTAGTAGGCCTTATGTCCAAATCATACTCCTGTATTTTTGCAATCCATCTTCCTCTTTTACCTTCACTATCCCCTTGGACAAGAATGTCTTTGACAGCTACTGTGGGAACATATGCAGTAATGTGAGATTGCAAAACATATACTCTAAAAGCTTTAAGGGACTTTACCAGGGCATATGCCTGCTTCTCCAATATATTATATTTTAATTCAGCGTCATAAAGCACCTGACTGAAGAAAGCTATAGGCTGTTCATATCCCTCTTCATTTTTCTGCAATAATACTCCAGCAATTCTATGAGGTGAAGCAAATGAAAATATCACAAATGGCTTTCTGTAATCCGGTCCAGCTAGCACAGGAGCTTCAGCAAATGCCTGTTTTATTCTGGTGAATGCATCTCTAGACTCCTGGGACCATTTCACTTCATTGTCCTTTTTTAACATATCAGTTATGTGCCTAACTATCTTAGCATAGTTAGGAATAAATCTTCTCAGAAAATTAATTCGGCCTAAAAACACCTGCACTTCCTTCTTATTCCTGGGTAAAGGAATGATGTTTATTACTTCAACTCTCTTATGATCAATTTTCACACCATCTTTAGTTACAATGTGCCCTAGGAGTTTTCCCTCATCTAATGCAAATAAATACTTTTGAGGGTTGAGGGATAGGCCATACCTTCTGCATTTTTCAAAAGTTCTTCTTAAATGCTATATATGATCATCATCATTCTTTGAAAACACTGTGATATCATCAAGATATACCACCAGAAACTTGTCCTGCTCTCCAACAAAGGCTATGTCCATTGCCCTCTGAAAAGTAGCTCCTGCATTAATTAATCCAAATGGCATCCTGGCATACATAAAGGTTCCCCATGGTGTAGTGAATGCAGTTTTCTTCTGATCCTCTGGGAAAACAGCCACCTGATTATAACCAGAAAAACCATCCATCATTGACATTCTGGACGCTCCCACTACTTTCTGCAGGATGTGTTCCATCTTAGGCAGTGGATAATTATCCTTGAGAGACGCTCTATTCAAATTCCTGAAATCCACACACAGCCTTATTTCTCCATTCTTCTTTCGAACAGGAACAAGGTTTGCTATCCATTCTGAGTATCTTAAAGGCACAATTATTTTGGCCTTCAGTAGCTTCTTGACTTCTTTTTCAATAGAGGGAAGCAGCAGGGGATTTATCTGTCTGAGCTTCTGCTTATAAGGCTTTGCATATTCCCTCAAAGGAATTTTATGCTGCATTATATTAACATCAAAGGTTTTTAGGTCCTGATAGGACCAAGCAAATACATCTTTGTAAGATTGAAACAACTTCAAATATTTTTCTTTATACTCTTCTGGGACTCTTTTAGATAACTTCACAATTTTTGGATCAGCATAGGTACCCAGATTCAAATCTCCCACTTGATATTCTTCTGTCACCTTGTTTGGCTACAATGGAACGTCATCTTTGTTAAATAATCTTTCTAGAGGCACTAGCCCTCTAGGTATAACATTACCTTTCAGCTGCAGCACTTTATTTCCTGCTATTCTTTCTTCCCATCTGCTTTCTGCAATATTTTCAACTTCCTCCTCCTCATTATCATCAATCTCCATATTGGAGAATTCTCCCATTGTCTCCATGAATCTCTTCATCTGTTCATCATCTTCGAATACCTTCCAATGCTTTATATTATCTGGAATGGATGGTCTATAACGCACCTCCACTTTGTATCTTAAAAGTGGATTCTGAGGAGGACAGAATGTGCTGGCAGCCACAGCAAGAGAGTCTGCTATTCTGTTTTGCTCCCGGGGCATGAACTGTATGTTAAATGCTGAGAAGAAATTTTCTATCATGTCCCATAATTCGTTTCTATATGCTCTCAGCCAAGGGTGCTTGGTTTGACATTGATTTCTAATCTGCCTGACCACCAGCTCAGAGTCTCCCAAGACTTTTAGACTTTGGATGCCCATGTTTCTTGCTGTTTGCAGTCCCAATAATAGTGCCTCATATTCAGCTACATTGTTTGTAGCCTCATACTCCAGTTTAAAGGACAGTGGCACCCACTTTCCTGCAGGAGAGATTAATAACACCCCAGCTCCATTGCCTTCTCTTGAATTCGCCCCATCAAAATGCAAAGTCCAAATTCCTGATTGTTGATCTTCTTTAGGCTGCTCAGCTTGGATGTGACCAAAAAGGGGCTCATGAGCATAATTTCGATTCTCTTCTAACATTAAACATGAGAAGTCTCCCTCTTTGTTATAAACTGGAGAATTCTCTTAGCAGTTAGCCTTAGTTACCATTTTAACAAATCTAGTCTCCCTGTATAACCTCCTCTCCTGGCCTCCAAAGACTGGGACAGTAGCATATGTCAAGTCTAATTTGATTGATCCACCAATTTTTGTACCCCAAGACCTTGACAGTAGCATGCCAAAGTGGGCTGGGATATCAGCAACCACAATGTCCATGACCACACTCTTTGTTGGGATTTGAGCCAAATTGACCACTAAATCTTTGATCATTCCCAAGCACTTAACCCTTTTAGAATCAAATGAATATAGGTCTTTATATGGTCTTGTAATTTTCAGTCCTAGTTGTTCCATGACAGACAAAGGCATAAGATTATGGGAAGCCCCAGAATCTAACATACAATTGTGTAACAGCAGGTCATGAATAACTAGAGACACGTAAAAGGGAGGAGTAGATGGGTCTATCTCCTCGACGTGTGGGCCAAAGACTACCATGGGTCTTTCTTCTTGAAGGTTTAAACTGTCAGGAGGGAGTATGAAAGAAGTAACTTGAGACTGATACACAGGTTGTTTCAACAGTTCGGTCAGGGGGACAGGAATCTTAATTTTCTCAAGTTCTTTTTGCAGATTGAAAGCAGATGGGGGCTTTTCTATCACTACTTCTTTTGACTCTTTATTTTCAGCTAAAGGTTTAATCTCTTTTGACACTGGCTCAGCATTAGGAGGACTGACTATTTTTTAAGAAGAAGGAATCTGATCATTAGGCTGCAAGGGAATATTTAGAGGACTCTTACCTTTTTCTATGTTTCTCTTTGTTGTTGATTCCTTCTGAGCAGGTGCTTCTTTCTGAGGTGGCTCCTCTTCTTGATCTTGAGTTCTGGTCCTCTTCCTTGAAGATCTGAGATCATATTTGACATTAAATTGCACTTGCATGAAATCAGCAAATTGCTTACAATAATGGTCAATCTCTACTTCTTCTTCTTCATCTTGCAATGGGCATTCCATGTCATCATTGTTTGAAAGAGCCAGATTTGAATCTTCTAATCCATATGCTGCATCTCCAGTGGAGTCATCTGCTGGTCCTTCCAGGTATAAGGGATGAGGTACCTGGTCTTGTGGTTCCTTTGCTTCTCTCGGCAGTATCTGCAACGGTGGTCTTCTGTACTGGGGATTGTATCCTCTGTTTGGGGCATTATAGAAGTTTTTGGGAGCTGCATTTTTAGCTTCCAGTTCAAGCTTGACCATCTTCTTTATCATCTTGCTTATTTCATCCATTTTATCTGAATCCTTTTCCTGATTAGAGGTGGAAACCTCTTCTTTGCCTCTCCTCCTAGTTTCTTGTTCAGCTTTTACCTTTAATTTCCCAGTGGAGGCAAAGTTTGCTTCCAACTCCAGAGCATCTGACTGAGCATCATCTAAAGTGGCAGGTTTTCTTTCTCTCAGTGAGAATCCAAAATCGAAATCGAAGGCTGCTATGAAAATTATCTTGGCAGCAGCTTCATGGGGCTTCATTTCAGGAGGCAGGCTCAAATATAACTTGTTGAATCTTTTAATAAACTCTGACACCCCTTCATTCTGTTTCTTCTTCATAGTATTAAACTCAGTAAGACATTGACCATGATCTTTCTTTTCTCCCCACTTCCTGAGAAAAGTATTCTCCATCTGGTCCCAGGTGGTCACTGAACGATTTCCCAATGTCTTGAACCATTTTCTAGCTTCACCTTCCAAAGATTGTACAAATAATCTTAAGACCACATCCAAATGTTCAACATTTAAGTTTTCCGCAAAAGAGTAGAAAGTCTCAAGATGTTTCTGAGCATCAATTTCATTTTCACCATTGAATCTTGGCAGAATCTTCAAGTAATCCTGTGGCATATCATTTAACACTTGAGGTAAGTCCAGTGGAGCATATTTATTTAGTAAAAAAGTAGGAACATTATCCATTGGAGGGGGCGGGGGTTGTACAATAGCTTGAGATACAAATGAAGGGAGAGGAGTAGGAGGGAGCGGAGTATGAATAACAATGGGAATATATTGCACAGAAGCCTGAGGTGTGGATGGGAATAGTTCACGGTTAACAGCAGCTACTTCTGTGACCTCTTTAATTTCCTCATCCTCGAGAGTATGATGAGAATCTTCTTCAATCCAAGCACTTCCTCTACGTGGAGTTTCTGAGTAAAACTCGGGATTTTCTGTTCTGATCTCTTGAGAAGAAGAGGGTGGATAATCTTCAACGGAATATTCAGGGTTTTCAACACAAACTGACTTCCTCTCCTTCCAAACTCTTTTATGAATGATCTTCTCTGGGTCAGACACGTAAGGTGTCTTTGATTGAGATGAATCTGACCTCAAATGTGCCTTGCGAGGAGCCAGGACTACCAATAAATTTATCAAATGAAAGCAGTGGAGTCGCCAAGGTGAGAGATATGCAACTCTTCAACTCTCTGTGCTCACCTGATTAGAGAGTGAAAACAATTTGTCGAGGCCCAGGGAAACTGATATTCTTGAATTCGGTCCCCGGCAACGGCGCCAGAAAGATGTTGTGGACAATTTTTTCACCCCCTAGAGACAGTCTAGAGTTGCTATAGACCAGTGCCTAGGACATCTTAATATAGCAAGAAGCTCATTATATAGCTTGGGTTGTCAGTCCAAAAGCTCACTTATTACCTCTTGTTGAACAAGGAAATTAGTTTAGAATGGGACCAATCTCTCTCAGAAGCTGGTACAAGGATAAGAGTATTGTAGGAACATCATGCAAAATTCCAATACCAAGGCATCAGACAATTAAGAGACAGCTTACTGTAAAGAGGGCCGGTTCAAATAATATGCCACAGAAATCAAGTATCAGAAGGTGGATGCAGTGAGAGGAATAATAAGAGAATACCAGTTGATATTATATTGATACCCAGATATACAACAAAACCATGGATGGGCTTGCCAATTCAAGAATCCATACACAATCCTGGCATTTTAAAAGCACCCTCCTAACACAACTGATATAGCAGAAAATATGAATGAAGTGAGCATGGAACAGTATATCATGACTAGGCCTATTTAAAGCGCTTGAATAATTCCAGAAAGGGCATCAACAATGATGAATCCTTACTGCGAACTAGTGAGCCACTCGCATTCTAGAACATGATACAAGAAGATAAATAGAATGAAATGAAATATTGTATTAACACATGAGAGAAAATTACATACTGTGAGATACCAAAGACCAGAATCCTCAATACAGTTATAACTCCTCCTCACTGAGCCCCTACGGGCTCTGAACCTTCATACAGAAATATTACAAAATGTATACAAAAGCCTTTTCACTGCACAGTTTGCTGATCGAAATCTGGAACCCTTACAATGTCTTCTTTTTGGGTTTTTATAGAAAAGATAGAGAATTCTAGAGAAGGAGGTAGATGGGGCACATTTAATGACTCAATTTGAATAAAGTGGCGGAAAACATTCGCGCCCACACTGTGAATGACTAACTATAAATGAATGTACTTTACAATATGTCTCTAGAAATAAATGCTAAGGAGGAAAATCTCCTTATGAACAAGACACAAAATAATAAAATATACAATGTTCTGCCTTTCGCTGAGAGAAAAAATCTGCTGCCGTAAAACCTCGAGATAGTTTGTGATTATGTATTGTACTCTCAGCCCTTTTAATTTTGAATTTAAATTCCAGATCTTCAATACAGGTCGATATGTCTCTTGATTTTCTCTGGAGGGTTCTGTAGATTCATATCTTTGTTTTCTTTAATGATGCTCATTTCACACATCTACCCTCAGCTTCCCTCTTGAATTTCTTCCTCGGAAACAGTCAAGGGAAATGCTCCTGATTTCCGCGTACAAAGCAACAAATTATGATGAATCATCAACCGCGGCAAACCTGCAAAAACACGAACTATTTTAAGAAAAACCAGACAGGGATGGGGACGGGGATGATGGAGACATGGTCAACTGGGAAAAACACGAAGAGTGGCGAAGGAGAAACAATGGAGGCTTTGATTAAGCGGATGGAATGCGACTTCTCCATGTAAAACAGTTTGAACGTGAGGAACGAATAAGAACGAAGGGTATGAATGAAAACACACGCATATATATATACGACAGGGGAAATATCTTAGACGTGTGGGAGTAAAACACGTGGATGTATGGGGGACAGGTGGGAAGGCGACGTGGCAGCGGAGTCAACAGACGGGGAGACTGGATTTTGGGCCGTCGGATTGCAAACACAGATCAACGGCTGGAAGTTGATGGGAGCAGCACAAGGGTGGGCCACAGGACATGACGGACATGACATAACGAGCGAGCAGCTTCAGAGAATATCCGCCGTCGGATTGAGGCTAGCAGATCTAACGGCGCGGGTGAGTTCCGCTACCCGACCTTTGTACAGACTTTAACGCGCGGGAAAGCGGTTTTTAGGGCCCGTGCCAAAGACACGCGACGCGTTTTTAATGGAATCGTTGCCCCCATGGTAAATACCGACGGCTCAGTGGAAGTGGTGCGGGATTTACCGCCAGTTTTCTGCGCGCGGGGCCCTCCACATAGAACGATCGCCGCTCCGTTGATTGAGCTCAATCGGACGGTCACGATTGTGCCCGAAAGCCTTTAATGTTAAGCTCCCTCCCCTTTGGCATATTAATTCTCACTTGGGTCATATGGTAGCCAAAGCACAGGGGGCTAAGATCTTAGAACTGGGCCCGATAAATTTAAATTATGGGTTTTTGACCTTTGTAGAGCGGAATTTCGGGCGGGGACGGTAATATCAAACAGGAGAATGAGGTATTAGGCCACGGCGGAGGTCTGAAAGGAATTTGAAAAAGGTGGCAGACTGAAAATTTACGTTCAGGAGTAAATATGTACAACATATAGAATGGAGAAAAATCTGGTTCATTGGGCAATGGAGTCAAAAAGAGGTCATGACATACTCATCAATGGATATGGGATATCAGAGGGAAAATCTAACTTGGCCGCAGGATCCTTTGGTTTTGGAATGAGATAGACATCAACGATTTGGAAAGAGAAGTTTAATTCTCAAACAAAGGGCATTTGAAAGCACAACTTGAACAATAAAGAGCTATTTGGTAGACAGGGCTAACCATGAATTCTACAAATCACAACTTTAAGCAAATAATGATTTCAAAACAATTTTTAAAATGAAATCTAAGATTCGGGGAACACCCTATTCCTCAAAGATTTTATTTCAAATGACTTAAAAAACATAAAAGATTCACTGATAATTGCAGTCATAGAAGAGGGAACACCTAACACATCTATGATCACAACTATAAAGACCTTTAAGACAACTGTTTAAGCGAGGACAAAGGGAAAGATCATAACAGACCTCCTTGACTTACTGTAAACATAAATACTTCAAAGGGATACTTCAATAACAGTCTTTAAGTGGAAGTAGACAAGCAAGGAGAACCATAAATCATGCTGAAACCAATTGTTGGAACTATTAAGGAAATAAACAAGCATGAGGAATAAAGAGAGAGATTAAAGACTCTAAAATACCTCAGCAGAAGAAAACATGAAACAGTGAAGGATGAACGGGTCTAAGGTGCTTCAAGGAGTCATTTCTTAGCCTAAAACTTTCAACATATTGTAGTAAGAAATCATGGAACAGAATGAAAACAGGGGAAAACATTAAAAAGTTCAGAATACTTCACCAATAGCCAAGCTCATGGATCCAATGAGAGAGCCTTCACAGTAACAAGCATACAACAACATTATCAGGACATCCAAGACTTCAATTTCTTCTTCAACTTCAACAGACTATGTATTATTTCAAAAAGTTTCAATACTACAACTAGTGATCAACCCACAACAAACCAACACTCACTCATCTTTTGCAGAAGTATATATAGAAGAATGAGGAGGTGAGATATGATAAAAGATCTCAAATTACAATTAATACATATTTAATGGCTTCTTGGCCTTTGGGGGGCTCAATGAAGAAACTTACAATAGGTGTCTTCTGAATTAAATGATTTACATAAAGTTTTAAGCTCGGTGGGAGCTTTTGTTGACCTTGGAGGTTCTGTGTGATGTCGGGGTTACTCCGCAGATATTGTTTTCATTAATTTTCCCTGCAGAAGTAACTCTCTGGCTGTGCTGAGGCGAATATCTTCATTTGATCAATAACTTCGGCCTCTGATTGAATACTTTGAGGCACAAGTGGCATTTCGGCAGCTGGGAGGAATCAATTTGCCTCACAGGTGGCAGTGGAGGCTTTCTGTCGATAAAACACTTTAAGATTTTCTTCTTTAACTGTGTTTTTAATCAAGGATTAGGCTTTTGATAATCATTCTTAGCCATAATCCCCACAAAACCTGTCTTCAATCCTTTGCTCTGGTATGTTTTTGTTGTAGACATTGATACTCTTTGATTTGTGATTGACTTGCTGTGTTTTTCTAATGTGCAGGGCTGCGCAGGGGTGATATGGCGTCAATGCCTCATGAAACATCGATGAAACATGAAGTTTAAACCTTGCGATTGATTTTCTTTGATGGATCAGAGCAGGGAGGATCGTCACCCTCTGCTTCTGAATTTTCTTCAGACATGGTGGAAAAAACATTAAAAACCCTGCAAAATACAAAAAGATTATAAAATCCTGCATATATAGGTTTATTGTTGCGGGAGGACATGTGGGGAGAGCATGGCCGTTGGATGGCATCATCCAATGGTTGAGATTGATCGAGAGGAGTCAAAGGAAAGGCGGAAAAGAAAATTAAATTAGAGTCGTCGATGGCACAGAGATCGACGTTCGGGAGCACAGGTGGAAAGTCAAAACGGAGAAAACGAGCGATGAATTTTGGGTCGTCGATCTGCAGATCAGATCGACAGCGGAGATGTTGTTACCACTGCGCCGGACCCTGCATTATCGCGTGTGCATCTCCAGCGAGCGACCACCGTCCGATGAGCGGCCTCAGATCGGACGGTGCACGTCAATATCACGCAGGGTCTACGTCCGATGTTTAATGCGCGATGGATGGCAGTTTGGTGAACAGTGCCCAGGCCACGCGTCAATCGGTGAGTGGAATCGCTGTCGATCGAGAGAAAACCGCCCTACGCTCGAAGGTGGTGCGATGGATACCGCCGGTTTCTGCACAGTAGTCATGGCAATGACCACCGGGCGGATGAAAAATAGACTGTCGGATCTGCGGTTTAAACAGACGACTATGATGCGATTGCGTGGTGAACAGGAGTGGGGACCGCGGGCGCGATGGGATTGCGAAGACCGTCGGATCTGTGGGGAAATCAACGGTGAGGAATGCTCCCGATAACCAAACGCGCTAAGCGCTTTTCGGGCTAGCGCATGGTTTCGACGCCCGAGTCACGTGGGGAAAAGGTCGAGGGAGCTGGCCGAAGGGGGCTAAGACCCATATGTGTCCAAATGTGGGTTTTTCATGGATTTTCAATGGTTTTCAAAGGTTTAGAGGGGTTCCGATAAGGCAAAGAAGAAGTCTTTAAACCTTATCAATGGATTTTGAATAAGGGAAAATGGAGAAACGCGAAAGTGAGGGTTTTTCATGGAGGATGAAGGGGTTAAAATGAGGTCAGTTTTGGAAGAAGGGAAAAAAGGAAAATGGTGCTTGCAGCAGTAATCTGTCTTGGAAATCTGCAGGATTTCTGAATGTAGAATAGGCATAGTAGTGAAGATTATGGACAGAGGCATGAGGCCTTCAAGAGTCTTCAAGAGCCAACACTTTTTAGCAATAAAATTTGTTCTTTGAAGGCTCAAAAAAATTTTAGCCACCTTTTGCTATAACAAATTTATAGGTGGCTAACACAACTCATTTCAGTTTCATCGATATGTTCAAGAGAAGTCATCTAGTAATTCCTTATATTTTACAATACTCATAAACCTTCATTTTCATGATCACCATCCCTGAACATTGCTACATCAAGTCACATTTTGTCTCCAAAATCATTACTCCCATTTCACGATAAATTTTCTTTTTGTCGACATCAGCTCATCATCTAGGAAGTTAACTTAGAAACATCTTTCCAGTACCTTGGGGCTTGCTACATCATCGGCAGGTTTCTCATATCCGGACCTTCGACCGAAATATTTTGTTTGGATTTCAACATCAAATTATCTATTCACACCTTACAAATTGTACTGCAATACCTTGAGAACCATTAACATCAAAGGTGGTTTCTCTCGCGTATATTAACAACTTACATCAATGGCTGGTAATCAGAGGATGTATTCCCATGTTCGACTTCAGATCATATATTCGCATGGTTAGAATTGTACTTGAACGATCGAGTGAACAATATAAGAAGACCCAAGATGTAGTTTCATCCATCCAGGCTGGGATTTCAGGAATTGTACCACATCATTCGTACGATGGCTTTACATACAGATGGTCATCCGAACACGGGCCTATATCCGTAAGAATGTCTATATCTATAGATAAATTTCTGAATTATGTACATGTTATGATAGTTTATGTGTTGATCATGGGTATGCCTCCCTCGGAAATTCATGTCCAAGATGTAAGATATCATGATGTAATGTATTGCAAATTGATGCATTTCATCGTCCGCTTCAGATCCTACTCATCACATTGTAAAGCATCTCATCCAAATATTATCATTTTGACTTCATGCTTTAGGGGGCATTTGTTACAGGTCAATTTGGGCATCAATCCCCAAGACTAATGAATAGGGTCTATCATCCCCTAATTCAATTTCTATATACCCTAAGAAAATTCATTCCATTGATGGCTTCAATTGTGAGATTTTCGATGTTTGAAGTATATATTATATGACCCATTGACTTATGAGTGCACCTCTGAATGGGACTAAGTGCATTGCAGTGCACTTAACTCCATGAAAAGTTGCACTGCAGTGCACTTCCCGACACTTAAGGGTGCATTGGTCTCCTGGGAGAAAAATCATCATTGTTCTGGTAATCTCCAAATGTCCAGTGCCTTCTAAAAGATCTCATAGGTATCATACTTCGAATACAAGTGCTCATCCATCACCATTGAACTTGGAAACATGTCTCACCTATTATTATAAAGCCATTCAATTCCATTTATTGAGAAACTACCTTCAATTTCCCTATAAATTGAGCACTCATCTAAGTGTTAGTGGGGAGAAATTTGTGTAATGTTATGTTGTTGGATTCTAATTTCTCAATTGATGAGAGTTGGAAGTACTATTATGTTGTTGAGATGATGCTTGATGTGACGAGGACGGAATGAAGTTGGAGTAGGTTGACGATGAATCGATCTATTAGTTGTAATCTTCTCCTCAAACTTTCTTAATAAAGATATATGTTCATTTTCTCATATGTATGCTTATATCTTATGAATTGCATTCTCAATTGTGTATGTATTCTCAGATCTAATCGATTTGATTTGGTCAAGATAAGTAGATACTTGTATATTTGTATGTTGTTTGATGTTCTCTATCTTTGATTGCAGGTATCGATCTAGTGGATTTAGTTGGATTGAGAGCGACGACAACAACGAAAGGAGGAGAAAGAGAGAGAAATAATCACAAGTAGGTTTCTTTCCTTTCTTTCTATCTATTTTTCTTACAGAAAATAATAGTTGTCATTCTTCCGTTTTTCTGAGTGAAGGAACACCACACTCAGGGAATCTAGTTTATTCATATATTAGAATTCCATATAACAACTATATTCAAGAACGTCGTCTTCACATCCATTTGATGGAATTTCCATCCCATCTGTGATGCAAGTGAGATCATGACCATAATGGAACTATACCTGGACATTGGAGCAAACGTCTCCTCATAATATATTCCCTCTTTCTGAGAGAACCCCTTGGGTATGAACCTTGCCTTGAATTTTTCTATATTTCCATTTGCAATGTGCTTAATTTTATAGATCCAATGGAAACCAACACAAGCTTATTCAGTGGTCTAAGAACCACCTCCCAAACATCGTTCTGCATGATGGAGTTTTACTCCTCCACCATTTCTTCCTGCAACAACTAGTGTTGTGCAGCCTCCTGATACCTATAAGGATCATTGCCAATGAGCTCACTTATCAACTCCTTGTACCCTGAATATCAATCTGGTGGTCTCTTGTTCCTTATGATAGATCTTGGAGCTCCCATAAAATCTTTTGCATCTCTCAACATTTGAATCACCTCTCTATTCCTTCTTCCACTCATGGTGGGTTGAGCTTCAAGCTCCTCATCCTGTTGTTGCTGCTCCACATGCTGTGAACTCTCCTTTGCACTTGTACATGTTCCCACACTAGTGCCATGAGCATGAGATTATTTTTCATCCCTTGGAGCTTATGTTGGATGACATTGATCAACTATTGGTAACTTGTGAGATCTCTTGAAGGATTTCTCCTCCTGGAACTTAACATCCCATCTCACGATGATCATCCTACTACTTGGAATGTAGATCCTACATGCCTTGGATATTTTGCTATAGCCAATGAAACATACCTTCTTTAAATTCCAATATAAACATACCTTCTTTAAATTCCAATATAGCTTGGTGCAATTCTCATCTAGGATGTGATAATATGTGATACTGCCAAAAGCCTTGAAATTATCATCTACTGGCTTTTTTACTGTAAATTCCTCGTTGGGTATCCTCGTTCCTAGCACCTTGTGTGAGACCCTATTTTGAATTTACTCTGTTATGCTACATGCCTATACCCAAGGATATCTAGGAATGTCTTGGTCATATAACATGGCAATCACTGCTCCAACTATTATTATGTTCTTCCTTATGGAAACCCCATTATGTTGCAGGTTGTATGAAGTTTTCCATTCCCTCTTTATTCCTTCCTTCACACATAAATACTCAAAGGATTTCTCAAAGTACTGCCCCCAATTATATGTATGCAGGACCTTAATCTTCTTGCATGTCGAGTTCTCCACAAGATCCTTAAACTCTTGGAAGTGATTAAAGACTTCGTCCCATGTCTTCAAAAAGTAAATATAGGTCTTCTTGGAGAAGTCATCAATAAAGGTCATGAATAATCCATAACCCTTGAGATACTTAGTGGACAGTGGACCAAAAATATCAGAATATATCAAGTCTAGAACACCCTTAGCTCTATTGTCACTCCTTGGAACTATTGCCTTCGTAAACTTCCCAAGTATACACCCTCTGCACATTGATCATATTTCGAGCTTACTTCTAGAACACTTGCAGTCTCTCTGAGCATGTTTAAGTGTGTCATTATGGATATGACCCATCCTCCTATGCCATGGTTCTCCCATATCTTTGTTATTGTTGTTGAAAAGTGTAACTAGGTTCGATCTTCATGATGACTTGTAATTATGAATTTATGTAATGAAGAGATAAAGGTAATAAAATGTATTTTGTAATGCTTGCCTCATGGGTTTCATGAGCAAGGATTTTTTATTATAGGTCAAATACCTCTTCTTGGTGTTTTTAGGGCTTTTTCATCTAGTTATAAATGTAATTAGAGTCATGTATATGAAGCCATGTTACACTTGTGAAAGGAAAATTTATTGATGTAAAATGTATGCTCCCAAATCTTATCATGGTGCTCCAAATAATTCAGCTCAAGTATTCTGGAAATACTCCTTGAAGAAGTCGGTATATCCTTCTAGATCATGTTGGCCTAGAGGCAGAGGGAAAGTCACTATATAGGAGGGATTGCAGCCTCATTGTAGCAACAAGATTTCGGTCATAATTTGGACAAGTATGAAACAAAAATGTGAGGAAAACTCTGCAATAAAAGTGTGAAGGATGTGACTATAATTGGAGCGAAATAGTAGGCATATCAGCGAAGGAAGAAGGGTCTTCATATATCTCTGTTTTGGGTCAATACTCCTCTCGCATATCTCAGAAAATGGCCGAGGATATCTTCAACGTGAAGGAAGGAAACCACAATGCATATACAGTTCAGTCTTGAGCTGAAAGGAGTCATACATATATCTCGATATTGGGTCAGCATAACTCAGAAAGGAGCCAAAGGTGATGGTTGTAAGAAGGAAGGATAATATAACATGAACAAAGGATCGGTCCAAGGCTTTAGATATATCTAAAGGGTGTTGGAAGTAGGCCGAGAAGGAGACTCCAAAAGGCTGAGAATAAGATGAAAGGAAGAAAAGAAGGAGAAAATTATTCAAGGCTGCTAGACTAGGGACCGAGCTTCCCTAGTAAAGGTGTAGTGCAGTGCAGAGAAGGAGGATCGTCACAAGGAGCCTAGAAGAGGAAGTGAAAAGGGTCTTGGAGGCATACTAGTATCAAGGTTCTTTGTCATGGTATTGGTACTCGTCAATTGAAGATCTATAAGAATAATTACTATCGAGTTTTCCTCTCCAAGAGGGAGCGGTTTTAGCCCTGGCTTAAAAGCCTAAACATTGTATCTCTTATGCATTTGATAATTGACTTGATGAAGAACATAATAACCTAACGAAGAAAATATCTAAGTGAAGGAAGCATAATGAAATCACAAGTAATTATCAAGAAGAGAAATTTTAATAAAATCCCTAATTTCTCAACATGGAATCAGAGCTAAGGTGTTAAAGACAAGAAAGGGAAGTTTAGCAAGAAGACATAAGGATCAAGCTACAGAAAAAAGATCAAACATTAGTTTTCAAGAAAGCATTAAGAGAATGGATCTACATTGAAAAGTCAAAACCTTATATCCAAGGAAGAAAAGGAAAATTTTGCAAGGAGTTGGTGAAACCCTCAAGCCATCTCAATAAGACTAAAGACCTTACTTAAAGGACTTATACATCAAGTTCCTTTCAATAAGAAAAGAAAGATCAAGGAGGTGATCCTTATCTTCAAGGAATATAAATATATCTCGTGATTGGAGCTAGGTCAACATTGTTGGAGCCATCATCAAACCATCCTTGATCATCATCATCAGCAAAAAACCAAGGTGATCTACCTCTTAACACCACCCTTGAAGAAGTCTATCTAAGAGGGAGCTCCTGATACTATCTACATCATCATCAATAAGGAATATGGTAGTAGAAGAAAAGAATCTACTCAAGTAAGTATATTTATGATTCATCTGAATCTATCAAAATGTCTTTTTGCAAAAAAAACAACAAATTGGTTGGGGTTTCAAACTTTCCTGCATGGAAGAAAAGGGCATATCTAAATATTATTGAGAATGAATTCATGGACTATATCAAAGGGTCAGCAAATAGACCTTCAAAATAAGAAACTCAAACACATGCCAAATACATGAAGGGATACATAAGAGCCTAGAGGATGTGAAAATTTCATAAAGTTACTTTATGCATAAATCTATTGTTAGATCTGGTTATACTTCTCCTACTTAAACAAGTTATTAATGCTAAAATATTCAGATTAATATGGAAGTAAACACATAACATACTTTTGTCAATTCAGATCTAAAATAGAAAAGTAAATGCACAATAGACAAAGTGACACAAGAATATTTTCTGGACAACTTTCCCCAAAAAAACCCAATGCAGGAAAATCGGTCTTCTCGCTGCTGAAGGGATTATATTATTAAGTAGTTTTCCAAATACACAAATTTTGGCACCACGCTAGTTAACCCGACAAATAAAAATATAGATCTGCAGCTAACCTGATGTTTTGAAGCCAAAACCTTGAATGATCCACACCCTCAAACGAGATTTACAAGACTCGGCCAAATTCTGGCCCTAGAAACCTCAGCATTGCCCCTGAAGCCCCTGCGTCAGCATAGTCAGCCTCTGTGTGCCTCTGCACTGGCCTAGAGAGGGTTGTGTAACCTTGGAATGGGTGAGTCAAAACCTACGCTACCCTCGAAGGGTCTTTTTGTAACCCTGGAGGGCCCCCTGTTTCCCAGCGCTTCCCCAAAAGGGACTATGTAGCACCTGCGTAGCTAAAGTTACCCTCTGCATTGCACAACTGTTGTGTAACTGCTGCTTCTACCTCTGCTTCTCTACGTTGCCTCTGCATGCTGCTCTTTTCCTCTTTCTGATTCTTGGCATTGGGATCAGACCATCCCCTTTGCCAAAACTACCCCTCTCTGCAGCTGAAACACTTATGGAAATTCTTAGCTAACCACGCCCTAGAACTCCAACTTATTCTCAGTTTTCTGCCTCCGTGTGTCTGTTCTCCAACTAACCCCAAGCCTTTCCTTTATACTTTCTCGTTGGGAAACAAATGGCCATGATATAATATTGAATCGATGGCTCGGATTAAAAGAAAGCTTGATCCGTGTGACTTAATACAATTCCATCACATGTTTTAATTAATTACCTTTAATAATTTAATTTTCAGAAGTTAGACTTAAGGTCCTTAATTAAAATTATTAATTAATTAATTATCTCCCAAACTAGATGGAATTTCCCAAATCCCTTTCTCGGTCTTGGAGATCTCATGTAATCTAGTCCCTCCACAAATTTTGGGAGCTAGATCACATCCGATGCTACCCTAAAACTCAAAAAAACTCAACACTCCCTCTTAGCGAGGAATGTGCTCTAGTACAACCCTACTTCTCCTCGAAGCTCTGCACTAATATCTGGTGTGGGTTTCTGCACTGATGTTGGACCTACTGCCATTTATCACTATGTTGTTGCTTCCATTATGTACTATTTCCCATGATGTTGCCGCCACCACTGCTACATTTGTACTGCAACTCCCTCTCAATCTGTTGCATCGTGATGCCAACTACAGCACTGCATCTTTTTTTGCTGAGAGAAGAAATTGAAACTCCTGCCTAATCTTTGACAGACAAGTAAGTTGGGCTGCATCCTCATCACTGAAGCTCCATTGACTACTAATTTGTGTTGTCATCTAGAGGATGATGCACAGCTACAGCTCTGCACTGCGTAAGCAGACTCCCTCTGCACTGTTGAAGTCACATAAGCCCCTTGTGCTTAAATTTCTCACGTTGCACTGTCCTCCTGAAGCCTCCATGCTATTGCAGCTATGCTCTACGTTGCTAAAGTCACATTAGCCCCTATTCTACTACTGCATCTCCATTGTGCTGCTCCCTTTAGCCTTCAGATCCGCCTTTTCTTCATCCGTGATTCTTTGAACCAACTGCTCTACTTGTCCCGCTATTGTCTTAAGGCTCCTGTAGCTCGGATGCAATCCAAGAGATGAGTTTCTCAAGGATCCTGCCAACACTCTGTAGCTCCTCTAAAATTCCATGTCGCCCCACTTTCATGGTTCATGAGCGCTCATGGCTGCATCATCTTCTGACCCATCGGCCGCTACAACAGCCTTGGAAGTAGATGCTTCCTTGTCCTTCTTCTTCTATGGAAAATTGCTAGCGAAATGTCCTAATTCGCCACACTGTAAACACTTGATCTTAGATAGATAATGCTTCTTCTTCCCTTGCTGCCTCTTTGATTTAAAGGCTACATATTCTTCTTCTTCCTTCTTCACTTTACTGGATCCTGTGTTGTATTGCCTCTTGGTGATTCGATGGAGTTCTTCTTGACGAAGGATTTCCCACATATTGTCCCAGACGGGAAGGTCCACTCTGCCCAAGACACTTTGGACAAAGGTTTCCCACTCTTCTGTGACCGCATTGAGTGCAGTCCTTACCATCACATCACCCTCCACCTTTGCTCCCATGGTAGACAATTCATCTTTGATCGACTTTAGTCTGAAAAGGAAGGGCTCTATCTCTTCTCCCTTGGTCATCATGAATGACCGCAACTGATTCTCCAGAAGCATTCTCCTCTGGACGGACTTCCCCTCATATGGGGATGTTAAGGATTTCCACATATCATGAGTTGTTTTCTTTTCAGCTATGTGTGGAACTATATGATCCTTAACCCCATCCATTATGAAACATTTGGCATGAGTCGCCACTTCCTCATACTTCTTCAGGAGATCCACAACGGTTGGTGTCGCTAGGACCTTTTCTACATGGTCCTTTAGACTGTATGCCTCTATAACTACCACGATTCTGGCCTTCCAGACTACAAAGTTGGATAGGACGTCGCCCAACCTATCTTGATCACGTAGTCCGTGAGGTGTCATCTGCTCAGATATACTCTGTCGTAACTTCCTCTCCCCGCTTCTCTACTAAAGCTGGATCTAGTGTCCTTGGCGAAAAGGCACCCTCTGCTCCCTCTGACAACTGATTTCCTCTCTTGGAAATCTTCCAAAACAACGAAACAACTCTCTTCAATCCTCTGATTGATCTGCATATTTCTTTGGTTAGAAACCCTCTGATAAGTTGATCTCCTCTCGCTCTTTGTCTCCCAATGCTTAGGCTAAATTATGAGTCTTAATAAATTTAACCCCACCAGCAAATTCTGAAGTTGTGCAGCTCTGCTTTCGAAAATTTTGAATCAGATAGCTTCATATCTGCATCACCCTAGCTGGCCTTTGGGTGAGCAAACAATCCCAGCACTGCCTCTGCATAGTAAGTACGTGGGCATGCGTGGAGACTGCGTAGGACTGCGTCACCCTGACCTCTGTGTGGCTCTGCTCCCTCTGAAACTGCGATGTCCCTTCGGATCTAGATTTCTATTATTGTTGTTGCTTTCTCTGCTTCTTTCTGCAGTAATATTATTCAATATTTTTCTTGTGACCCTACTAGATCTACAATGGCTCTGATACCATGTGAAAATTTCTGAAAACTACTTTATGTAGAAATCTATTGTTAGATTTGGTTATACTTCTCCTACTTAAAAACGTTATTAATGTTGAAATCTTTAGATTAACATTGAAGTAAACACATAACAGACTTTCACAGATTCAAATCTAAAATAGAAAATTACATGCACAATAGACAAAGTGACACAATATTTTCTAGAAAACTATCCCCGGAAAAATGCAATGCGGGAAAACCAGTCTTCTGGTTGCTGGAGGGTTTATATTATTAAGTAGTTTTATGAATACAACAAATATGGGCACCACATTGGTTAACTCGACAGAGAAAAAGATAGATCTGTAGCTAACCTGATATTTTGAAGCCAAGATCTTGACTGATCCACACCCTCAAATGGGATTTACAAGACTCGGCCAAATTATGGCCCTAGAAACCCCAGCGTTGCCCTTGAAGCTCTTGCATCAGCCTAGTCAGCATTTTCGTGCCTCTGCGCTAGCCTGGAGAGGGTTGGGTAACCCTAGAATGGGTGACACAGACCCTATGATGCCCTAGAAGGGTCTCTGCGTAACCCTGGAGGGTCCCCTACTACCCAGCACTGCCACAGAAGGGACTGCATAACACCTGCGTAGCTGAAGCTTCCCTCTACATTGCGCAGCTGCTGCATAACTGTTGATGTTGCCTCTGCTTCTCTGCGCTGCCATTGGATGCTACTCTATGCCTCTTGCTGATTCTTGGCACTAGGATCAGACCATCACCTTTTCCAAAACTACCCCTCTCTACAACTGAAACACTTATGGAAATTCTTAGCTAACTATGCCCTAGAATTCCAACTTAGTCTCAGTGCTTTGCCTCCGTGTGTTTGCTCTCCAACTGACCCCAAGCCTTTCCTTTATACTTTCTCGTTGGGAAACCAACGACCATGATCTAATCTTGAATTGATGACTCAGACTAAAATAAAGCTTGATCCGTGTGACTTAAGACAATTTCATCACATTTTTAATTAATTACCTTTAATAATTTAATTTTCCTAAGTTAGACTTAGTGTCCTTAATTAAAATTATTAAATAATTAATTTTATCCCAAACTGGATGGAATATCTAAAATCCCTTTTTGGGTCTTGGAGATCTCATATACTCTAGTCCCTCCACAAATTTTGGGAGCTAGAGCACATCCAATGTTACCCCAACACTCAAGAAAACTCAACAGAGGATTCTTATAGAATCCATAAAGGACTCTCTCATCCCCTATGTATCAAAAATAGAATATTAAAAAGAAATATATGACAAATTAGTGGAGCTATTCTCAGTGAGTACTTCAGGGAAAGTAATATCTCTGAGACAATAACTATACAAGTTGAAGTTGTCAAGAGAGGAAGGAATAGCTTCATACTTCATGAAGATTTCTGAAATTTGAGATCAACTGCGGGAATTGGGAGAAGTAATTTCTGATAGAGAAATGACTACAATGGTGTTGAATGCTCTACCAGAGGGATGGGGAAACTTCACTTCAATCATCTATGGGAAGAAAGAAGCAACACCATTCCAGGATCTATGGTCTCTATGTAAAATAGAAGAGAGAAGAATAAAATATAAAATTGATATAGGATGAAATGAAGAAAATCAAGCCTATGTTGTTATGTCAAGAAGAAAGGGAATATTTGGTAAGTTTGGTCCTCAGAAGAAAAGGAGAAACATGGATAAGATACGATGCTATGGATGTAATGAACTTGGGCACTATAATAAATATTGTCCCAAATCTAATAAGGATAAGAGGAAAAAGGAAGAAGCCCATGTCGCTGGAGAAATGGAAGAACCTGATTCAAAGAAACCTAAGAAAGAAGAAATGAGAGATCTCTACTATGATTGAGATCATCTTCCTCTTTAACAGGTATCTGTCGATTGTAAAATAGTATGTTATAAAGCATTGTATATTATATAGTTACATCACTTTAGAATTGGCATCATGATGGAAGCATTGAAGGAGGAGCACTCGCCATAGGATGATGTTTGTAACACATTTATGTGACAACTATGCTATGAGATAAGTGGCTCCTGGGAACCTCATTGAAAATAAAATTTATAGAAGGCAGTCATCTAGATCAAGGTTCATCATTCATTGATCAATATGGAAACAGGTGTTGACATTTTCTAATGGAGTCCTCTTTGGATTCACTGGTTATAAAGAAAGCAAAAGGTTTCATCAAGAATTCAAACTTGCAGAATTCTGGGATTAGAATATGATGACATATTGATGAAGTAGGTCAAGAGAATGAAACTTTTTATTCTAAGGAAATATGTTGCAATATGACTCAAAAGGAAAATAAATGAGGTACATGTATATTTATGCTTACACTGGATGCTATGAAGTCATGTCATATAGTATAATTCTATCTTTAGAAGTATGATCAAAGGAAAATAGAATCTCCTTTGATGCATAGGTTTCCCAAAGGCATGATCCACACTAAGTGAAATCAACATAATATGTCCTCATATGAAATATGAGGTGGTTGTACACAATCAAGGAATTTCATATTGAAGCTCCTGGGAATGAAATAAAATTGTGTGGAGAAAGAAAGGAAGAGAACGTGAGAAATACAACCATGGTAAGTGGCAGTCATCATCCAAGAAAGCTAAGAACACTTGACTAGGAAATCTCCTGGGAAGATATGTAGATTTTGATAGTAGTCTGAAAAATATGGAGACCCTTGACAATACATATCTTTAGGAGATGTGTCAACCTACATGAAGGATGTTGATGCCTACAAGAAGATGTCATGGTGAAAGATCATCACTACGGTAAAATTTTGATTTAAAGGTTCATATATATAATTGAATAATATATGGATGAGCTTATGCAGGGCTGTCAAAGGGAAGTATATGTCTTCCACAGATTGACAATCATATGGCAGGATGAAATATTCTTGGAAGAAATATGGTTCGAAGAAAAGTAACATAACATGAAGCTAGACTAGATGGATCACTTTTTGATAGAAGACATGACCTATGGATGAAAGTGATGGATGATTTGTGCTCTATGAAGGGATCCCAAATATGAAGAATCTTCTACTTAAACTGATTTCCTGATTAGATTTCTCATATTGTCCTGATGATGAACCACACTGGCTGGTTCGAAACGCATCGACACAAATTTCTCCTATGTGATTTTCACCAAAAAAAAAATTACACGTATTTTATGGATCACAGAAGCCAAATTTTGAATAAATTCATGACATCGAAAGGAAGGATTTCTTCATGAGAAGGTGGGTGTTCCATCATTGTTGCGGCAGGTCCCTGATTAAGAGGGAGCCTGGTAATAAGTTTCTTACTTGGAAGAAACTTGGTAATTCCTAAGTCGAGAAGGAGCTTAGGTACATTCCTTGTATAGGAATGAGTACACTCCCTTATGGAATATGTCCTCCTTAGTTGAGAGGGAGAGATAGACATGTCATTCTGGTCTTCACCTAGGAAGACAGAATGGAGGATTGGGTAATCATCTGGCATCCAATACTCTATGAGGATGTATTAGGGCATCCAAGATAAGAGTAGTAGTAAAGGACCAATATTATTTGAGGACATGGAATCCAAGATAAGAATAGTCCTGGTGGGCATACCCTGAGTGAACCCGGGTGTGGTGTGATCCAAGAGAGACAATGATGAAGATGTCTATAAATCATTAGTCTCGCCAGCATTGGAGCTAAAATATCTCATGGAGAGATGAAGTTGTTAGTCAAGGCCTTGCACTATGAAAATGTTGGTTGATATGATGTTATATAGATAGGATTACCAATCTAATTATTCTTATGATATTCTTCAGATTGAGAGTGACCATGTACCATTATGAATACCTCCCTAGTTAAGAGGGAGTGTTGAAAAGCGTAACTAGGTTCGGTCTTTACAATGACTTGTAATTATGAATTTATGTAATGAAGAGGAAAAGATAATAAAATGTATTTTGTAATGCTTTCCTGATGGGTTTCATGAGCAAGGATTTTTTATTATAGGTCAAAGACTTCTTCTTGATGTCTTTAGGGATTTGTCATCTTGTCATAAATGTAATTAGAGTCATGTTACACTTATGAAAGGACAAGTTATTGATGTAAAATTTATGCTCCAAGACCTTGTCATGGTGCTCCAAAGAATGCGGCTCAAGTATGCTAGAAATACTCCTTGAAGAAGTAGGCTTATCCTCCAGGCTCCTAGATCATTTCGGCCTAGAGTCAGAGAGAAAGACACTATAAAAGAGGGGTTTTGGCCTCATTGTAGCAACAATATTTTGGTCATAATTTGGACAAGTCTGAAACAGAAGTGTGAGGACAAGTCTACAATAAAAGTGCAAAGGAAGTGACTGTAATTGGAGAGAAATAGGAGGCGTCTCAGAAAAGGAAGAAGGGTCTTCATATATCTCTTTTTTGGTTCAATAGTCCTCTAGCATATCTCAGAAAATGTTTGAGGATATCTTCTATGTGAAGGAAGGAAACCACAATGAATCTATAGTTTGTTCTTGAGCTGAAAGGAGTCACATATATATGTCGATCTTGGGTCAGCATAAATCAGAAAGGAACCAAAGGTGATGGTTGTAAGAAGGAAGGCTAATATAAAATGAAAAAAGGATCGATCATGGGCTTTAAAGATATCTAAAGGGTGTTGTAAGTAGGCCGAGAAGGAAACTCCGGAAGACTAAGAATAAGATCAAAGGAAGAAAAGAAGGAGCACATTATCCAGTTCTGCTAGACTAGGGACCGAGCTTACCTAGTAAAGGGTAGTGCAGTGTAGAGAAGGAGGATCATCATAAGGATCCTAGAAGAGAAAGTGGCAAGGGTCTTAGCGGCATACTAGTGTCGAGGGTATTTTTCATGGTCTTGGTACTCGTCAATTGAATATCTACAAGAAGAATTACTATTGGGTTTTCCTCTCCAAGAGGGAGAGTTTTTGGCCTTGTCTTAAAAGCCTAAACATTTTGTCTCTTGTGCATTTAATAATTGACTTGATGAAGAAAAAAATAACCTAACGAAGATAAGATATAAGTGAAATAAGCATAACAAAATCACAAGTAATTATCAAGAAGATAAATTTTAATAAAAGCCCTAATTTCTCAACAATTGCTACTACAAACTAGTGCCTTTGGAGCGTCCAATTGCAACATGTACAACTTGTTGCTTCTCACCCCAATCCCTTTAATTGGCTTCCAATAATGGTGTTTTATGTACACCTTCTATCCTATAAAGTGCACGTCGTACCCCTTATCCTGAAGAGAAGAAACTAAAATCAGGTTCATTCCTAAACCTGGCATGTGCAACACATCTATAACATGAGTAGTCTTGCCTGATTCCCTCTAAAATGTAACAACCCCTTTCCCAATTGGAGTACACTTGGACTTATTTCCCATCTAAATCTGGAAGCCTATATCTTATTCCTTTTATCTAGAGAAATACTCTCTAACCACTATCATATGGCATGAAACCCTATTTTCAATATACCAAACTCCTGTGGTGGTCGAGATAGATAAGCAAACTATGAGAGCAAGCTCATCTTCAAGTCTAAAAGATAGTTCTTCAATATCCATAGAAGTTGTTGTTTGTTGCTTCTTCTTCTTGTCACCTTTCTTATTGTTTGGAGACTCACTGACATAGTGTCCATGTTCATCACATCCAAAACACTTGATTTTACTCAAGTCCTTATTTTTCTTCTCTCTCTCAGATATATGCCCTTTGTTTGATCCCTTCTTGGGTTTTCCCTTTCCTGCAAGAGAGACATTATCATCATCTTCACACTTATGTATTTTATTGTTGCTTCCACTAATATGGCTCAACCTAAGCTCTTCCTTAGTGAAATCGCTCCACAAACTATCCTAGTCAGGTAGGTATTATTGTCCTTTTCTCACTTGGAAAAACATGTCCCACTACTTTGAGTCCATTTAGAGTTGTTCTCATGAGCTCATCATCATCTATCTTCTCTCCGAAAACTATTAAATTGTCCTTGACAATTTGATCTCGGTGAGGTAACTGACTATGCCTTCTACCTTTGTCATTATGGTGTTTCATATCTTCTCTCTAAGGATCAACTTCTTATTTACAATATCATTTTGGAACAACTTCAGGATGGTAGCCCACATCTTCTTCTTGTATCCAATTCTACAATATGGGGAAAAATGTGATATTTGACCCCATCTTGGATAATATGCCTAGCTTTGGAACCCTCCTTGAAATAGGTCACTAATTGTACCAGATCTATCAATACAACAACAAATGTCATAGCATACTCCTTTAGTCCATGCTCCTCCAACAATAATACAATTCTGGATTTCCAGATACCAAATTTCGATGAACCATCAAGTCTGTCTTGATCCCTCAATCTAGCTAAAACCATTTCTGAAATTCTCAAACAATAAACCCCAATATAATCAAAAGAAATATGTCTGTATGAAAATCTTTGATTTCTCCTTCGCAAACCTCACACTTAGATCACCAATAACCTCGGCGCTTCACTGCTTCGATACCATGTGAAATTTATGGCTACCCAAAATGTGTTATTAACCCAATTTATTATTTCGTGTTACTTATTCATGGAAAATTAATTCTTCCATGAGAAGTAATCAATAATAACATGAACAACACCAATCAAAGAAATAAAATTACAGGAATTATAGGAGAAACCAATCACACAATTTACACCAGTATTTTTGGAAAAAAACATCCCTGGAAAAACTCCAATATGGGGAGAACCAGATCAATAGCTTCAAAAAAACTATTATTGAGAAATTACAATTGCTTGCTTGACACTGGCAAATCACCAACAACATTTGTATCTTCACTTATGAACAAATCGATTAGGAAAACTTCACTATCTCCCTCTATAAATTAACTTAGCCCTTTCCTTCAATTCACACCTCCTCTGGAACTCGCACTAGCAACCTCCAGCAATTTTCACTGGAAATCTGGAAGCCTCCAAAAATTCTATCTACCTTTCTTGCAATTCGCACTACCACTAGAAACTCGATCTAGTTTTCTCGACAACTTGCACTTGCTGTGGGAATTTTCTCTAGGAAATCACAATGGTAAAGTGGAAAATTCAACCTTTTTTTTTTTAATAATTCACTCTCCTTGTGATACTCAGAAAATGGAAATCTATGTGAAGAATAAGCTTCGGAAAATTTCCTCACAATCACTGCTACTAAAACCCTCTTGGTGTCTCTAATAATCGCCCACAAGAATGATCTCTACGATTTGATGTGTCTCCAATGCTGCCCATCGATCTCCCTCTATAATCTCTCGTTCACGAATTAATATCCATGATTAGAAGTTCATTCGATCCAATCGACGGTGATCATCTTAGAAAGTTTCCACAAGCTTCTAGAGGTAAATCAATCTTATCCCAACTAATGTCAATTAATTATTCACTTTTCCTAAGTTAGACTTAGGAAATAATTAAAAAATCACTAATTGAAATAATTAAGATATTTCCCTTAGGAAACATTACATGGGCTTGGAGATAATTAATTCCTTCATGTTCTTAGCCTTAATGACACCTCACAAGACTAGAACACCTATTTGAGCTACAATATTCTAACAAGATCCTAATTACTTTGCATAAAATTTAATTTTAAAAAACACATTGTGACTATTGGCCTCTTCCAATCGTAGGTTGTTTGGATGAGATCCTAATTTCCAATGTCCAAGTCTTTAAGTATTTAGTACAACGTATCATCCTCCTTGATTTTCAGGTGAACATAATTTGTGGACACTTTGTAGTTGGAGGTTGTCAACTAATATTTTTTTCTTAAATTGGGAACCAAATTTCTAAGCATGTTGGACTCTACTTCTAGAGTGTCAATCTATTGATTTTTCTATGCTAATGTATTCATGATTGTGTAGTTTTGAGAAGTTAATCCTCATGAACTTTAGTTGTTATTAAGAAAATAGAGGTTTGGTTGCATCAAACAATTTTCTCATGCTAGTGGAGAGCTCCATGAAGGTCTTGAACCTCCTTGTAATCCATGATAAATATGCACTTAATATGACAAGATTTCCAATTCTTGATAGAAATGTTTGTAGACTTTAACTCAAAAACATAAGCTCAAAGTGCCAAAAAATTTTCACTATGCACCCTGTGAAACTTCGTATTACACGAAATCCTACTACAACAACTGGTGGAAAATATTTTATTTGTTATTTTACTTAACAAATTATTTACTATGTTCTACAAGAAAATATCAAAGTTCATTCACTATAGGCTACACAATTAAACTGCGGAAGAAATACAAGTGCAAAAAAAAATTTGAACACATAGATCACAAAACCACCTGACACAATTATTTTTCGACTAATGTCTCGGAAAAAACCCAATGTGGGAAAATCGGTGCAGCAAATATGAGGGTTTATGTTATTATGAAGTAAATTATGAGTACAAATATATGATTGATGAGACTGTCAAATCATACAGAGAAACTAATAGAAGAGATCTTGTGAGACAAACCTCACTCCACGAGAAACTGGCACTGATCTGCACCAAGGCCGAATTGCCTTGTGTTGCCTCTACGTAGTGACTGCGTCGCAACTACAGCTGCCCTTCTGCCTCTGCGTTGGTCTCACTACTGGCTGGAAACTAAAGCTTTTTGGCCTCCGGAAAACCTCTCCGGGATCTGGCTCAAGCTCTGTGTTGTCTCCTCAACAGGAAAACACCTTTCCCTCTTACTCAACATAGTGACTGCGTAAGCACTGTGTCACTAGCTCTGTGCGTTGATGTTGTGCCTCTCTATGTCTCTGCTTCTAAGTACTCTTCTTCTCAGGAAACCTTCCAACCGATATTATTTCCCCTCACTGCAATCAAGAATCGCTTAGATCTGATTTTTTTCTGAGCACTTTCTCTATCAGAAAAATTTGATCTCTAGATTCTTTGTGTCTCCACGAAAGTGTGTTTTCCAAATGACCCTTAAGTCCTTCTTATAATCTTCTCGTTGAGGATTCAACGGCCCATATTAGATCTCCAATCAACGGTTAATATTAACTTTTGACTTGATCTGTTTATTCTAGATCATTCTCACTCATATTCTATTAATACACTTTAATTATTTATTTTCCTAAGTTTTGACTTAGGGTCCCTTCAAAAATCGTTAGTTATTTCTATAGAATACAATCCGAGTGGAATTTGACCAAATTATTTTTGGGTTATTTACAATAAATGTGTCTAAGCCTCTCCACAAAATTTGAAACTTAGAGCGCATTCAATGCTACCCCAAATAATCACTCCCTCTTAGCAAGGAATGTGTTCTAACAATATGCCCTACTGCATATTGTTCTAACTCTAAAGCATCTCACTCTGTGTTGTTGATGTCTGACTTTGTCACCAATCAACTCTGCGCTAATGTTGCATATGTACTGCTGCTAACACTGCCACTGTCAACACTTCATTTGTACTGCAACTCCCTTTGAATTTTGCAGTCGTGATGCTGATGACTCTACCCCTGCCAACTGCTGTTGCACTGCAACACAATTTATTACTGAAACTGAAAAAAACATCCAAACAAAACAAAGTGTTCAGCATGATGCATCTCGGTGATGAAGATATGACTATTGCTAGCCTCTACGTTGTCCCTTTGAAGCTGTTGCATTGTTGTTGCTCTGCACTGCGTCCCTATGAGTTGCTGCAACACTGCTCTACACTTCTAACTACTGTGTTGTCCCTTCTCACTCCTCTACATCAACTGGTACCTTTCCATCCTGCTACTTCTGTTTTTCGGCCCCTGTAGCAAGGTTATGATCCAATAGGTGAACTCCTCAAGGATCCTACCCAATCTTTTACATCTTTGGGTCTACAACTCCAAATCAGCCCACCTCCCTCCTGGTGGTATATGAGCAATCATCGCAAATTCCTCCTCCTGTATCTTCGCTGCTCTGGCCTAGGGATCATGCTTCTCATCATTGGCCTTCTTTCTAAGAGAACATTGTGTGGCATAATGTCCCATCTCGCCACACTATAAGCATTTGATGTTTGACAAGTCCTTCTTCCCCCTTTGTAGTTCTTGTTGCCCCTTTGATGCAAGTGTTGCATTTTATTCCTCCTCCTCCTTGATCTTCGAAGGACTATTGCTTCTGCCCTCAAGTTGAAATTTGAGAAGGTCTCTCTGCATCTCTTCTTGCTGAAGAGCTACCCACATTGACTCCCATCCGGAAAATTCTCTCTGCCTAAGATGATTTGGACAAAGACTTGATAGTCTTCAAACACTGATTTGAGGGCCAATCTGACCATCTCTGTGGTTTGAGGAGTTGATCCCACATCTTCCAGCTGATCTAGGTTCCCTTAAAGTCTAAGTAGCAATGGATCAATGCGCTCACCTTTTTACATCCTACTAGTTCATATCTTCTCCTCCAGATACATCTTCCACTGCACGAAATATCCTTGATATAGCTTCTCCAACGCCTACCACATTTCTTTAGTTGTCACTTTGCTAGCTATGTGATACACGAGATTATCCCTCACTCCGTCGAGGATCAGGCACTTTTCCGTAGTCATATACTTCTTGTATTCCTTCAAAGGATCTGCATCTACTAGAACAACCACCACAACTTCGATGAAGATTTGAGATCATGCTCATCCAGTAGGAATTTGATTGTTACCTGCCAGATCACATAGTTGGAGGCTCCCTCCAACCGATCTTGATCTCTCAGTCCACTTGCTGCCATCTCTGCCGATTGAAAAAAGATTTCGAACTAGCTCCCTCTCTCTCCTCTGCGCAGCTCTCGCATGGCCTACGCACTCCCTGCTGGAGATGGTAGATTTTCCACCCAATATTGTTTCTTGGATCTTGAAAAATAGAATTCCCCGGCTAGGAATTCCCTGAGGAAGAAAATCCCCTCAAATTCTCTCCATATCTCTCTTCTGATGCTTTCTACACCAGCAACCATTGCTACGTAGAAAACTACGTCCCTCCAGCTACTAATCTGCACAGATCTGCTGCGTTACTCCCTCTACCTTTGGAAAACTTCAAACTGGAAACATCCTACCTCTTTTCGGCTCACTTCGAGAGATATTTTCCTTGCTGATCTAGCCTTCCAGGCTTGTACTACGCACTTCACTGGGAAATTTATTTGTTGCTTATGCAGCTCTTTGATCTTCGGCTTATGCTTTAACGCTAGATTTTTTAGATCTTCTCTGTTACTCCTCCTGCACTCAACTTAAACAAGCTCGAATACCATGTAAAAATTTGTATTACACAGAAGCCTACTGCAACAACTAATGGAAAATATTCTATTTGTTATTTTACTTAACAAAATATTTATTGTGTTCTACAAGAAAATATCGAAATCCATTCACTACAACCTACACAATTAAATTGTAGAAGAAATATAAGTGCGGAAACAAATCTGAAAGCACATAGATCACACAACCATCTGACACAATTGTTTTTGGACTAATGTCCTTGGAAAAACCCAATGTGGGAAAACCGATGCAACAAATATGAGGGTTTATGTTATTATACAGTAAATTCTGAGTACAAATTTATGATTGACGAGACTATCAAATCATAAAGAGAAACTGACAGAAGAGATCTCGTGAGACAAACCTCACTCCTCCACAGGAAACTGTCATTGATCTACACCAAGGCTGGACTGCCCTGTGTTGCCTTTGCGCAGTGACTGTGTCACAAATGTGATTTCCCTTCTGCCTCTATGCTGGTCTCACTGTTGGCTAGAAACTGAAGCTTTCTCGACTTCAGAAAACCTCTCTGGGATTTGGCTCAGGCTCTGCGTTGTCTCCTCAACACGAAAATTCATTTCCCTCTTTCTTTACGCATTGACTGCATAAGCACTGCGTCAATAGCTCTTTGTGTTGATGATGTAGCTCTCTTTGTCTCTGCTGCTAACTACTCTATGGATCACGAAACCTTCCAACTGGTATTACTACCCCTCACTGCAATCAAGAATCACTTAGATATGATTTTCGTCCGAGCACTTTCTCTATCAGAAAAATCCGATCTATAGATTCTCTATCTCCATGAAAGTGTTTTTCCAAATAACCCTTCAAGTCCTTATAATCTTCTCATTAAGGATTCAATGGTCCATATTAAATCTCTAATCAATGACTAAGATTAACTTTTGAATTGATCTGTTTATTCTAGATCATTCTCACTCTCATTCTATTAATACACTTTTATTATTTTATTTTCCTATGTTTTGACTTAGGGTCCTGTTGAAGCCTAGAAAATCTCTGTTTCAAACATTGGGGAAAACCACCCGGTCGGGACCTTAGGACAGCTCCTTTTCCGTTTGGTATGGTGGCTCCGACTGGATTTAAAGGACCAGTTTCCTTATAACTAAATGGGTTGGTGATGGGTTGATTTGGATGGGTGAAAATGGGACTAAATTGACTGAAATAAAACTATTTAATTTAAACTAAATATTGATAAAGAAATTCTAACACTAACCCGGGCAATTATATGTGAATAGAACTTAAGATTGTTCCAATTTAACAATAACCATAAAAATGTATTATCATTTAAATTGAAATGTGCAGAAACAAATAAAGATAACTCTGTTTAAGAAATTAAACAGAGTTGTATTAGCATATTGCATTCATCATTGTATACCATCTATATATACTTATGAAAAATAATGTTTCAATTATACTCAGAAATCATATATAAAAAGAAACGTTGTAAAAACCAAATATATATAAATGATAGCAAATTTTAAAGCGAATATCATAAGACAAAAGAAATCAACAGTGAACAGATAGAAATACCTCATTCATCTTGAAGACTTTCAAATGAAATATGATACTCTAATCCAGTAACTCTGATGCAAAATCAAATTCCAAGGTACAGAAATGCAACACTTCAAAGATAATTCCGCATAAAAATCACCAGATGTGATCCTTTTAAAAATATATAAGACAGTGGAGTACACAAATGTAATCTCCAAGTCAAAAATATTAAGATCCAGGACCCTTCTCTAAATGCATGAGAAGGGTTTAAATACTACATAGCTAAATCTAAAAATAGTCTATTACAAAAATTAAGGATTCGGTTTAATGACCGTCCTTTTCCTAGGCTAAAATACAGTAAAATTAAAACTAAATCTAACTATCTATGAACTTGATCTTTAAACTTGCAGGCATCTAGCATAGTTTTGAGAAGATGTGGTTGGCCGACTTCAGAATTCAACTGTCCTGAAAAGACAGAGTCGGCAAGTGTAGGCGCAATCTTCTCTGTAGAATTGATGATACAATTAAGCGCACTGTGCTGACTGTGTGGCTTCACTAAGTATGTCCAGTATGAGTCCCAATTTAATATTGTCAGCCCTTGGATTGATTTTGCTCTTTCTTCTGCCTTTTGCCTCCATTCTGTTTGCAGTTGATGTGCCTGTGGGAGATATCCTGGAACAGTTTCTGAAATCAAATTAGCTTTGTGTAAATTATCATTTACACAATCCGTAAGAGTGTTTGCCGCTGTAGCCGCCTCCTCTGCTTCCTTCTCTGCCCTTCTGATTTGTGCATCCCAGTTATTAAAAAGTATTTCTTTATGATTTTCATTAATAATGGGTGCACCAGCTTTTCTGCCTTCTTCTGTTTTTTGCCATACTAAATAATCATTGATCTTTTCATTAATCAAATCATAATCATTTCGTAAATCTATGACATGATTTGTGATTTTATCACTCTCTTGGCAAAAAGAATTCCATTGCAAGATTTTTTGGCATAAAACTTCCTCTTGTTGCAGTAGTTGATTGTTTAAAGAGATAGTTTCTAAAATAAATTCTGGAAGCTTAGGATCATCTTTGTGCTGGTCTTGGATAATCTGTATTTGCTTTTCTTTATCAGCCAAGCTTTTTTGATGTCCTATTTGCATTTCTTGAAGTTGTTGTTGTAACTCTTCAAGTTTCAATTGTGCTTCATTATTGGCCTGTACCTGTTGCAATTGCTGTTGTAGAACTTTTATCTATTCTTCTTTTTCATTTAATAAGAGTTGTATCTCAAATGCTTTATTAATAGTTGCAGAAGCATAAGCCCCTGTCATTTGAGATAACTTAGCAAGATTCTCAGTAGGCTCTGTGGCAGGATCCTTCCACAAGACATCTAGTTGTTCTACTTCAGTAGCAATTGCACCTTCTAACTTTCTCTTTTTTCTCTGTTTCTTCACTACTGCTTTGTATTTTGGGATGTAGAATACATCTAGAGGAGGAATGTCCTCTACATTAAGTACAATTTCAGAGGAGGGTGTGATTGGTATGTGCTCTGTCACTGTGACTGTGCTGCTTGTTCCTGTGCTCAAAACTTTGGTTGTCTGGACAGGGGTCTATACATTTTGTCCTTCTATATTAATCAATTGATTAAATCTTTCCCATTCTTTATCTAATTCAATGGTAACTGATTGTTGCTGTACATTGGTTGGAGGAGGATTTGTCTGTTGAGAAGTCAAAATTTGATGTTGAGGAAGTTCTTTCGATTGCGCAAAATCTTTCACTGATTCTTCAATTTTATCTTCCTTTTCATTAGACCTATTGGAATGTTCAGAATTCTCTCTGTCAGATTTTGACTTAGATTTATCTGTACTCGAACTGCCGTTAAGACTAACACTAGGAGTTTGCTCCTTTGCGGGTTCCAAGCGTAGATTTTCCAAAGGAATAGCAGTTAGTCTTCTTTCTCTGTAAAGTTTGAATTCCTGGAATTCCTCTGGAGATAACTGCATTTGAGCTGAATTCATAACTTCTTTAAATGAATTTCTTGCTTGGAACATATCATCAAAAAGATCATGTTCCCCGGAAAATTCCCTTACTCTAATTGCATTGGTAAAATTCTTAACAATATCATTTGGGTCAAATAACCTTCTTGAAAATTTGAATAGTTGTAAGCATGTAATGTTGCTTACTTCTTTGAATGCGTGACCAACATCAAATAGTGAAAATGTTCCACAGTGTACGGGAAATTGTGGCCAAATACCTTTCTTCTTCTTTTTTAATTCCTTCGTTAAACCTCCTTGGCCACAGGTCTGATAAGCAATCTCTTGAGCAACGAGTCTATCTGGAATATATAGGGGTAAAACATGGGGGGAAGCAGAGCTTCCAAAAACCCTAATATAAGTGAACAATTTTTCTCCGAACCATCTCGCGACAGGGAGAATGTCGACCTCTGTTTCTGGAGATAACCTTGGGGCATCTTTATTGTGCAATGTTCTATGCAATGGCAGCATTATACCATGACAAATTTTGTAAAAATGGGGGACAAAATTAGACTCCCATAGTTCCTTATGGTACACATGAATAGGCAAAGGATCGTGGATAGTCCATTGCCAACCCATCACAGGGAATTTAGAGACAAAAGCAGATAAATAAAAAGGCGGATAAATCCGCTGAGAAACATTCAGTTTGGACCGATAGTGAAAAATGGCAGTGGTCAAATTATCAGATAAGATTTTGGCCCAGTCTATAATTGTAGAATTAACGGCCGCATTCAACAAAGGGAGCCATTCAGGCAAGATCATATTTATGTCAGGCTTTCCAAAAAGCCTGCATAACATGGCAGCAACAAAACAATAAGGAGATGTAAGTGAACCCGTACTATACATACCTTGTTTGTTTTTCTTCAATGGTTCATCTCTTTTGGTCCACTCCTTTGTGCATTCTGACAAATTTGCATGTTCTCTGGCAAAATCTTCCATGAATTTCTTATTGTAAGTCGCCTGAGGTTCTGGCAACTTATACATTAGCCTCAAATCTTCCGTGGTGAATGACCCGATTAGCTCTTGAGCTGGAGTTTTGAATTTTCTGTCTGAAATATCGGTGTTGTCTAGCACCCATTTCACCATGTCTGTATACGGAAGAATCCTCGGCCTTGCCGCTATTCTATGCAGAAATGAACAAGCCAGTTCTTTAAGGGTTGCCTCAGATGTACTACTGGAACCTGCTGTAGCCGCAACCTTCATCACCACAGGATTTTCTTCTTTTAACAAATTATACATTCCTTCCCAAGTGGATATACCAGCATCCTTATTGCAAGCGGTGTTTGCATACAGTGAAGCCATTTCTCTGTTTTCAGAATTTGAGCTCTTCTATTTCTTACCCATAGTGTTTAGTGAAAGCTTTGTATAGACGTTTGCTCCTTCGTGCCTGCGTTTTACGAGTTAAATGAGAGTAATGGCGTGATAAAGGTGATGAGATTGTTTTAAATGCAAAGGCGGATGAAATATATTATTATAACGTGAAATGACTTTCAATCAAAACAAAATCTCATTTTCCATTATTTGACAATCCATTCATTTAATCCAATCATTAAAGCGCATAACAGATATCGATATGTGGGAATATTTTCTTTGAACAATGCGCTTTTATGAATCTGCGACATTGCGATCTGCGCAATATCGCAATATCGCAAAATCGCAAAATGTAACCATTACAAATTGGAAATAGCGCAAAAGCGCAAATTGCGAAATAGCGCAAAAGTGCACATCGCAAATAGCGCAAAAGCGCATATTGCAAATAGCGCAAAAGTATTTGTTTAACATTTCGCTTTTCTGCGCTATGCGATCTGCGACCTGCGCAATATCGCAAAATCGCAATTTCAGTTTTTCAAAAGATATCTACTATTTTGCGATGGATGCGCTATTTTGTTTAAAGAACAATTTTATTGTAATCTATCATAAACTTAAGTGTTTCTTAAGGTTCTTTCTAAGGGAGTTCCCTAAGTTTATGATAGAAAGTTTTATTTTGAAAAGGAAAAACAAATCCTAATTGATTTTTTGGATTTTTTAACTAAGGGTCCCCATTTATTTAGTATTATTACTAATATTAAAAAAAAGGGGGGTTGTTGCTGGTCACAACAATTGGTGATTCACTGAAAGAAACAGTTATCTCTGAAAAAATAAAATGAACACTATATTTCTAGTAAATAAATATTTTTAAAGATAATGAAAACTATCTTAGGATAATTCAAATAAAATCTAACTATGAAAAAGAAATAAAAATCATTCGCAATTTCTTTCTAATTCCTTAAGAATAAAAACATTTTTGGGTTATCTCAAGCTTTGATCGGTGTTAACAATGAAGTAAGTGGATTTCTCCAAGTTTTGGTTTTATAATATACTCTATTGCCATAGGTATTGCCTCTGCTGCCAACAAACGTTCATAGTCTCGACAGGGTTACCTTTAAACCATTAACCATTCATTGTCCCATCCAACTAAAATTATGACTTTTTAAAAGATAAATTCATAAGACCTATTATCTCATGTTTTTGTCTTTTACTTATTTTTTATTTTAAGAGCCATTGTCCTGGTTTGGTAGCCAGTTAATAACAATGCCATTCACTAGTTATAATTAAACTGAACAAGCTGGCTCGTGATGAAACCCCTTGTCTTATATTTATAAGCCATTACCCTGTTTTGGTATGCAGTATTGGTAATGTCAGTTTCATTACTTCTTATGAACATGGTAAGTCGGCTCATAATGAGACCTCTTATCTCTTAAATTTTCATATAATTTCTTAGAATTACATTCTAAAAAATCACAACTTAAATGGATGGGGTGAAATAGTTTTATCCTTAAGAATCAATGGATGAAAATTTTCAGAGTTTTTTGAGTACCAAGACTTTGAAAAATCTTTACTTTTATAGATAACCTTTCTCTGCTCAATAAACTTATGATTATTTACATTCTCCTCAAGTTTTCAAAAGATCATGCAAATGATTGGAATAATCTTTCAAAGTTTAACATCTTATTTTAAACTATCCAAAAACTGTGATTATTACTCTAAAAATTCTTATTTACATAAAATAAATATTTATAATATTCTTCCTAAGAAATTTTCTTAAATAGTAAACAGTCAATTAGAGACTCATTAACAACCTTTATTTGCAAAAACAATGAAAAACTCTGCAGAAAGGAATATGTACAGTTTAAGAAGGGGTTACCTCCTTATGAAAAGAATTTCTTCAAGATAAGCCCATTTACAGGAAGAGATTCTCTCTTACTTGTTAGATCTTGGAGTATGAATGTATTTGAGCCTATCTTTTCAATGATCTGAAATGGTCCAAGCCACATTTTTTGAAATTTGGTATGCTTATCTTTTTCTTCATGTGCTTTATCCCATTTCAGAATAAGATCACCAATTGACAAAATTTTTGAGCCAGTAGAACTTGCATCAAAAGAAGATTTTACAAGTTGTTGATGTTTTTCATGAATAATTTTTGCTTTGTCTCTATCTTCTTCTAATTTAAGGATTTGATCATATCTCAATTGAATGGATGAAGAAGGATTTTCCTCAATAAATTGCACTAGGTTTAATGATGGAAGAGTTAAATTTGATGGTATCACAGCTTCTTTTCCATAAACTAAATTGAAAGGTGAAGTTCCTATTGAAGCTTTTTCAGTGATACGATTAGCCCATAATGCAAATATTAAAGACTTGTGCCAATTCTTTTGATTTTGATCAACAGTCCTTTTAATGATTTTGATAAGATTTTTGTTAGTAGATTCAGCCAAACCATTACCTTGGGGATAATAATTTGCTGAATATTTCAATTTAAAACCTCTTTTGACTACAAATTCCATTATACTATTTCCATAGAAGTAAGATGCATTATCAAAGACTAGAGCGTTAGGTACACCAAACCTGGTTATGATGAATTGATCTATGAAATCAATAATTGCATCAGAATTGGCTACCTTCAACGGGATTGCTTCTACCCATTTTGTAAAGTAATCAGTTGCAGTAAGGATGTACTTGTGATGTTTGGAAGAATGAGGTACTATCTCACCAATAATGTCAAGCCCCCATTGTTCGAATGGTTGCTCAATAGTCACTGGTTGCAAAGGAAAAGCTGGTTTCCTTTGTCTTCCACTTGCAGTTTGACAAATTCTGCACTTCCTTACGTAATCATGTGTATCTTTAAAAAGGGTAGGCTAGTAATAACCAGCACGAATTATTTTTTGAGCTGTGGTATCACCTCCAAAATGACCTCCTGCTGGTCCATCATGCAACTCCTGCAAAACATTTTCATCTTCAGTCTTTTCAAGACATCTTAATAAAATTGAATCATAATGTTTTCTGAATAACACATTATCAATGATCTCATATTTAATAGCCTTTAACCTTAAAGCGTGTTTACTCTTGTAGCTGAGATTAGAAGGAGCATACCCATTTTTCAAGTAATAGATAAGATCAGCATACTGAGATTCAGAATCTGTAACACTTATCTGACTTACTTGAATATCTTGATTTGGATCTTGATTTTCTGGTATGTTCTGAGCTCCTGCTAATAATCTGCAAAAACCTTGTCCTCTAACAATCTTAGCTGGTTTAATATCAATATCATATTCTTGCAAGGATGTTACCCAGTTAGCTCTCTTTTCTCCTACTTCTTTTTGAATTAATAATTGCCTCACTACAGAGAATGGAACAATGATTTTTGTATGTGTTTTCAATAGAAAAGGTCTGAAATGTTTGATTGATTTAAACACGGAAAAGACTTGTTTTTCAACATCGGAATAATTAAGCTCAGCTCCTTGCAGATTTGAGCTAAAGAAATAAATTGGTGCCTCGATTTTCTGATCATTGAGCTGTGTTAAAATAGTTGTATAGGATGTTTCGGTGGCCAAAGTATACAAAGTAAAATCTTTAGAAAAATCTGGGGTATTCAATGCTGGTGCATTAATGATCGCTTGTTTGATTGCCTCAAAGGCTTCTTTCTCTTTATGCCCCCATTTGAATACTGAATTCTTCTTGATCATAATTTGCATAGGTAAAACAATTAAAGAAAAATCAGGAATGAATCTTTTAACAAAATTGATCTGTCCAAGAAATGATTGCATGGATTTTTTGTTATGAGGTAAAGAAATATCATAAATTTCTTTCACTCTATCTGGATCAATATATATACCATCTTTTGACACAACAAATCCTAAAATTTTTCCTTCATCTAAAGCAAAGAAAGATTTCTTCGGATTTAAGGAAATACCAAACCTTCTACATCTTTCAAATATTTGTTTTAAATCATGTAGATGATTGGCTCTCTTTTTTGAAAATACTGTTATGTCATCAAGATAAACAACAATTGATTTATTGATCAGACCTTTAAATGCTATGTCCATGGCTCTTTGGAAAGTTGCTCCTACATTTATTAGACCAAAAGGCATTTTCTGATAAGCATAAGTTCCCCATTTTGTTCTGAAAGTTGTTTTCAATCTGTCATCTGGATGAACTAAAACTTGATTATAGCCTGAAAATCCATCAAGAAATGACATAAGTTCATAACCAGCTACCTTTTGAAGTATTTGTTCCATGGTTGGCAATGGGAAATTGTCTTTTAAACATGCCTTGTTTAAATTTCTGAAATCAATACAGATTCTTATATCACCATTCTTCTTCCTTACAGGTACCATATTGGAAACCCAATTGGAGTGCCTGACAGGAAAAATGATTTTGGCTTTTAAAATTTTATTAAGTTCTGATTTGATTTGACTTTCGAGATTTGGATGAATCTTTCTCAACTTCTGTTGAATAGGTTTAATATCAGGAAGCATTGGAATTGTGTGTTCAATAACCGAAGTATCATACGTTTTTAAATCATCATAATTCCAAGCAAAAACGTTTTTATATTTGTTCAAGAGTTTAATGAAAGCATTTCTTTCCTCTGGTGTTAAATTGAGTCCTAAATTAACGTTTTGAGGTTTAGAATCAGAACCAAGATTTACTAATTCAAACTTCAAAGTGGAACTTTGAAGTTTAGCATTAGTGACTTTCTTGAATCTATCTTTAATGTCATATAAATCCTCTAATTTAACAACAGATTTCGGAATGGGATTTTCATTACCTTTTGAGGCAATTTGAAAATCATGATCATCTTCGTCAATAATTTGCTCATCATATGATTTCTCTGAAGTCATGAAATTTAAAATATCTTGATCATGATAGAATACTCTCCAATTTGTGACATTATCTGGGATAGATGGACGAAAAATCAATTCTACAGAAAATCTATCAGGACTGCAATCTTCAGTAGGCAGGAGTTTAGATGCAACATTAGCTAACAAGTCAGTTGATGTATTTTGATTCCTAGGAATAGGAGAAATATTGAACGCTAAAAAATGAGTGGTAAGATCTTGTACTAGGGTTTGATAATGTTTAAGATGTCCTGAAAGGCAATGAATAGTATTCCTAATTTGTTTTATAACAATTTCGGAATCACCAAAGACTTTCAAGTATTTAACATCTAACCCTATAGCTTTATAAAGTCCTTGAACCAAGGCTTCATATTCTGTGGTATTGTTCGTACACTCAAATTCTAACCTACATGATAGCATGGTTTTCTCTCCATATGGATCAATTAAGATGCATCCTGCTCCAGCTCCATCACTAGACTTTGATCCATCAAAATATAACGACCAAAATAAAGATTTATCTATTGACTTATCTACAATTACATCAGAAATATTTATAATTCTGGAAGAATCAGATTGTGAAAAATTTTCTATTTGAGAAACAAAAGTATTTACAGAAAAAGGTGATTGAGGTGCTTCGAAGTTTCCAAGAAATGATTCGGCAGAATAACCTCCAAGGATATTGTTGTTGAATGCCACGGGCTCATTAGATTGTTCAAATTCAGTGACAGCGTGCGTCATATGTTTTTCTCGTTCAACTTTGATTTGATTTGGTTTCCCTTTGTAGGGAAGCCACATATGTGAATAATCAGTTGAGATATAACCATTAATTTTCACAGACCAGTCCCTGCTTAAGATTAATCCATAGAATTCAGGAATATCAGCAATCAAAATATCAATTCTTTGAACAATCCTAGGATCAGAAGCTAATCTGATAGTAACTGAATTGATTTCTCCTACAACTTGAACTTTAGAGCAATCCAATTGAACAATATGAACTGCTGATTTTTGTGGTTCGATATTCAATTTGGCACAGACAGAAGTAGGCATTATATTGGAGGAGGCTCCAGAATCAATCAAACAATTGTGCAGATTTTTATTGTACATCTCATAAGTCAAAAGAAAATGAGGAGTCTAAGAATTTTATTTTTCTCCAATGAGCACGGTATCAATAGCATCTACCTTATCTGGTGGCTTACCAGCTCCTCTAGTCGCTTTTGTAACTACACCACTTGGTAAAGGAGCAATTGGTGTAGCGTTTAATTCTTTCAGTAGCAACTTCTGCTGGTGTTTTAATTTGCTGAGTTCATGTAAGGAAATGTTGGCTTTGATCTTTTTCATGTCTTCAACAATGTTGTACTCCATAGGATCTGACACCACTAAAGTCTTTGTTGTCAATGAAGGAGGATTAGAAGAAGATGGCTGATTTTGAGTAGGTAACGGAGAAGTTTTCTTTGCAGGGGATTTGTCTTTGGTACTTGGAGTTGTAATTTTCTTTTTAGGAACTGTTTGCACTGGTTCCGATATAGATTTACTCCTAGTACTTACAGGCATAGCTTCTTGTTCGACATCACTATCAGAATTAGGAAGAATAAAATCCCACATTCCATGCAATTCAGCTATTTCTTCATTCTCATCTTCCTAATCTAATACTAAAGATGTATCTTCTTCTTCTTCCTCTTCCTCTGATTCTGCATTAGAGATCGCATTAGGAGGTTTAGATTCAACTTGGTTTCTTTTGAAATTTCGGAATGGTTTTTTGGTAGAAGTTTCAGCTACTTGTTTTTTAATTTCAACCATTTCATTTGACATGGTTTTAAGAACTTTCTGTAAACCTTCCATGTCGTATGGATCTTTGGCCTTTTTCTTTGAATCATCTTTGAAGCTGACTTTCTTTGATTTCCTTTCCTCAATAGCATTTTTCTTTTCTAAAGAAATAATTCGTTTTTCTACTGCAATAGCCTCTTTCATATTCTCGGCTAATGTAGGTTTTGCAGCTTTATCTACAAAAATTTCTATGTTTGAGGGTAAGGCAGTTATGTACCATTCACTTCTGACTTGTTCACTAGGTCTTGAATCTGTGTGAATTTTGTTCAAGAGTTTGTTGAATCTAGCGTTGAAATCTTTAATGGGTTCCTTGGGTTCTGCTTTCAAATTTGAGAGACCGTTGATTAAAGTAGCTATTGATCTGTCATCTCCAAATTTGGTCAAAAAATGATCGGCAAAAATGGCCCAACTTGTTATGGATCCTGATGGTAATGAAAAGTACCAGGATCCTGCTGCCCCTTGAAGAGTATAAGGGAATAGTCTGACTACAACATCTTCATGTACGACTCCATTCAAATTTATAGCCAGCATAAAGTTATTGATATGTTCTTCAGCTTGAATGTTAAGATCTGGACTAAACTTTGGAAGCCATTTTCCAGGATTGTCAGGTAAATCGTGTAAAGGTGCAGGCATGTTGACAGCTCCTGGAGTGGCCCATGGTCTAGCCATTATTGGAACAACTATTGGAGGAGTAGTAGAAGCTGGTGGTGTTTGAATAGAAGTTGTTGGAATAGATGATGTTGAGATTGATGATGATTGAGCAGATGATGTGGAAACAACTGGATTTTGTTGAGTTGGGGTTTCGGAAACAGGTAATTGAATATTAGATGAAGAACCTATATCAATTACTGATTCCGATTGAGTTTTTCTTGTCTTGACTCTACTAGGTAAAGGGAATTCTTTCGGAGAAATACCAAGTTTTTCACTTTGAAGCCTAGTAATAGGTTTTGAAGAAACAAATTTTGAGCTTACACTACCTTCAGATATTTCAGACTCATCAAGGGATAATGAGAATCCTTTCAATTTATGAATTAGATCTTGAACTTCAGGAGACTCAAGAGTTTGATTATCTGATTGTTTTGAGATTTTGGTAGTGGGTGTCTGAATATTCTTCTCAATTTCTTCTATAGGATTTTGTATTTCAGAAGAAATTGAAGAAGTTGATGAGGGTGTTTTGCTCTCAGAATGGCTTGTGGGTAAAGATTTACTTGCCATTCATAGCTCAGGCCCTCCGTCTAGCGCCAAAAATGTTGAAGCCTAGAAAATCTCTGCTTCAAACATTGGGGAAAACCACCCGGTCGGGACCTTAGGACAGCTCCTTTTCCATTTGGTATGGTGGCTCCGACTGGATTTAAAGGACCAGTTTCCTTATAACTAAATGGGTCGGTGATGGGTTGATTTGGATGGGTGAAAATGGGACTAAATTGACTGAAATAAAACTATTTAATTTAAACTAAATACTGATAAAGAAATTCTAACACTAACCCGGGTAATTATATGTGAATACAACTTAAGATTGTTCCAATTTAACAATAACCATAAAAATGTATTATAATTTAAATTGAAATGTGCAGAAACAAATAAAGATAACTCTGTTTAAGAAATTAAACAGAGTTGTATTAGCATATTGTATTCATCATTGTATACCATCTATATATACTTATGAAAAATAACGTTTCAATTATACTCAGAAATGATATATAAAAATAAACGTTGTAAAAACCAAATATATATAAATGATAGCAAATTTTAAAGCGAATATCATAAGACAAAAGAAATCAACAGTGAACAGATAGAAATACCTCATTCATCTTGAAGACTTTCAAATGAAATCTGATACTCTAATCCAGTAACTTTGATGCAAAATCAAATTCCAAGGTACAGAAATGCAACACTTCAAAGATAATTCCGCATAAAAATCACCAGATGTGATCCTTTTAAAAATATATAAGATAGTGGAGTACAGAAATGTAATCTCCAAGTCAAAAAATATTAAGATCCAGGACCCCTCTCTAAGTGCACGAGAAGGGTTTAAATACTACTTAGCTAAATCTAAAAATAGTTTATTACAAAAATTAAGGATTCGGTTCAATGACCGTCCTTTTCCTAGGCTAAAATACAGTAAAATTAAAACTAAATCTAACTATCTATGAACTTGATCTTTAAACTTGCAGGCATTTAGCATAGTTTTGAGAAGATGTGGTTGACCGACTTCAGAATTCAACTGTCCTGAAAAGACAGAGTCGGCTAGTGTAGGCGCAATCTTCTCAGTAGAATTGATGATACAATTAAGCGCACTGTGCTGACTGTGTGGCTTCACTAAGTATGTCCAGTAAGAGTCCCAATTTAATCTTGTCAGCCCTTGGATTGATTTTGCTCTTTCTTCTGCCTTTTGCCTCCATTCTGTTTGCAGTTGATGTGCCTATGGGAGATATCCTGGAACAGTTTCTGAAATCAAATTAGCTTTGTGTAAATTATCATTTACACAATCAGTAAGAGTGTTTGCCGTTGTAGCCGCCTCCTCTGCTGCCTTCTCTGCCCTTCTGATTTGTGCATCCCAGTTATTAAAAAGTATTTCTTTATGATTTTTATTAATAATGGGTGCACCAGCTTTTCTGCCTTCTTCTGTTTTTTTCCATACTAAATAATCATTGATCTTTTCATTAATCAAATCATAATCATTTCGTAAATCTACGACATGATTTGTGATTTTATCACTCTCTTGGCAAAAAGAATTCCATTGCAAGATTTTTTTGGCATAAAACTTCCTCTTGCTGCAGTAGTTGATTGTTTAAAGAGATAGTTTCTGAAATGAATTCTGGAAGCTTAGGATCATCTTTATGCTGATCTTGGATAATCTGTATTTGTTTGTCTTTATCAGCCAAGCTTTTTTGATGTCCTATTTGCATTTCTTGAATTTGTTGTTGTAACTCTTCAAGTTTCAATTGTGCTTCCTTATCGGCTTGTACCTGTTGCAATTGTTGTTGTAGAACTTTTACCTGTTCTTCTTTTTCATTCAACAAAAGTTGTATCTCAAATGCTTTGTCAATTGTTGCAGAAGCATAAGCTCCTGTCATTTGAGATAACTTAGCGAGATTATGAGTAGGTTCTGTGGCAGGATCTTTCCACAAAACATCTACTTGTTCTGCTTCAGTAGCAATTGCACTTTCTAACTTTCTCTTTTTCCTCTGTCTCTTCACTACTGCTTTGTATTTTGGGCTGTAGAATACATCTAGAGGAGGAATGTCCTCTACATTAAGTACAATTTCAGAGGAGGGTGTGATTGGTATGTGCTCTGTCACTGTGACTGTGCTGCTTGTTCATGTGCTCAAAACTTTGGTTGTCTGGACAGGGGTCTGTACATTCTGTCCTTCTATATTAATCAATTGATTAAAGCTTTCCCATTATTTATCTAATTCAATGGTAACTGATTGTTGTTGTACATTGGTTGGAGGAGGATTTGTCTGTTGAGAAGTCAAAATTTGATGTTGAGGAAGTTCTTTCGATTGCGCAGAATCTTTCACTGATTCTTCAATTTTATCTTCCTTTTCATTAGACTTATTGGAATGTTTAGAAGTCTCTCTGTCAGATTTTGACTTAGATTTATCTGTACTTGAACTGCCGTTAAGACTAACACTAGGATTTTTCTCCCTTGCGGGTTCCAAGCGTAGATTTTCCAAAGGAATAGCAGTTAGTCTTCTTTCTCTGTAAAGTTTGAATTCCTGGAATTCCTCTGGAGATAACTGCATTTGAGCTGAATTCATAACTTCTTTAAATGAATTTCTTGCTTGGAACATATCATCAAAAAGATCCTATTCCCCGGAAAATTCCCTTACTCTGATTGCATTGGTAAAATTCTTAACAATATCATTTGTGTCAAATAACCTTCTTGAAAATTTGAATAGTTGTAAGCATGTAATGTTGCTTACTTCTTTGAATGCGTGACCAACATCAAATAGTGAAAATGTTCCACAGTTTACGGCAAATTGTGGCCAAATGTCTTTCTTCTTCTCTTTTAATTCCTTCGTTAAACCTCCTTAGCCACAGGTCTGATAAGAAATCTCTCGAGCAACAAGTGTATCTGGAATATATAGGGGTAAAACATGGGGGGAAGCAAAGCTTCCAAAAACCCTAATATAGGTGAACAATTTTTCTCCGAACCATCTCGCGACGGGGAGAATGTCGACCTCTGTTTCTGGAGATAACCTTGGGGCATCTTTATTGTGCAATGTTCTATACAATGGCAGCATTATACCATGACAAATTTTGTAAAAATGGGGGACAAAATTAGACTCCCATAGTTCCTTATGGTACACATGAATAGGCAAAGGATCGTGGATAGTCCATTGCCAACCCATCACAGGGAATTTAGAGACAAAACAGATAGCGTCTATGACATAAGCAGATAAATAAAAAGGCGGATAAATCCGCTGAGAAACATTCCATTTGGACCGGTAGTGAAAAATGGCAGTGGTCAAATTATCAGATAAGATTTTGGCCCAGTCTACAATTGTAGAATTAATGGCCGCATTCAACAAAGGGAGCCATTCAGGCAAGATCATATTTATGTCAGGCTTTCCAAAAAGCCTGCATAACATGGCAGCAGCAAAACAATAAGGAGAGGTAAGTGAACCCGTACTGTACATACCTTGTTTGTTTTTCTTTAATGGTTCATCTCTTTTGGTCCACTCCTTTGTGCATTCTGACAAATTTGCATGTTCTCTGGCAAAATCTTCCATGAATTGCTTATTGTAAGTCGCCTGAGGTTCTGGAAACTTATACATTAGCCTCAAATCTTCCGTGGTGAATGACCCGATTAGCTCTTGAGCTAGAGTTCTGAATTTTCTGTCTGAAATATCGGTGCTGTCTAGCACCCATTTCACCATGTCTGTATATGGAAGAATCCTCGGCCTTGCCGCTATTCTATGCAGAAATGAACAAGCCAGTTCTTTAAGGGTTGCCTCAGATGTACTACTGGAACCTGTTGTAGCCGCAACCTTCATCACCACAGGATTTTCTTCTTCTAAAAAATTATACATTCCTTCCCAAGTGGATATACAGGCATCCTTATTGCAAGTGGTGTCTGCATACAGTGAAGCCATTTCTCTGTTTTCAGAATTTGAGCTCTTCTATTTCTTACCCATAGTGTTTAGTGAAAGCTTTCTATAGAAGTTTGCTCCTTCGTGCCTGCGTTTTACGAGTTAAATGAGAGTAATGGCATGAGAAAGGTGATGAGATTGTTTTAAATGCAAAGGCGGATGAAATATATTATTATAACGTGAAATGACTTTAATCAAAACAAAATCTCATTTTCCATTATTTAACAATCCATTCATTTAATCCAATCATTAAAGCGCATAACAGATATCGATATGTGGGAAGATTTTCTTTGAACAACGCGCTTTTATGAATCTGCGACATTGTGATCTGCGCAATATCGCAATATCGCAAAATCGCAAAACGTAACCATTACAAATTGGAAATAGCGCAAAAGCGCAAATTGCGAAATAGCGCAAAAGCGCACATCGCAAATATCGCAAAAGCGCATATCGCAAATAGCGCAAAAGTATTTGTTTAACATTTCGCTTTTCTGCGCTATGCGATCTGCGACCTGCGCAATATCACAAAATCGCAAAATCGCAATTTCAGTTTTTCAAAAGATATCTACTATTTTGCGATAGATGTGTTATTTTGTTTAAAGAACAATTTTATTGTAATCTATCATAAACTTAAGTGTTTCTTAAGGTTCTTTCTAAGGGATTTCCCTAAGTTTATGATAGAAAGTTTTATTTTGAAAAGGAAAAACAAATCCTAATTGATTTTTTGGATTTTTTAACTAAGGGTCCCCATTTATTTAGTATTATTACTAATATTAAAAAAAATGGGGGTTGTTGCTGGTCACAACAGGTCCCTTTAAAAATAATTAATTATTTCTATAGAATACAATCTGAGTGTAATTTCACCAAACTCTTTATGGGTTATTGAGAATACATGTGTCTAAGCCTCTCCACAAAATTTGAGACTTAGAGCACATCCGATGCTACCCCAAACCAACAGACCCAACTAGTAAGGAACACAAATCCACTTAACATGTAGATGAGCCCAAAGAAATCTAAAACATGTGAGTTGAAAGGACCAGACCCCTAGAAAAAGATGTCTATAATTCCAAAAGGAAGAGTGACCCAAAAATTAATCCTCAATAGATAATAACACACAATTTGAAATAAACTCTAGAGAATGAACTTATGGGCTTTCATAAACATAGTAACTCCAAGAACCAAAATGTTGGAATGTCAAAATTCCAAACCCAAATTCCAAAAGCTAGAATATTCCAAAGACTAGAAGAACCTTAACCTAGATCCTTAAAATAGGAATTACGTAAAATAATCCACAAAATAAGAGAGATTCTTACCAATCCTCTGCCAAGGAGAGAAACCTTGCTCTAGCCTTCATACTTAATCCAACTCAAATTCCATTTTCCCACCACCTTGGTAATCTGAATGGAGTATGTTAGTGTTCTTGTGCTAATTACTCTTTCGGATTATGAATTCAATGTCTTATGTGTGCTTAAGGGTTCAATTTTTCTTGTGATTTATCAAGTCTCATGAGTTTTTTTCATGTCAGTGAAAAATTTAACATAAAAACAAGATATGAACAATAGCAAATAAAGTACAAAACATCACCATACATAACATTAACACATGTATTTGATGAAAGAGTTCACCCCTCCTATGCTACATCTTCTTGGTCTAGCTTCCATGGCTTGGGCCTCTATATTATGTTCAAATTGTCAAATTGACCTGTTTACAATGCTCTTTTGCTCCTGTAACCTGCTCCAATGAGTCCATAATGGCTCAAAATGGTCATCTAGCCTCTTTCTGCACCTGAATTAGTCGAAAACTCCAAAAATTATGACCATTTACATTTTCCCCACTATTTCAGGCCCTAAACTAGCTAACTGCAATTAAACTGGCAGTCTCTACCAAATTTGGGGGTCCGCTATGTTAATCCATCATGAAAGTTAAGTGGAATTTTTAGTGCTAATTAATCATAGTTAAGCGCTAAACTTGCGCTTAAATTAATCTGCACTTAATTCTAGATTAGGCACTAATTAAATCGATTTAAGGTTAACAAAGCATGGTTTAAATCTGTAAACTCCGCATTAATTTTTAAAATCCTGCCGGTGGTCTTAGCATGGTGGTCTTATGGATCGGGGGTTGACCCTTTAGGGTTGGTCCCCGCCTTCCCTCACCATTATACAAAGTCTTATATAAATATATATGGGATCCTATGAATTTTAAGATCCAATGTGCAGGCGGGCCAGTAAGTCGTGGCGTTGTGTGGTGGGAGGTCACGGGGTCGAACCCTGGCACCTCCACCCGGACTTGACCAAATTTTTTACACTGTCATACAACCTTGGGGGGACACGTGGAGGCCCCAGGCTACACCACGTGTCCTCACCCGGTTGGCCAAAAAATGACCTAATGAAATTACACATCACCCAGAATTTTGAATGGTGCCATGCTGCCACTTGGCAGCTTACCATTCGCTGGAGAAAATACCAAACAAATGAACTTGCACAGTCAGCATGCCACGTCAGTAGTACGGACTGCTGACTAGGCATCTGACAAACATTTTTTTTTTAATTTTCCTGTTTAGCAAAGCGAACAAAATTAATTTCTGGGAGCATACAAAGACCATTTTTCGTGAAACAAAGTGCGTCGGATTTAGAACGGCGAGCACTATGTGGTCATCAGGTTCCTAGACAATATGAGAACTTTGATTTTTTAGCATAAAACTGAGCCCATGATCATTCCTGCCCACTGGAAGCTTTTGGACCCCAAAAGATCATATTCAGTTGCTAAACAGGTGAGGGTACAATTCCCTCACCTTCCCAATTTCAATCCATTTGGCCTTTGAAGGATTTATTCCTTTAAGTCCCACTCGAAGGTAGTCGACACTTCCTCTTGTCGATGTCCTTGTCCTCCTATCAAGTATGGTGTCTTTCTGTAGTTCAACAAAGAAATCTGGATAAATTATTCAATAGATAGTAGTTGAACATTCTCTCCTTGATCTTTAATCAAAGGAGGCTCATACAATCTCAAATTTTCATCATTAACAACTGAATAAATTTGCATGTATGAAGGCAAATCAAGCTTAAAGGCATTGTTACCAATCTTTTCCAGAATTTTTAAAGGACCATAACGGATTGGTTTCATCTTTTTACCTTCTCCTTGAAGCCTTTCCTTGCTAATGTGAAGCCAAAATTCATCACCAACTTGAAACTTATGATCCACATGATGTTTTTCATGCCTCACCTCGTACTTGCCTTGACTTTTCTCTAGTTTCTCCTGCACTGTTTGATGAATCAACTGAATTTTCTTTGTGAATTTCTTTGCTTTATCTATGTTGCTATGTCCATCGATAGCTACATCTTTCCCAAAGATGAAATCCAATGGCGACTTCGGCAAGTAATAAATACATGCCTCAAAAGGCGATGTTTGAGTAGAATAATGTTTTGCACAATTGTAAGCATGCTTAATATAATGCAACGGTTCATCTCACAACTTAGGATGCTTGCTGCAATATCCTCTAGGAAGATGAATAACTGTTCTATTAACCACCTCGGTTTGACCATCTGTTTGCGGATGAAATGTTTTACTCTTCTTCAACTTAGTGTCCATCAAGTCCCACAAACTTGACCAAAAACTCCCAACAAATCGAAAATCTCGATCACTTACAATAGATGTAGGCAACCCAAAATGAACCCAAACATTTTGAAAGAAAAGATGAGTTGTTTGTTCAGTTGTAACTTGCCTTTTACATGGCATCAAAATACACATTTTTCCAAACCTATCCACAACTACATACAAATAATCATGACCTCTTTTCAACAAAGGAATACCTCCTTCAAAATCCATAGAGATACTCTCCCATGGATGTGAAGGAACCGGAAGTGGTGTGTACAATCTTAACTTCCTATTAGTAGGCTTACTAACTGCACATAAATAACAACCTTTAATAAAACGTGACACACTTTCAAGCATACCAGGCCAATAACAATACCTCTGAAGATTTTCCATTGTTTTGCTTACACCAAAATGTCCCGCAATAAGAGAAGTGTGTGCTTCCCTTATGACATTCACTCTCTCACCCTATGGAATACAAAGCTTGCCCAAATGATACAACAAATTATTATGAACATGATAATCTAATTCCTTAACTTGGCGACCTTGACTCAAGTTTGCATAAACATCTTGAAAGTCATTGTCAAATGCATATTGTTCAATGTAACTTTCATGTAAAATAGAATTATTCTTGAGTAAAGTAGTTGCATTAATCATAGGCCTGGAAAGCATATCAGCAACCTTGTTGTATATATCTTTCTTATACTAGATGAACAAGTGGAATTGGTGCAAGAATCCCATCCATAGAAAGTGCCTTGTTTGCTGCAATTTGGTTCGTGATTGCAAGTATTGCAATGGTTGGTAATCGGTGTGAATGATGGTTTCATTTCCCATCAAATAGTGTTTCCATTTCTTCACACTTTGTTCCAACACAATTAGCTCCTTGTCATATATAAGATAATTTATCACTACACCATTAAACATTTTTTAATGGAATGAAATAGGCTTACCATGTTGTAAGAGGATTGTGCCCATGTCATAATCACTTACATATGTTTGAATCTCAAAGGGATGTCTCAAGTCTAGTAATGCTAATATTGGGGCTGAACTAATCTTCTTCTTCAAAGCATCAAATGATTTTTGTTGACTACCTCCCCACTGGAAGACTTTCTTAACACTTGTCAATGCATGTAACAAAGTTGCAATAGAGGAAAAATTAGCAATGAACTTCCTCCAATACTATGTTGCTCCTAGAAAACTCCTTACCTCCGTGACTGACTTGTGTGTAGGCCAATTCACAATTACCTCAAATTTAGAGGGGTCTATCTTCAGCTCACCTCCTCCAACAATATGTCCCAAATACATTAAAGAATTTTTACCAAATTCACATTTCGAATTATTCAAAACCAATTGTTATTTTCTCAAGACATCAAGCACTTTGTTCACATGCATGGCATGTTCTTCTCGTGATTTTTTGAATATCAAAATATCATTTAAGTAGACAATGAAAAAATCATCTAGAAATGGTCTTAATACATCATTCATAACTCTCATGAAAGTAGCTGGAGCATTGCAAAGACCAAAATGCATAAAAAGTCACTCAAACAATCCTTGTTTAGTTTTAAATGTGGTCTTCCATATGTCCTCTTCAACTATTCTAAATTGATGATAACCACTTCTTAAATCTAATTTAGTGAAATAATTTGCATATCTCAATTGATCAAGCAAATCATCAATCATTAGGAGTAGATAACGATTCTTTATCGTGATTTTGTTGAGTGCTTGGAAATCCACACACATGTGCCATGTTCCATCCTTCTTGGGCACCAATACAACTAGTGAAGCACATGGCGAGGTAGATGGACGAATGATACATTTATTCAACAATTCTTGGATTTTCTTATTGATTTCTACACTTTCCATTATCAACATGCAATACATGTCAATGTTAGGGAGTGGAACATCCTGCTGGAGCTGTATCTCATGTTGGATTCCCCTGTTGGGAGGTAACCCCTTTGGCTCTTGAAACATCTCGCCATGTTGACTTACCACATCAAACAAATCATATTTTAATCTATCATCACAACCTTCAAAAGATTCAAAATCCTTATCATTCTTTTGTTTTATCATAAGAAGCACAAAGTTTTTTCTTGAGTTTACCAGTCCCTTCATTTTCCCAGCATTAACCAAAGAGAGGTTTAGTTTTTTTGTGATGAGCTCTCACAATATATTCCACCCCATCTTTGAACAAGTGGTACTTGTTCTCATGGCGATAGAAGACTGTTTTCCTGTCATAGAGATATGGGCTACCCAAAACAATTCCAGATATGTCAAGCAGGCAGACCTACGTCAAATAAACGTTTTGAATAACTTTGGGATTGCTTCCGAAGGGTAATAATTTGGAGCACACGGAGTCATATTAGTATCTTCCGAGAAAGAGGAGAATGGCAGACTAACCGATCTTTCCATCAGTTAATGAAAGAGCCCAATGCGATAAAATGCATGTTGGGTTCTTGGAACAGTTCAATTTATTTTGATAATAAGAAATTTGATCTGTTCTACCGAGAAGGTCTACGGTTCGAGCCCGTATAGCCCTATAAATTCCACTAAGTGATACTACTTATATATATCCCCTCATAGTCCCTATGACTTGGACTTGAAAAGTCTTTCAGATCATATCAATCTCATGTCCTTATCGAGATCAATGGATGGGAACGTTGGACCAGAGCAGGCAGATTAGTATTTTGGATCGATCGAGATTGATCCGATACCAGATGATCACACCTATAAACTCTCTTTTTTTTTCATTTTTATTGCTAGTTCTTCGAAAAATTCGAGAGTTCTCTCGAATATCATATGTTCCAAGCAATCCATCGTGCAGTCAAAGTATCGATCGAACATGTGGCTTTTAGCTCCATCCAAACGCAACGCATTCCGTTGGGGTTTAACAAAATCCTTTTCCGTTCAATCGAAAATCCCGGCTGTATCTATCCCTTTGCTAAATATCGGGGCGAAGATCTTGATCAACTAGGATTCTCTACAATAGGTTATGTGCAGTGAACCTATTTTTGAACCATAGAAGTGGCAAGTACTACGGATATTCCGAATACCTGGAAAGGTAAGGTAAATTCTCTGGAGTTGATCCATCCTAGCTAAAGGCGAACCTTTGGTTCGTTCTCTTTCTTCACCTAATATCATCACATTGTGTTTTAGACCCAATATTTTCATATTGGGACAAACACTCTTCCTTGCCTCTAGTTCCGTTCTGGTAACATACCACAAACATGCAATCTACTGGCTATGCATATTAGATCTACATCTGGACCAACGTTTGCTTAAATCTACCCCACTATTTTATATAATACACATATTTCATGGAATGCATTCTGGAACAAACAATAGAATAAAGAAGTCTATTGGGTTGGGACGAAAAAAATTATCACCCCTTGTCCAGAAATTATGTGGACTGCAACCCAAAAGAAGCTGCCTTCTGCCCCGTTACAAATAGATCTCTATAAATTCAATTTACACCGAACCATGTTAATGGTTATGGCCCGTTCGTTACAACTCGAATAACGTGGGATCTACCGAACCAATCTGCAAAACTGTGTTACCAAAGTATAATAGGAAAAACAATAATTATCGCTCGTGGGTTAATGGACAAAGGATTGATACGAAAGAATAAATATTCTTCTTTCACGTTCAAAAGAACGGAGGGAAGATGGGATCGGGATATTTCTCCGGGAGAAATACGAAATACTTCATCTCTATCACATATTTGATAGAGGTCCACAACCGAACAACTTGTTCGAGAGTTGGGAGTTAGTCATCGATCTTTCTTTGTGGGAAAAATGAGCCCTTTATCGGACTTGAACCGATGACTTACGCCTTACCATGGCGTTACTCTACCGCTGAGTTAAAGGGGCCCCTCATCATTTATATTATGCATCGTATATAATGAGTCTACTATGGTAGAAGGATGACTATACTGGAAACTACGAGCTGAGCTGATACGAAGACTACCCATTGGTGTAGGTTCGATTAGGAACCTATAATGAGTCTACTATGGTAGAAGGATGGCTATACTGGAAACTACGGGCTGAGCTGATACGAAGACTACCCATTGGTGTAGGTTCGATTAGGAACCTATAATGAGTCTATTATGGTAAAAGAATGACTATACTGGAAACTACGGGCTGTAAGCCTACCCATTGGCGTAGGTTCGATTAGTAACCTATAATGAGTCTACTATGGTAAAAGAATGACTATACTGGAAACTACGGGCTGTAAGCCTACCCATTGGCATAGGTTCGATTAGTAACCTATAATGAGTCTACTATGGTAAAAGAATGACTATACTGGAAACTACGGGCTGTAATTCTACCCATTGGTGTAGGTTCGATCCATTGGCGTAGGTTCGATTAGTAGTAACCTACGCATTTATTCAAACTGGTTAGGGAGGGAGAGATGATTCAATTTTTGGTAGCTTTTTTTTTGGTAGCTTTTTTTATTGTCTTTACAACAATTATTTTAATTTTCCATTTTTGTCCAGAAGAGCTTAATAAAATGGTTAAAAGACGGGTTATGGAGAGAATGAGGCTACATTAGTTCAATTTTTTATAGCTTTTTTTCTTGCCTTTACAGCAAGTATTCTAGCTCTCAAATTAGGTGTATGAATAGTTTTTCTGACCTGCTTGGCCTGGCCGATGGCTAGGCCAAGCAGGTCAGAAAAAAGAGAGGAAAAGAAATAACTATTTTGAACGAAATGAGCAATACAATTGACTAGATTGTTCTTTATCCAACTGAATAATTGCAATATTCATTATATTGCCGATACAATCCGTACATACTATGGTATACACCTTTACTCCACCATTCATTTTGTTACACATGAACTCTTCCATCTTGGAGAGATGGCTGAGCGGACCAAAGCGGCGGATTGCTAATCCGTAGTACGAATCATCCGTACCGAGGGTTCGAATCCCTCTCTCTCCGTTCGTACACTATTGGTCCTGAAAACGAATAACCCCGAATCTTTCTACGGAACGGAAAAGACCCATTAACCTAGAGACTGACTTCCTATTTTGACCCTTTGAAGAAGGATAAAAATGGCCAAAAGGTCAAAACAGAAGTTATACTTTTTTTCATTGCATAACACAAAATGATAAAGTTCTCATTTTGACTGAGCATTTTAACTATGCTCAGTATTTTCTTTTTTCCGCTGTAAAGTATTCCTGTTCCATAAACAGTAATAGCTTCGCTCTTTAGTAGAAAATGTATATTTTTAATCAAAAATTATATATCACCTGGTCAATAAATTGCAAAGGTATTGTTCATGGACGAATGGAAGGATGAGAAGATATCGTTTCCTCTTTTTTTTTTTTATCAATATAAATGGGACCAATCCCTACATTGTGTATTGGTACATACAAACGATAAAATATCTTTGTCTCTACCTGCAATTATGTATGAACAAAATTGTTTCAAACCCGTTCCATCATTAGCAATGTCCAAGTGAATAGATGTTGTGAATAGATGTTCACTTTCGAGATGATCCGGGTCTAGCTCGATAACATGATCTCTTCCAATCCAATGTGAGAAAGTTACATAGTGTCTACTTTTTCCGATAAAGGGGTGTTTGCATGGGTTTGCCTTGGTATCGCGTTCATACCGTCGTATTGAATGATCCTGGCCGGTTAATTTATGTACATATAATGCATACAACTCTAGTTGTTGGTTGGGCCAGTTCAATGACTCTGTATGAATTAGCAGTTTTTGATCCATCCGATCTTGTTCTTGATCCAATGTGGAGACAAGGTATGTTCGTTATACCCTTTATGACTCGTTTGGGAATAAAGGATTCATGGAGTGGATGGAACATCACCGGAGAAACTGTAATTAATCCCAATATTTGGAGTTATGAAGGTATGGCCGGGGCACATATCATGTTTTCTGGCCTGATGTTTTTGGCAGCTATTTGACATTGGGTATATTGGGATCTGGAAATATTCTATGATGAACGTACAGGAAAACTTTGTTTAGATTTGCCAAAAGTATTTGGAATTCATTTATTCCTCTCAGGAGTAATTGCAAACCGGAAAATGCATTTTCTTGTAACCTGTAAATTTGTATCTTTGGTTATCCAACCTAATGGGTATGGCTTATGATGAGGTAAGGTTTCAAGATTCAGCTTCTTGACTATGTCTTCAGAGATTGAGTTCGCTTAAGACCCACTATCAAATAGTGTGTCATTTTTTGTATGTTTTGAGATCACTCTTACATGAAACATAACTATTCTTGTTTCTTCATTTGGAGTGTTATTGTGACAATTTGAGGAACTAGTGCTTGCTATGGCTTATTTTCCCTTTGTGACCATGGTTGCAATTTTAGTCTCATCTCCTGAATCAGATCCAAGATCTTGTTGTGTGGTAGCAGTGGTCTTTTGTTTTCCCTTATTGTTGAATTTCATAGGCCTCAATTCTGGATGAAGTTGCCAACAGTGGGCTTCATCATGACCCACTTTGGAACAATGAGTACATGTGGTTATCTCCCTTTCTTTCTTAATGGATGCATTCTTCTTTTGTTTACCCTTGAAACCATTTCCTTTTTCACCACCCTTGAATGGTTTCTTTTTACCCTCATCTTGCACATTTTTCCCTCTTGCCTCAAGATGTGTAGCTTGCACACATACCTCATCTAGACTAGTGGGATTAAACATGAGGATGGTATGTTTCACGTAACTATGCAAACCACCTATGTACTTCTGCAAATTTTCTTGGCTATGCAAATCGACTCCTAACAGAAGAACTCTTCTCCTAAATTCATGAGTGTAATCTTGCACACTTTGACCTTTCAATTGTCTAAAATTTTGGCAACTCATAATAGCTTTTTGCATGTAAGCTAGAGGATAGAATTGCCTTTTAATGGCAACAATAAAATTTGACCAAGACATTGATATATTACCCTGTTTCTTAATCTCCTCTTGTGTCTTTGATTCCCACCATACAAGTGTTGAACCCTCCATTCTCAAGGAAGTGGCAATTGCATCTTGTAGAAATTTGAATAACTGTTAAATTATTCACCGAGATTATCCTGATCACACACCATTTGAGCTTCATGCATAATACATAACCTCTTCTACTATTGATCATCAATTTGCGGAAATTAAACAATCACACATATAAACACAGTATTTATGGGAAAGCTTAAAGCTGAAAACCCCCAACTATCTGTATATTATAATGATAGAGATCATGTAACAATCATTGTACAAAATCCTCACAAGCTCTTAGTACAATCTCCAATTGTTACACACTACACAAGCTCAGATCATACAAAACACATGCTCCAATCTGCTCCACCTGTTAGCCAGCCTCTACTGCACAATCCAATATGGATAATCATGAGATCCAGGTTCAAATCCCACTAGTATGTACTGCGCAATCCTCATTGGCTTCTCCATCAATGTGTGTGCAAATCTCATGCACCAGTATAGTCACAATTGATAGTCACACTTGCTCTTTCACCTACCTCTTCACTGGTCTCCACTGAAACTGTCCATGCACTGCAGTTAACTGATGTATTCTTTAGTTGATTTATGAGTTAATAATTAGTGAATTAATTAATAGTTAATTCACACCACTCTCACTAATTGTATCAATCAGTTAGACTAGATACAACTAGCTCAACTAAGTTAAACTGAACACAACTCCATTAACTGTCTCATCAACTCCACCAAACTCTTTCACATGAGTTCTAACTGAAGTCAACCATGCAATAGCTCCACTAAACCCTAGGAATAGCGTAATTCCTTCTGTCAGCTGCATGTGCCACATCCAGGCATCAAATTGAAGTGCTCCAAGAGGATAAGATAAAGTTTAGAGTCTAAATATTATTAAGAGCTAATAATATTCGACATATCTATTTTTAGACTGGAAATCTAAAAATAGATTCCGCCCAGTATGTCTAAAAATAGAAGTCCATCTATTTTTCCCGACTTGACCAACCATCCACAAATAGCATCCTGCAACTCATAGAACATGATCTATATGTCTAAAAATAGACATAGTCTAAAAATAGACTTTGCGCCAAAAATAGCCTGCGGGCCCACTTAGTGAAGGCGACTTCTTTCCACTAAGCTCATCATCTTGTTGCAATCTCAACACTCCCTCTCAACAAGATAAGGATTATCTGCCACCCCTATCCTGCCTCTGTGGTATTCGAATTTGCTCCTGGTGAGCGCCTTCATCAAGATATCAACATCCTGATCCTCCGTGGGAATGTATGAAAGTAACATGATCTTCTGCTGCACACAATCTCTGATATGATGATACCGGATGTCAATGTGTTTAGATCTATCATGAAATACCGGATTAACCGAGAGTTTAATGCAACTCTGATTATCACAATAAATCACAGTAGGATCTAAGTGTGAACTGAACAACCCGACCAGGATCTTCCTCATCCATATAGCCTCACATGCAGCCAAACTCGCTGCCATATACTCGGCCTCTGCTGAACTGAGTGCCATGGATCTCTGCTTCCTGCTGTACCAAGAAACTGTTGTCGACCCGATACTGAAAATCCCTCCAGATGTGCTCTTTCTGTCCGTTGGGCTCCCTGCCCAATCTGCATCCGTGAAGCCACACAACTTCACCTCATCCGACTGTCTGTACCACAATCCATATCCCGATGTGCCTCTGAGATAATGCAATACATGCTTCCCCGCCTTCCAAAAGAGCTTGGTAGGCTTAACCATAGCTTGTGAAAGCTGGTTAACTGCATAACATATATCGGGTCGTGTATTGACCAGATACATAAGCGACCCCACCAATTGTCGATAAACAGTGGCATCCACTACCTCCGCTGAAGTAGCATCCTCCTTCCTCCAACCACCAGGAAGAGGAGTATCAACAGGCTTGCAGCCATGCATGTTGAACTTCTCCAGTATCTCCCGGGCATACTTACCCTGAGAAACAAACAGTCCATCACTGCGCTGCTAAATTTCCAATCCCAGGAAATAATGAAGGAGGCCCAAGTCCTTCATCTCAAACTCTCTAGCAAGATCCTCCTTGCATGAAAGTATCAACAGCTCATCACTCGTCAAAATCAAATCATCTACATAAAGTACAATGATCAGCAACTTACCCTCCACCACAATCTGATATAGGTTAGGATCCGCCTCACTCTTGGAGAATCCAAGTCCGGTGAAATAACTGTCTATCTGTGTGTACCAAGCACGAGGTGCTTGTTTCAACCCATACAACGCTCTCTTGAGCCTGCACACATGCGACTCGCTGCTAAAGATCTCGAAACCTTCGGGCTGCTCTATGTACACCTCCTCCTCAATGACTCCGTTGAGGAACGCAGTCTTCACATCCATCTGATGAATGTGCCACCCCATCTGCGCTGAGAGAGCAAGAATCGTTCGTATGGAAGAATACCTTGCGACAGGTGCAAAGGTCTCCTCATAATCGATCCCCTCTATCTGTGAGAAGCCTCGGGCAACAAATCTTGCCTTGTACTTCTCCACACTCCCGTCAACCGCCTGCTTCACTTTGTAGATCCATCTCGAACCCACCACTGATTTCCCTTCCGGCCTTGGGACAATCTCCCATGCACTGTTTCTGACAATCGAATCATACTCTTCCACCATGGCATCTACCCATGCGGGGTCCTCCACAACTTCCTCGAAAGAGGATGGCTCTGTCACGATACACTTGCTCACAAGAGCCATGTATCCAGTGTACCGATCAGGTGACTGTCTCTATCTGCGTTGTGATGTAGGTGCTCCTACAACCTTCTCTGCATCTTGAACCAGTCGCTCAGCGTCTGTAGTGCGCTTCCGCCCTCTGATGGTTGGCACTGCATGAGTGGTCTCTTCCACTCCATGAACCTCCTCTTGTGGCTGATCCACATCCTGAGGCTCATCCTTAGGAACTAATAGCTCCTCATCTGCATGCAAGTGTGGCTCCATCTCAAGCGAACACTTCATGGCTTTCTCCTCCTGAAATTTGATATCCCGTCGCACAACAGTCTTGCGACTGTCTGGAAAATACACACGATAGTTGTGGGGCATATCAGTGTACCCCACAAATATCCCAACCTTTGCGGTCGGCTCCAGCTTCTTCCTGGCATCCTTCGTCACATGAATGTAAACAGGTGAACCAAAAATCCTCAAATGGGAAATATCAGGCCTCTTACCAGAAAACGCCTCCTCGGGTGTACTCATGCCAAGTATCCTGTGAGGACAATGGTTTTGCACATATACTACAGTATTTCATGCCTCCACCCACAAGTGAATGGGTAGGCCCCGATCATGCAACATCGCCCATGCAGCACCCACGATCGTTATGTTCTTCCGCTCAGCAACCCCGTTCTGCTATGGTTTATGAGGTGCTATGAGCTCTCTTCGAATTCCTTCTGCGCTGCAAAAGTCCTTGAATTCACCAGAGATGAATTCACCACCATTGTCGCTCCTTAGAGCCTTCACCTGCTTCCCCAATTCTTTCTCAACCAGTGCCTTGAACTCACAGAACTTTGAGTATGTCTCGCTCTTCTTCTGCATGAAGAAGATCCAGCACTTACGAGAAAAATCATCAACAAATATCACATAATACCCGTGCTTTGCTGTCGAAGCTACTGAGAAAGGTCCACACACGTCTGTGTGAATTATCTCAAGGATCGTCGTGGCGCGACTATCCTTCTCGTGAAAGGTGGCTTTCACAAATTTTCCCAAGGTACACCCCTTGCACTGATCTGACTGCGCAAGAGTGCCTTTAGGAAGCCCAATAGAAATCTACTGCAGTATCTTCAAAGCTCCATGGTGAAGGTGGCCCAATCTCCGGTGCCACAACTCGCCATCATCCCGGCTCACCACTCCTTCTGCCTTGCCTGCCATTGCTGCGCAGCCATCTACTTGCTACTGATAAAGGTTCTTAACTCGAACCCCTATCCTCCGAGTCTCACCAGTTGCCTTACTACGTAGGAAAGCCTTTCCCTCACTAAAGACAACATCATATCCCTTGTCTTCTAACATCGCTACAGAGATAAGATTCTTCTTCAATCCTGGAACATGCATCACTTCCTTCAATACGAAGGGTTTACCAGACTCCCTCTCAAAGGAAATGGTACCGATACCGGTCGCACTGTATCTACCATCATCGCCCATCTCAATGTGCACGCCAAGATCTTTCTCATCCAGATCAGTAAACAAATCTCGATCTCCTGTCATGTGAAAAGACGCACCACTGTCCAGAAACCACACTGATCCCACCACACTTGAAACCAAGCATGCGATCAACGAAAAATCCAGCTCAAACTGCGAGGCTAATGCCTCTCTAGCTGCAGATCCAGCAGCCTGCTTATTTTTCTTCTTCTGCGGACAATTTGTGGCATAATGTTCGTGTTGGTGACAGTGAAAGCACTTCACCTTGGACATTTCCTGCTTCTTGCCTTTCGCACCGGAATGAGAAGCTTTCTTGCTCTTCCCCTTCTTTGCTTTTGCAGCCAAAGTGCGATTCTCTTCATCAGAGTTCCTTGATGAAGATCCGTCCCTGGTACTCCGCCTTATCTCCTCTTGCACAAGATCCGACCAAAGTCACTCCCATCCTGGCAATTTCTCTCGACCATTGACAGAGTCCTAATAGGAATGCCAACTCTTCAGAAGCCCAAGGAGAGCCAAGCTCACCAAGTCCTCATCATCTACAGTCACCCCCACACTTCCCAGCTCATCCCTGCATTGGATGAACTTCGTGAGTTACTTGGGCATACTGTCGCCTTTCTCCATCGTTATGTTTCTGAGTTATCCTTGAGCGCCAACTTCCTCTGGTCGCTCTTGCTTTGGAATAAATCTGTCAAGGCTTTCCACATCAAGAATGGAGAAGCCTTACCATGCAGGCTGGACACTATGTGATCCTTCACGCCCTCCAACAGAATCCTTCGACACTTTGTTGTCTTCTTTTGCCAAGCCTCAATTACGGCAACATCGCTAGAAGTAGGCTTTGGGACTTCTACATCTATGAACTCCTTCAACCCATTGTCATCTAACATCGCCTCCATCCTGTCCTTCCATGCAATATCATTCGCGCTGCCCTCAAGGGCATACTCCAATCGCAATCCGTTGAAAGACATCTCAACTTCGACACTAAGAAAACACTGCTACAAATTCGAATTCCACCAATACAAAACTCAACCGCTTCAATGTTCTGCAATTGCTCCAATGATCAATACTGCTCCGATACCATGTAGAAATTTGAATAACTGTTAAATTATTCACCGAGATTATCCTGATCACACACTATTTGAGCTTCATTCATAATACATAACCTCTTCTACTATTGATCATCAATTTGCGGAAATTAAACAATCGCATGCGTACATTAAAACCATAAACAATCACACATATAAACACAGTATTTATGGGAAAGCTTAAAGCTGAAAACCCCCAAATATTTGTATATTATAATGGTAGAGATCATGTAACAATCATTGTACAAACTCCTCACAAGCTCTTAGTACAATCTCCAATTGTTACACACTACACAAGCTCAGATCATACAAAACACATGCTCCAATCTGCTCCACCTGTTAGCTAGCCTCTACTGCGCAATCCAATATGGATAATCACTAGATCCAAGTTCAAATCCCACTGGTATGTACTACACAATCCTCATTGGCTTCTCCATCAATGTGTGTGCAAATCTCATGCACCAGTATATTCACAACTGATAGTCACACTTGCTCTTTCACCTACCCCTTCACTGGTCTCCACTGAAACTGTCCATGCACTGCAGTTAACTGATGTATTCTTTAGTTGATTTATGAGTTAATAATTAGTGAATTAATTAATAATTAATTCACACCACTCTCACTAATTGTATCAATCAATTAGACTAAATACAACTAGCTCAACTAAGTTAAACTGAACACAACTCCATTAACTGTCTCATCAACTCCACCAAACTCTGTCACATGAGTTCTAACTGAAGTCAACCATGCAATAGCTCCACTAAACCCTAGGAATAGCGTAATTCCTTCTGTCAGCTGCATGTGCCACATCCAGGCATCAAACTGAAGTGCTCTAAGAGGATAAGATAAAGTTTAGAGTCTAAATATTATTAAGAGCTAATAATATTCGACATATCTATTTTTAGACTGGCAATCTAAAAATAGATTCCGCCCAGTATGTCTAAAAATAGAAGTCCATCTATTTTTCTCGACTTGACCAACCATCCACAAATAGCATCCTGCAACTCATAGAGCATGATCCATATGTCTAAAAATAGACATAGTCTAAAAATAGACTTTGCGCCAAAAATACCCTGCGGGCCCACTTAGTGAAGGCGACTCCTTTCCACTAAGCTCATCATCTTGTTGCAATCTCAACACATCTTTATGTCATCTTCTTGAAGGTTCTGAATTTTGCAATAAACCTCCAATTGACGAATCCAATTATCCAACTTCTCTGCATTCACTTCACCATTTATATTGGAAGCTCAAATTTAACATCAAGTTTAAGTAAGGGTGATTTACCAGCTCCTTTTGAAGTATGTGTATGAACAAATGGAAGAGTTGTGGTAGTGGAAGATGATGATGAGTTAGGTGAAGATGGCGGTGAGGATGATGGTGGAGTGGATGGTGGCTTCTTACCATCTCCATGGTCTCCTCCTCTTGGAGGCCTTGAATTCTCTCCTTGCATCTTTACATTCCTTTCCTCATAGAGGACTTTAACCATCTCAGTCATATCAAAGAATGCTTTCCTGAATGCTCTCTCATCTTCTGTCATGATAGGTTCTCCTTCATGAGACATGCTCACTGAAGACTCAACTTCAACTTGAGGATGTGCTAGTGTTGATGACTTTGGCAACCTTGCTCTTCTTCCTCTTAACCCAATTGCAGGGCTCTCAACCAGCCTCCCTTCTCCTCTTTTGAGTTTTAACCTTGTAAGCATGACACAAACTTGCAAACAATTAGAACCTTTCTTGCACAACAAAACCTAAAGACCATGAGCTCTTATACCAAAAATGATTTAAATGGAGTATGTTAGTGTTGTTGTGCTAATTACTCTGTCAAATTATGAATTTCAATGTCTTATGTGTGCTTAAGAGTTCAAGTTTTATGCTAAAAAATCAAAGGATAGACCGAATTTAAGTTTAGACATGTGAAGAAGTGGAGTGTAGGCCCTTTCATATCCTCCAATCTTGTATGCAATCCTTTGCACTTGGTGTTGAGACATGCACAACTTTAATGTGGCTATATGCACCTCTATTTAATTAATAAGACGCATTAAGGTATTGGATGATAATATATACCCCTTCTTTTCCTAAGCATCTAATTAATGAAGTTGTTTCATTTTGTAGTGTATTTGCTTTACGATTGTGCTCAAAATTTTATGAAAATTGTTGGTTTCTTTATGGGAATGGGCTATAATGGAGGCTATCCTATTGTCAGAAGAGTGATATTTTGACTGCATTGCTTTAATAATTGTGCTAGAGTTACCGATGACAATAAAACCCTTGATTCCAATTTCAAATGATATTCATAAGCCTTGAAGTAATAAACATGCTTCCTCTTGATTGTTCATGGATTCAACTTAGACCCCATGCAAAGGTCATTTCCAATTTTCCTCTAGGATCTAGTATGATCCTCCTTGACCCCGCTTGCATTTACCACCCTTAAAAAAGTTATTTATCATTGTAGTGTTGGTTTATAATTATTTGAGTCCTTTGTATGGCTTCACGAAATTTATAACTTTCCTTTCAAGACAAAACAAATATTTTTCAGCATGTGAAAATCAATATTTCCCCTTATTCTTTAATACTCTGATATGATAAAGGACTATGTAAATTGTTGGAAAGAAAGAGGAATTGTTCTACACACTAGAGTTGGTGTGAAACATTTCTTTTTGGAGCTTGCTTGTCATGTGCTCTGTGCCTTAATGAACAAAACCAACCTTAATGATTTTTATTAATGAAACACTTTTTTTCAGCATGCTTGTCATGTGCTATGTGCCTTAATGAACACAACCAACCTTAATGATTTTTTATTAACTTTGATATTATTGTACTTTAAGGTTACATGAACTATTTAAAAAACAAATCCACATGTGAATTGGCTAATAACAACACACCAAATTCCTTTTTCAGAAATTCTAAATTATCATACCAAGAATGCACTAGTTATAATGACCAATACCCAAAAATGTCAATAAGATCACTTTGTCTACTTTATAAATTTATCTTATGTAATACAAAAATTGCACATGCAATACTAATATTAACAATCACAAAATAATAAATGACACCAAACAAGATGTGTAGAAAAGTCAACCCCTATCAATATTAAAAAAAAATCTCAACATATACAATAGAGTTACAATTTCTTGAGTTAAGGTCCCCATGTTCCTAACCCCTGCCACTGCTTCCTCCGTGCCTCTTTATGCACATGCAAACACTGAATGGTACACCCTTAGAGATGGGTGAGCATGAATACTAACTAGCACATATTATGCTCTGCTCAAATTATTATGATCAGGGCCTGATATAGACATTGCAAAACCCGAGTTTCTCCCAAGTAGCTTCCGTCCAAGAAATTATATTTATACTACATGACCATTGAAGTGGAGTCTCACAATTCTACCTAAAACGAATGAGTAAGGGCCAGCCAATCCCAAGGGAATTGGTGCTTATAATCTGAGATCATGTATATACAGCAGCTCAGTGCCCTGGACGTGATGATTCTCAGCTAAATTGTGTTGCTTTAGGTTGTCCCTTGAGCATTCTTAAGCTGGAATTCAAGCAGACCAGCGACAGAGATGAACTCGATTGGAAAACAAATATATATCTATTACATTATAGTGCAGCAGCATTTCCATTTTCTCTTTTTTTCATGTGCAATGGCATCCCTCTGTGGAATTACTACAACTTGTAGCACACGCTCCCCATCTCTAATATTATTATCAAATTTATTAGACTGAACCCGATGCGCTGCTATTGCTTGTCTAGGCTTGGTCCTTTTTGGCTTAAAAGAAGTGTGTGGAGCAGCAGCACCCACAGATAAATTCCTCTGCACCTCTGCAGGCATTGCTACGAGTGTAACACTAGTGCTGGGATTCCCAACAGCTATAACGTTTTCTTTCTCCATACCAATATTTGCGGCCTTATCAATGAGGTTGTGGACTATAGTACTGCATAATAGCACAGTATCTGTAGCTTCTGCTAATGCCAGACTCCTTGAGAGAGATGCTGTTGCTGCATCAGTGTCAACACCGCTATTATCTGTGAAACACAGTAAAAAGGTCAGTTAAATCCTAGCTCAAAAAAGTTCATTATACATCTCTTAATGGATCATCCTGTTGGATGACAACTATGAATCCATGTAACATAGTAAGAGTAAACTTCAACAGAGTGTAAAAACTAAAAACTGAAGCCTTGATGCAAAACAAGACAAAGTTAACTTACCTTCCATTTTGAAGTGAAGAAAGATTGCTTTGTGTTTAATAATACAGGTCAATATTTCATACAAGCTGTGGAATACTGGATCATATCTACTGATTGTCTCAGATTCGTGTTACATTGCTCCTTGATACAAAAGGAAAACTAAGGAACATATAAGGTTAAGCCTGAACGAGCCTTTGTCCATATCAGATAAAACTAGGGTCTATAAAACAAACATTGCTGCCTTATACAATAATAGACTCGTGAACTTCAGCTTAACCTTTGACACCCATACATCTCTTTCATGGCTTTCATCATTCTCAGTTCTATCTGTGCAATGTCTTTTATCGACATTTCCGTCACTTCCCAGACCTACTACTGCCTCATGTTGATTCCTGCACCCCCTTGTTGGGATCAATGATTTAGATGTGCCTATGTGGAATCCCCCTTCCCTATTTTCCGAAGCATGTGCTAGAACTTGTTCCTCATAAGCTGGTTTTGTACTTCCATCAGTATTAAAATGACTTTCCTCAGTGTCAATTTCCATAACTCCTGAAGTTTTTGGGCATGACCAATCCCCATCTCTTGAATGAGTGGAATTTGCGTTCATTAAAATGCAAAAAATGAAGTCCTCTCAAATAGAGTGATGTCATTTGAAAGATTGTAGCATATTAATGCTTCTGGTGCATTGCTTGATGGAAGATCATTCAAATCATAGTTCTAGGTGTGCTCTGTTACCTCAGGAATTTTCAAACCTTTAATCCCTTCCTGTGACAGGATGTGGAATAGTGCAACTTTCAATGTTCCAGGAATCAAACCATGCTACCCTGCTTGATTGCCCCCATTATCAACTGTCTTACTAAGTATTTGCATTTCTTTCTTTTGCTTTGGACAAAAACCAGCATCCACTGCAACTTGCCTCAAAATCTCTGGCCATGTAAGGGAATTTAAGAACCCTTTCCAATCAAAGCTTCGATGTTTTACAACTTGGGCTAATCTCAGAAAGTTGTCATTATTTATAACACAATCACATTGAATTCGTTTGCAAGTACTGACAAAACTATGAGGTTCACTTTCTACATCTTCTAGAAGAAATTTCTAAAGAGCAATATGAATTTGCCCAAGTTGCTTTGAATCATGGCTCTGGAAAACCTGAAGAAACTCATTCTGATTGAAAGGGAACAACCCAATCATGTCAGCTAAAGAGTATAAGACCATGAACATATTTCGGACATCCTTCTTTAACTCCTTCCATGGATGGGCCAGATAGAGTTGCTATAATTTCAACGAAGCTGGTGAAAACCTCCCTGATAAACCTTCGTGATGTATGGAATTCAGTCTGCAAATTTTACCGGTTTTGACACCAACTGCTTTGGATGTAATTCAGACTTCACAATTCTAAACACTCCTCCTCAATTTAAATTTCCGACTTTCTGGACTGCTTCTTTGCAAGTCTTTTTTTGGTAGCAGTAATCTTTACACTGTCTTTCTGCTTATGACTCTTGAACACTTCCCTTGAGCTTTGAAGTCTCCTTTCTTCCTGAAATACGCTATGTTTCAGCTTCAAAAATATAACACTCTTCCACTCATAAGGTATACCAGCGTATGTATCTGTGATTCCTCTAAATGTTTCATCAGCAATTTGCATTTCCCTATCCATGTTTCCAATTTTTGCATGCATTGGGGTATATCGATTGGGAAAAAGGGCCTTTTTGCCAAATCTTCCTGCTGTGAATTTATCATGCCCAGATTGAAAGTACATTGAGAAAAGGGTAGATGTAGGGACTTCATTAGCAGAAACTTTGTTCGACTGAATTAAATGTAACTTAGGTAAATGGCAGCTTCTCCCCGTCTTTTTCCTTGCTTGCATAAGTTGGACATCTTGAGAATTTATGTGATGCAAAAGACTGTACTTATGACCTTTCTGCTGGAATGGTTGGCTATACTCCAGAGCAGAAGATTCATTGTGTTGAGTTGAAATGCGCAAGCCATCAAGTTGTTGAGTAGGATTGTTAGTGTTTGTTTCTAGTGAGCTCTTACTACTAGGACTCCTGCCACTGGTGTCTTGCTTGTTATGGGTTACAATGTCTTCAATGGAATGTGAGGAAGACCCAAGATTATTGATCTTCTCTATTTGTATATCCGGGGCTATTGATCCTTCCATTCTACTTTCGACTTGCAGTCCTGTTGTATATTCTTCCTTATATCCACTGTGGGTTTCTTTAGAAGTTTCATTTGATACTTCTATAGAATAATTTACAAGAGCTATTCCTTGCTCTACCTTATGGAATACCTCAATTTTCAGAATTAAGGTAAGGTGTCTGCCAGCTGGTGCTTGAAGATGCATTACTGGAACTTGACTCACATTACTAGTTTCCTATCTATCCATTTCACTTCCAGTATAAATGTCTTTAGTAGGGTTAGAGATTTCTTGTGATAGAGTAACAGATAGATTTAAATTATTTTTACTGTTAGAGTCGTCTGGTGTAGCAACACTCATTGCCAATGAATTATTGTTAGCCAACACTTCGTCACAAACTGATTGATGTTTAAAACCAGTACCAATATGAAAACAAAGAGAAGTATTAGAATCAATATGCTTATTTTCCTTGTAGCGAACCTAGTGCTTATATTCATCTTTGAAATGTTTACAATCATGGTGCTTTATAGTGCAATTTCGATTAGACTATCCCAGCCTATAGTTTTCAGGTTTTCCATTATCATCCTTGTATCTGTCCTTGCTATATGCCCTCTTCCTGTACCTGTCTTCTCTGTTCCTTTCATCTCCATAACTGTCACCCAATTTACTTTCCTTGATGTATGCTTCCACCTTCTTTCAGGCCAAATGTCTCATATTAAATTATTGTCTTTCATCGCCCACTTGTGAAACTTTCTTGGAAGTATCACCTCCAATCTGAAAAGGTAAAGAGACCTTTCCCTTCATTTGAGAATTACTATTGAATTTGTCTTCCTCTAAAATTGCAGAATCTCAAGGACACTGAGGATTCATTTATTTGGTTTCGACCTTACTGTTTTTGGACAGCGAATTTACTGAAGTTGTTTCAAGACTATCATTGCTCACTTGGTCCTTTACTATCACAAAAGCGCTAAACCCCATTTCATCCTCCTCTGGCTCATCCCCTATTCTTGAGTTGTCCTCATTGTTTTCATTTCCAGATGAGTTTTTGCCTCCCCTCTTCTCATGCTAGATGTGGTTTTCAGCCTCTTCCTTTTCCTTAGATGTTGCATCTCTTCTATCCAACTCTTCCAATTCTGCAATAGCCCTTCTGTTCAACTCTTTCAATTTTGCAAGAGCGTTTGCCTGCTGCTCCTTTGATCTCTCTTCTTTTTTATGAGTAGATGCCTCGATTTTACCATCTACCTTCGGAGCCCAGGGAGATGTTGCCCTTACTTACACAGGTTTTTCATTAACTGCCCTTACTTACACAGGTTTTTAGTCCTGATGATGAACCACACTGGTTGGTTCGAAACGCGTCGACTTTGTTCATGATAATGTGATTTTTACCGAAAGATTTCTGCTTAATAGACACCCCATGTTGAACAAAAGGAGGGGACTCGTGAAACTTGTGAAAGTTTCTTGGAAGTATCACCTCCAATCTGAAAAGGTAAAGAGACCTTTCCCTTCATTTGAGAATTACTATTGAATTTGTCTTCCTCTAAAATTGCAGAATCTCAAGGACACTGAGGATTCATTTATTTGGTTTCGACCTTACTGTTTTTGGACAGCGAATTTACTGAAGTTGTTTCAAGACTATCATTGCTCACTTGGTCCTTTACTATCACAAAAGCGCTAAACCCCATTTCATCCTCCTCTGGCTCATCCCCTATTCTTGAGTTGTCCTCATTGTTTTCATTTCCAGATGAGTTTTTGCCTCCCCTCTTCTCATGCTAGATGTGGTTTTCAGCCTCTTCCTTTTCCTTAGATGTTGCATCTCTTCTATCCAACTCTTCCAATTCTGCAATAGCCCTTCTGTTCAACTCTTTCAATTTTGCAAGAGCGTTTGCCTGCTGCTCCTTTGATCTCTCTTCTTTTTTATGAGTAGATGCCTCGATTTTACCATCTACCTTCGGAGCCCAGGGAGATGTTGCCCTTACTTACACAGGTTTTTCATTAACTGCCCTTACTTACACAGGTTTTTAGTCCTGATGATGAACCACACTGGTTGGTTCGAAACGCGTCGACTTTGTTCATGATAATGTGATTTTTACCGAAAGATTTCTACTTAATAGACACCCCATGTTGAACAAAAGGAGGGGACTCCCCTCTTTGACCAATGGTCATTTGAGGCATTGCCTAAAGAGTGCCAAATGGCTTTCTTACATGTTATGGTGTACTGGACAGTGCATTTTCTTGTGTGCCCTTACCACAATTTTTGGGCCTACCTTCGTACTTATTGTCATAGAACTCCAGAAAGGTAGGCTTGCTCGAGTCCACTACTCTAGCATTTGGTACTCCCTCCAATAATCTGAAGTAACTTTGTTTTGTTTTGGTGGTCCTCGTTTCCCTGTTTTCTACCCATGTAGGAACTAGGGAAGCCAAGGTCTAGGAGTCCTCTGATTGGTTGTCCCAAAGCTAGTTTTTCCAAGGGTATTAGGGTGAATAGGACCATGGTAATTTCGACTTGCATTATTCCCAAACTGGGCAAGAAGCTGAGATAACAGTTGTTGGTTTTGTTGCCATTGAACAGCCATAATTTGCGCGGTCTTTTCGCAAGACTGCTTCTACCAATCTTCCATTGAAACCTTCCCTGAAGATCCTAGGTCTGTGACATCTATTGTTTTTCCATGGCACTAGAGAATCTAGGTTAGGGTCTTATAATCTTTGACACCACCAACTCAAATGCCACAACAAACTACTTTGCACAATGGAATAAATACAACAGTACATCAACACGTGCACAAATATGCAACTTTTTACAATTTTTCAACAACCCAACTTCGTTATATTAACAAACTGTAATACCACTGTCTAGGGCTCCCATACTAGGGATCATGGCCCTCATACAATCACTAATACAAGGATAAACAACTAGGGTTTGGTGTCAACAACTATGACAACCAATATACTCTGAACAAGATACAACTGATCGTCTAGCTGATGTAGTGCGCTTCACAGCGCCTCTTGGTCGTACCCTAAACACAACTGTTGTTCTTGTTACCCACCATTTTGTGGGTGATATCCCCAGGTGAAGCCCCCAAATAGCTCGTTGTGCCATTTCTCTGCCACCTGAGCCAGCCATGTGGTTCCTCACCCATTTGTCATGATCGTATGTTTAAAGGTGGGCCACCCGAACCTAAAGGTATGCCTTCTCATTTGGTAATTAAGTATTGTAGTTTGCTTATCATGGACACTTTTGGGCATGGATTAATGGGGGGATTTGGCAGAAAGAGTGGGCTAGGTCTGTGCTTCTGCCCCTAGACCTCTTTTGGATGTTACCCTTGGATCTTAGTCCCGTGGGATCTCTTTTACTAACCTTTGGGTTTTAGGGCGGTACTACATGAAAAACCCTAATTTTAGTTGTGTGGTCCCACTCCCTCATCCACATACATTACTCTCCTTCCATTCATTATAGTCCCATTCATTATTCTTCCCACCTGGGTCCACATTTTCCCATTGGGTCCACATAGGGTTGGCCTCCCCGGGTTGGCCTCCCCGGGTTGGCCTCCCCTTCCCCTTGCCCACACCTAGGGTCGGGCTTGGAACAATGCCCCAGAGGTTGATGAAGTTGAAAAGAACAAGTAAAAGCATAATTGGCCACATTTAACAAGAAAATGTACCACAAGATACAAAATATGGTAGGGACAAACACATTTAGCACGTGGGAAAAATCAAATGCATGAACTCTACCTCATACCCATGGCCATCACCCTGGTTCCATAGGCCTTAGGTGAGCCTCCTTTATCATTCAGGAACCCATGATTGTCCTAACCCTTGGTGGGAAATGAACCGCCCTACCTTAAAAGAGGTATCCAGTGCTATACCTTACACGTCATGCTCTTATCCTTTGAGCCCCGAGAAGTTAATCAAAGAAAAATCATAAAAGGAAAATGACGTATAAAGAAGGGTGGAAAAATCAAGGACAGGGTATCTCATGCACCACGATTGCTCCCTCCTATACATTATATACCCAAGTGTGGGCTTCCCTTTTACTAGCTACCTTTGTACCTCGACATGTGGCTTAGGATTGTCTCTTTCATTCCATTCATCTCTTTATTACATGCCACCACCATTTGAAGGATGTACCTTTGACATATTATCCCCTCTAAAGGTAGAAACCACTTAATAGAGTAATTGGTTAACCCCCTTTGGAGCTTGGGGACATTAGCACATCTGAAAGCCCACTATGGAAGGGCATGCCTTTATGAAGTACCTACCTGTTGTCCATGGTTTGTAAGCTCTTTAACTCGATTGCTTTAAATGACTTGTTGTGCTGGAAGGCTAGGGGACGCATTAGATCTTATAGAGAATTGAAGATGGTCTCCATTTTGGGTTTGGACTCCCTATACGAGGTCCTAACCCTCCAGAGGGATACATTGGCACATGTAGGGTGTGTGTAGAGATCCACGGGCCTCCACAACAGTAGACAACACTCTACAGATCCCCAGAGGTGTTCAGAGATCGCTCGAGATTCATCTATTGGACGAGGAAAATGCACTTGGTTCACCATGCCTAGTCGGCCCACAGTTCTACCATGCACTTGGCAGATGGCCCAGGACTTGTATGTTGATGTGGCATCACTTACATCATCATCTGAGCCCTTCCAAATGGTCTATAGGCATCTTTGACCTACTTGGAGACCCATGAGGTTACTTCTGTGCCTCCACACCCATTGGGAGCACCACAGGTTCATTATTTGGAGAACAAGGGGCCAACCCCTTGTCCACTACTTTTGGGAGTCCTATTCATCATTGTGGCACTTATGGACTTCATCAAGCTTCTTAGATGGCCCAACGAGATGCATTATTCATCATTGACCTCTTGAGAGGCTTATTATTTCGTTTATGAGCTAGTTTGGTGGGCTTGTCACCAAAAGTTAGTTATTTTGCACATTATTTTATTTTACGGGCTAATGTAGGATCAATTAGCTAAATCGAACTCATTAGAAGTTTATAAATACAAGTGATGAGGATTAATTTTAGCATCATCACTTGGTTGGACTTGTATCTCTTTAGAGAACTTTGCTATCCTACTTGGATGATGAATTTTTGGAGAATGGAATGAATTTTGATGTTTGGATTTTTTTTCGTTTGTCTTGGAGCTTCTTGATTGGAAAATTGTTGATGGTTGGATATACTCTTAATACATGTAAGTACAGTTAATGCTATTTTTCTTCTTTATCTTGTCACATGCATTGTTGCTGTATTTTCGCTATATTAGGGCTAATTTGTTGCATCCATTATTGCGAAGCTGTGGAAATTGGGTTTCTAGATAGTGATGCATCATGTATGGGCCGTGTATTATGAAAGAATATTCCTAGAGGTGCTTCTTTATTGAATTTCACCTTGATAAGCCATCATTTTTCCAAAACAAAGTATAAAGTTCTTGAAGTTACTTTTGTTGTTGCCCTAAAGGTCTGTGAAGTTGTCTTTAAGGCCTCCTTGACATAGAAAATTGAATTTCCATAGTCATTATAACTCGTGACTCCGACATATCCCCAAAAAACTAGGCACTGGTCCACCATAAATGTGATCAATCCAAATTTTTCTCTTCTTTCACCTTCTTTTTTCAAGGTCTAGCCTCGTAGGTCTCCTAGGGCATTGTTTATCTTGCAAACCATCAATATGAAAAGTTTGATCTCTTGGCATCATCTGCGTTGGGGTTTCTCCTAGTCATCCTCAAATTTTGAAGCAATTCTGACAGTCAAATTGTGAGATACCTCGAGCCCTAGCCCCAAGATCAAATCTTGCCCTTGGTTTCCTTAGGCCAAAGAGCTCATAGGGATACTAACCTTGTTTTGCGTTGAAAATTCATTCTTTGATCCCTTTCCCCTCCGGAATAGGTCAAGTGCATCATTGGTTACTAGAACCTACCCCCTGGACCTACCCTCCGGGTCCACTTGGTCCCGTATGGTCCCACAAGTCATTAAGAGTAATTATTCAAGAAATACTTGGAATCCAAGTCTCTATAAGAATTTTAGGGTTTAAAGGCCTCCATTATAAGATACATTCTATAAACCTTAACCTTGAAATTCCCCTTGAGCCCTTCCTTGAGAGCCTTCAACATTGCCTTCCAAAGCAAGCAAGCCATATATCTGAGCCTCTCTCATGAATAGGCCCCTAGGATCACCCCTCACCCTATCATTGCCTACTCATTTATGGTCCTTATCATATCGAGTCTCCTCCCATTGGTGCAAGTCCGTAAAAAGTAGGGAGCCTTAGCCGAGGTGACAGTGGGCTATTGCTCTATTTGTTGCCCTTGATCTAGTAGTAGCCCTCCAAGGACCCCCCTTTAGAGCCCCTACTAGTTTGAGTGGTAACAGGTCCATCTGCGCCCAATCTGCTGCTCTCCCTCTACCAATGGATCCTGCTCCTTTAGGTCACTGAACACGGCACCAATCTGCCCTCTAGCTGATCATTAGTCCATCAACGAATCAACACATAGGGTCTTGCGAGTTGTTCACAAATTCGTTTGGGAACAACTCGTTGATTGCCCACTGCTGCTCCTCAGCTCTTAGGGACTTCTTCCCTCTATTTCCTTCCTATGTTGCTCCAGTGAGGAAAACGTAGGGCATGGAGGGCTGCCCACTATGACTGTCAAATATCCTTCTCCAACTGTCCACTTAAGGATAACTCACTAGCCCACTTAGGCTTTTGTTTCTTCCTTCAAGGGATCAACCACTAGGCCACTTCACTTCACCCTTCTTACGGTTGTCAACATCCTTCTTAACAACTGATCTAGGGCACAACAAAACACCTACTTGTTGCCCTCCTAATAGACACAAGATGCTCAACAACAACTATCCTAAACTAGGACTCTATCCACTAGCAACAAGTCAACTTGAACACATCAACAACATACGTTTTCTCACATTCTGCGCTAGTGCATACTGTTGTAGGCTCTTCAGCCTAGTTAGGTTTGATTATCAGTCCACTTCAACCCTACTTTCCTGCTCCAAAATCCTCTTCTCAACAAAGATTATAACTCATTGGTAATGAATTATGAATATGATGCTTCGTGAAAGTTGTTTCATTTCATTTCATTTTGATAACATTTCATTTTTATATAATTTTGGTGGTCATTGATGATAAATGTTATGTATTGAATTTTGAAAGCTTGAAACTTTAAGATTGATGAATCATGAGACTTGAAATGTTGCATGTTACTAACTTGTGGACGTGGTTGATCAAGATTATAACTTCTAAATGATTGATGTTATATGGTTCAATCTATGTTTTTATGCATTTTATATCTAATTCATCATTCTACATGCTTTTGTTGACATATATGCATGAAAATATATATTATATAAAAATTCGCTCCCGAACTAGGAGCTTTTGAAAATGTCGGTCCTCGCTCCCGCTCCTGCTCCCTAGTAACCTTGTTTACACCAGCATTGGAAAATTTGGGTTTTCCCTCTTTATCAACACTATAGCCCATGGGGTTGGATAGGTTATTTCATCCTCCCGTGGGCAATTAATCCATAGGGGACATTATAGTCCCCTTCCAGACATTGCTTATCCTCAAGCAATTGCATGTTCAGGTGCAACATAATTTTCCTTTTCATCAAACTTAACCCATACATCTCTTTCATGGCTTTCATCATTCTCAAGTTCTATCCATGCAATGTCTTTTAGCCTTATTTCCCTCAATTCCCAAACCTACTACTGCCTCATGATGATTTCTGTATCCCCTTGTTGACAGCAATGCTTGAGATGTGCCTATGTGGAAACCATCTTCCCCAGTTTCCGGAGCATGTGCTAGAACTTGTTCTTCGTAAGCTGGTTTTGTACTTCCACTGGTATTCAATTCTTGAGAATCACTTTCCTGAGTGTCACTTTCCATAACTCCTGAAGTTTTTGGACATGACTAATCTCCATCTCTTGAACGAGTGGAATTTGCTTTCAAGTAAAATGCTGAAAATGAAGTCCTCTCAAATAGAGTGCCATCGTTTGAAAGACTGTAGCATATTAATGCTTCTGGTGCATCGCTTGATGGGAGATCATTCAAATCATAATTCTGGGTGTGCTCTATAACCACAGGAATTTTCAAACCTTTAATCCCTTCCTGTGACAGGATGCAGAATAGTGCAACCTTCAATGTTCCAGGAATCAAACCATGGTACCCTGCTTGAATGCCCCCATTATCAACCCTCTTACTAAGTATTTGCATTTCCTTCTTTTACCTTGGACAAAAACCAGCATCCACTGCAACATGCCTCAAAATCTGTGGCCATGTAAGGGAATTTAAGAACCCTTTCCAATCAAAGCTTCAACGTTTTACAACTTGGGTTAATCTCAGAAAGTTGTCATTATTTAGAGCACAATCACATTGAATTCGTTTGCAAGTACCAACAGAACTATGAGGTTCACTTTCTACATCTTTTAGAAGAATTTTCAGAAGAGCAACATGAATTTGCCCAAGTTGCTTTGAATCATGGCCCTGGAATACCTAAAGAAACTCATCCTGATTAAAAGGGAACAACCTGATCATGTCAGCTAAAGAGTATAAGACCATGAACAGATTTCAGACATCCTTCACTGAATCCTTCCATGGATGGGCCAAATAGAGTTACTTTAATTCCAATGAAGCCAGTGAAAACCTCCCAGATAAACCTTCGTGATGTTTGGAATTTAGTCTGCCAATTTCAGTAGTTTCAACACCAACTGCTTTGGATGTAATTTAAAGGTTTCTCAATTCTAAGCACTCCTCCTCAATTAAACTTTCTGACTTTCTGGATTGTTTCTTTGCATGTCTTTCCCTGTTGCAGTAATCTTTGCACTGTCTTTCTGCTTGTGACTCTTGCACACTTCCCTTGAGCTTTGAAGTCTCCTTTCTTCCTGAAATACGCTATGTTTCAGCTTCAAAAATATAACACTCTTTCACTCATCAGGTATACCAGTGTATAAATCTGTGATTCCTCTAAATGTTTCATCAGCAATGTGCATTTCCCTATCCATGTTTCCAATTTTTGCATGCAATGGGATATATCGATTGGCAAAAAGAGTCTTTCCGCTAGATCTTCCTGCTATGAATTTATCATGCCTAGATTGAAAATACATTGAGAAAAGGGTAGATGTAGGGACTTAATTAGCAAAAGCTCTGTTTGGTTGAATTAAATGTAACTTAGGTAAATGGAAGCTTCTCCCCTTCTTTTTCCTTGCTGGTATAAGTTGGACATCTTGAGAATTTTTGTGATGTAAAAGGTTGTACTAATGACCTTTTTGCTAGAACGGTTTACTATACACAAGAGCAGAAGATTCATTGTGTTGAGTTGAAATGCACAAGCCATTAAACTGCTGAGTAGGACTGTGAGTTTTTGTTTCTAGTGAGCTCTTACTACTGGGACTCCTGCCATGGGTGTCTTGCTCATTATGGGTTACAATGTCTTCAATGGCATGTGAGGAAGACTCAAGATTTTTGATCTTCACTATTTGTATATTCCGGGCTGCTGATCCTTCCATTCTACTTACGATTTGCAGTCCTGTTATATATTCTTCCTTATATCCACTGTGGGTTTCTTTAGAAGCTTCATTCAATACTTCTATAGAATCCTTTACAAGAGCTATTCCTTTCTCTACCTTACGGAATACCTCAGTTTTCAGAATTAAGGTAAGGTGTCTGTCAGCTGGTGCTTGAAGATGCATTATTGGAACTTGACTCGCATCACTAGTTTCCTGCCTACCCATTTTACTTCCAGTATAATTGTCTTTAGTAGGGTCAGAAATTTCTTGTGATAGAGCAATAGATAGATTCGAATTATTTTTACTGCTATAGAAATCTAGTGTAGAAACACTCATTGCCAATGAATCATTGTTAGCCAACACCTTGTCACAAACAGACTAAGGTTTAAAAGCAGTGTCAACATGAAAACCAAGAGAAGTATTAGAATCAACATGCTTATTTTCCTTGTAGCGAACCTGGCGCTTAGATTCATCTTTGAAATGTTTACTATCATGGTGCTTTATGGTGCACTTTTGATAAAACCGTATACTTCTCAGGTTTGCCATTATCATCCTTGTATCTGTCCTTCCTATATTCCCTCTTCCTGTACCTGTCTTCTTTGTTCCTTTCATCGCCTTGACTGTCTCTCAATTTACTTTCCTTGATGTACGCTTCCACCTTCTTTCGGGCTGGATGTCTCATATTAGATTTCTGTCTTTTGCTGCCCACTTGTTAAACTTTCTTGGAAGTATCACCCCCAATCTGAAAAGGTAAAGAGACCTTTCCCTTCATTTCAGAATTGCTATTGAATTTTTCTTCCTCTGAAATTGCAGAATCTCCAGGACACTGAGAATTCATTAGTTTGGTTTCGACCTTACTATTTTTCTACAACGAATTTATTGAAGTTGTTTCAAGGCTATCATTGCTCACTTTGTCCTTTAATAATAGAGAAGCATTGACCTCCGTTTCATCCTTCTTTGGCTCATCCCCTGTTCTTGAGTTGCACTCATTGTTTTCGTTTCCAGATGAGTTGCTACCTCCCCTCTTCTCAGGCTGTCTGTGGTTTTCAGCCTCTTCCTTTTCCTTACATGTCGCAGCTCTTCTGTCCAACTCTTCCAATTCTGCAATAGCCCTTCTATTCAACTCTTTCAATTTCGCAGGAACTTTTGTATACTGCTCCTTTTTCCTCTCTTCTTCTTTATGAGTAGATGCCTCAATGTTACCATCTACCTTTGGAGCCCACAGAGATGTTGCCCTTGCACAGGTTTTTCAATAACTGCTAAACTAGACACCCCATGTTGAACAAAAGGAGGAGACTCCCCTCTTTGACCAATGGTCATTTGAGGCATTGCCTGAAGAGTGCCAAATGGCTTTGTTACATGTTTTGCGGTACTGGCCACTGCATTTTGTTGTGTTCCCTTATCACAATTTTTGGGCCTACCTTCCTACTTAATGTCATAGAACTCCTGAAAGGTTAGAGTTGACGGAGTCCCCTCCTCTAGCATTTGGTACTCCCTCCAATAATCTAAAGTATCTTTGTTCTGTTCTGGTGGTCCCCGATTCCTTGTTTTCTGCCCATCTAGGAATTGGGGAAGCCAAGGTCTAGGAGTCCTCTAATTGGCTGTACCAGAGCTAGTCTGTCCAAGTGTATTAGGCTGAATAGGAACATGGTAATTTCCGCCTGCATTATTCCCAAACTAGGCTAGAAACTGAGTTAACAGTTATTGGTTCTGTTGCCATTGAGCAACCATAGTTTGCCTGGTCTTTTCCCAAGATTGCTTCTGCCAATCTTCCATTGAAAACTTCCCTGAAGATACTGGGTCCGTTACATCAACCCAATTGCTCACAGGTTGTCGAGGTGAGCCAGCTCTGATACCACTGTAATGTGCTAGGGCAATTTTTTGGCCCTTAGGGTTAATTCAATGAAATATATGTTGTACAAAAAATACAGTACTATCCACAACTTTTTCCACAAAGATCATTGAATACAACAATGAATGAATATAAGATGTCAATTGCAACACTAAAGTAAAGATAGACAGTATAGAACTTCAATGGCTTGTATTGATCCTGTTGTCGCTGCGACCAACACCCTCCAAAAATTTTCCTACACTTGAATTTTGGAGCCTACTTGTGACCCTATGATCTGTTGTTCCTTGATCGCTCGTAGTCCCTTCATGGTCAGTTGATGTTTCTTAACTGTCAAAGTCACTTGTTTACACATGCTTAGCTTTCGATGCATTCACAAGTGCTCTTCTTTCAAGCAAGCCTAGCAGTCTGTGTATCTTAGAGGGCAGTGATTGTGCAACCCATGGAGACAAAGACTACGCAGTGTTTGTTGACAATCAGTGCACAATCCCAAGATTGAAAATTCCCTCACTGTTGATTGCAATTGTATCATCTCCCAGGTGAGTTTTTTTAGCTCTCTTTTGTGCGCTTTGGTTTCCATTAGTGTCACTTTCATTTTCACGACTATCGTTTTTGCTTGCTTTCACTTCCACAAGTGGTGCTTTGTGTTTTCTTCACTATCACATGTGTCACATTCACTTTCTTAAGCTTTTTCAAGTGTCGTTTTCATGCTTTCTTATTGTCACAACTGGCGCTTTTAATGATTTTCACTCCTGCATGTGTCGCATCTTAGTGCATCATTAAAGGCCGCTCTAGCGCATTCTTCTGCAATGGTCGATCATATACATCATAAGAATAGGTGCTAGACACTTCCCCACGGCTTAGTGCACTGTTTGGTTGCTGTCAACACTCCTATCATTACTTGTATTCTAAGTGTCACAATGTGACATTTCAACTGTCGCACTTAGAAATCAGTGTTGTTTTGTTGTTGTTTCAAGGTGTGCATGTGAATCTTGACTCTTATGACGTGTGTTGAGGTTATATAAGTGTGAGATCACCATTTCATGGCTTGATTGCATGTTTTGTTCTCTCTTGCCTCATTGGTCCCACACTTGGCCATTTTAGAGCCTTCACTATCTTTGCAACTTGCTCAATCTTCAGACAACCTTCCTCCCTCCTGGAATTGTGCATTGTGCATTCCTAGGCCACTGGGAAGCCCCTTTGTCTCTTGAAACTATGCACTACGCAATCCTAGAAGACGATCTCCTTCCTCCATCAGCACACTGAGCAACCTTAGAACTTAAGTCCTCGATTCAGCTCCTTGATTCTGTAAACTAGGCAATTCTTGTCCTCTCTTGCCCATAATTGCCCATTGTGTAGTTGCAATGGTAGTCAGGCCTCCTTATGTCACTATATTTCCCAACTGCGCAGTTCCCTAAGCCTTCCCTCCAGTGACTGCGCATTGCGCAATTCCAATGAGCAACCTTGCCTCCTTGTCTCTTTGAGTTGCCCAATTGCGCAATTCTCTTCACCAGTTGAGCCTCCTACTGTGCATTGCGCAATTCATGTGAGCAAGGGATCCCTGCTAAGTCATTGAGTACCTCAACTGTACAATACATTGAGCCTATCCCTAATCATTGTGCATTGCACAGTTACAGTGACTAGCCTTACTAACTGAGATCCCCCACTACGCAATCATGTGCCCTAACTTGCTCCCTACTGCGTATTGCGTAGTTCCAGTCAACAATGAGGCCTTTCTCAGTCCCTGTGATGCCCAATTGCGCAATCAATGCCTCCTTTCCCTTGGGCACTCCTCATTGTACTTCACCTATTAGCAAGCTCATTCCCTTACCCCCTGGACTTCATTATTGCACAAGAAGTCCTATCAAGTCCTCCTGTACTGCACATTCTGTAGTTCTAGTCAGTAGTGAGGCCTCCCTAAGTTCCTAAAGCCCTCAACTGCACAATCTCCAGCCTCTTGCTCTCAAAACCCTTGCATGTTGCCTCATCTCAAATAGCATCTCTCATGAGTAAGAAGAGCTATAATAGATGATTTCTAAACTAATGTTGGCTTGGCATGAGTGGTCTCCATCTACATGTATCATTGTTACAACATGACAGGGTAATGCTTAAGAGAGGCCATCAAGGAGAAGCTATAGAAGAGCATTTGTGAAGAAGAAGCAAAGGAAGTGCCATCATGAAGAACACAAAGGAATCTTGAATCAAGACAAAGAAGTTGACTCAGAAGGTTCCAATATTCACCCAGACCCTTTGGAGGGTGAAGATAAAGAATAAGCAAAGATTTACCATGAAGAAGTCAAATACATAGCAGCAAGGAGAGCAGCTTAGCGTTGCCACCTCATCATGAACTACATGTCATCACTATCAAGTTGTAACTTGTACCAATGTCATCACAATGTCATCTGTATCCATTTGTGTTGCCACATCAATTGTGGATGTAATGATGTAATTATCAAAAGGAAAAAGGACAAAATGTAATGTGTGGAAGTCCAAGAGTAATAGGTGGAATATGAAAAGTCACATATGGACAAAATGAGTCAAATAGAAGTTCAAGAGTCGTTAAGAAAAGTCCAAAAGTCTTATAGAAGTTCAAAGGTCACATTGGAAGCCTAAGATTCATGAGGGTAGTTCAAGAGTCATGGGGATATGAAAGGTCATTCCTCTTGTTATAAAAGAAACCTCATAACTCAAGTAAAGGGCTTTTGGAGTCATAGAGTTTGGAGAGTTAGCCTTGGCTTCTCTAGTTTGGGATAGGAGAGAAGATCATCCTTTGGTGAAGCAAGGAGTGATTTAATGTTCCACTACTGGAGCTAGTGTATCACCATTGTAACTGTGTATTTGGATCTTTCACCTAATAATCAAAGCTCGTTGAGAAAACACATTTTCGTGCATGTATCATGAATATTGTAAGACTATTCTTTAGATTTTTGCAGTATATGTTTTGTGTTAGTTTTTGTAGCATCAGATGTGTTCTAGACACGAGATTTGGCATAGAGGCTAGAATACATGTATTCTCCAATACCCAGAAATCATCTATGGAATTTCCACCTCGAGACGACTTAATTAAATTAATTAGTCAGTTTTTAATATTTCCTAAGTCTAAACTTAGGAAATATGATTAATTAAAAGGAATTAATTAAGTCATCGTGAGAATGTTCAAGAAAAGTGCATGGATCGATTTCTAGTTAATCCTAGCCATCGATTAAGATTTAATCGTGGTCGTTGAAGTCTCAATGGAGGATTATACGAAGAATTCGATGGGGCTTGGAGGACACACACTAAATCAGTTGAGTATTCGATTTTGCTAGGAAATCTATCTCCAAAGTTGCAGCATTCAGTTGCCAGAGGTGATTCAGTGAGGTAGAAGCAGTGAGAGAGGGAAGAGATAGTGAGGCCGGAGGAAGCTTCTCCAGTTCCAGTGAGTACATTGCAAAGAGCCATTGATTGCCACAGAGAGGCAGCACAAAGCTTTATTGGGGAGATTTCGTTTTGCTAGGGAGCAGAAGAAGTTTTGAGCCAAAATTTGGACAGAGGACTCAAAGGCAAAGAAGATCAGTCTTCTAGACAGCAGTTGGCGCGATAGCAAGAGGAGACATAGTTTCGAGCTTGTGGGATGCAATAACTGCGTAGGCTAACGCAGTGAATGCGCAGAGATAGCAAGGAGAAGCTCAATCTGAGCCGAGGTCAGTGTCAGATAGCCTGTGGAGTGAGAAATTTTCTCACTATTTTTTATTGCCAGTTATTTCTCTATGTTGGATTGCTAGATTAAGCATCCATAGATTGTACTCAGATTTCACTAATGCTTAATATCAAAACCCTTAGCTGATGCATCGGTTTTCCCGAGTTGGGTTTTTCCAGGGACTTAGTCCAAAAATAGTGGTGTCATATTGTATGTGTGCATTTATTTCTTCCAGTGTTTTAATTTCTTCTGCGGTATTTGTTTTGTTAAGGTTGTAGTTTATTTGTTTCAATATTTGTCGTAGCACACAACAAATAATTTGTTTAATTAAATTAACGAATAGAAGAAATAATATTAGTTGTTGCAATAGGATTCAGGATTTCTGAATTTTCACATGGTATCAGAGCATAGATAGTAAGCTGGAGAGCTCAGTAGCAGAAAGGAAGAGGAGCTTCGTAGCACTGCATAAGCAGTTGTTCAAAACCCTAGAGGCAGTGCAGTTCCTTTGGCCAGGAGGGTCAATTTTTGAGGAAAAATCGATTTCTTTGAGAGAGCAACATAGAAATCAGATTTATCTAGATCGAGGATTACCAGAGGCAGAGGGAGCAACAATATTTTTCCTTGTAGATCAGATCTCCAGCTAGATGCAGTATTTTGCAGCAGTTTCTAGTGCAAAATAGCGTTAGGAGGAAGAAAGAGCACACACTAAGGGAAATTTTCCGCAGGGGACTTCTAGCTTCAGAAGTTTGATTTCTCATAGCAGATCAACAGTCGTTATGAGCAGATTTACTCACTCCAGTAGGGAGTGCGTAGAGCCTAGCAGCAGCTGAGCAGAATAGAAGAGGAGGATTTCAACTTATTTTGCTAAGATGGCATCAACAGGGCTGAGAGATCAAGATAGGCTGGACGGAGCATCCAACTATGTGACCTTGAAGGCAAGGGCTTCCTTCCTTCTGGATGAGTACGATCTCAAGGCATACATCGATAACGTGGTGGTTGTCAACACAGATCTAGATCAGTTGAAAGCGTACAAGAAGAAGACGATGAAGGCAAAGAGATTAATTCTAGATAGGGTTCGAGATCATGTAGTATCACAAATAGCTGGCAAGGACACTGCCAAGAAGATGTGGGATGCTCCCGCACGCTATACCAAGGATATTTTGTGCAACGAAAGATGTATTTGGAAGAGAAGTTGAGATGTATTTGTATGCAGAAGGGGGAGCGCATAGACCCCTTCCTCACCAGGCTTCAAGAGGTCCGAGACTAGCAGTCAGCTTATAGGGTCAGCGCCCCAACCTACAGAATTGGTGTGATTAGCTCTCAAGAGTGTTTCCGAGGACTGACAGGTCTTTGTCTAGAATATTTTGGGCAGAGACAAGTTGCTAGAGTGGGACAGGATTTGGGCTGATCTGCAACAACAGGAGATGAGGCAAGATTTGGTGAAGAGCACCAGTAGTGGCAACAACAACAAAAGTGGGACGAAGCAAGTGGAGGAGGAGAATGTGGCCCTCGCGTCAAAGGGGCAGCAGGAGCAATGCAGGAAGAAGAAGGACCTTTCGAAGGTCAAGTGCTTCAAGTGTGGCGAGCTAGGCCACTACAACACTCGGTGTCCTCTCAGAAAGAAGGACAATGACGAGAAGCAGGACCAACAGGCTGCTTCTGCAGAGATCGATAGGTTGTCCTCCAGGTTGGAGGAAGATTTTGCCATGATAACGGACATCCCTCCAGGAGTGAGGTGGGGTGACCTGGTTTTGTAGCCCTAGAGTGCTACAAGATGGGCAGGACTCTTAAGGAGGTCCACCTCTTGAATCAGTACCTTGCTATGAGAGCCCACATTACGCGTAGCAAGATGGACCAGTGGCAGTTGGTGCAGTTAGATGCCAGAGTGACAGATGCAGCGGCTAGTAACAGTCAGATACTGGGTACTGCAGTGCCGAGTTGGCAGCAGTGCAGTTGGTACATTTGCAAAGTCAACAACAGCGCAGAGGCTTCAGTGATAGCACAGAGACTAGTAGCAGTCAAGACTCAGGTGACCGATTCATCATACTGAACACAAATGGTTCAGTATTTTGGATAGTTCTCAGTTGTAGATGTTGCAGTTGCAGCAGCAACAAATGAGAGGGAGTTGCAGTAGCAACAACAACAGAGTTGCAGTGCAAATGCAGTGTTGGCAACAGTTCAACAGAGTCAGCAACAACATAGATGCAACACATATCATAGTTGCATAGTAGTTGATGGGCAGCAGTAGCTAGACATCGACAGTGTGATAGGAGATGGTGCAGAGGCAATGTATTGCAGCAACAGTTGCAGTACTAGAACACTTTCCTCGCTAAGAGGGAGTGTTAGTTTTTGTAGCATCAGATGTGTTCTAGCCACGAGATTTGTTAAAGAGGCTAGAATACATGTAATATTCCCAATTAGCAATGGCTAATTGGAAATATCGATTTTGGTCAATTTTGCCTTTTGTAGCTAAATTATAAATAAAAGTGAGTAGAGGGGAACATGACTCACTCTAAAAATAAAGTGCACTCCCTAGTAGACAGAACGTTGTAACTTAAGTAAGCCAAGAGAGCCAAGAGACCACGTAGAGAGCGGACCGACGTAGACCACATGGAGGGACTGCGTAGGTTGAGTTGAGCACGTGGCAAAGGGAGGCTACGTTGGAGGAGGTGGGCCTTAGGGTTTGACAGAGGCCAACGCTATAAAGAGAGGAGAGCCTCCTCATTTTGGTCATTCGATGTTTATGATATTGAGCTGGTCATTTCGATTTCTTGAGCACGCTAGTTGTTTAGCTAGTCTACAGCACTGTTTAGTGCACCAAGTGTCTTCGTTCAGAGATCTCACCCTCAGCCCCGAGGGACTTTGAGTGCCTGCTCGGGTGAGGTTGTCCCATCAGTATTTTGCAGGAGGATTGATGTTTGGCTTTTGTGGAGGAGCAGTGCATTCATAGACTGCGCAGTCTTGAGAGGGAGGACGCAGTCCATTTCTTGGGAGCTCTGGATTGGGTTCTTTTGGAGGTTTCGAGCCTTGAGATCGAGCAAGGGGCCAGCCCTTGCCTATTGGAGGATTTTGGCAAAGTTTGAGGCAGTATTTTGGTGGATTCCCTTCAGTGTCAGCGCAGAGCCTTGGAGGATAGCGTAGATCCTCAAGGCGGTGATTTTCGGAGGTTGTCCATTCCAGAAACGCTCTCTGGGCTTTCTAGGTTTGGTGAGTAGAGGCTGATTCTAGAGTTTCAGATTATTTCGAGTAGGGGAGCAGCCCCAAATACTCATCTTGTTCCAGCAGTAGCAGCGACACGACAGTTTTCCAGCAACTTGGACGCAGATCAGAGAGCAACCATTCCATCAGCATTCTGAGAGTATTTCTTCACTTGCCTTGTGCAAGTCTAGGTGCCATCACTCTGATCACCTATTGTACTCACTTATATTTCTCAGCATAATAAAATGGCTTAGCATTCTCTCTGCATTTTTTGAGTATCTGTTACATGTTCTATATATATGCTATTGTATGCTTGCACCACTGTTATTTTTCTCCTCGAGCATTCCAGTTACTATACCACTTGGTGTGTTTTCCCCATACTCTTAGACAGAGTCTGGAAAGGGCCAGATAGCCTCCAGATCTCACCCTCTTTTCAGAGGTGAAATATCTGGTAAATGCCCTCCCAGTCCATCTCTGGTTGGAGTTTGCTTGTGTTTTGGAGATACCCCTAAAAAGGGATATTACAATACATGTATTCCCCAATACCCAGAAACCGTTTCTAGAAATTCCACCAAGAGATGACTTAATTAAATTAATTAGTCAGTTTTTAATATTTTCTAAGTCTAAACTTAGGAAATATGATTAATTAAAAGGAATTAATTAAGTCATGGAGAGAATGTTCTAGAAAAGTGCATGGATCAATTTCTAGTTAATCGTAGCCATCGATTAAGATTTAATTGTGGTCGTTGAAGTCTCAACGGAGGATTATAAGAAGAAGTCGATGGAGCTTGGAGAACACACACCAAATCAGTTGAGTAATTGATTTTGCTGGGAAATCAATCTCCAGAGTAGCAACATTCAGTTGCCAGAGGTGATTCAATGAGGTCAAAGCAGTGAGAGAGGGGCAGAAATAGTGAGGTTGGAGGAAGCTTTTCTAGTTCCGGTGAGTACATTGCAGAGAGGCAGTGATTGCCATAGAGAGGCAACGTGGATCTTTCTTGGGGAGATTCCATTTTACTGGGGAGCAAAATAAATTCTAAGCCAGAAGTTGGGCAAAGAACTCAGAGGCAAAGAAGATCAGTCTTCCAGACAGCAGCTGGCGAGACAACAAAAGGAGATGCAATTTCGAGCTTGTGGGACGTGGTAACTGCGTACGTTGACGCAGTAACTGCAAAGAGGTAGCAAGGAGCAACTCAATTTGAGCTAAGTTCAGTGTCGAATCGCCTATGGAGTGAGAAATTTTCTCATTAGTTTTTATTGCCAATTATTTCTCTGTGTTGGATTGCTAGATTAAGCATCCATAGATTGTACTTAGATTTCACTACTGCTTAATATCAAAACCCTCAGCTACTGCATCGGTTTTCCCGAGTTGGGTTTTTTCGGGGACTTGGTCCAAAAATAACGGTGTCATATTGTGTGTGTGCATGTATTTCTTCCAGCGTTTTAATTTCTTCCGCAGTATTTATTTTGTGAAGGTTGCAGTGTATTTATTTCGATATTTGTCGTAGCACACAACAAATAATTTGTTTAATTAAATTAACAAGTAGAAGAAATAATATCAATTGCTGCAATAGGATTCGGGATTTCCGAATTTTCACATTTTGTTCATATGTACTAAGGAAATTGAACTATTTTACTGGCTTTGGTACTTATCTTGTTGAATGTGTGATTTATTTGCTTTAATGTTCACTGTGTCTATGTGAACTATTTCACTAGATAACTAACAAATCTTTCCTTGCTCTCGTGTGCCTCTCTTAGGATAGAACTATTATATTCCTTCTAGAGACTCACTCTTACTTCCCTCTTGTGAAAGTCTCCTTTTATACATTGCAATTGGTGCTTCACGGTGTCAACATACTTGCTGATTTCAAAGGTTATGTGCATAATCTCTTATGTTATTCATTACAGCTGAGACAAACCTTTGAGTTATGGTGATCATGTTGATACTCCAGATGGGGCTCCTACCCCAAACAATGTGAGATCTAATTGGGACTTCACATTGGGGAAAACCCTTGGTTGATGGATTTCCAGCACCGTCAATAGATCCACAATTGTTTACTAGGGTTGTTACGCCCCAACAATACTTAAGCCTCCCAATATTGATAATATAGTCCAAAATTCCCTAGTTAATTCAATAGTTGCTATTATCAACATTGTAAACCTACAACCTTAATAAATAATTGATCCCACAATTCTTAATAGACTTATGGAATCTATGAATGTCTATTGTACAAACTCGCCTCCCAGGTTCGCTTATCTGCTATCTTGACCTGCCTGGCCTGCTATTCCAAATTTGCTGTCAGAATTGGGACCTGAGGCCCTCAGTCCTATGGCCCTACAATTTTCTTGTGCCCAAAACGGTTCCTCTTTGTTGCATATGTGCCCTGCTGCCTTCAAACTAGGTCTCAATACCCTTGTGAGGACCTTTACTGTCTTGGGACTCCCTCAGCCATAAATTGTGGTCACTAAAATTCACAATGAGAGACTCACTACTCCTAGTTCTTAAGACAGATTTAGTAATCAGGTAATCCACCAGACCAAACCAAAAATTCTCCAATGCTATAGTTGTGTCAGTTGTTGAAGAAGATGTCTGACTAGGGTGGAATCTTTCACCACCGAAATCAGAAAAGACTAGCTAAGGTGGAATCTTTCACCACTGAAACTAGATAAGGGAAAAGAGGTCTTAAAACCCTCAGACCCTTTGGCTCAAGAAAATCAGAGATTTTCCAATCCAAATTGATGATGCCAAATTGATTCCAACTCTCCTCTATTTATAGGTTTCCTCATAGGCTCCCAAATGTGAGGGGTTGTGAATGCGGCCCCTACATTTGGGCTTTTTGCCCTAGCCAACCTAACAGTTACCCAATATTTCCCCAACATTGGAAAAATTGGGTTTTTCACCCTTTACGAAGACAATAGCCTACAAGGTTGGATAGGCTATTTCATCCTCCCCTAGGTAATTAATCCATAGGGGACATTACATTTGGCTTGTGTAGCAAATCTTGCATTTGGAAATTTTCCCCTCAGCCTTGGATATTAGGAGTGATGGATAGTGGACCTCACCGATTCAAGGTTCCTCTCAAGAATTCACATCTAGGCCCCCTCCGCACCAAATATTTGTCAAACAACATCATCAAGCAATACATTCTTCCTATTGCAATGAACCTGACTCAAATCAGGAGCCATCCTCTTCCTCTTCCTACTCTACTTCGCACCCCAACATGCCTTGACAACGACATTATTTGTTTCATACGGCTTTTATCTTGTTTTTGTATATGCACTACTTGCAATTTTTGTTAACTTAATTAGTTAACTCGTTCTCTTCTTTTAGAATAGTGATAGGAGTTGATTTCACACTCCCATTATTTATCCACATTGGTTGTACTTTTGAGTCCCATTGGTCAACTTTGAGATTGCTCACTGGACATGAATAAAATTATGTTAACTTATCTTATCTAAGACTCAACTCTCTCTCTCTCTCTCACACACACACACACACACCCACTATAAAATTACTCTAAACTTTAAAGCCTCTATATATGTATGTATATTATAAAGCAACTGTAGAAATTCTCCCTTGAGTTGTTTATGCCTCCTCATCCTCTTCAAAAAAAATTCCACCAATGGTTCAATTTCCTTTCCACAATGTTGCTTTAGGGTCATTGGTTGACTGCTACGAAACCAAATTCATTCCTCAGCAATGTCGTGTCTCGAATCGGTCGAATCAGACACGATTCGTTGGGACACGTGTCCTCCGGATCATGTTCCATCGAGACACCATCATGTCCCAATCGTGTCCCAATTCTAGGACAAGTGTCCGGATTTTATGAGTGCCACGTGGCCCATAAAGGGTGGTTTTGGCCCATTTCACTCTCTCTTGTTGTGGGTTCGTTGTGGGTGTGTGGGAGCGAAGTGTGAAAATTCGCAATCCTGAATCCCTACCACAACAATCTGATATTACTTCTCCTACTTGTTAATTCCATTCAAGTTATTTACTGTGTTACACTGTAAATATTGAGGTAAATACAAATGCAACCTTCACTAATTAAATTATATACGGAAACAAGAACTGAGCAAGAAGAAATACACACACATATGACACCGTTATTTTTGGGCAAAGTCCCTAGAAAAACCCATTTACGGGAAAATTGGTGCAACAGCTGAGAGTTTGTATTATTAAGCAGTAGTTCTGAATACAATCTTGGATGCCATAGTGGCTATCTGATATAGAAAAATCTGACTGGCAGAAAATTAGTGAGAAATACCTCACTATCACTAGCGATCTGGCACTGATCCAGCCTCTAAATGGCTAGCCCCAAGTTGCCTCTGTGTTACCACTGCGTTGCTCTGCATCACAACTGATAGGGACTACATCACTCCCTCTGGCTGATCAATCTGTTGGCTGGATGCTTGATCCTCTGGCCCTCCGGTCTCACACTCTGACTCCTGACACTGGATCTAATCTGCTCCTCAGCGGATTTGCGGATCTCCTCACAGGCTCTATGCTACCTCAGCAGTAGCTATGCCCTGCTTCAGCTCTACACTGCCCAGCGTGGCACTAGACAACCTCTTCAGATCTCTCTCTGCCTTCTGTGCAATGTATCCCCAAATCAGGAAACCTCCAACCGGAAAACTATCCCTGCCCCTCACTGCAAGAAATCTCCTCGATGACTTCTCCGGCAACTGCTGCACTGCTCTCTTGAGAAATCGATCTCTTGATTTCACTCGATGTATTTTCCAAATGCCCATCGAAGTCCTTCTTATAATCTTCTCATTGATCAATCAACGACCCAGATTAGATTCTAATTGATGGCTCGAATCATATCGACTCGATCTTAGTCTTTTTCTAGAAGTTTCACACCCAGTTTAATTAATACACTTTAATTATTTTAATTTCCTAAGTTTATACTTAGGCATCCATTAAAAATAACTAATAAATTTAATTAAACCTCCTTCAAGTGGAATTTCCCAAAACGATTTTTGGGTATTATGGAATACATGTGTCCTAGCCTCCCTACAAATTTTGAGGCTTAGATCACATCTGACGCTACTAGAAATCAACACTCCCTCTTAGTGAGGAATGTGCGCTAGTAATGCAACCTGCTGAAGCATCACCCTGACTCTATAACATCTCCCTCTGCACTACTGATGTCTGACATCACTGCCCACCAACTACTACGCAAATGTTGCATCTGTGTTGTTGTTGACCCTGTAGAAGAAAAACATCCAAAATATTGAACCAATGGTGTTCAGCTTGATGCATCTGATACTAGAGTTATGACTGTTGCTAGTCTCTGCGCTGACCCTCTGAATCCTTTGCGTTGTTTTTGACTTTGCAATGTGCCAACTGCACTGCTGCCAACTCTGCTCTGCGCTGCTTGGTCTATGGCGCTCCTAACCACTGCAACTGTCACTCTGACACTCCTTTGCACCAACTAACATTGGTCCATCCTGCTACTTCTGATATGGGCTCCCATAGCAAGGTATTGATCTGAGAGGTGGACTCCTCAATGATCCTGCCCATCTACAATTATTTCTAACTACAGTACTAGATCACCCCAACTCCCCCCTAGAGGTATGTGGGCAATCATCGCAAACTCCTGCTCCGATTCTTGCGGTTGCAGCCTGTGAATCATGTTTCTCTTCCTTGTCCTTCTTCTTGAGAGGACAGTGCATAGCGTAGTGACCAAGCTCACCACACCGGAAACATTTGATTTTTGAGACGCCCTTTTTCTTGCCTCCGCTACTCCTGCTACCCCTTTGATGAAAGGGCTGCATTCTCCTCTTCCTCCTTGGGCTTCATCCCACTATTGCTACTGCCATCAAGTTTTCACTTGACCAGATCTCGCCTCATCTCTTCCTGTTGAAGAGCAGCCCGCATCCCTTCCCAATCTGACAATTTTTCTCTGCCCAGGACACTATGGACAAAGACTTGCCATTTTTCTAAGACAGAATTCAGGGCCAATCTTACCATCTTCGTGGCCTGCGGCGCTGGCCATATAGCTTCCAGCTGATTTTAGACTTCTCGAAGCTTCAAAAGGAACGAATCTATGCGCTCCCCCCTCTACATCCTTGTGGATCTCATCTTCCCCTCCAAGAACATCTTTTGTTGCTCGAAAGATCCCTCATACAGCGTAGCCAATGCATCCCACATCTCCTTGGCAGTTCCTTTGCCAGATATGTGTGAAACAATGTGATCCCTCACTCCGTCGATGATCAATCTCTTGGGTTTTGCCATATCCTTCTTGTAGGCCTTCAATGGATCCGGATCTGCGGGGACAGCTACCACATTATCGAAAAATGTCTTGAGATCATGCTCATCCAGAAGGAAGGAGACCCTTGCCTTCCAGATCACATAGTTGGAGGCACCCTCTAAACGATCTTGATCTCTCATCCCGTGTGCTGCCATCTCACCCAAACAAATGTCGAATGCTTTCTCTAACTCTCTGCACAGTTGGTTCTACTCCCTGCTAGAGTGAACAAAATTAATCTCGATTTTTGTTGCTTCTGCGTGGGAAACTAGAATTTCTAGGCAAGAAATTCTCTAAGGTCAGAATTCCCTTAGTGTGCTCTTTCTTCCTTCTTCTGACGCTTTTCTGCACTAGCAAGTTGCTGCAGAAAATTTGCCTCCTAGCTGAAGACTGCTCTGTGCTGAAGCTGCTGCATTGCTTCCTTTGCTGCTGGCAAATCTCAATATGGAAAATATTCCTCTTTGTCAACTCACTTAGAGAGGGACTTTTCCTTGAGATCTTGCCCTCCGGGCCTAGACTGTGCAACCCCTCTGGGGATTCAATCTGCTGCCTACGCAACGCTTCGATCTCCCTCTTCTGCTCAGCAGTGGGCTCTTCTAGCGTTGCTCTCCTGTTTCACCTGCCTCTAATACCATGTGAAAATTCATAATCCTGAATCCCTACTGCAGCCTCTGTTACCAGAAACGCAACTATGGTAAGCGTTCTTTGGAAAAATGGCTCTAGAAACTAGACAACACAAGAAACCTCGTTTATACGCTTGTCCTCGTTTTTAGTGGCCAAAAGCTCGTTTCGCCAGAAATGTTCATCGTTTTCAGCTCTGTTTCTCCTTCATTTCAGGATTTCCTTTCCCAAGTCATGTTAACTCATATTCCAAGGTAGTCTCGTTTCTCCTTTGTTTCGGGATCTCTTTTCCCATCTCATGTTAACTCCTATTCCAACAGTACTCGCCTCTACCTTTTCTAGTTGTGCATGTGAATTAATGGTTGTGACTACCAGTAAGGAAAGGTTTGAGGCGGAATTATGGTCCAAACAAAAGCAGATTTATCATTCAACAGAGGTAGACAAAGCACAGAGAAGAGCCAAGGGTCCCAACGGATTAGATTCAACTCTATCGTTTCTCAGGTACAAGGCTTCATGCACAGAAATACAACCTTTACAAGTGCTTCAGATTTGTCATTAAAGTCATATGGACAGTCATAATTTAAAACCCCAACTTGGGAAATACTAGATAAAAACTACTCAAACTTTGCTCAAAAATATTTGAAATTTTCCAGTTGTATTGATCCATCAAAATATTAAGGCTATGGTAAGGTGGCTTGCAGATTCAATGTCAAACTTTAATTAAATTTTCCAATTGTATTGATGCATCTAAATATTAAGGCTACAGTAAGGTGGCTTGCAAAGTGAGTGTCAAACTTTAATTAATTAGTTTTTACATATGAATAATGTACATGTAGTTAATGGAATTTGGAAAAATCAAACAAGAAAGAACGTTAAAAGAAAATCAACTTGTAACCTATCTAAATGGAACTTTGCTTTTTTTATTAATCAGTTTTATGTTTTTTTTAATTAATCAGTTTTATGTTTTTTTTTTATTAACGAGTTTTAACTCTAATTAAAGATGATGGGTGAAATTTATAGAATCAGAATGGGTTACAGTAGGTATTAGAGTGAATGATATTGATATCAATCGTCAAAGTCGACTTTAATTATATTTGGAGTTGTGATTACTATGGTTCTTTTTCCATTTTTCCATTTCCTCTCTAGAATTCTTCCTTTTGTGCTAGGTATCTAAACTTTTTAAAATAAATTGCTTGTGTATTCATTTGGATTATGACAATGAGATTTCTATACAGGTAAGGCTTATGTATGAAATAGGATATGAACTTAGGGAACTTGGATACAACATGGATTTTGCAGAGGCCAAAGGGGATCCCTCATAAGGAATAAGGAAGTTATTTGAACCAATATTTGTGAATAGTTTGTATATGTTCCTTCTGTTATTGGTCTTAAAAGTTAAAACTCATGAGAAGGTTCATAATCTTGGAGAGAATTTGTTACAATTTCACACACAGAATCATTGGATGTTTATAATTAATTTCTTAACTTAAATGTTGTTTTTCTCTCTCCTCATTTCTTATATGTCAAACCTCCAAACTCCGTTTCTCATACTGTTCTCGTTTCTCATTTCGTTTCCCGTTTCTCGCTTTTGGTAATATAGAATGCAGCAATCTGATATTACTTCTCCTACTTGTTAATTCCATGCAAGTTATTTATTGTGTTACACTGTAAATATCGAAGTAAATACAACTACAGCCTTCACTAATTAAATTATATGCAGAAACAAGAACTGAGCAAGAAGAAATAAACACACATATGACACCGTTATTCTTAGACTAAGTCCCTGGAAAAACCCAATGCGGGAAAACCGATACAACAACTGAGGGGTTGTATTATTAAGCAATAATTCTGAATACAATCTTGGATGTCGTACTGGCTATTCGATACAGAGAATATCACTGACATAAAATTAGAGAAAAATATCTCACACTATCACTAGCGATCCGACACTGATCCAGCCTCTAAATGGCTAGCCCCAAGTTGCCTATGCGCTGCTCTGCATCACAACTGATAGGGACTGTGTCACTCCCTCTGGTTGATTAATCTGTTGGCTGGAAGCTCGATCCTCTGGCCCTCCGGTCTCACACTCTAGCTCCCAGCACTGGATCTGATTTGCTCCTCAGCGGATCTGTGGATCTCCTCAAAGGCTTTGTGTTGCCTCATCGTAGCTCTGCGTTGCCCAGCATGGAACTACGCAACCTCTCTGGATCTCTCTCTGCCTTCTCTGCAATGTATCCCTGGATCAGGAAACCTCCAACCGGAAAACTATCCCTACCCCTCACTACAAGAAATCTCCTCGATGATTTCTCCAGCTACTGCTGCGCTGCACTCTTGAGAAATCGATCTCTTGATATCACTCGATGTATTTTCCAAATGCCTATTGAAGTCCTTATAATCTTCTCATTGATCAATCAATGACCTGGATTAGATTCTAATCGATGGCTCAGATCATATTGACTCGATCTCCTCCTTTTTCTAGACGTTTTACACCCAGTTTAATTAATAAACTTTAATTATTTTAATTTCCTAAGTTTAGACTTAGGCACCCATTAAAAATAATTAATAAATTTAATTAAACCTCCTCCAGGTGTAATTTCCCAAAACAATTTCTGGGTATTATGGAATACGTGTCCTAGTCTCCCTGCAATTTTTTATGCTTAGAGCACATCCGATGCTACCAAAAATAAACACGAAGAGCGAAGGGTGTGGGAGCATTTTGGAGGCGATTCAAGCAACAGGTAAGTGCATTTTGTCTCTATTTTTTTTGCATTTTTATTACAGCAATTTGCATGTGCATTTGTTTTACAAATTTGTGCATTTTTTCTCTAATTTTTTTATAGCATTCATGGCTCAATCAAGGGCAGTAGAGAAGGGGCAAAGGAAGGGGAAGAATGTCCACATTGGAAATGCCCCTCCTGTTCCAATTTCATCAGGGTTTGCAAGTGTTCCCTCTATTGGAAGTGGGGCTACAACAACTTCAAATGTTGAGGGAAGACAATAGCCTCAAGATAACAAATATCCCTTGTGGAAATATGTCACAAGAGAGCAAAGGTCGGACAACAGAGGAGAGCAGTGGTGACCATGATGATGACACTGATGTTGATTTTCATGATGAGGATTGATGACTCCTGAGCTACCTACTGCCTTGAGGCTTGTAGTTTTTTTGTATTTTCTATTTCTATTTGTCATTGGCATTTCTACTACATATGTAACATGTTTTGATTTTGAAGACTTAATGAGAAAACTACAGTATCATGTCTTTTTCCTATTGGCTCATTGATGAATATGTCACAATTGTATTTGTATGCATAATGTTACTTTGTAAAACTTACATCTAGATGAAGATTTATGTTTGAATCAATGAATTTGTATCATGAATGAGAATTTGTGTAAGAAATATCTAATTTTTAATATATATATATATATTAAGAGCATGTGTTTCCTCTTGTTGACCACTGGAGTGGCACTTGATGATAATGATAAGACTCCATGCCCAAGGATGAACCAGAAGACATTTGTACCATCAGATATCATCAGATATCATCAGTTCAACAAAGTTTTTAAACTCTACTTCTACTTCTTATCATTTTCTCTTGTACCCAGATTCCACGCCCTGCGGGGAATTGTAATAAGTGATGCTAGTAATGATGAGTTTTGAGTCAATATTGAGTCTGTAACAGGCTTGGGTAGCCTGGGACCTTGCCAACAAGTGAGAATTACTCTGGGAGGTTTTTTTTACTTGGTTAATTATCATCTCTCTACTAGGAGTTAATAATTAATTGAATTTTTTCCTTCAATTTTACCCCAAAGCCGGAGTACGGCTTGATGGTGAGGCTTTGAGTAACTCCTAGTGTCTAGAGTCAATGTATATTACCATACTAGATCACACAAAAAATTTTGTGGAATTTGGTTAGGTCTAGGTAGTGATTTTTTAATTTTTTAGATTTCCTGCAAGTCGAAAATTGCAATAAAAATTGTAATTGAATTGTAATAAGTGTTGTTTAGAGAAGTTGTATGGGGTATGGGTAATCAAAATTACACCTCTCACGCTCAAATTTCTACTATGACACACTTTGAGGGGTTAAAAATGTGTTTTGAACCCTCAAAACCCATTTTTCCTAAGTTTAGTGGGAAATATGGCAATTAATTAAGCCAGAAATTAAATAAATTGAGAAAAATAAATATCCACACATGCTAAATGAGGTGGAAATGAGGTGGAAAATTATGGAGGAGTTAAAGTGAAGTCCCAAGGTGATATGGAGTCCTAAAATCAAGGAAAAGACATGTGCTCAAATAAAATTGAATTTTCGGCATTAAATGAGAGTTGTTTACTTGGAAATTTGAATTTGTGAAGCTAGTGCATATTTGGGAGGATTTGGGAGAATATTTGGTGGAGATTTTTGTGGGAAATTTTCCCCACATGGGTTACCAACCATATACACATGTCATTCCATCATAAAATTCGAATTTGGCACATAAGGGAAGAAGAAAATGATGTCCACTTGCCAGAATTCGAATTTTACAATTGGCATTGGAGCTCCACTTAGCAAATTCGAATTTTCCTTGAGATCTCCTTCCTCTCACCACTTGGCATATGGTTCTTCATTGGGATTTGCTCCCAACTTTCTATATAATGGAGCCATGAGCTCTCATATTGTAATCATTGTTTACTAGCTATTGTGCTTGCAGAAGCGTTGTTGCCTTGTACACTTTCAAAAATATCAATAAAGACTTTGGGGTTTCATTCATGAGGTGTTCCTCCTTTTGAAGTGTGATGAATTGTTGATCATTGGTATAATTTCTTTTACTCATGCTTTGATCTAATTTGTTTCCATATGCTCTTGTAGATTTGTTAATGTAGAGCTATCTTACATTGATATTTGATTTAGGAGTATGCTCTAGATATAGAATGCTTTAGTTGGTTTCAAATAAATATCTAGAGTTTCTTATCATTGTTTATTGCTAGATCTATATGGAACTAATTTTTTATTGAAGTTTTGTAAAGGGAACATCTTGTTGGGATCAAAGAATCAAGTGTTGAGAGAAGTCTTTGGAGAGACCAACCCACTCTTGATACATTCTCAAAGGAGCTTTCATTTGTTCTTTGAACCTTCATAGTCCTATTTTACAAAGTGGTTTTGCAGGGGTTTTGAGACATAGCTTGTATACAAGCCGAATACTTCTAAATCTGAATATCTTTTAAAACATTATACTTCATTGCTTTCATTTGCTATCTAAGAGCTTGAAGATGACTAAGCAAAAAGGAGAGTTTACTCGAACTCTTTGGCTTAGCCCTTTGTAAATTGTTGTGCAATATTTTGTAATTTTATCTATCTAATATTTGATTGGTTTTTTGTAGCACTCTTTCAAAAAAATTCTTGTGACAGCTTGAGTGGACAACTACACGAAATTACTAACAAGTTGTTGCAGGACCTTTGGGCTGAATTTCAAATGAAGAAGATAACCCTCTCTTCTTTGGTTGTGGGCATAGAAGAGGCTTAGCTTCTCTTCTCCTATTGTAAAGTCTGAATTTATTTTGAGTTCTTAGAAATTCTCACCGAGGAAAAGTCTATGGTCTCAATTTTTATTTGTAAAGACTTTCCTTGGTTTAGAAAAGGCCTCATGGTCATTTCATTATTGTCAAATTAATAAAAAAAATTGTTTTTTGTTGTGGGAGCGTGGGTTTTACCCATTGGCATCCCTATCTCTCCATTTCAAAGGAGAGAATTTGTAGATGGATTGACTTAGTGGTTTTGACATTTCCGTTTTCTTTCACATGCTCTAATTGGGAAGTAACACAAATCGCATAGTCCTTTAATTTCTTAATTTGCAATCTCATTTGCCATCACTTACTTATGTTTTGTGATCTATTTTTCATTTGGATAAGTTTCACAATATACTACAAGTAAAGAAGCATAACACTTTCAATTTATGGCAACTTGAGTTATTGTTCTAACTATGAAGCATATTTAATTGAATCATCTCCATCTTTTACATAGCACTTGCAAACTCACTTTCATATCATTTAGGCATTTCACTTTTCATACTAGACTTGCATCTCTAAAATTTACCTCCAACTTAAGTTGTTTGAATAGACATTTTAGGGACCTTCTACCTCTATGGACTCCTCACTGTGAGATCCAAATATTTGGGCGAGGGTGAGGTCTGAGAATTAGAGTTCAATTGTGACCTTGCTTTAAAACTAATTAATAAAATAAACCAAGAGCACTATCTCATCACATTTACTTGCAAAGTTCCCAAATTTTTTGCTATCTTGATAGTTTAAAGATTCACATGCAAATATTATCTCAAGAAGCACTTTGTATGCAAGAATTTTAATTCCTTAAATTTTGCAACAAATTTAATTCTATGGTACTTGGAAATTTGCTTACTTTTGCAACTTCATTGCATGTCGTCATTTTAATGATCATTATACTTATGGATGATTGATATATCTTGTTTCATTGGAAAATACCCTTATTTGGTGTTGCAAATTTAATTGCATGTTGTGATCTTGGTCTAACATTTGAGTTTTTCTATCATCTCATTTACATTCTCCAAAATTAGAACACTAATTGTTTCCTTTTGAGCAAGATAGTTTCTCATGCTTTGATTCATAAATCTATTTGTCTTGAGAGCATTTCTGATATCTTGTGCTAACAATCTTTTGTTTCCATTTCAGGATTACTGTGTTATCATCTCTTTGAGCATTTCTTTTACTTTTGAGCACATTATTTGTAAAGGCACTGGTTAAATGGTTTGTCATTATTTCAAAGTTGCTCATAAATGCTCATGAATCTTCAAAAGTAATCCAATTTCACCATAATACTCTCCTAGAAACTCACATCTTTTAACTTAGTTTTCCATTTAGAGACCACCCCCCATAGCTAACCTAGGAGATAGCTTAAACGGAGAGAGTCGGGAATAGGTGACAGCCCCTTCTCTGAGTTCCTTGCCACCAACCACACCTTGTGGGGTTAAAGGCTTTTCCCACTAACTGTAGATAGGTGTAGGCGGCAAGCGATAACACCTCTCAAGAGGTCACAGGTTCAAAACCAAAGGGGGGTAGAGTATGTATGCCTTTATAGACTTAGCAGTCAAATCGTTGCATGAAGGTGGGTCCCTTGTCCCACAAACAAGGGGGTCTCATACACCAATTTGGTGTTTAGCTTGGCCGTGACCTTAAAATTGGATAATAATAATAATAATAATAATATATATATATATATATATATATATATATATATATATATATATATATAACGTGTCCTATTTTGGGGGGTTTGTTGATTTCTGGTAGCATCATATGTGCTCTAACCTCAAGAATTTGCAGGGAGGCTAGGACATAAGCATTCCACAATACCCAGAAATTGTTTTGGGAAATTCCACCCAAAGACAGTTTAATTAAAATAATTAATTATTTTTAATGGATGCCTAAGTCTAAACTTAGGCAATTAAAATTATTAAAGGGTATTAATTAAACTGGGTATGAATGTTCTAGAAAAATACAGAGATCGAGTCAAGATGAACTGAGCCATTAATTAGGAATTAATTTGGGTCGTTGATTGTTCAACGAGAAGATTATAAGGAGCTCAATGGGCATTTGGAAGATACATCGAATTAGAGAACTGGAGATCGATTTCTCAAGAGAGCAGCGCGGCAGTTATCGACCGGAGGAAGATCGAGGAGATTTATTGCAATGAGTGGCAGGGATAGTGATCGGTGGAAGTTTTCCTGATCTGGTGAATGCAACACAAAGAAGGAATAGAGAGATCCGGAGAGGCAACGCAAAGCCACGCTGAGGAAACACAGAGCCTGAGAGGAGATCCGTAGTTCTGTTGAGAAGCAGTCTTGATCTAGTGGCGAGAGCCAAGGTGTGAGGACAGAGGGTCAGAGATCGGAGCATCCAGCCAGTAGATCGATCAGCCAAGGGAGTGACCTTGTCCCTATCAGTTGTGTTGCAGAGGCAGCACAGTGACTGCGCAGAGGCATCTTGGGGCTAGCCATTTAGAGGTTGGATCAATGTCGGTTCGCCAGTGATATTGTGAGGTTATTTCTCACTAACTTTCTGCGAGTTTTTTTCTCTGTATCGGATAGCCAGTAAGGCATCCAAGATTGTATTCAAAAACTATTGCATAATAATACAAACCCTCAATTTTTGCATCGGTTTTCCCGCTTTTTTTTCTGGGGACATTGTCCAAAAATAATGGTGTAGATGTGTGTGTTATTTCTTTCCTGCGCTGTATTTTTTTTCCACAACATACTTTATATTTGTGAAGATTGCAGTGTGTTAGTTTCGTTATTTACCGTAGCAAACAGTAAATAATTTTGTTCAGTTATATATCAAAATAGAAGAAACTTAACCAGTTGTTGTAGAAGGATTCCAGTCGTGGAATTTTCACATGGTATCAGAGCATGAGTGAAGTAGAGTTGAAGAGGGAGCTCGAAGAGCTCCGTAAGTAGCAAATTGAATCCCAGAAGGCTTGCGCAGTCCAGTGCTAGGAGGGCAAGATTCTCAAGGAAAAAATCTCTCTCTAAGTAAGTTGACAGAGAGGAAGATTTCCCAGATTGAGATTTGTCAGTGGCAAAGGGAGCAACGCAAAGCAGATCTTCAGCTGGGACGCAGATTTTCTGCAGCAATTGCTAGTGCAGAAAAACGTCAGAAGGAAAGAAGATCACACTAAGGGAATTCTGACCTTAGAGGATTTCTTGCCCAGAAATTCTAATTTCCCATGCAGAAGCAGCAGTAGACGAGAGAAGTTTTTCTCACTCCAGCAGGGAGTGCGTAGAGCTAGTCAACAGATGCGCATAGGGTTAGAGGCAGACTTAGACATTGTTTTTGGGAGTGATGGCAGCAAACAGGCTGAAAGATCAGGATCGATAGGAGGTTGCCTCCAACTATGTGATCTAGAAGGCAATGATCTCCTTCCTTCTCGATGAGCACGATCTTAAGGCTTTATTGATAATGTGGTAGTTTTCCCCGCAGATCCAAATCCATTGAAAGCCCACAAGAAGGATATGGCGAAGGCCAAGAGACTGATACTCGATGGAGTTCGAGATCAAATTGTTTCTCACATATCTGTCAAAGGGACAACCAAGGAAATGTAGGATGCCTTGGCTACGTTGTATCAGAGATCTTCCGAGCAGTGGAACATGTACTTGGAGGAGAAGATGAGATCCACAAGGGTGCAGAAGGGGGAACGCATAAATCCTTTCCTTTCGAAGCTTCAGGAAGTCCAAGATCAGCTGGTAGTTGTAGGGTTAGCGCCTCAGGCTACGGAGATGGTGAGATTGGCCTTGAATTTCGTCTCAGAAGAATGGCAAGTCTTCATCCACAGTATCCAGGGCAGAGAAAGATTTCCAGATTGGGAAGGGATGTGGGTTTCTCTTCAACAAGAAGAGATGAGGCATGACTTATTAAAGTGTAAACTGGATGGCAGTAGCAGCAATGAGACGAAACCCAAGGAGGAAGAGGAGAATGCAGCCCTCGCATCAAAGGGGCAACAAGAGCGGAAGAAGGACGTCTCGAAGATCAAATGTTTCAGGTGTGGTGAGCTTGGTCACTAAGCTACGTAGTGTCCTCTCAAAAAGAAGGACAAGGAAGAGAAACATGATCAGCAGGTTGCAACTGCAGGGATCGAAGAGGAGGAGTTTTCCATGATGGCCCACATATCTCGAGGGGAGAGGTGGGGTGATCTAGTACTATAGTGTCAAAGAGCTACAGATGGGCAGGATCCTTGAGGAGTCCACCTCTCGGATCAATACCTTGTTACGGGAGCCCATATCAGAAGTAGCAGGATGGACCAGTGTTAATTTTGGGCAACTAGGTCCAAACTCCATGTTGCACTGCTCATATGACGATGGTCATATTTTTGTTGGATTCCTCTTTCGGAGAGGTGCAAGATTGATCTAAAGATCATCTTGATCGGATGAGTAGATCATTGATTTTGAATTTATTTTCCACATGTGCAAAGTCGGCCAAATTTATTCCACATGCCTAAGAGATGTGTCACACACCGTCATTGATGGATATAAATTGGAAAGACTTGGAGGTCATTTTCTCATCATCTCATCACACATTCTCTCTTTGTGATCTGATTGGTTCGATAGCCTTTGGAGGCTTTTTTCTTCTCACGCGTGTGGAGGGAAGCTGTTGTTTTCTGCGTTGATCTGTTTAGGGCTTGCTGTTGTTTTCTGCGTTGATCTATTTAGGGCTTGCTACTGTTTTCTGCGCTGATTTGTTTAGGGCTTGCTGTTGTTTTCTGCGCTGATCTGTTTAGGGCGTGCTACTATTTTTTGCGTTGATCTGTGTAGGGTTTGCTGTTGTTTTCTGTGCTGAACTATTTAGGGCTTTTTCTGTTGCAATGTTGACCGTGGTCAACCCTTGATCATTTGACCTCAAATCTTCTGCAGAAATTCCAATTTTAGGAGGTCGTACAGCTAGGCACTAACATCGAGGAATTTCGAGCTGTTTGACTGAAGCCCTAGTTTGTTGCATTGACTTTTCTAAAGCTACCTACGTTGACTTTTTTGCATTGTCCCTGGTTTGACTCTCGTTGACTTGTGATGAGCTGTCTTTGAGGGTTGTGGGTGTGACACATGAAAGTGTTGGTTGACCGAGAAAGACTTTGCTGGTTGAAGCATCCTGTTGACCGCCATAACGCAACAATATCTCGTATCTTTGCAGGACATAAGGAATTGTAAATCTGATCTATATTTGGCTTGTCTTCTATTGATCTATTATTGTGTTCTATCAGCATTTTACTTTCAAGTTTATGTGATTGCTATCTTGTATTGGGCCTATGAAAGATTGAAGTAAAAGTGCATCAAGCATAGAACACCATTGATATCGAAATTTAACATGGTTTCAGAGCTGAGGTGAAGACAAAGTCCAAGAGTCCAAGCTGGTGTTAGAAGCTATCTCTGAAGGAAGAAATCCTATCAAGGACAAATGCCCTCCTCAACCTACAAGGGTTTCAAGGCTGATAATAAATTGACTGATAAGTTTGATTATCATGCATGGAATATGTCCTTGGATTTGGCGCTAGAAGATCAAGATGTCATGGACTATGTACAGGGGAATATTCAAGAGCCTCCATCAAATGCAGCTGCTGCCACGAAGACAAAGTATAAAAAAGGGGAAATCAAAGCAAAGATGATTATCTGAGATTCTATTCATAAGCACTTGGTTGCTTACATTTCTGAGCCGAAGACATATAAGGAGATGTATGATAAGCTGGTGAGCATGTTCAGGGCTAGCAATGCTAATCAAAACCTCTTCTTCAATAATCAGTTGAAAAATATCAAGAAGGGTAAGGATGAATCTATTCAATCCTATTTTATGAGGCTCACTGAAATCAGGAATAACCTCCTAGCTATTGGGGAAGCAATATCTGATCAAGAGATGGTTCTTATTGCACTTGGAGGTCTCCCCCGTGATTGGCATGTATTCAATATGACTATTCTCGATAATAATGTGATTCCTAGTTTTGATGAAATATTGACGAGATGCACTCAAGAGGAAACAAGAATGGTGTAGTATGCCTCTAATGGTAATGGAAGTGACCCTATGGCCTTCGCCGCTCATGCAAAGAAGAAGAACCATGGTGGCCCGAGAAATCAAAACCATGGTAGAGTGGGGCCCAAAGGAAGGAAGGGAAGATGTTACACTTGTAACAAGACTGGTCACTATGCAAGAGAGTGCCCTAATAGAAGGGACTCTCCTAGGGATGATGACAACAACAACTCGAGGAGGAATGGCAGGAACAACAGGTTCCAAGGAAAAAGGAAGGCTCCCTTAGATCGTAGTGGAAATGGGCAATCTTTCAAGAGGTCAAGAAATTCCAGGTACGATGAGTCTAATGTTGTTGATAATAAGAGAAATGATTTTATTCTTGTATCTGCCCTCTCTGTTGCATCTCCACTCGACACCCTGGATGTCTCGTTAATTGATAGTGGTGCTTCAAGGCACCTCACTGGTTATAAAGTAGCCCTTTCTGATTTCGTTGAGAATGATACTAATCTAGAAATTATCCTTGGAGATAATGCCACCTATCCCGTGAAAGGGACAGGGACTGTGACCCTCCATTTATCTCAAGGTCAAGTCATCTGATTACAAGATGTGTTGTATATACCTGATTTGAAGAATAACCTTGTGTCCATTTCGGCAATGGAAGACAAAGGGTTCAAGGTGGCATTTGTTGATGGAAAGGTACTTATCTGGAAGAAGAACTTCAAGGAAGCTCTTTCTATTGGTTTTAGAGTTGATACATTCTACCAGGTTAGAGGAAGTCCAATGGGGGCCATGACATGTGATACAACTCTTCAAACAGAGTTATGGCACCAAAGGTTTGCACACCTTCATTACAAAGCCCTTCCCGAAGCAAGGAAGGGTGTGACTAGGATGCCCGAATTGAAAGATGATAATGAAGGTATATGTCAAGGTTGTGCCGAAGGGAAGCATACAAGGGGACCAGTGGCCTCAAGTGTCACAAAAACAACTGATATCTTGCAGTTGATACATTCTGACTTATCTAGTATGTTGCCTGTGACATCCTTAGGAGGATGTTCCTATTACATGACTTTTACAGATGACTTCTCCCGCAATACCTGGATATATTTTTGAAGAAGAAGGACGAAACATTCAAATGGTTCCATACCTTTAAGGCCTTGGTGGAAAATCAAAGCTTTGAGGACCGACAATGGGACCGAGTATGAGTCAAATGAGTTTAATGACTTTTGTAGAGAAGTTGGCATTAAGAGGGAGACCACAATTGCGTACACTCCTGAGCAAAATGGTGTTGTTGAAAGAAAGAAAAGGACCATTGTGGAAGTTGCCCGCGCCATGCTATGTGACCAAGGTATTCTGAAGTTTCTATGGGGAGAAGCTGCGAACACTGTTGTGTATGTTCAAAATACATGCCCACATTCAGCTTTGGACTCCAAAACTCCCGAAGAAGTCTTCTTTGGTAAGAAACCTGATGTTTCTCATTTTAAAGTTTTTGGTTGTCATGTTTACTTTCATGTGCCGAAAAAAAAGAGAAGCAAGCTGGATGCTTCTGGAAAGAAGGGAATGTTTGTGGGCTACAGTGAAACTTCGAAGGCATATAGAATCTATGTGCCTGGTCAAAGAGAAGTGGATATATGCCACGTTGTCACCTTCAATGAAGATGATGCCCTCAAGAAAGTGAGAAATCTTCCTAGCTCCAAGGAAGACAAAGAAGATGAAGAAGCAGGGAAGCTGGAAGAGCCAAAGGATGACCTGATGCCCGATATTTAAGGACTATGGATCCCATTGATTCACCTCCTTCAAATAAGAGAAGACCCTCATGGCTTAGGGATACTCTTGAAGATTGCAAGAGACATATGGCCCCAAGGGGGGCATTCCGTGAAAGCAAGAAGCCAAAGAGATACCAAGGGTATCTAGCAGCCATGAGTACGATAGTACAATCTGAGCCTGGAACATTTGAAGAAGCCGTAAAGCATCAAGTTTGGAAGGATGCTATGCACGAAGAATATGATTCCATTATGAAGAATGATGACTAGGAAGTGGTTCCAAGACCGGAGGACAAATCTGTTGTCACATCGAAATGGCTCTATAAGATCAAGCATGGATCTGATGGAAGTGCTGAAAAGTACAAGGCAAGATTCGTTTCCCGAGGATTCTCTCAAAAAGAAGGCATATATTATGATGATATGTTTGCACCTGTGGCCCGCTATACCACCATCTGATCTATTATTGCCCTTGTTGCTACGCAAGGATGGAGTCTACATCATATGGATGTGAAGACCGCCTTTCCGCATGGATCTATAAAGGAAGAGGTGTATGTGGAGCAACCTCTGGGGTTCGAAGTCCGAGATAGAGATACCCATGTATTTAAGTTGAAGAAAGCCCTCTATGGGTTGAAACAAGCCCCCAAGGCTTGGTACAAGAGGATGGATAGCTACTTGATGAGGTTGGGCTTCACTCGAAGTAATGCTAATCCAAACCTTTATTATAAGGTTAATAGAGAAAGGCCTCTCATTTTGGTTCTCTATGTGGACGATCTCTTTCTGACAGGTGCTGACCCTCTCATTCATCAATGTAAGAAGGAGCTAGCTTTCGAGTTTGAGATGAAAGACCTAAGACTAATGCACTACTTCCTAGGCTTGGAGGTCTGGCAGAGGCCAGGCGAGATTTTATTTTCTCAAGGAAAATATGTCGTGAAGCTGCTGGAGAGATTTGGTATGGTGGATTGTAAGTTTGTGTCGACACCGATGGAACTCAACTTTAAAAAATTGAGTGGAAACATTGTTGGGCCCGTGCTAGCAAATCCTACCGAGTATCGACAATAGTGAACTCCCATCCAGGCGTATGTTTTGCAGTGAACACTTTGAGTCAACATATGGTCGATCCTCATCACATTCACTGGATTGGTGCCAAGAATTTGTTGAGATATCTTCGGGGCACAATCAACCATGGGCTAAGATACACTGTCGGGAGTTTGAGACTCCATGGATATACTAATGCCGATTGGGCTGCCAGTGTGGTGGATCGCAAGAGCACATCTAAATGTTGCTTCACCTTGGGTTCTGCTTCGATATCTTGGATGAGCAGGAAGTAGAAGTCGGTGGCTTTGAGCACCGCTGAGGTTGAATACATTGCAGCGAGTATGGCCTGTTGTGAAGTTGTTTGGTTGCGAAAGCTCTTCAATGAGTTGTTCAGGCATGTGCTAGATACCACCGTTATCCTTTGTGATAACTAGAGTGGGATTCGTCTTTCTGAGAATCCCGTGTTCCATGATCGATCCAAGCATATTGATATCAGGTACCACTTTATCCGGGATATGGTACAGTGAGGCGCCGTAAGGCTCGATCATACAGGAACTGATGAGCAGGTCGCAGATATTTTCACGAAGCCCCTGGGAAGGTCAAGTTCCTAACCTTTCATGAGAAGCTTGGAATCGTGGAAAGACCCTATTCTGAGGGTCCTAATTGAGTTGGACTATGAGCTCTAGGAGCTCCAGGGGACTTGACGATAGCTTCTTGGAGCTATAAGCACATACGAGGCTAGGCTTGCCGAACCTTGTTGTGCTTCTGCCCCACCATTATGATATTGAGTTGGTTCGCCTCTCTCTGATCTGTGCCCCGCATGCATCCTACCCATGGAGTTTCGGACTCATGGGAAGGACCTCTCATTTGGCCAATGAGGTGGGAAATGTGGATAAAGACCATAGCAAGATCGATGGACGCATCAGATATTTCCATACTCTCTATGTCTAGGATGGCACGTGTCCAACACCTTGATCTGGGATCAAGTATGATGAGTTTTTATCCTCTAAACTGACTTCGGGTCAGTAAACTAACTTTGGGTTAGTAGGAGACCCTTTTTGAGTCCGAGAGAGGTTTTTACCTCTAAGCTGACTTCGGGTCAACTGTGTGTGATGTCTTTGTGACTCACATTTTGTTCTGAAATAAAGAGCCAACAACGCAAGTTACGGCTAGATGACGCACGATGTTTGGTTTGGTACATGGTGGATGGCACTTGTGGACAGATGGAGTTCTCCATAGTTGAGAGGGAGTGTTAATTTTGGGCAACTAGGTCCAAACTCAATGTTACACTGCTCATATGACAATGGTCATATTTTTGTTGGATTCCTATTTCAGAGAGGTGCAAGATTGATCTAAAGATCATCTTGATCGAATAAGCAGAACAATGATTTTGAATTTATTTTCCACATGTGCAAGGTCAGCCAGATTTATCCCACATGCCTAAGAGATGTGTCACACACCCTCATTGATGGATATAAATTAGAGAGACTTGGAGATCATTTTCTCATCATCTCATCACACATTCTCTCTTTGTGATTTGATTGGTTCGATAGCCTTTGGAGGCCTTTTTCTTCTCACACGTATGGAGCGAAGCTACTGTTTTGCGTTGATCTGTTTAGGGCTTGCTGTTGTTTTCTACGTTGATCTGTTTAGGGATTGCTACTGTTTTATGCGCTGATCTGTTTAGGGATCGCTGTTGTTTTTTGCGTTGATCTGTTTAGGGCTTGCTGCTATTTTCTGCGTTGATCTATTTAGGGATTTTTCTACTACAGTGTTGATCATGGTCAACCCTTGGTCGTTTGACCTCAATCTTCTGCCAAAATTTCAATTTTAGGAGGCCGTACAGCTGGGCACTAAAATCGAAGAATTTTGGGTTGTTTGACTGAAGCCCTAGTTTGCTGTGTTGACTTTTCTGAAGCTGTCTACATTGACTTTTCTGTGTTGTCCTTGGTTTGACTTGCATTGACTTGTGATGAGTTTTCTTTGAGGGTTGTGGGTGTAACACATGAAAGTGTTGGTTGACCGAGAAAGACTTTGCTGGTTGAAGCATCCTGCTGACCGCCGTAACGCAACAATATCTCATATCTTTGCTGGACATAAGGAATTGTAAATCTGATCTATATTTGGCTTGTCTTCTATTGATCTATTATTGGGTTCTATCAACATTTTACTTTCAAGTTTATGTGATTGCTATCTTATATTGGGCATATGAAAGATTGAAGTAAAAGTGTATCAAGCATAGAACACCATTGTTATCTAAATTTAACAACCAGTGTCAGTTGGTGCAGAGTAGTGTCAGAGTGACAGTTGCAGTGGCTAGGAGCGCCAGAGACTGAGCAGCACAGAGCAGAGTTGGAATCAATGCAATTGCCACAGTGCAGAGGCTTCAGAGGGTCAATGCAGAGACTAGCAGCAGTCAGAACTCCAATGACAGATGCATCATGCTGAACATTTGGTTCAGTATTTTGGATGTTTTTTTGTTGCAACAGCAGTATAGTTGCAATGCAGATGCAGTTGGCAGCAACATGCAGAGCCAGCAACAACACAGATGCAACATTTTCGCAGTAGTAGGTGGGCAGTGATGTCATTCATCAACAACGCAAAGGGAGATGATACATAGTCAGGGTGATGCTTCAGCAAGTTGCATTACTAGAGCACATTCTTCGCTAAGAGGGAGTGTTGATTTCTGGTAGCACCAGATGTGCTCTAGCCTCAATTTGATGGGAGGTTAGGACATATGCATTCCACAATACCCAGAAATCGTTTTCGGAAATTCCACCTGGAGATAGTTTAATTAAAATAATTAATTATTTTTAATGGATGCCTAAGTCTAAACTTAGGAAATTAAAATAATTAAAGGGTATTAATTAAACTGGGTGTGAATCTTCTAGAAAATGACGGAGATCGAGTCAAGATGATCTGAGCCATTGATTAGGAATTAATGTGGGTCATTGATTGTTCAACGAGAAGATTATAAGAAGGAGCTCGATGGGCAATTGGAAGATACATCGAATTGGAGATCTAGAGATCGATTTCTCAAGAGAGCAGCGCAACAGTTGTCGGAGGAAGATCGAGGAGATTTCTTGTAGTGAGGGGTAGGGATAGTTACCGGTGGAAGTTTTCCTGATCCGGTGAATGTAACACAGAGAAGGCAGAGAGAGATCCAGAGAGGCAATGCAGAGACACGCTGAGGCAGCGTAGAGCCTGAGAGGAGATTCGTAGTTATGTTGAGGAGCAGTCCCGATCTAGTGCCAAGAGCTGGGGTGTGAGACCGAAGGGTCAAAGATCGGAGCATCCAAACAACAGATCGATCTTCCAAGGGAGTGACGCACTTCCTATCAATTGTGACACAGAGGCTGCGCAGAGGCAGCTTGGGGCTAGCCATTCAGAGGTTGGATCAGTGTTGGTTCGCTAGTGATAGTGTGAGGTTATTTCTCACTAACTTTCTGCCAGTTATTTTCTCTGTATCGGATAGCTAGTAAGGCATCCAAGATTGTATTCAGAAACTACTGCATAATAATACAAACCCTCAGCTGTTGCACCGGTTTTCCCGCATTGGGTTTTTCCGAGGACATTGTCCAAAAATAATGATATAGATGTGTGTTATTTCTTACCTGCGCTGTATTTTGTTTCCACGACATTTTTTATATTTGTGAACACTGCAGTGTGTTAGTTTTGTAAATAATTTTTTATATTTGTGAAGATTGCAGTGTGTTAATTTCGTTATTTACTGTAGCAAATAGTAAATAATTTTGTTCAGTTATATAACAAAATAGAAGAAACTTAACCAGTTGCTGTAAAAGGATTCCAATCGTGGAATTTTCACAGGGTCAACATGTGTAAATTTTTGTAGATGTTCTATGCTTGATGCAACTTTACCTTTTATCCCAATATCAGTCAACAATCACATAAACAATAAAGTAAAATGCTGATAGAACATACCAATAGATCGACAGAAGACAAGCCAAAATATATAAGTGTGTTGGTGCGTTACGGCGGTCAGCAGGATGCTTCAACCAACAAAGTCTCAATACGATCAGCCAAACATAAGTGTCACACAACCCCCTAAGACAACCAAAACAGTCAACCCCAAAAGTCAACAAAAGGCAACGTTGTCAGTCAACGGTCAACGCAAACAGCAGCGGCAACAAGGTCAACGCAGCCAAGTCAAAGTCAACGTCTAGCCTCGAGAATTGTGCCAAAAAATACAGATTGAGGAAATCAAAAGAATGGGAGAGTTTCAAGTCAATTTGACCATGCGTTGACCAAAGTCAACGCTGGTCAATGCTGTGGTAAACCCTAGGCCGAAAATAGAAAAAGTCTCCCCGCTGCAATTTCCCATGTGTGAAGAGAAGAGCCTCCAAGTGATCGAACCAATCAGATGAGGAGAAAGAAATGTGTGAGGATGTGATGAGTGAAAATGTCCTCCAACATTGACCAATTTATATCCATCAATGAGGGTGTGTGACACAACTGCTGGGGCTCCCCTTCAGGCCGACCTACACATATTTTGAATAAATTCAAAATAAATGTTCTGCGCATCAGATCAAGATGATCTTTAGATCGATCTTGCTCCTCTCCGAAAAAGGAATCCAATAACAATATTGGCATCTTCATCTGAGCATCACAACATGGAGTTTGGACCTAGTTGTCCAAAATTAACACTCTCTCTCAACTAGGGAGAACTCCATCCACCTGTGTAATCCAAACATCGTGCGTCATCTCGCTGTAACTTGCGTTGTTGGCTTCTTTATTTTAGAACAGAAGTGGGTCAGTCACAAAGGCATCATCCCCGGCTGACAAATTCAACCCAGAGGTTTGAAACCTCTATAGGACTCAAAAGGAGTCTCATACCAACCCGAAGTCAGTAGGAGGTCCGAAACCTCACTATACTTGATCCCAAATCAAGTGGTTGGACCATGCCATCCTAGATAGAGAGTACGACAACCTCTGATGCGTCCATAAGTCTTTGCTACTAGTCTCTAGCTTTTCCCACCTCACTGGCCAAATGAGAGGTACTTCCCATGAGCCCAGGACTCAATGGGTAGGATGCATACGGGGCACAGATCATGAGAGGTGAACCAACTCAATCATCATAATAGTGGGGCAGAAGCACACCAACAAGGTTGGGCAAGCCTAGCCCTGTGGTTGCTTATAGCTCCGAGAAGCTATCCCCAAAGCCCCCCAGAGCTCCCAGAGCTCATCGTCCAACAGGACCCTCGGCATAGGTTCGTTCCACGATACCAAGATTCTCATGGAAGGTTAGGAACTTGACCTGTCCCAGGGGCTTTGTGAGAATGTCTGCGACCTGCTCATCAATTCCTATATAATCGAGCCTTACGGTGCCTCGCTGTACCATATCCTGGATAAAGTGGTACCTGATATCAATATGCTTGGATCAATCGTGGAACACGGGATTCTCGGATGACCGAATCCCACTCTGGTTATCACAGAGTATCACAGTGGTATCTAGCACATGCCCGAACAGCTCACTGAAGAGCTTTCGCAACCAAACTGCTTCACAATAGGCCATACTCGCTGCAATGTATTCGGCCTCCGCAGTGCTCAAAGCCATCGACTTCTGCTTCCTGCTCATCCATGATATCAAAGCAGAACCAAGTGTGAAGCAGCATCCCAATGTGCTCTTACAATCCACCACACTGCCATCCCAATCGGCATCAGTATATCGATGGAGTGTCACGCTCCCGGCAGTGTATCTCAGCCCATGGTTTATCATGCCCCGAAGATATCTCAACAGATTCTTGGCACCAACCCAGTGACAGTGATGAGGCTCAACCATATGTTGACTCAAAGTGTTCATTGCAAAACATACATCTGAACTGGTGTTCACTAAGAACATCAAGGCCCCTACGAGTTGACGATACTCAGTAGGATTTGCTAGCACGGGCCCAGCAGCGCTGCCACTCAACTTCTTAAAGTTGAGCTCCATCGGTGTCGACACGGACTTACAGTCCACCATACCAAATCTTTCTAGAAGCTTCACAATATATTTTCCTTAAGAAAGGAAAATCTCGCCAGGCCTCTGCCAGACCGCTAGGCCTAGGAAGTAATGCATCAGTCCTAGGTCCTTCATCTTGAACTTAGCAGCGAGCTCCCTCTTGTACTGATGAATGAAAGGGTCAGCACCTGTCAAGAAGAGGTCGTCCACATACAACACCAGAATGAGAGGCTTTTTTTTATCAACTTTGAAGTAAAGGTTTGGATCAACATTACTACGAGTGAAGCCCAGCTTCATCAAGTAGCTATCTATCCTCTCGTACCAAGCTCTAGGTGCTTGCTTCAACCCAGAGAGGGCTTTCTTCAACCTGCAAACATGGGTGTCCCAATCCTAGACTTCGAACCCCAGAGGTTGCTCCACATACACCTCTTCCTTTATCGCACCATGCAGAAATGCAGTCTTCACATCCATCTGATGAAGACTCCATCCTTACGTAGCAGCAAGGGCTATTATAGATCGAATGGTGGTATATCGAGCCACAGGTGCAAATATATCATCATAGTCTATGCCTTCCTTTTGAGAGAAGCCACGAGCAACGAATCTTGCCTTGAATTTTTCAGCACTTCCATCAGATCCATGCTTGATATTGTAGAGCCATTTCGAGGTGACAACTGCTTTGTCCTCCGGTCTTGAAACCACATCCTAGAAATCATTCTTCATTATGGACTCATACTCTTCGTGCATAGCATCCTTCCAAACTTGATGCTTTACAGCTTCCTCAAAAGATCCAGGTTCAGATTGTACGATAGTACTCATGGCTGCTAGATGCCCTTGGTATCTATTCGGCTTCTCGCTTTCACGGAATGTCCCCTTGGGGCCATATGATTCTCGGCATCCTCGAGAGTGTCCCTGAGCCATGATGGTCTTTTCCTCATTGAAGGAGGTGGATCAATAGGGTCCATCAGTCCTTCAACATCGGGCATTGTCTCATCCTTCGGTTCTTCTTGATTTCCAGGCCTTGCTTCATGATCTTCCTCAGATCTCGGAAGATTGACAATTTTCCTCAGGGAAGCATCTTCGTCAAAGGTAACATTGTGGGACATCCCCACTTCCATTTGACCAGGCACATAGACTCTATAGGCCTTCGAAGTTTCGTTGTAGCCCACAAACATTCCCTTTTTCCCAGAAGCATCCAGCTTTCTCCTCTTCTCCTTCGGCACATGAAAATAAACAGGACATCCAAAAACTCTAAAATGTGAGACGTCAGGTTTCTTACCAGAGAAAACCTCTTCAAGAGTTTTGGAGTCCAGAGCAGAATGCGGGCATCGGTTTTGTATGTACACAACAGTGTTCGCAGCTTCTCCCCACAGAAACTTCAGTAGACCTTGGTCACATAGCATGGCACGAGCAACTTCCACAATGGTCCTATTCTTTCGTTCAACAACGCCATTCTGCTCAGGAGTATAGACAGTTGTGGTCTCCCTCTTGGTGCTAGCTTCTCTGAAAAAGTTCTTGAACTCGTTCGTCTCATATTCAGTGCCATTATCAGTGCTCAATATTTTGATCTTCTTCCTGTTAGATTTTCCATCAAGGCTTTGTAGGTACGAAACCACATGAAAGCCTCATCCTTCTTTTTCAAGAATTATATCCAGGTCTTGCAAGAGAATTCATCTATGAATGTCATATAATAAGAACATCCTCCCAAGATGTCATGGGCAACATACCAGACAGATCAGAATGTACTAATTGCAAGACATCAGATGTCTTTGTGACACTTGAGGGGAAAGGTCCCCTTGTATGCTTTCCTTGGGCACAACCCTGACATACACCTTCATGATCATTTTTGAACTTGGGCATCCCCGTCACCACCTTCCTTGCTTCGAGAAGGGCTTTGTTGTGAAAGTGTCCAAACCTCCGGTGCCATAGTTCAGTCTGTCAGATAGTATCACACATCATTGCTCCCAGTGGACTTCCTCCAACCTGGTAGAGTGTATCAACTCTAAACCCAATCGTGATAGCTTCCTTGAAACTATTCTTCCAGATATGCACCTTCCCATCAACGAATGCCACATTGAAACCTTTGTCTTCCATGGCCAAAATAGACACAAGGTTCTTCTTCAAATCAAGTACATAGAGTACATCCTCCAAGCAGAGGACTTGTCCTTGAGACAAGTGAGGGTCACAGTCCATGTCCCTTTTACGGGATATGTGGCATTATCTCCAAGGATAATTTCCAGATTAGTATCCTTCTCAACCATATCAGAATGTGCTTCCTTGAACCTAGTGATGTGCCTTGAGGCACCACTATCTATCAACCAGGCATCCATAATGTCAGGTGGAGATGCAGCAGAGAGGGCAGATACAAGAATGAATTCATTTCTTTTATCAACAACATTTGATTCCTCATACCTGGAATTTTCCGACCTTTTGAAAGGTTGCCCATTTCCGTCGAAGGGAGTCTTCCTCCTCCCCTTGAACCTGTTGTTCCTTTGATTGCCATTCCTCCAGTTGTTGTTGTTGTTGTCATCATTAGGATAATCCTTCTTGAAAGGGCATTCTCTAGCATAGTGACCTAGCTTGTGGCAAGTGTAACACTTGCCTTTCTTTCCTTGGGCCCCTACTCTTCCTTTGTTCCTTGGACCACCAAAGTTCTTTTTCTTAGTATGAGCAGCGAAGGCAACATTTCCTTCATTTTCATATTCCTTCATCCTTGCCTCTTCTTGTACGCATCTTGATAGTACTTCGTCAAAATCAGGTATCACATTGTTATTGAGAATGGTAGTGTTGAATACATGCCATTCGGATGAGAGACCTCCAAGTGCGGTGAAAACCATCTCTCGATCAACTATTGTCTCCCCAATAGCCAGCAGCTTATTCCTGATTTCGGTCAGCTTCAAAAAATATGATTGAACAAACTCATCCCTGCCTTTCTTCAGATTGTTCAATTGGTTCTTGAAGAATAGGACTTGATTCGCATTGTTGGCCTTGAACATGTTGACCAACTTATCATACATCTCCTTGGATGTGCCCAGCTCAGAGATGTAGGCAACCAAACTCTTATGAATTGAGTCCCTTATCATCAGGTTTGCTTTGATTTCCCCCTTCTTGTACTTTGTTTTGGCAGCAGCAGTTGCAGTGGCTGGAGGCTCTTGAATTTTACCCTATACATAGTCCATGACATCTTGGTCTTCCAACATAAGATCCAATGTCATCTTCATCAGGCTTAAAGCCATTGTAGTTAGAGGAACCCATGCTCTTCTTCGGTGATTGCTACAAACTAGGGCTTTGTCTTCACCTCAGCTTCGATACCATGTAAATTTTTTTAGATGTTCTATGCTTGATGCAACTTTACTTTTTATCCCAATATCAGTCAGCAAACACATAAACAATAAAGTAAAACGCTGATAGAACATACCAATAGATCAACAGAAGACAAGCCAAAATATATAAGTGTGTTAGTGTGTTACGACGGTCAGCAGGATGCTTCAACCAACAAAGTCTCAATACGATCAGCCAAACAGAAGTGTCACACAACCCTCTAAGACAACCAAAACAATCAAACCCAAAAGTCAACAAAAGTCAACGTTGTCAGTCAACGGTCAATACAAACAGCAGCAGCAGCAAGGTCAACGCAGCCAAGCCAAAGTCAACGTCCAGCCTCAGGAATTGTGCCAAAAAATGCGGATTGAGGAAATCAAAAGAATGGGAGAGTTTCAAGTCAATTTGACCATGCGTTGCTCAAAGTCAACGCTGGTCAATGCTGCGTTAAACCCTAGGCCGAAAACAGAAAAAGTCTCCTTGCTGCAATTTCCCACGTGTGAAGAGAAGAGCTCCAAGTGATCGAACCAATCAGATGAGGAGAGAGAAATGTGTGAGGATGTGATGAGTGAAAATGTCCTCCAACGTTGACCAATTTATATCCATCAATGAGGGTGTGACACAACTGCTGGGGCTCCCCTTCAGGGCGACCTGCACATATTTTGAATAAATTCAAAATAAATGTTCTGCTCATCAGATCAAGATGATCTTTAGATCGATCTTGCACCTCTCCGAAAGAGGAATCCAATAAAAATATTGGCATCTTCATCTGAGCATCACAACATGGAGTTTGGACCTAGTTGTCCAAAATTAACAACATGCCCGTGTTTGACACTCGAATCCTCGTGTCCAGTGTCCCCGTGTCAGGTGACTTATGTTGACTGTAATAATGTTCCAAATCTCTCTTTTTGTGCTGATGTGTTGGAGGGAGTTGGTTCTTGCAATGTGTATTTACAGGTCTATTGTATAGTGATGTTGTGGGTCATTGACTCATTTGTTTTGGAGCTACACCTTGTGATGTTGTGGGTCTTTAATTTCTGCTCTGCACCATCTGATGCTGTGGGTCTTTTGTTTCTGCAGTACAGAGTGTGATGTTTAGGTCATGTGTTTCTCAACTGTGCAGTGCATTGTTGCATGTCTCTTTCTGAGCTGCAGTGTGATGTCGTGGGTCATCTGTTTCCATGTTGTACAAACTTACAAAATGATGTTGTGGGTCTTCTATTTCTATGCTATGCAGTTTGATGTTGTGCATCATCTGTTTCTGTACTATGCAGTGTGGTGTTGTAACTTGTGGGTCTCCTATTTCTATGCTCCACAGTCCAATGTTGCATGTATTCTATTTTTGTGATGTGCAGTTCAATATTGCAGATTTTCTATTTCTAGGCTGTGGAGCTTGATGTTGCAGATCTTTACTTCCTTATTCTATTTTAGTTTTTTGCCATTTGTATACTTCTTGATTGTGCATTTTTACATTGCTGCATTCTCACACCTAGAGGACTTTGGGCAGTAGCTGGCATGTGCATCGGGAATCTTGTTCAAGGATTTCCAAGGGTTTGTATGAACTAAAATGATTGTCATTTGGTTATAAATATGCTACATTCCAGTTCTAGATGAATCAGAATTTAGAGGATTTTTTTGGAGTCTATGGTGTTTATCCCTTTAATCCTTGCAGATTGATCCTATAAATATGAGAATGTAGAACAAATAAAAAGTTAAAACAAGTGATGGACGTTCTGGGCAATAGAGATAAATATTTGTGTTTAAACTTTATATTATTCATTTTAATTGAATTAAAAAAATCAGATTTGACGGTCTACTGTGATATTCAGGAACTTGCACTCTAGTAAAAAATGAATAAAGAACTCCTTGAATAAGAATATAAATGGAAAACTTGCATTGTAAGAAAGTGAGAAATAGAAGACCAATGTTGCAAAAATCATAAGATGATGATACAATAATTGAGATGCAGGTAGCATTGGACTGGAAGCACACCTTGAAAATAATGGGCATGTCCAGGACTGCCATAATATGAAGGACGTTTGGATTCTGCATCATCATTTTGGTTGTGATTATATCTTTGTGATGCCACTGATGCAAAAGGTTCCTTATCAGTCTGTAATATAGTCAGGTCCTTAGTGGAAGTCACAGCCTCATGTTGAATGTTAATTTGAATTTCATGCAGGCCAACTAACTTTCTTTCATGTGCAATCGCATTGTCATTCAAAACAATTGAATCTGGGAAGGCTTGAATGGAACAATTTGTCATATCTGTCTGTAAATCATCATCACTGGTGCTTTTCATTTCTTGTTCTGGGGATCCCGCTGCTAACTTATTTGCTTCTCTTACTGCATTAGACCGAATTTTTATGTAGGCGGTCCCAAACTTCTCAGACTGTTTGAAGCTATCAGTGCAGGCATATCTGTGATCCTGTTTTTCGGGAGATAAGGCATCATTGCACAACATGTTCTCTTTTTGATTGGAGGTCTCAACCTCCACATCCTTGTTTATTTTCGCATCAACTTCAGCAACTAGATTTCTTTCTGGCATAGGTAGAATTACCTCCTTTGTGACACAAACAGAACCTTCCTCTGGAAGGCTCAGTAAGTCTCCACCTTGAATACTTTCAGGTAGACCTCTCGATGCAGCTACAGATTGCTCCAATGTCTTGGTTTTGACAATTCTTGTAATTTCAAAAACATCTGGACAGTAATCAATATAGGTCTTCTCACTAGCATTCTCACTATGACCTGAAGTTTGATGTGCATTACTCTGCAATTTGGCAGTTGGGATACTCACCCCTTTTGATGCAGCTGCAGAATGCACCAATGTATTGGTTTTGACAGTTTTTGTAATTTCAAAAACATCTGGACAGTAATCATTTAAGGCTTTCTCACCAACATTCTCACTATGACCTGGAGTTTGATGTGCATTATTCTGCACTTTGGCAGTTGGGATATTCAAGCCAGATAACATGTCAATGCTGGAGATACTCGCGATGTCCGCTAATTCACCAGTTAGACCTTTGGATGCAGCTTCAGTATGCCTTAGTGTCTTTGTTTTCACTGTGTTTGTCATCTCAGGAACATCTAGATAGTAGTTAGTACAGGGATTTCCACTTGCATTATCATTATGAATTGGTGCTTGATGTGTTTGACTCTGTGCCCCAGCAGGTGGGCTATTTAAATCAGATACCGTGTAGATGCTCGAGATGCCTGCACTGTTCACTAAGTTGTCAGGTGGAATTTTGCTTGCAGTATGGTCTAATGCATTTGTTTCCACAGTGCTTGGCATTTCCAAAATGTTTTGAAAGTAATCAAGAGGGACCTTCTCACTACAAACTGGAGTTTGATATGTACTTTTCTCCCCGTCAGCAGATAGAATGCTCAAACCAGTTAAAACGTTGATGCTGGAGTTACTTGTGATGTTCTCTAAATCAATTTTCCTACCATCTGTTTGGCATAGATCAGTAATCCCAGTTTGTTCTATGGAGCCTGGACCAGGAACTGAATTGCATGTACTATATACCGCAGATTTCATTAAATCATTCCCACAACTCCTAAGGTGAAAACAATCCCTCCATGAATTTATAGAACTGATAGCCTCCACCTGTAACACTGATTCTTTGGGAGTTTTTACTTTGCTTGGTAACTCCCCTGAAGTAACACATTCAGGAGAATGTTCAACATTATGCTCCCATGCATCTTTGTCAGGCATGTGCTGCGATGGAAAATCCACACCTTTAGTTTGATGTTGAACATTTCCTCTGCCTTCACAATGTGTAATCTCTTCAACCTTCTTAAATTTAGACATAAAATTCATGTTATTACTTCCAGTCATTTGTCCAGCAGAAAATTGATCTTGGAAACACATAGTGTGGCAATCAGTTTCCTTAACTTGATTTTTGGTAGCTTCATGCATAATCACATATTTCCTTGACTCAAGGTCATGTTTCCGCATTTTTGCAATTTCAAAATTTCTCAGAAGAGATGCCTGGAGATTCTCTGAGATATCATCACTGACATTCTTGATGCTCATAAAATTTGAAGAGTTATCTTCTTGCATGTCCACAATGGATCTGCCTAAATATTCACTATTGCTATAAATAACATCTTTCTTGAAATATAAACATACCTCTCTATGTTCATCAATTTGATATCCATGCTCATATTTTTGTGCATGGCCCATATCACCATCTTGGTAACAATCATATCCATGAGAACCGGTAACACTAGGTATTCTCTTGACACTTTCATTGCCATCTAGAAGTGGCTTGCCAAGGTTTCCAGTGTCTGGTTTACCAGAACTATATACATATGAATTACTATGCAAATCTTGTACATATGATATTTGTTCCATCTCAAGGCAATCTCGCTGTTCTTGTGACATGATAGAAGAGTCAACACAGTGTCTTTCAGCATCTTCAACTTTCATCTCTTGTTTATCAAAAGCAAAGATTTCCTTTGGGCAGAGTGAGGTTAAGCACTCTCTTGACTCATCACTTACATCTGCAATGTTGTGATCACCAGCTTCAGTATAGGGTGCAACACGTGCCCCCTGCTCAGAGCTTGCATTACTGCTAGTAGTTACTGAAGAGTTGATGGAGCTTCCCTGGTGTAGGAAGTTACTTCTTTTATATGTGTAAAAAGAGGCAACGGGTGCACTTGACATTAAAGGCCTAAACATGCTTTTAGAATTCTGACGAAGATGCTGCAAGATAGAGCAACAGCAAGACGTCTTTCATTAAAATCATAAGATAGCAGAGAGAGGTTCACTTGCTCCATCTCAATAACATATCATAAAAAAAGTTCCGTGGTGCATGGTGCACTGGGCACACATGCACTTTAATATGAGAAACAGTTTACCCTTGTAGATAAGGAAATGTGATCAATTAGCAATCAGCTAAAAAAGGACAATACAATATCACTGAAAGCACATAAAACTAATAGCTAGATCTAAATATAGTTTTTTCTGAATCCTTAGGCATACCGATTGCCGTACTGTAGAACCAGAGCCACTGGAAACATTTGTTGCTGAGGGTTTTACTTGCTTTTTTGAGGTTGACTGAGCCTCAATATTTGCATTTGATCCTTTCTTTCTTGTTACTTGGTGATGCACTGTGCTTTTAGTGTATGCTATTTTTTTAACTGAAGTTGCTGAAGAAATAGAATCTATCTCATCTTCGCATGATGAAACCACAGAGCTCTTACTATAAGAGCTTAAACGATCAGAATCATAGTTTTTCGATGAGTTGGCCAGCCTAGAAATTCTTGGAGATACAGATTGTCCCCTTGGTTTATTCCCAGTTTCTTCTCCATGCCTTGAGGCTGGACACAATCTCCTTGAGCGAGATGTTGATAGATCAGATAATGTTGTACGGAGATTTGGAGGTTGTTCGGGGGGGAAACCAGGAAGACCAGACTGCCATGGCCGTATCTTTGGAGAGGAGGAGCAACCATGCCTGTTTTTTTGTGGTGAATATCCACCTCTTCCTGCCGATGATAGGTGACCACGGGGGCTTGTGCTAGACCTTCGTAACGCTGTTGTTGAGGATTTTGCTGGAGGTGTGGAAGACCTTCGGCTAGACGTAGCTAGCCTGCCAGAAGATGTTAAAGGTTGCAATTTTAGATTTCCAGTTTGACTTGAAGATGCTCTACCTTGAGAGTAGGTACTTGGCCCACTTGAACAAGAAGTGGTGCTAGACCGTCGTGGACTAGCACTGATTCGTGAAATTGGAGAACAAGAATTTCCCTGAAGCATTATAAAACAGTGAACTTAGCAAAAACAGGAAATACGATTTATTGATCATTACCCCTTGGAAAAACTAAAAGATACCCATAGAACAACATGCTCCTAGATAAACTTTCCAGAACTTCTATCAGCAGCAATAAAGAAAACATCCCTTCAACTATAACAGATACTCATGAAAAATTTCTTGAACTAAACAGAAGAAGTTTGTGCTCCAAACACTAGGGCTTCAGGGAGACAGCTGCTGTTGCAATTACAACAACTCTTGACAATAGAAGAGAGAAAATTTGCATCAAAGTAATTTACCATAATTACACGGAGAATGAAATAAGGATAATGGAGTGGTAAAAATTAGATCCATTTTACATGTAGAGCGAGAAGTGTCTCACCCTCGAGGTTGTCCTGCTTGATACATGTGGCACAGAAATCACTTCACTCCGCAGTGTACCTGTCTCAGAAATGTTAACACAGGGAGCATCCTGCTTCAGTGGAGGAAAATGTGGAGTGCCTGGGGGAGTCAGAAGCCTGCCATTGCATTACAAACCAATCTCAGGAATATAAATGTATATGTGATGAGAAAACGCATTTGGAAAACCAACAGTATGCACCCAAAGAAGTGAAAAAGAGAAAATATGTGCCAACATTAATCTGCCAAGCAGAAAAAAATATGAAAAATAAATGACTATTCTGAAGGCATATTCATATTTCTACAGTTTATATTGACAAGTGCATATTCCTATCAGAAACGTGAAAAATTATTCCAACTCTTGTTGTATGTGAACTATAATCCTGCTCTGAATTGTGCAAGCGATAGGATGCATTTAGAGAAGTACTCCCCATTGAATGCTGAGCCTTTCCATCCAATCTTTTACCCGGTGCTGATCAGTTTGCATCAAAGTTTCTACGCTCGTACATATCTACTTTTCTGCATGGTCATTCAATTAACTTGTTCTGAAGGTTGTTTAAACTTCTACTACTTCACAAACGAGGCTTCTACATCTACTGTTTAATTTGGAACTCAACAATGCTCATCACACGTGTTGCAGAACTAGAATGAGCTCCAGCTGCCTCATGGTCGAGTGAAGAATTCAATGCTAGAGTAATGAAATTTGTCTAATGTTTAGCAGTCAGATATTCCTAAAAAAGTTCTAGTTTCAAATCCCGTGATGTCATTACCCGAGTACAGACTACATGAGGTTTGACCATATAAATGAATGTCTCTGTCAAAAACCACCTACTCAACTATAATTCTGGAAGCTACGGCTAGTCAGTGGTTATTCTAAGATCTGAACATCAAATCCCACAAAATAATTTCAATTATAAATGTGGCACTGACCCGATGGGTTTCTTCCACCTCATGGAACTGAACTCAGAACATTTTTTCCTCAACGATCCAAGATTACTACTACAATAACTGCCTGTAAGAAAGATGCTTCTCCTGGATTTGCCCTCTTTATTTTGAAATTACAGAGTTGCAAGACTTACCTAATTACTTCAAAAGAAACATTTCAAAGTTCTGAAACGGAGTCTAGACTCTAACCAGTTATAGTCATTTTTTCGTGTTTGCGTTGAAGTATCCAGTAACCTCCTCAGTCTTATAGCTGCAGCAAAATCCGCAACATAAATTTAATATCATTTCAACCCAATGAAAAGCCGAAAAGACGAAAGGAACAAAACCCATAACAAACAAAAAGCCCAAAATTCAATTGGGTCGAAGAAAATTACAAAGGGATTCGTCAATTTCATCTGTGGAAGGATTCAGTGAATCGTTGTTCTCTCGAGTGCGCATGTCTTGGAACAAGGCCAAGTCCTCATCCCTGTCCTGTAATACACTCCCATCACTCAATCCCCTCCTGTGCTGAAAACCATCCACCATCCTTAGTAGTCTCTGTGTCATGCTTTGTGGGTTGTCTTCAGGTTATGGTCGTTATCTATGTGACGTTTCAAGCTATCCTACCATAGTTGGCATATCCCTGAGTTGGGGTTTCTTTCCACATTAAGACTCCCCTAACTACATTTCGTTTGCAGGAGAGCACTCCAATTCCAAAACGGGCCAAGACATGTTTCTCCAAATTGGCTTTGGTCTCCCAAGTCAGGCTTCCATTGGATTGATGAATAAATCACTGTTCTTCATGTTCCCAAAATTTCAGCTTATTTAACACCTACTAACCACAGAACTGACTGAAATTTGCCAAATTATCAACCTCTGTCTCAGAATGCAGCCCTGCCATGTGTGCAGGCCTGAGCCAACTAGAGCTTGCACTGGTGCGTCGTGAATGCTCAAATCCAGACGACAGTCTGCTTTGTTTTAATATGCTGCTGGCCTTCCAATGGGTAAAACTTGCAGATCTGATTTGTTCACACTGACAATAAATATATGTGAACAGTACATTTCCATTAATGGAGAACTTAGGAACTCAATTTCCGCGTTGATTTACACAGTAACTACCGACACAGTCAAATGGCATCCATCCATCATGGCCCATGCATCCCCTCCCCTTTCCAACGTCGGCACGTTGTTCATAAACGTGGGCACATTGTGCTGAGAGTTAAGACAATTAATAGTCCAATAATGAACTTCGCAATGCTGACAATTGCCAGGTTCCCTCCTTTGATTTGATGTATTGAGTGTAACGCGGTATTCCCTACATTTTCAGCGACAGGAACACATGCTGTCCTCAAATACATTTTCGTCAACACACTTTCTACGTACATGACTGAACACATTTTGACATTGTTTACATTGGGAAAAAGCTAATGTTGTGGTATACAGAGTTTGGTTTTCAGTATTTGTTTTCCTTTTAAATACATAATTTGGTTTTCGGTATCTCCTTTCTAAGACAGAATTTGGCTTTTGGGTTTTTTCACAAATCTTGTAAGGTTTTTCTTCCCCATTAGAACATGAAGTTGGGATTGTTGAAATTTCTCCAAACTTATTTGTATGGATTACTTTTACAAAAATTGTAAATTTGTGTTATCAAAATCTTTTTTTATCATCAGATTTCAACAAATTACTTTACAAAGAAGACTGTTCCCTGCATGATTAAATTATTCGATGTTATTTGTATTCAATGTACACTTCTGATTCACAAGAAAGTTACCCTACCCCGAAAAATAATTGTATGTGAGAGAAGTAGCTTGTTTTATCATTCCCATTGGAATTACAGAGCCTAAAGAGGATCCATTAAAATAAGTGGGTGTTAAGAATTTATTTTCCATTATAATAGCTTTGAAGTTTTATAAAATTTTGGGATTGGAGGTAAGCTGTCAAGACACTATTAGGTGAACATTGAACCTGAATCGCTCATGAAAAATCTCACATCAGCCACAACTCAACTGACAAAGGGTATTCAAAAATCTTGAACATAATGCAGAGAAATTAAAAGATGCCAGAGTACTTACTCATTTTAACTGAGACCAAGTACACCAAATGCAGTAGACGGAATACAACTCAGCTGATATCCAAAAAATATTCCTTACGTAATGCAGAGATATTAAAAAGGTGTGGGGAATATTAACACATTTTCACTGAAAGCAATAAGACGAAATACATCACATCCAGTAGACTATTCATCCCATCTTTTTAATGGCAGAGAATGAAGTGGCCCATAATTAAACTGAACATGCCGTTTTAGATAATCAGTGAATGCTCAGCAATAGAATAATAAATACCAAGCTACTCAGTAATACGTAGAATAACAAATACCATATATTTTCGGATATACATAATTAGATTTAAAGGCCACAATGTTTACCCGCAACACTGATACAGTTTAATTGGACAGACTGTCAACGTCTCATGCTATTCCATTTCATTTGATCAGGCAATGATTTGAACAATCAGAGATGGTGGCTCTGGTAAGATGTTCCTGGGAAACGTATATCTGTACATTCTGGCACATGGCTCTGCCTGACCAATCTGTGCAATCAGGGTACTGCCAGTGGCTTATTTGTCAACAGGAAAATAATAAATAAACCAAAAGGAAACCAGGTCCTGGTCTCCTCTTCCTTTATTGTTGTTATCTGAGAACAGCTTTGAGTTCAAAGTTGGAACTTGGTAGGACTCCATTAAGGTCTCTTTTATATTTTTTTTATTCTGGTTTTATATAAAGCGTAGCAACTTATTAATGGCAGTATATCCATGTATTGAATGTCCATTTATATATATTCAAGAGTATATATATAATATAAACTGCCATTCATGCAATGTAGCTTCCTGTATATTGTTTTTTTTAAAGAGTGGGTTAAGTTGGGGATAAAATAAGGAGCACTATGCTCAGCACTCAGCTTTAGTATTTCTGTAATTGTTTTTTTAGTTATTTAAGTACCCCTTTCACAGGCCATTGAACACCCCTCTATCCTGTTATATATTCGGCAGAGCGGGCCAGCGGTGATAAGCTCAGATGAAATCTAAGCAATTATTACCTTTGGAAGTACAGAGTATATTTCCACCGCACGAGATTCCAGGGTTGAAAATTGACTATACTTTTAGATTTAAAACCTCTATAAAGGTAATCTTCTTTTCTTGATTTTCTAAAAATACTAATCTGCACATGGATAAGATTCTCTATGTATATAGTTAATAGAGTTTGGATTTGTAATACATGCAACTATAATAAATTCCACAAACTTCTTGGTGGTTCACATAATGGAGTTTGGTTCACAAAATGGAGTTTAGCCTACCATTTAGAGTCAAACATGTTTTCATGATTAAAGAAAGAAAAAGAAAAAGGTAAAGTTCGACAATTCATTAGGGGAATTTTGAGATCTAAAATAGGCTTATTAAAAAAATGTACAATCAAAATTCACTTTACGAGAATCAATTACATTTTAGGGGATGACATCATCCCTAATAGTTAAGGTGGCATTGCTTGAGTTAAAGGTACTTATTTGTCACATTCTCAATAGTGGATAAAAAATCATGGTTAACCATGGTAGTGCTCTAAGTACTTTTAAAGCCATAAGTAAAGTACTCATAATAATAAATGTCATTTCACACTTTTTGAATAAAATATTATTATTGTCATTTCACATTTTTTTGAAAGAAATAATGCATATCTCTACACAATCTTCATGTATTTACACATTTTTCAATAAATATTATATTTGTATATTTTCAAATATTTATTTATAAATCAAATCAATTCATTATGTAATATAACATTCATACATAAAACAATATATTATATTATATTATTTTTATTTAATATATTAATTACATGTTATTATATAATTTAAATAATATAAATTTTAATTAATAGTATATTTTATAATTAAGAATTTATGAATTTATATTTATATTTTATTTGATGTTATTTAAGTACAAAAGACAAATGCATTAGTTGTGCAATGATAGTGATATTTTCTTGAAAATCTCATTTTTATTTATAGTCACATCAATACAATTTTTTTATTAATTTTATTTTGGTACAACTTTTGAATTGAATTTAACAATGGTTACATGGTTATATTATTTTATTGGTTTAGCTATTATTTTATTATTTCCTTAAGAGCCCCTTTTAGACCTCAAAATTCCGCTAATGAGATTTAAATGGACATTATTGTCCATAGCATGAAAAGTTGTTTGACAAACAGATTTTTGCATTCCAATCTTTCTTTGGTTTGTAATGATGAGGCCTCAATTTTCATTCTAATTTTTCTCTTGTTCAATGTAATGATGAGCATCTTCAACTTCTTAGTCGCTTTTTTACTAAATAAATTATCCCAAGAGCTAGTTGTGAGGGTATTTGCATATATGTCTCAACTGTCCTTGAAGGCTTCACAGTCTAAAATAAAATGTTTTTCTATTTCTACATTTCAGAAAGTGCAAAAAATACATTCTCTTTCTACCCAATATTCTTTTATTTTTTTTCCAATGTCGAATTTCACAACGGAGTTAGTGAGATTTAGTTCTTAACTTGACAATGAGAATTTTGGCTCTCCATGATATATTGGTCCCTATGTACACTTTTTTATGATGATTGCCGGATGGGGAGGCATAATCACAACATTAGCATGCATATGGAAGGAGTATAAGTACATGGAACATTTGGAAAATATAAAGAGGGTGAAGAGATAAGAGAAGGTGATGGAAGTAGGAGGTCATTACAACTTATTGTATGAGTATGAAGAGAGATGACCCTCCTTTGTTAAGTGCAAACATGTACTTATAGAATCGTAGAGGAAAAGAGTGTGAAAATGGGGTGTCTATCATGGCATCATGGCCTACGATAGTTTCTTTGGCATTTGTGATGGGAGTAAGTTTAGGTCAACTAAGAAAGGAGAGGGAGATATATTGTGAAGGTACGATTATATGTCAATTATGAGAGGGAGATATGTTGTGAAGGTACGATTATATGTCAATTATGAGAGGGAGATATGTTTTGAAGGTATGATTATATGTTAATGACGATAAATGATAGCCATGTGTCTCCTTTAAATTTGACTCTTTAGAATTTGGAGTGAGTGCTCTAAATGAAGAGTTGGGTTTGTGACATATCAATCGTTGTGTGTCATTCTTGGTATATTAGAAGTGGCTAATTTGAGAGGGCATTAAGGTGGTTTCTAGACAAGGAAAGGATGATATGAAAAAGGTAGAGGTAGCATGGGAAAATAGTGCTTGTATTCATAGAGGGAGACCTAAAAAATATAGAGCACAACCCTTAGCAAGGGACATTTCTATACCATATCAAAATAGGTCTTTTATCACATAGCTATTTGTTGAACCTTTAGTTAAACTAAGAGTTGGGGGGGGAGGGGAGGTGAATCAGTTTAACACATTCATGGACTTTTAAAACTTTTCATTAAACTTTATTAACACCTTCATTTCATGATCAACATAATGTGTGAGTAATCTTTATTTGTGAGCAACAATTAATAAGCAGATTAGATAATGTACCAGTAGTCTTAATGTGTGAGCAGCAAGTATTAGCAGAATAGATATACCATATCAACACATAGACATCATGCACATAGACACCAGATATAAGTGGAAACCCATAAAGGGAGAAAACCATATCTTATTATTGTTGTGATGCAAAGGCAAGCTCCAACTCCCTCTCACCATTGATTTTCTGTAGTCTCCAACCCACAGGAGGCTCCTACCTCAATTCTGCAAGCTACAACTTGCAAGGAAGCTCCAACTCCCATCAATTTTCTGCAGGCACTAACCTACAGGAGGCTCCTACCTCAGTCAGCTACAACTCACATCTATCAAGCTACAACTTGATAGGGAAGCTCCAACTTCCTTACTCTTTCAAAATAAAAACACTTGCTGATTTACCTTGGATATCAACTCTATTTTGTACCTTCTCTTCTGATGTCCATCAGTCCTCATATCTGCCCTGCATCATCTCAGCATCTTCTCAGATTCTCTATCAACTCCTCCTTCTCCTTTGCCTTACTGCTTCATTTATGCATTCTCTTACCTCACTCTCTAACCTCTCTAGCCTATCAAGGTGATATCATTTATAGAGATTTCCATATGATTGTTAACATTCCACAGGTAATTCGAAATGGACAGCCATACCTCTTTGCCTTCTGCCTTCTCATTTCTTTTTCTAGCTCACTCAGAAAAATAAAACTGTATATATTAATTTCAATATTACAGTGGGATTTTTGTTTTCTTCCAGAGACTTTCCAATGCATCACGAACAATATAAAATCAATTACTACATTTACATTCACATTTTCAGTTACATAAAAACAATTTCACTCAACCTATTTTCTGGCCTTTGGCTTTTTTGGTTTTTTTTTTTCTGCTGTTGTTAATAAATTGTTCTGCATATCTCTGTTGTTCACTGCAATTGTGTATCTGCAACTTTCATGTAAATGTTCTGCATACTCTGCTTTCTCTGCTGGTACACCTGTCAAAAACACATTCTCATGCCTGTGCATATTCACCTCTTCACTGCAATTGTGTGGCTGCTATATATATATAACTGCGTTACAATATATAACTATTGATCTGGAAATTTCAATAAACATATCTGGAGGCTTTTTCTTCCAAGGTTATCTTATGGTTGTGAACCATGCCTAACAAACTGTATATGCGGGAACTTTGTTCTTTGCCTCAATGGGATTAAACCTTATTATAAAATCCATAACGCGCCTCCAACGTTCTCTACCTTTTATATTTGATTATGAAATCATATATGTCGGGATCCACAATTTTGAGCTCTTTGTATCTGTCTATGCGATGAATTAAACCGTGGTTATAAAGCCATTGGAATTCTCCATTACACAATGGTCTTCAACATATTAACAAATATATGTTCCCAGCTTCATAAAATTATATGTAAAACTCCTTTCAATCTTCATAACATTTCATTCCACGTCAAAGTTCCACCTTGGTAAAACTCCAAATGCTCACAACTATAATATGCCCAGCGCACAATTCATTCCATACAAGGTTCAGTTATCATCAACATAATATATGTATCAACATATATTGCGACCCCAATTCAAATGTTACGAACCATTAAAATAAACCTTTGATCACTCCAAGGAATAGCCTAGGCCAACACCCATATTTCATCATTCGCAAATATTTAACTTGGAGTATAAAACCATAAAACCAAACATTATAAAAACTTGTCACAACAATATTCTGATCCCATTTAACGTTAGCCCTTAACTATTTACGCAACATGTGCTCGAGCCCACATATCCATACTTTTCTTATTCCCCGGTGTGATGGATCGCTTCTGAATACTTTCGATTGCGATTGATGAATTTGCAAATGTTCCGATGCAATTAATCGCAATCGCAACTTTCAATAGTGTGCTCCGATGTTCTGCCCTTACTCTGATGCGATTGATGCCTTTGCGATAGACCCGATGCAATTAATCGCAATCGCAGCTTTCAATAGTATGCTCCGATGTTCTGCCCTTACTCTAATGCGATTGATGAGGGTCCCACCTTATAATATTTCACTTTTATATAAGCCTTGTATTATAATATTGGTCCCTTTTTAATACAACGCTCATATCATATTGAACCCCTTCCTTTGTTTATTATATCAAATGTATTAACCCGACGCACAACCTTCTTAACCCACTCTCTAAGGTTTGAACATGATATAATAAAACACTTTCATACTCCCGACCTTATCACTTAATGCTATAACATTGGATTTGATGCCCTTAATTAAACACGCAAGCATTTATAACCTTCCAACCATGGCTTATAACATTAACCCAACAATTTATAATGTATTGCATTCACGGGCCCCACACATCCGAACTTGTAAAACGAGCAGTTTTCAACATAAATCAATGGACTATACCTTAAGTTATCACCTGTGCAACTATTTACGCGATTGCCGCCGGATCCATTAGGCTACAGATCGAACGCTCCTCGTCGATATTGCGTTTTTTCCACAGCGAAGAGTTAACACTTAGAATTCACGCGATGTGAATGGTATTCCCTGGGCGACGTGTCCCAAAAGTATTGGATCGCGTTTTTTTGAAGCGGTTTCGCCTCCGACCAAAAGTTGCACGATGAGGGTTGTTTTGGTTTCACAAAGCTAGTCCAGGACTGGAATAGTAACTAACCGGGTCTCCCACCATGGTTAACACCTTCCTTCGCATGAACTCTGTCTCGTTAACTCTGTGGTTAATGCTTCAACAATAACGTTTAACAAATAAAACACAAGGTTATTTACTCCAACAAACTGGGCTATCACTTTCGACAGAGGTTCAATGTTCTTCGGGAAAACAAAGTATGACAGGGGTTTTTGTTTCAACAGAGATTAAATATTCTTCGGCAGACATAACACAATAATGGGTTCTCTCTTTGACAGAGTCCTATATTCGACCTCTCTCAGGATTCAATACAACATATTCAATTTCGAGCTCTAAGAGCTTGAGCTCCACAACAGACAGAGTTCAACACCGACCCAAACACATTAAGGATTAGGGATTACCAGGTTGCGTCCTTCACAAACTCAAAACCTCATCCAATCTTCATCGAAACCTTCACACAGGGGATCATACGCTTTCAATAGAGAACATGAACGCAATTAATTTAATTCTACACAGGCGCATATAACAGCCCTTCCCTGTATTATAACCAGCAACTATAAATCGACCTTCCTCTGATTCTCATACAGACTAAACACCTTCAAATTATACACAGAGAGCATAGGTTCACACACATTCATCTATCAAGTCCTTAACACGGATTTTAACCATACAGGTTCTTCATGAGCTCGCTTCAAAACTTCTAGCTAGCCAGATCTTTCAATCTGATGGCATTCTGCTACATTACTCTATCCCTAACTCTTCCCCAGGTCTATGCAGCTCTATGCAGGTCTGTGCTTCGATTCACTACTTGTCTCTGCTTCAATACACTGCTTGTCTCTACTTCAATTCACTGCTTCCTCTACTCCTTGACTGATGTTGCTCCTTACTTCTCTTTTTGCTGCCTCTGCCACCTCTCTACCACTTTTCTTCTCTCTTTGCCTTATTGTTGTTTCAAATTCTCCTCCTTTGCCATCTCCTTTGCCATCAATGACAACATTTCCAACAGTCTCCCCCTTTGGCATTGATGGCAACATATCCTCTGCTCCTTGTTTTTCTTGCTTTTCCTCCCCCTTTGACATCAATGGCAAATGGTTGGATTCTATCTTTGCATTTCCTTTCTCTGAAATGTGTTTAGGCCTTCTTTTTCTGACTTTGTACCCTGCTGCTCCAAACTGGTGTTAAGAGAACACTTTTGAGACTTATTGAACTTGTATAGAGTGTGGGTGATGAAAACCATATATAATCAGACTTGTATAATTAGAGATGCATCATTGGATCAATATTTGGAGATTGTGAATGCTCCATGTGACATATCAAGCTTGCTTCAACTATACTTCAGTCTAGATTATACTCTTTATCTACGATGCATATCCATTGAGGAGGGTTGTAGATGGAGTAAGTCCTTTTCCGCAATGCACATCTACAGTACTCATCTGTTCAATTATGATGATGCCAATATATCTGTTATTGTTGTAGTACACCTTTCCTTCTTGTTGGTGGTGTTATGAGCTAGGATGCTGATAATGATATTACACTTAATGGTTGACTTAGGGTCCTTGTTGCTGATGTGATCAATGAATTAAGCCAGAGTTTACAACTTATTGTGAGACTAGATGATATCTTTCAATCTAAGAGACCAAATTATTACTGCTTGCACACTGTTCTTTCAAAACAAACCCTTGAGGCTAGATACATTCGGTGTATTAGTCAATATCACTTATCAATCATGCAATTTCTTTATGACATAAGGGGGTATGTATGCCAATGATCAATCTCTCTTTAAAGGTGAATTACCAGCAAATCCTTTCTGCTGGAGTAGGATTTGGATGAATTAATAATATACTTTTGAACTTCAATGGTGGTCACAACTAGTCCTTTATTATTCAGATACTTTGACTGTTCTATCAGGATGATCTTCCACAAAAGCATATTCAAGATGTTTTAATTGAAAACTCAGCAAACAGACTTCACACATTTTTATGACTGATCTTAAGGAAGAGGCCTTGAAGATATATAAAAACCGACTTCAGGGAGGCATGCAATTATATATATATAAAAATATACTGCTTCAAGGCTCAATATAATGCTTCAAGTGTAAACAAAATAATGATCCTTTAGCTCTGCTACTGACCTTTTCATGCTAAATGCAGAATCCAGATAACGCTGGGAATACTACCTTGATGTTCTTTTGCCATAATCCTTTGATCCTGAGGACCTGTATCATACCATTGCTCCATGACCACACTTTGATATTCTATTGATAGGCATGCTACTTGTACTAAGTACCAATTTATGCTACTTTGATAAACCATGCAGAGATTTCACTTCAGTTTGCCATTAACCCATAACTAAGACATCCTTCATAAATTTTACTATTGAGCTTTCCACTGTTCACACCAACAGTCATCAGTATCCTGAATTTGATCTTGGCATCATTAACCATTCTTCTTTTTCTGTTATTCTGTTCAAAGAAATGTCACTGCATTTTCCTTTCTAAGAATGCTCCAAAATCATTGCTGCTTTATAATCAATTCAATTGTTCTAATATAAAGATGTTTGGGTAGACATCTTCAATTTCTCTATTCTGAATCTTCTTGGGTTGATTACTCAGAGATTTGTCACTTATTTAACTTCATTCCTCCAAGGGGACTTTTCATAGATGAATTATTTACTGACATAAAGATAATAGACTCTTTTCTTACTCATTCTTCTTTAAGTGATTCATTGTTAATTCTAGCAGTATGATGCACAATGTGATCATCACTTAATGTGTTGATTTCCTTTCTACCAACATGGCTGCCTGTTGTCTTCTCTTTTTCCATCAATCTATCAGTTATTTAAAACTTCAGATAATCTTCTTCCTCTATAGTTCTCTGTTAGAGGAATTTCCTTTCCCTTCCTGATCTCATAGCTATTCTCATTTATGGAGCTCTTCTTAGACTACTTTTGAGGGGACTATTTATGAACTGCTCTCCCCTTGGGATGTTGCTTCATATTTATCACTGGTTTGATAATTTATTTTCTTCCTAGAGCAGCTCCCCCTGAGACTATGATGGATTCATTATGTTATTGAGATAATAGGCTCCCCCTTTCTCTTTTCCTTCCATACTTTATTGGGGTTCTTCATAATGTCTGCACTCCTATTTGATTCATAGCTTTGTTTGATTTGATTAGATTCCATCCTCTGTCTAGAGTTATTTAATGTATATGGCAGATTACAGTCCTTTGCTTTGTGACCACACTTGAGGCATACATAACATCTTATTTGACCAATGCACATTTGAGCTGATGTATAATATTTTGTTCCCCTTTTTGAATACAATTTACATTCAACGGATTTATGTCCAAAATTATTGCATGCATAATAGTAGCCATGGAAATAATTTGTGTACCTGGTGAAGGATTGTCTTTTCCATTTGCTTGCTTGAGGGGTTCTTCTCTTTTGTTGCATCCTTTGTTGGTTGGACTGGGTTTGCTTTGTCTTACAATATGCTGCAATATGTCCTTGTTTGTGGCAGGAAAAATAGGTGATATTTTCATGGGAGGAAAGAACCTCCTTTGACATCTTCCAAATTTATTCACTTCATAGTCAAGAGTGTATGAGTCTTTTCCAGCTGATTGTTTCATCCTTTCATTCTTTGTCCTACCATGTTGCTGCTTGATTCTATTTGTTTCTTCACAAATCCTGTTCTTGCTGGCTTCTATTTTATAGGAATCTGCTGAGCTGCTTCACTATCCTTTACTGATTTTGCAAAAATGAAATTCTTGTTGTCTTCAACCTTGGACTTGCTGGTTTCTCCTTCATATCTTATCCCAGCCTTTATGAGAGATGACCTTTGAGCATTTAGAATCTTGTCCAACTATTCAGAGCTTTTCATTTGAGGTGTGTTCATTAATACTTCTCTTTGGGATTTTTCTAATTTCTTCCTTAGGCTCACTGCTTCTTCTTCCAATCTCTTACAGTCCAGACTTTTCTCTCTCATTTGTTCCAGTAGAGTGTCTTCTACTTTCTTTGCTTCTTCAAGCTGTGTCTTCAGGCCAATAATTTCTTTCTTATCTTCAAATTATTTCTCATCACATATTTTCACCAAGGTCTTCAGGTCTTTGTTTTCATTCTTCAATCTTTCTATTTCAGTCAAGGTTGTGTCAAGTGTGGCTTTTTCCTCAGCTGCAATTTCTTCATGGTTCTTACTTCAATTCACACTAGCAGGTACTTCATTTGATGGAACATTTTCCTTTTGACATGAGTTTTTCTTCTTCTTAATTCTCTTCTCCTTCTTGACAATGCAATCCTCAGTGTCTACTCCATGCATGAAATGCAATCTGTCCCAGATTTCTTTTGCAGAAGTTAAATCCATTATTAACTCAAGATCCTTGTTATGAAGATTGTTGAATATCACACATTTTGCCTTGGCATTCCTATTTTTTTCTTGCACCGTGGGAGAGTCTACGCAGTAACCATCACATACAAGCTTCCATACCTCAAGTCAATAAGCCAATAATCATGTTTTAACCTTATCTCTCCATTCAGGAAAGTTTGTTGTATTTAACACAGGTGCATTTTGATAGTTCGTGACTCAACCATATCTCCTTCAAGCTATTAAGCTTACACCAAAGGAACCTGCTCTGATACCAATTGTTGAACCCTTAGTTAGAGTAAGAGGGGGCGGGGGGGGTGAATCAGTTTAACACATTCATGGAATTTTAAAACTTTTCATTAAACTTTATTAACACCTTCATTTCATGATCAACATAATGTGTGAGGAATCTTTATTTGTGAGCAGCAATTAATAAGCAGATTAGATAATGTACCAGCAGTATTAATTTGTGAGCAGCAAGTATTAGCAGAATAGATATACCATATCAACACATAGACATCATGCACATAGACACCAGATATAAGTGGAAACCCATAAAGGGATAAAACCACATCTTATTATTGTTGTGATGCAAAGGCAAGCTACAACTCCCTCTCACCACTTATTTTCTATAGGCTCCAACCCACAGGAGGCTCCTACCTCAATTCTGCAAGCTACAACTTGCAAGGAAGCTCCAAATCCCATCAATTTTTTGCAGGAAACAACCTACAGGAGGCTCCTACCTCAGTCAACTAAAACTGACATCTATCAAGCTACAACTTGATATGGAATCTCCAACTTCCTTACTCTTTCAAAAGAAAAACATTTGTTGATTTACCTTGGATATCAGCTCTGTCATGTACCTTCTCTTCTGCTGTCCATCAGTCCTCATATCTGCCCTGCATCATCTCAGCATCTTCTCAGATTATCTATCAGCTCCTCCTTCTCCTCTGCCTTACTGCTTCATTTTTGCATTCTCTTACCTCACTCTCTAACCTCTCTAGCCTATCAAGGTGATATCATTTCTAGATATTTTCGTATGACTATTAGCATTCCACAAGTAATTCGAAATGGACAACCATACCTCTTTTCCTTCTACCTTCTCATTTTGTTTTCCAGCTCACTCAGAAAAATATAACTGTATGTACTAATTTCAATATTACAGTGGGATTTTTGTTTTCTTCCGGAGATTTTCCAATGCATCACAAACAATATAAAATCAATTAATACATTTACATTCACATTTTCAATTACATAAAAACAATTTCACTCAACCCATTTTCTGGCCTTTGGCTTTGCTGGTTTTGTCTTTTCTGCTGTTGTTAAGAAACTGTTCTGCATATCTCTGTTGTTCACTGAAATTGTGTATCTGCAGCTGTCATGTAACTGTTCTGCATACTCTGCTTTCTGTGTTAGTACACCTGTCAAAAACACATTCTCATGCATGTGCATATTCACCTATTTGCTGCAATTGTGTGGTCGTTGTATATATATAACTGCGTTACAATATATAATTGTTGATCTGGAAATTTCAATAAACATATATGGAGGCTTTTTCTTCCAAGGTTATCTTATGGTTGTGAACCATGCCTAACAAATTGTATATGTGGGAACTTTGTTCTTTGCCTCAATGGGATTAAACCTTATTATAAAATCCATAACGCGCCTCCAACGTTCTCTACCTTTTATATTTGATTATGAAATCATATATGTCGGGATCCACAATTTTGAGCTCTTTGTATCTGTCTGTGCGATGAATTAAACCCTGGTTATAAAGCCATTGGAATTCTCCATTACACAATGGTCTTCAGCATATTAACAAATATATGTTCCCGGCTTCATAAACTTATATGTAAAACTCCTTTCAATCTTCATAACATTTCATTCCACGTCAAAGTTCCACCTTGGTAAAACTCCAAATGCTCACAACTATAATATGCCCAGCGCACAATTCATTCCATACAAGGTTCGATTATCATCAACATAATATATGTATCAACATATATTGCGACCCCAATGCAAATGTTACGAACCATTAAAATAAACCTTTGGTCACTCCAAGGAATAGCCTAGGCCAACACCCATATTTCATCATTCGCGAATATTTAACTTGGAGTATAAAACCATAAAACCAAACATTATAAAAACTTGTCACAACAATATTACGATCCCATTTAACGTTAGCCCTTAACTATTTACGCAACATGCGCTAGGGCCCACATATCCATACTTTTCTTATTCCCCGATGCGATGGATCGCTTCTGAATACTTCCGATTGCGATTAATGCATTTGCAAATGTTCCGATGCGATTAATCGCAATCGCAACTTTCAATAGTATGCTCCAATGTTCTGCCCTTACTTCGATGCGATTGATGCCTTTTTGATAGACCCGATGCGATTAATCGCAATCGCAGCTTTTAATAGTATGCTCCGATGTTCTGCCCTTACTCCGATGTGATTGATGAGGGTCCCACCTTATAATATTTCGCTTTTATATAAGCCTTGTATTATAATATTGGTCCCTTTTTAATACAACGCTCATATCATATTGAACCCCTTCCTTTGTTTATTATATCAAATGTATTAACCCAACGCACAACCTTCTTAACCCACTCTCTAAGGTTTGAACATGATATAATAAAACACTTTCATACTCCCGACCTTATCACTTAATGCTATAACAATGGATTTGATGCCCTTAATTAAACACGCAAGCATTTATAACCTTCCAACCATGGCTTATAACATTAACCCAACATTTTATAATGTATTGCATTCATGGGCCCCACACATCGAAACTTGTAAAACGAGCAGTTTTCAACATAAATCAATGGACCATACCTTAATTTATCACCTGTGAAACTATTTGCGTGATTGTCGTCGGATCCATTAGGCTCCAGATCGAATGCTCCCCATCGATATTGCATTTTTTCCACAGCCGAGAGTTAACACTTAAAATTCACGCGATGTGAGTGGTATTCCCTGGGCGATGTGTCCCAAAAGTATTGGATCGTATTTTTTTGAAGCGGTTTCACCTCTGACCAAAAGCTGCGCGATGAGGGCTGTTTTGGTTTCAAAAAACCAGTCCAGGACTGGAACAATAACTAACCGGGTCTCCCACTATGGTTAACGCCTTCCTTCGCATGAACTCCGTCTCATTAAATCTTTGGTTAATGCTTCAACAATATTGTTCAACAAATAAAACACAAGGTTATTTACTCCAACGGACTGGGCTATCACTTTCGACAGAGGTTCAATGTTCTTCGGGCAAACAAAGTATGATAGGGGTTTTTGTTTCAACAGAGATTAAATATTCTTCAGCAAACAGAGCACAATAATGGGTTCGCTCTTCAACAGAGTCCTATATTCGACCTCTCTCAGGATTCAATACAACATATTCAATTCCGAGCTCTGAGAGCTTGAGCTCCACAACAGACAGAGTTCAACACCGACCCAAACACATTAAGGATTAGGGATTACCAGGTTGCGTCCTTCACAAACTCAAAACCTCATCCAATCTTCATCGAAACCTTCACACAGGGGATCATACGCTTTCAATAGAGAACATGAACACAATTAATTTAATTCTACACAGGCACATATAACAACCCTTCCCTGTATTATAACCAGCAAGTATAAATCGACATTCCTCTGATTCTCATATAGACTAAACACCTTCAAATTATACACAGAGAGCATAGGTTCACACACATTCATCTATCAAGTCCTTAACACGGATTTTAACCATACAGGTTCTTCATGAGCTCACTTCAAAACTTCTAGCTGGCCAGATCTTTTAATCTGATGGCCTTCTGCTACATTACTATGTCCCTAACTCTTCCCCAGGTCTATGCAGCTCTATGCAGGTCTGTGCTTCGATTCACTGCTTGTCTCTGCTTCAATACACTGCTTGTCTCTGCTTCAATTCATTGCTTCCTCTGCTCCTTGACTGATGTTGCTCCTTACTTCTCTTTTTGTTGCCTCTGCCGCCTCTCTGCCACTTTGCTTCTCTCTTTGCCTTATTGCTGTTTCAGATGCTCCCCCTTTGCCATCAATGACAACATTTCCAACACTATTGAAGTTGAAAAACTTGAAAGTAGAATGAAAGGAGATCAAGTACATAAGTGGATGAGGAGATTGTAAGACCCCCTTCCCACATCTACCCAAGCAACCGACGAGTTGAGGTAAATATGTGACAAGAGGCTAATATAATGAGATTCAACCTCCTAGGTGACCTTAGGGAGGTGGAACCGATGGAAACATAACATATAGACCTTGTACAACAACAACAACAACACCCACAGGAGGTAACCCAACCTTTCAGATCTCTTACCCTTGGGTCACACTGATATTTTGACCTCTTTGAGCCATAGCCACAAGAAAAACACTGCATCTCGGCACCCAGGAAGCTATAGTCGCAGGCATAACACTGCATGTCAATAGCTAGGGCCCCAAATACTGAGTTCTATGCCAGCGGCCCGGGGATTTGAGCCACCTTTTCAGGCCCAAAACTTCATGAAAAGTTTAGAGATGATAAATAACAACTGGACAATGATACAGAAGCAATCACATCATTAAGAACTCATCTGGACCCCTCCTAGCCATGGTAGGAATTTTGTCAAACATGTCACAACACATGAAAGCTACAGGTATAAAAAACATAAATGAGCATAGGGGTCTCATACTTATCTAAGAATTTATAAGAAGCATTGCTCCCCTACATCATAAGCTGCAATACAATCCATTTGACCACAGATACATTGTGCATTAATTTACAAGTAAAAAAATGGAGAGAGCCATACATCATCACTTATAAAATACATGCTTATAACCAACATAATAACAATAGAAATACAGTGGATACAACAACAATAGAATCCACATAATAACCAATACATTTTCATACCAAATACCAAAGGAATAAACTTCTCACTTATGGATATAAAAACCTACCTGATATGGGACTTCCATTTTCCACCCGACCATAATGGGCTGAGCCAAATCTCTCTTCAACCAATCACCCCCATGCCATATTCCAAGCATGAATGTGGGACTCAAACTGAAAGAACCAACCAGGGTATCCTGAGGCTAAACCACCTCACCATCATTAATAGAAATCAGGCTTTTCTATGATCCATCCTGAATCACTACGAAAATACAATAAACATGTCATAATCGGCTTTACTATGACCTACAACCAATCACTAGGCCAACACAAGCATGGATATCACCAGATTCTCTCCGCCTACACCATGAGGAATTTTCTTGTCTCCTAGTCTCTCAGACTTTACCGCAAACCACAGTCCGAAACAGGAGTCACTAGGCCCTAAACCGAGACATACTCTCCAGGCTTTACAGTATATCCCAAATTCGGGATTCCTAGGCCTGATGGAGAGAAAACCACCTCTAGGCTTTACCGTATATCCCGGCATTCACCGGTCAAGGATTTCTATGCCTACCAAATCAACATGCTACCTGGCTTTACCGCAACCCACAGTCTGGTTAAAGGGTTACTAGGCCATGTGTTATATCAATTCGGAGATCTACTCCACTCAGCTTTGAATCCATCTGGTAATATAGCTAAACCAAAACATGAGAACTCCACAACACCATAGCTATCCGGAAATGGAAAGGCTAGGCTGAAAACACTGTCACACCTGGAAATAACCCATGCCAAGACTGAAAAGAACCACATGCAATACCATGCATGTCAGATCTAGCAAGGAAAATACACATGCAAATTGATACCTGCCAAGAATCTTGTTGTAGTTGCTTTACTCCTACTTCTCCTTGCTTGCTTCCTCCTGCTTCCTTATTTCTTGCCTTTCTTGGTCCAATGCCAAAATGCTCCAAGAAACTCTAAGTGTCCAAGAGAGAGAGAGACAGAGAGAGAATAATAAGAGAGCTCCAAAAATGCATTGACAAAAAGTTTGAGCCAGCAAAAGTTTTACAACTGATCCTCGGAAGCCTTTTTATGAACAAGGCCTCTATTTTCTTCATTTTCCATTATTTTCCTTCATTTTCCTCCTCACATGCAACCTGTGACCTTTCACCACCCTTTTCTCCTATTTTCCATTATTTTCACAAATAAAATGCCAATTAATGCCTCATGTCTTTCTGAAACCTTTGTCTTTGCCTTTTCTAATTTCCTTAGCCATAATAAACCAAATGAACACCACTAGGATGTTTTTTCCCACCATTCATCTTGGAATAAGTGTCCCATCAACTGTGGTTATTATTTTTAACTCTTATTACATGGAATTTTCACCAGGGTTGTTACAGAACCTCAGCAAAACCGTTGGAAAGAAAACATACTGCCCATGGGCCTTATAACTTAGCTCATTGCAGTATCTACAATGAATAACCTTATCAAAATAAATAACCATCATGACAATCATATTGTGTACTGGAGATTTATAACACAACTCATTCTGATATTTACAATAATATACACATATGCACATTTTCTCAACCAACAAATAAAAGGATACGATGTCTATATCAGCAACAAGGGAATCCATAGGCTCACACCTCCACCCTCAAAGTGATACCAGGATTCACCTCCTTCCCAGGAAGTCCAAAATCCACTGTAAAGGTCAAAGCTACATCGAATGTCCAGTGCTACAATCCTACGCCATTTGTCCTCTCAGTGAATAGTTACCAACTCATTGTTCCAAGGCACACTCCCACTGTGCATATGATTCCATCTAGAAATGCTAATGACTAAAACAAATCCATCCCTGTCCTTCCCCTCTCTGCTACAAAGTCCCTTGGGAAATCCGATCACTCCCTTCCATGCAATCACACACGTTCCAAGTTCCGCTGGCACCCCCATCTCAGGAATGTCATTCCTTGGCAAGGCTTCCTCGCATTGGAAGATCAAACAACTAAAGCATATACCTACCTCAAATCCATCATACCGGTCATAACATGCTCATGGGAATCAATGAACACTATTGGGTACCAGTGTCCCACAATGGCCCTAATCCTGAAGTGCTTTACCAACATATTGTTGCATGTTCCAATTCCTTTTGTTGTTGCTACTAATTCTTGCACTCGGTTTCAATCATCAAACCAGGCATTTCCATGCTTCATGTATGAAGCACATAACTTCCATTAGATTCAAAATAAATTGAAATAAATTCACATCATACCTCATTGGTAGCTCGTCAATAAGGTACACTTGAAATTTTGTTCACTTCCTGTCACAACAAGTCAAAACAACTATTTGATAAAATCATCATGTATAAACACATCACATCTGGTTAGCTCAAAACACAACAATCAAAAATCAAAATAATGAATCGCATGAAATCACCATAAACCATAATCATAAGTCACATGTAACCATCATAGATAACATGCATAATAAAACATAAATAAAATATTGATACTTGTCCTTCATTGGTCCTTACTTCTGCCTTCGTTATCTTGTACACACATCGAATTGGTTACCACACTCGAAAAATACCCATTTCCTTTGCTTCTCTTCAATCGCGTACACATACACACAATGTGCATTATAATATGTACACCCACATACGACATACAACACCATACAATACATGCACCCACACTGGCATAGGACACAAACACCTACACTTGGTGTACAATACAACACAATACATATGCCTATACACAGTACAACACAACGAATACACATGTCACGATACCACAGCTACACTATGCACATACATATTACCACATGTCCGCAACACAACATCTATGACATGCACACAATACCACATGTATACCAGTACCATATGCACAACATCTACACAGTACCACATGTACACAACACTACATGCACAATGTGTGCATAACATCACATGTACATGGAACCACCTGCACAACGTGTACACAACGCGAAATGTACACTGCACCACATGTACAATGTGTACACGACACCACATGTACACAATTTTGCATGCACGACATGTACACGACACCACCTGCACACATCACGACATGTACAACATGTATACAACACCACATGCACACAACACTGTGAAAATTCCTAGATCTAAATGATCTCCATAATCCTACTACAACCAACTGAATTTAGTTCCTCTATTTGTAAATTACATTACATAACTATTTTAGATTTCTTCATGAAATATTGAAGAAAATTACTGAAGTAGCCTAAACTTAATTATTTATGATTCTAAAACAAGGAAATTGAGCAAAGAAAAATATACGCATAAGACAACGTTATTTTTGGACGAAAATCCCCAGAAAACCCCAATGCAGGAAAAATGTTGCAGTAGATCTGAGGGTTTGATTTAATTAAGTAATATAAAATTCGGAATACCACAAAGGTAATTCAGTTACAGAGGGAGAAATATTAGCAAAAATATTGTGAGTTTTACCTCACTCAATCATTGAAAAAAATCCATGTTGATCTGGTCATTGGATGAAGTGCCCCTAACAGGCCCTGCGCTGCCTCTACGTAGTCCCTGTGTCAGCATCTCTAGGCACAAGGTCACCCAGCTAGGTGATCGATCTTCAGCCTGGAATCACTGCTCTCAGCCTCCCAGTCTCACACCCCAGTTCCCAGCTTCTGAAAATGATTCTTCTGTAAAATTCCAGACTCTTTCTCACCCTCTGCAATGCCTCTGCATGGCCTTGCGTCAGTCTCTGCATGAGAAATACTAGATCACTCTCTGCCTCTCTCTGCTGATGATTCTCCGGTTGAGAAAATCTCTCTATGGAAGCTATCCGTGCCCCTCACTGCGCTAGAATCACTTAGATCAAATTCTCCTCTAATAATTGCTCACTTCATAAAATCAATCACTTAGATTCACTCAGCGTGTCTTTCCAAATGACCCTCAAGCCTTCCTTTATATCCTTCTTGTTAAGACTTCAACGGTTGAGATTAGATCTCCAATTAGCGACTAAGATTATAACTTGACTTGATCCATGTTCTATAGAAGATACACACTCTGTTTTATTAATACCCTTTAATTATTTAATTTTATTAAGTTTAAACTTAGGTTCACATTAAAATAATTAATTATTAAAAAAAAAACACATTCTGAGTGGGAATTTCACAACCGATTTCTGGGTTCTTTGGAATACATGTGCCTAACAAATCAACACTCCCTCTTAGCGAGGAAAGTGCTCTAACAACATGTCTACTACACATTTCTCTGACCTTGAAGCATTTTCTGCACTGCTGATGTCTGACAAGCTATCCACCAACCACTGTGTTGCTACTATAATTGTATTATTTCCCTTGACACTGCCACTACCAATGATAAATCCGTACTACAACTCCCTCTCAACTGTTGCATATACTATGCTTCTAGCACTGCCTCTGCTAACACTACATCTGCATTGGAACTCAGTTGCTGAGAGAAGCAACTGAAACCAAACAAAAACTGAACAAGCGTTCAGTGGATGCACCTTGGTGCTGAAGATGCGACTGCTACTAGTCCCACGCTACCCTCTAAAGCCACTGCATTGTTGAAGATATTGCACTGTGCCTCTAAGCATTGTTACCTCTCTGCTCTACACTACTCAAATTATGGCGTTGCTAACCACTAAATCTGTCACTCCATCACTCCTTGGCTCCCACTACAAACTCCTCCATCCCGCTACTACTGATCATGGGCTCTTGTATTGTAATATCCCAAAATAGGGAAATTATACAAAAATGAGAATATCCTAAGATATTACAGAGTTGGAGATCCAGCGATACTTGAACACAATAATGCAAGCTGTGTCAATTTACTTATTAGATCAGATTAGGATCATATCAGCAAAACTATGCCTCTATATGTTATCTCCAAGTGGGGAAAAGCAGTGGTATGGACCATGAAAACGCTATTTCTAGAAAATAACGTTGTAACTGTGATAAATGGGACTTGGATCCCTTATTTCATGCTATATACATCTCACATACAGAATGGGAGTTGAAACAAATCATTCTAGCTAAGTTAAATAGATCTCTCAGTTCCTATATGGCTCAAAAACACTGAAAACCCATGACTTAATTCATACAGAAAACTCTAAAGCAGGAAAAACGTAATTACAAGAGGGTTTCTGTAGCAATATGTTGTAGAAAACAGATCTGGATTTTATTTAGCCAAAGCACAGAGAAAACAGAGATATAGCCTCTTTATACAATGTAAAGATAACCCAACAAGGGTTTCTTGGAAGCTCAAGTACAAAAGGAATAGATCTGAATATTCAGCTGCAAAATAATGCAGTCCCCTGCAACATTACATGAAAATAGCTAAATAAAGTACAATAGGTATGAGAATCCCTTTTTCTAGCTTTCCGGAGGAAGGGTTGTCCCTTGCCTTAGGAAACTAGCCCAAAAACAAGGTGTTAAACCTTGCTGCAGCTGCTCTCTGAAAAATGACGCAGTTCCTGCAAGGGACTGTGTTGTAGAAGTGCAGAGATGCTTTGGCCCAGTGCCAAGATGTGAAATTATGCCTGAGAGTCCTTCTTACTGATCCTCCAATGGATAGACAAGCTCTCCACTGAAAAACAAGCCCAGAAATGACTCAAAGAGATCCTCCTTTGCTGCACCTTGCAACACAATCCAACTCTAAATAGAAATTGCGTTGTAGCTAAAGGAGGTAGCTTGGCCAAAATTCCAGAATGAGGAAATTTAGCCCAAATAACCTCTCCTTCCATGAGGATGAGGTAGGGATTCCTGACCGGGAACACCCTTGTGCTAAACAACACTACAACCCTGCTAAATAATAGGAGGAAGAAAAGTCTCAACAGACCAAATCAAATAATAATCTAAGCATGAATCACAATGGCTACCCTCCTCTCCATCTATAGCAAGTGCTCCTCTCCACCATGGGTCCCATCCATATGTGCCACCTAGACCATGCAAGTTGTCCTCCATTAGAACTGCGCAGTCCATCATGGAGATACAATGTATCTAGACAGTGCATGTGGACTTGGTCAAAAGTGACTAGATCAACATGATCCAATCCTGTTCACACCTGTAGGTGCTCAATCCAGCTGCTTTATTCTTCCTCCTTTCACATGAGGAGTGTTATTCTTCCTCCTAAAGAGGTTAATGGGCCTCCCTACCCATTTTATTCCACTACCAAGTGATACTGCTAACTATAATGTTCCATTTAGCTTGAGGCTAAAATTTGGGAACATTACAGTCCTCCCCTCCAAAATGTTGCTTGTCCTCAAGAAACTGTATAGAGAGAGAAAAATTCCTCCCCTTCTCATATTGTAGCCTCCTCGTCAATAGTCCCCACCACTTCTCAAGATAATCTGCAACAAATATGCCCTCCAATGTCTCCTCCTAAAGATGCATGACCAAATGGCTCACATCATGAAAATGTGGAAGGTGAAAACCTTCTTGCTGTCCCATGGCCTCCTCAAGGTAGGAGTGATGAATAACATAGGGGATGTCACGCCAAATGAGAGACTCCCATGCCCATGCTATCATCCAAATGAACTGAGCCATCCTTGGTAGCTCATCAAAAGAATCCTCAACCCCAGTTTTATGCAAAGTGTTGGGGCTGAATGGAGAGTTTAGATCTTCACATCCAAGTTGTTTCACTCTCCATTTATGGTAAGTATGGGGGGGTTGCTGATATTGGGCTGAGACATCATGGCCTTCAAAAATGGCCCAAGCTATCCCACAAGATAAGTCAACCATGAAATGCCTCCTCCAAGAACGCAAGTTCTCCCAATAGTTCCCCCTATATGAAGGAAAGAGGTGTGACGTGGAAATCATGGTGTGCCCATTGTTTCTCCTAAAACATACATCATGTAAAATAGGGAGAATCATACTCCCAATGGGCATCTCCAACTCCTGTCCCACTCTCCAAATAAAGCTCCCCATGAACATAAATATATCAACAATACATGGAAGAAAAAACCAATAGAAACAAGTTGTCATATGACAACCAGAAAGTGGATCAAGGTCCCACACATGGAAACAGTGCAGTGCATCCCATGCCTGCCTCAAAACAGAGTACAACAAGTGCTTTCCCAACCAATTGTTTGCTGCCACATTCATCTCATAAGATGGAATCATGAATATACAGTTTGGTGCCAATGGTGCACACCAAGAACCATGTGGCTTTCTCCACAAACCACCAAATAAATGGCCAATCTCAATGCCACAAGTAGCTACAATTACATCATCATATAATATGCAAGAAGGGACAATACTTATTGATACATCATGCTATTCAAACAAGGAAAAGAAGTATAATACAAAATGTGAAATTATACCTCCTCCATCATGTACTTGAGATCTTGAGCCGAAATGGCTCAATTGGAATCTTTCCCTCACCTCCAATGAGTAGGGAAGTGGTTGTGACCTCCTATCTATCACCATCCGGGCTATGCATCTCTCCATATGTTGAAATATGTCATGTTGGATGCCCTCCCAAGTGAAATCCTCTGCCAAAGAAAGATATGCATCATAATGCATGGAAAGGAAGTCCTCATGTGCTATATGAAGCAACTTCTCCTTGAGCTTAGAAGCTCCAGTCAAGAAGACTCTGCCATAAGAATAGATCACCATATCATCCACCATATACTCATCATCTCTACCTGGGTCATCAAGAATCATACATGCACCTAGATCCTTGGAGTACTCTACCAAGAGTTGAGATCTCCAATATGGATCAATTCTCCCAAGAAACAACGCTGGTGATCTGGCATGTGAAGCTCTCCTCATGCTGTTGCCTGCTACTTTGACATCCCCCATGCCAAAGTTTTCCTCCAAAATCTTCACCTCTCCAAAATCCAAGAGTGGTGAACCCAAAGACAAGATGTCTCTCATCAACTCTAGATCTGGTATCCTCCCAGGTGGAATGCCTCCATGTAGTGAGACATCAAAATATGAAGTGGACTGTATGTATGAGTGGACTGAGTTGTCCCTCTCTTCACTGCGCAGTGCAGTCCTCTCCTTATGTGCAGAAACCTTTGAAACAGATAAGGGTGAATTCTCATCATCCCTTTATTCTGATCCTTCTCCTCTTCTTCCATGTATGAGAATGCCTCATCCTCAATGAGAGACCCTTGATCTCGATCATCCCTTGGAGGAGAAGACTCCATGTCTTCACAAATAGAAGAGGGCTCTTCAAGAAATGGGGATCTTGCCCTCGGAAAATTGTCATACATGTTTTTATCCCATTTAAGATTATGGATTGGAGTTGGTTCAATAGGTCTCTCCAACTCATGCAAAGTGTTTGAGTTTTTGTTTTTAACAAATGATAGTTCACAATGTTCTTTATCAAATCTCCTCACCAATTTTCTAGTGAACTCAACATAAGTTTTTACATTTGCATGACAAAATTAATTAGAATCATTAAACCACCAACCATGGGCCATACCTTTGAGGTGCAGCGCCGCTACTCTGATGGCCTCCTTCTCGGAAACTTGGTGTAGCTGAAAATAGGAATCTAGCTCTTCTACCCAAGCTTTTGCTGTGCACTCTGCTGATCCATCAAAGTGAGATAGGAAGATTCTACCTCTCTTTCTTCTTTTGTGGCTATTGGATCTTGCCTCCTTGAGTTTGAAAAACCCTTGTAATTCTAAGTGCTCTTTGAATCTCCATGATTGAGATTCATACTCCTGAAGATAGTCACTCAAGATCTCCTCCCTTGGTGCTTCTTCTTCCTCCATCCTTCTTGCAGTAAATGTGGGCAATAGACTGAGCTGTGGATCTACATGTGTGGCTGAATTCTCACACCTATCAAGTGAATAGCTAGGGCTTGCTTCAAACCCTCTCAGAAATCTTTTACACTCCTCCCCTTTCATCTCCTTGAGATCTTCTTTGATATTCTTCATAGCTTGGAAAAGAAGCAGGGAGATCCTCTCTTCCTTCATTCCTCCAAATAATGGAGTCATGCATTTTTTTCTTCTGCACAACTTCACTTCATGATAAGCTTCTCCTCCTAATGGCATAATGTCTTGGATGCACAGGTTGAGCCAAGATTATGCTCTGATACCACTGTAATATCCCAAAATAGGGAAATTCTACAACAATGAGAATATCTTAAGATATTCCAGAGTTGGAGATCCAATGATACTTGAACACAATAATGAAATCTGTGTCAATTTACTTATTAGATTAGATTAGGAGAATATCAGCAAAACTATGCCTCCATATGTTATCTCCAAGTGGGGAAAAGCAGTGATATGGACCATGAAAACACTATTTCTAGAAAATAATGTTGTAACTGTGAGAAATGGGACTTGGATCCCTTATTTCATGCTATATACATCTCACCTATAGAATGGGAGTTGAAACAAATCATTCTAGCTAAGTTAAGCAGATCTCCCGGTTCTTATATGGCTCAAAAACACTAAAAACCCATGACTTAATTCATACATAAAACTCTGAAGCAAGAAAAACGTAATTACAAGAGGGTTTCTATAGAAATATGTTGTAGACAATAGATCTGGAGTTTATTTAGCCAAAGCACAGAGAAAACAGAGATCTAGCCTCTTTATACAATGTAAAGTTAACCCGACAAGGGTTTCTTGGAAGTTCAAGTACAAAAGGAAGAGATCTGAATATTCAGTTGCAAAATAATGTAGTCCCCTACAAAATTACATGAAAATAGATGAATAAAGTACAATAGGGATGAGAATCCATTTTTCTAGCTTTCTGGGGGAAGGGTTGTCCCTTGCCTTAGGAAACTAGCCCAAAAACAAGGTGTTAAACCTTGCTGCAGCTGCTCTCTGAAAAATGACGCAGTTCCTGCAAGGGACTGCACTGTAGAAGTGCAGAGATGCTTTGGCCCAGTGCCAAGATGTGAAATTATGCTCGAGAGTCCTTCTTACTGATCCTCCAATGGATAAACAAGCTCTCCACTGGAAAACAAGCCCATAAATGATTCAAAGAGATCCTCCTTTGCTGCACCTTGCAACACAACCCAGCTCTAAACAGAAACTTCCTTGTAGCTGAAGGATGTAGCTTGACCAAAATTCCAGAATGAGGAAATGTAGCCCAAATAACCTCTCCTTCCCTATGGATGAGGTAGGGATTCCCGACCGGGAACACCCTTGTGCTAAACAACACTGCAACCGTACTAAACAGCAAGAGGAAGCAAAGTATCAACAGACCAAAGCAAATAATAATCTAAGCATGAATCACAATGGCTGCCCTCCTCTCCATATATATCAAGTGCTCCTCTCCACCATGGGTCCCATCCATATGTGCCACCTAGCCCATGCAATTTGTCCTCTATTAGAACTATGCAGTCCATCATGGAGATACAATGTATCTAGACAGTGCATGTGGACTTGGTCAAAAGTGACTAGATCAACATGATCCAATCCTGTTCACACCTGTAGGTGCTCAATCCAGCTGCTTTATTCTTCCACCTTTCACACGAGGAGTGTTATTCTTCCTCCTAAAGAGGTTAATGGGCCTCCCTACCCATTTTATTCCACTACCAAGTGATACTGCTAACTATAATGTTCCATTTAGCTTGAGGCTAAAATTTGGGAACATTACATGTATCAAGGTGATGATCTATGAGGTGGGTTCCTCAAGGATAATGCCAAACTGAAGTTCAAGGTGAACTACAGTTCCATGTCACCCCATATCCTCCTGGAGATGCGTGGGCACTCATAGTGTACTCATCCTCCTCGATTTTCGCAGCTGTAACCTTTGGATCGTGCTTCTCATCCTTGTCTTTTTTGTTGAAATTTGCAACAATAAACAGTGAAATTGGCATCCAGAAACAACACATACACTAGTGTGGGATCACAGGTCACCCAGTGATGGGTCCTAGCAATACATTATTGTGCAACCAATTTATTAAATAACTTGTAAAATTAATTGTAATCTTATCTCATAACAACTTGTAATAGTTCACTAAGTGTAATAGACTTAGTTAGCTCAAGAATTTCGAGTTGAGGGTCTAAGGATAGTCATGTAGAGTGATTCTATTATAAACAGGGTCCAGTTGCAGTTGTAGCACTAGTGTAGTGTGAGTGGGATCAGTTAAGTCACATTAATTGAGTTAAAATCAGTTTAACTAGTTCTAACTGTTTGATGAGCTAGTGGAAGATCAAGTGAATTAAAATAGATTTAATTCACCAGTAGTGATCTACCAAGTAATTGATGACTCACTATTTATAGCTGCATGCATGCTAATTCTGATGAATACCTAGTTGAGACAAAGGTTCAAGGCTAGGAAACTATTAGTTGTATTTTAGGCAAACTGCCCAGGTGCAGTTATAAAACCACAAGAATCCCATGATGAATTGCGCAATCAAGGAAGGTTGAATTTCCTATTTAATAGGGGTTTAATTCTCTAGGGATTACGTAAGCAGGGTAGTTTGATAATTGTCTATGTGTTTGTCCAATTTTGCCTAGATCAGTGTGAAGCAATTGGTAAAGTGTATGAGGTTGTGGTGATCACAAATACATTGTGTTGTTTCATGATTACTTGGTTGATTATACAATAAATATGGATGGGTTTTGAGCAGTTGTTTTCCCCGGGAATATCTGGTATTGTTTATTAATTTACTTCTTTCTCTTACTTGCATGTGATTGAGCGATCATGTTTTATATTCCGCAAATATAGTAGAAGTATTCAATATCTTGCTTTAGTACATTGCATGATCTGATTAGGTCCATTGAAATACTTTCTACATGGTATTATAGTTGTGTTAGATATTTTCTACATGGTATCAGAGGGCCAAGAATCACAATAGTGGAGAAGAAATTGACTTTGTGTTGAACAATATTCAAATTTGCAGGTACTTTCTTTGGAGCTATAAGTGGATCAAGATGTCTTTCAATGACTTGAGACTCAAATATGCACTAGTGGGCAGTTCAAATTATATTGCATGGAAAGATATGATGGAGGCAGTGTTGGAGGACAATGGGTTGAAGGAATTCATAGATAATGATATTATCAAGCCCGCAGCAGTAGATGCCAAACTTCTTGATGCATGGCAGAAGAAGGTAGCAAAGGCAAGGAGGATCTTGTGAGAGGGAGTTCAAGATCACATTGTCTCAAGTCTCTATGGAAAGGAAACTCCATATGCTATGTGGAAGGCCTTGACATATCTGTTTCAAAGCAGCAGTGGCCACATAAAATTGGCACTCAAGGACAAGCTTAGGAAAATCAAAATGGAGAAGGGTGACACAATCCATAAATACTTGACCAAGTTCACTCAATGCCAAGATGATCTTGGAAGTGTTGGAATTAATATAGATGATGATGACTTGGTGAGCCTAGCACTTCTAGGCCTTACCAAGAGTTGGCATAATTACTAGGACTCTGTGAATGGGAGGGAGAAGTCACCAAATTGGGAGCGACTTTGGTCATATTTGGTACAAGAAGAGCTTCGGAAGAATACCAGGGATGGATCCTCATCCAAGACTGATGATGAGGAAAATTGTGCCTTGGTTGGTAAGGCGAAGAAGGGAAGGGGAGGAAGTCCCATTCCAAATCTAAGACCAACAAAGAAGGCAAGAAGCATGACATGTCAAAGGTGAAATGTTTTCACTGTCATGATCATGGACACTATGCCACAAATTGTCCACAAAACAAGAAGAACAACAAGAAGGCTCCAGGAGCTACAACAGGAGAAGCTTTGGCCTCATAGTTTGAGTTGGACTTCTCTCTCATCGCATGCATGGTGTCAACTGTGATGGGATCTATGTGGTACTTGGATAGTAGAACATCTTTTCACATGACAGGAAACAAAGAACTATTTAGTAGTTTGGAGGAGAAGGATCTTCAGATGCACATCGAGATGGGTGATGACAGGAGGTATAGCACTACCGGGAATCGTACAGTTACTTTCCAGAGACGGTTAGGTAAACCTTTCATCTTAAAATATGTCATGCATGTACCAGGCTTGAAATAGAATTTAGTTTCAATCACTATGTTGGAGGCTCTTGGATATGATGTGGTTTTTAGTGAAGGAAAGACATTCCTTCATCACAAAGCCACAACACAGGTAAAGAAGATTAGGGTTCATGTGAAGAACCTCTACAAAATTGATGTAGATGGCTGCGCAACTTTGAGTAGTAAAGAAGGGAAGGTGGTGAGCCAGGATACATGTGAGTTATGGCACAAGATATTGGGCCATCTACACCAAATTTCTTTGAGGATCATGCAACATATTTCTATAGGTCTTCCAAAGGGCACTCTTGTGCAGATATACACATGTAAGGGATGTACCATGGGGAAGTATACTAAGGCCACCTTTCATGAGAAGGGGAACCGAGCAACAACAATCCTTGAGAGAGTTCACTCAGATGTGTATGGACCATTCTCTACGCCTTCCACAACAAACATAGGTATTATGTGATTTTTGTTGATGATTTTTCTAGAAAGTGTTGGATCTTCTTTCTGTAGAAGAAAGATAAGGTGTTCTCCAAGTATTGTGAGTTCCAAGCACTGGTAGAGAAAGATACAGGGAATAAGATGAAGGCTCTAAGGAGAGACAATGGTGGTGAGTATATCTCTAATGAATTCAAGAAATTTTGTGCCAAAGAAGGAATTCAAAGAGGATTGATTGCACCTCATAACCCACAACACAATGGGGTTGTAGAAAGAAAGAACAGATTAATTGTGGGTGCAGCACAAGCTATGTTACATGATCAGGGCCTACCATTGCATCTGTGGGCAGAGGCATGCAAAAAAACAATATTTGTGCAGAACTGGAGTCCTCATCGGATACTTGGCATGAGTACACCAAAGGAATATTTTTCAAGTAAGAAACCAGATGTTTCATATTTTAAAATTTTTGGCTCATCTGTCTATTTCCATGTGACCAAAGATGCTAGGAAGAAGCTAGAACTAATAGCAGAGATTTGGATATTTGTGGGGTATACTGGTACTCTCCACAACTATCGGGTGTATTTGTCGGATAACAGGATGACAATTGTCAGGAGAGATGTTAGATTTGATGAGGAGAAAACCATGATATTGTCCCTTGAGAGGGAGCTTGATTTGCATGCAGATGAGGAACTCTTAGTTCCAAAGGATGAACCTCAGGATGTGGAGAAACCACAAGATGAGGATCATGGAGTGGAAGAAACCACTCATGCAGAGCCATCCACCAGAAATGGTAGGAAGCGCATCGGAGAGGCTAACAGATTGATGCTAGATGCGACAGAGCATGTAGGAGCACCTACATCAAAGCGCAGGCAGAGAAGGTCCCTAGACATGTACACGTGATACATGGGTCTTAAGAGCGAATGTATTGTGACATAACCATCCTCTTTTGAAAAATCGGTACAACAACCAACATGGGTTGATGCCATGGTTGAGGAGTATGAATCCATTATCAGAAATGGTGCATGGGAAGTGGTCCCAAGACAAGTGGGGAAGTCACTGGTTGGATCCAGGTGGATCTACAAGGTGAAGCAAGCAAAGACCTCCAGGAGGGGGAAATTTCGAGCCAGATGGGCAAAGGGAGTACATGCAGCTATACCTCCAGGTGTAAGGTGGGGTGATGTGCAGATATGATCCCAAGAAGAAATTTGGGCAGGGTTCATTGAGATGGTGTGTCTCATGGATCAAACTTGGATACGAGGATTCCACATTATAGCAGTAGCAGGAAGAATAAGTTAGATTGATGCAGTCAGATGTCAAGATGACATAAATCAGAGTGACAGGTGTTGAATATTGGAGCATAGATCAAAGTTGGCAGCAGTGCAGAGTGCATGGATGCAGATGTCAGTAGTGCAGAGAGACAAGTAGACATGTGCAGTAGCTAGCAGTATTCATAAGACTCTGATGATAAATGCATTATATTGATTCAGTTGTTGGAGGCTATTCAGTTTCAGGAGAGTTTCATGTGCGAACAGCACTAGGAAGTGTTGCATGCAAGAACATTCCAAAGGTACCGAATTGGGACAAATTGATTCTTTTCTTGTTGAGAGGGAGTGTTGAAATTTGCAACAAGAAACAATGAAATTGGCATCCATAAACAACATAGACACTGGTGTGGGATCATAGGTCACACAGTGATGGGTCCTAGCAATACATTAGTGTGCAACCAATTTATTAAATAAATTGGAAAAGTAATTGTAATTTTATCTCATAACAACTTGTAATAGTCAACTAAGTGTGATAGACTTAGTTAGCTCAAGAATTTCGAGTTGAGGGTCTAAGTATAGGCATGTAGAGTGATTCTATTATTAACAGGGTCCAGTTATAGTTGTAGCACTAGTGTAGTGTGAGTAGAATCGATTAACTCACATTAATTGAGTTAAAATCAGTTTAACTAGTTCTAACTGTTTGATGAGCTAGTGGAAGGTCAAGTGAATTAAAAAAGATTTAATTCACTAGTAGTGATCTACCAAGTAACTGATGATTCACTATTTATAGTTGCATGCATGCTAATTCTGATGGATACCCAATTGATACAAAGGTTCAAGGCTAGTAAACTATCAGTTGTATTTTAAGCAAACTGCCCAAGTGTAGTTATAAAAACACAGGAAGCCCATGATGAATTGCGAAATCAAGGAAGGCTAATTAATTTCCTATTTAATAGGGGTTTAATTCTCTAGGGATTGCATAAGCATGGTAGGCTAAGGGTAGGCTGATAATTAGCTATGTGTTTGTCCAATTTTGCTTGGATCAATGTGAAGAAATTGGTAGAGTGTATGAGGTTGTGGTGATCACAAATACATTGTATTGTTTCATGATTCCTTGGTTGATTATACAATAAATATGGAGGGGTTTTGAGCATATTATTTCCCTAGGAATATCTAGTGTTGTGTATTGATTTACTTCTTTCTCTTACTTGCATGTGATTGAGTGATCGTGTTTTATATTCCACAAATATAGAAGAAGGACTCAATATCTTGCTTTAGTACATTGCATGATCGGATTGAGTCCATTGATATAATTTCTACATGGTATTATAGCTGTGTTAGAGATTTTATACATGGTATCAAAGGGCCAGGAATCACAATAGTTTCGAAGAAATTGAGTTTGTGTTGAAAAATATTCAAATTTGCAGGTACTTTGTTTGGAGCTATAAGTGCATCAAGATGTCCTTCAATGGCTTGAGACTTGAATATGCACTCGAGGGAATTTTGAATTATATTGCATGGAAGGACAGGATGGAGGCAGCGTTGGAGGACAATGGGTTGAAGGTATTCATAGATAATGACATTACCAAGCCCATAGCAGCAGATGCCCAAAATCTTGATGCATGGAAGAAGAAGGTAGCAAAGGCGAGGAGGATCTTGTTAGAGGGAGTTAAAGATCACATTGTCTCGATTCTCCATGGAAAGGAAACTCCATATGCTATGTGGAAGGCCTTGATAGATCTGTTTCAAAGTAGCAATGACCACAAAAAATTGGCACTCAAGGACAAGCTCAGTAAAATCAAAATGCAGAAAGGCGACACAATCCACAAATACTTGACCGAGTTCACTCAATGTCGAGATGATCTTGGAAGTGTTGGGATTACTATAGCTGATGATGACTTGGTGAGCCTAGCACTTTTAGGCCTTCCCAAGAGTTGGCATAGTTACCAGGACTCTGTGAATGGGAGGGAGAAGTTACCATATTGGGAGCGACTTTGGTCAAATTTGGTACAAGAAGATCTTCAGCGGAATACCAAGGATGGATCATCATCCAAGACTAATGACGAAGAAAATTCCGCCTTGGCTAGTAAGGAGAAGAAGGGGAAGGGGAGGAAGCCCCATTCCAAATCTGAGACTGACAAAGAAGGCAAGAAGCGTGACATGTCGAAGGTGAAATGTTTTCACTGTCATGATCATGGACACTATGCCACAAATTTTCCACAAAACAATAAGAACAACAAGAAGGGTTAAGGAGTTGCAACGGGTGAAGCTTTGGCCTAACAGTTTGAGTTGGAATTCTCTCTCATCGCATGCATGGCATCAACTATGATCAAATCTATGTGGTACTTGGATAGTGGAGCGTCTTTCCACATGACGGGAAACAAAGAAATTTTTAGTAGTTTGGAGGAGAAGTATCTTCAGATGCACATCGAGATGGGTGATGATGGGAGGTATAGTGCTACCAGGATTGGTACAGTTACTTTCTAGCGACAATCAGGTAAACCTTTCATATTAAAATATGTCATGCATGTACCGAGCTTAAAAAAGAATTTAGTTTCAGTTTCTATGTTGGAGGATCTTGGATATGATGTGTTTTTCAGTGAAGGAAAGGCATTCCTTCATAAAAAAGCCACAACACAGGTAAAGAAGATTGGGGTTCATGTGAAAGACCTATACAAACTTGATGTAGATGGTTGCTCAACTTTGACAAGTAAAGCAGGGAAGGTAGTGAGTCGGGATACAGGTGATTTATGGCACATGCTATTGGGCCATCTACACCACAATGCTTTGAGGATCATGCAACATATTTCTACTGGTCTTCCAAAGGGTACTCTTGCACAGATAGACACATGCAAGGAATGTACCATGGGGAAGTATAGTAAGGCCACCTTTCATGAGAAGGAGAACCGAGCAGCGACCATCCTTGAGAGATTTCACTCAAACGTTTGGGACCATTCTCTACACCTTCCACAATAAAGCACATGTATTATGTGATTTTTGTTGATGATTTTTCTAGAAAGTGTTGGATCTTCTTTCTGTAGAGGAAAGATCAGGTGTTCTCCAAAATTTGTGAGTTCAAAGCACTGGTAGAGAAAGATACGGGGAATAAGATGAAGGCTCTAAGGAGTGACAATGGTGGTGATTATATCTCTAATGAATTTAAGAAATTATGTGCCAAAGAAGGAATTCATAGAGAATTTATTGCACCTCATAATCCACAACAGAATGGGGTTGCAAAAAGAAAGAATAGATTAATTGTGGGAGAAACACGAGCTATGTTACATGATCAGGGCCTACTGTTGCATCTATGGGAAGAGGCATGCAAGACAACGGTATTTGTGCAGAACCAGAGTCCTCATCGGATACTTGACATGAGTACACAAGAGGAGAATTTTTCAGGTAAGAAGTCAGATGTTTAATATTTTAAAATTTTTGGCTCATCTATCTATTGCCATGTGACCAAAGATTCCAGGAAGAAGCTAGAACCAATAGCAGAGGTTGGGATATTTGTGGGGTACACTCGTACTCCCCACAACTATCGGGTGTATTTTTCGGCTAACAAGATGACATTTGTCAGGAGAGATGTTAGATTTGATGAGGAGAAATCCATGAGATTGTCCCTTAAGAGGGAGCTTGATTTGCATGCAGATGAGGAACCCTTAGTTCCAAAGTATGAATCTCAGGATGTGGAGCAGCCACAAGATGAGGATCATGGAGTGGAAGAAACCACTCATGCAGAGCCATCCACCAGAAATGGTATTAAGCGCACCAGAGAGGTTGGCAGATTGATGCTAGATGCGATAGAGGATGTGGGAGCACCTACATCAAAGCGCGGGTAGAGAAGGTTCCCAAACATGTACACTAGATACATGGCTCTTAAGAGCGGGTGTATTGTGACAGAACCATCCTCTTTTGAGGAAGCGGTGCAAGAACCAACATGGGTTGATGCCATGGTTGAGGAGTATAACTTCATTATTAGAAATATTGCATGGGAAGTGGTCCCAAGATGAGTGGGGAAGTCAGTGGTTGGATCCAGATAGATTTACAAGGTGAAACAAGAAGAGACCTCCAGGAGGGGGAAATTTTGAACCAGATGGGCAGTGGGAGCACATGTAGCTATACCTCCGGGTGCGAGGTGGGGTGATGTGCAGATATGATCCGAAGAAGAAATTTGGGCAGGGTTCATTGAGATGGTGTGTCTTATGGATCGAACCTGGCTACGAGGAGCCCCCATTACAGTAGTAGTAGGAAGGATCTGTTAGATTGATGCAGTCAGATGTCAGGATGACAGAAAACAGAGTGACAGGTGTCAGAGACTGGAGTGCAGATCAGAGTTGGCAGCAGGGAAAAGTGCATGGATGCAGATGTCAGTAGCGCAGAGAGTCCAGTAGACATGTACAGTAGCTAGCAGTAGCCAGAAGAATTTGATGAAAAATGCATTATACTGATTCAATTTTTGGAGGCTATTCAGTTTCAGGAGAGTTGCATGTGCGAACAACACTAGGAAGTGTTGCATGCAAGAGCATTCCAAAGGTATCGCATCGGGATAGATTGATTCCTTTCTTGTTGAGAGGGAGCGTTGAAATTTGCAACAAGAAACAATGAAATTGGAATCCAAAAACAACACACACACTGGTGTGGGATCATAGGTCACAAAGTGATGGGTCGTAGCGATACATTAGTGTGCAACCAATTTATTAAATAAATTGGAAAATTAATTGTAATCTTATCTCATAACAACTTGTAATAGTTAACTAAGTGTGATAGACTTAGTTAGCTCAAGAATTTCGAGTTGAGGGTCTAAGGATATGCATGTAGAGTGATTCTATTATTAACAGGGTCTAGTTGTAGTTGTAGCACTAGTGTAGTGTGAGTGGGATCAATTAACTCACATTAATTGAGTTAAAATATGTTTAATTAGTTCTAAGTGTTTGATGAGCTAGTGGATGATCATGTGAATTAAAATATTTTTAATTAACCAGTAGTGATCTACCAAGTAACTGATGATTCACTATTTATAGCTGCATGCATGCTAATTCTGGTGGATACCCAGTTGAGACAAAGGTTCAAGGCTAGTAAACTATTAGTTGTATTTTAGGCAAATTGCCCAGGTGCAGTTAGAAAACCACAGGAATCCCATGATGAATTTTGCAATCAAGGAAGGCTGAATTTCCTATTTAATAGGGGTTTAATTCTCTAGGGATTGCGTAAGTAGGGTCGGCTGAGGGTCGGCTGATAATTGGCTATATTAGTGTTTTTCCAATTTTTCCTAGATTAGTGTTTTTCAAATTTTGCCTAGATTTTGCCTATATTGTTTCATGATTCCTTGGTTGATCATACAATAAAGATGGAGGGGTTTTGAGGAGTTTCTTTCCCCATGAATATCTGGTATTATGTATTGATTTACTTCTTTCTCTTACTTGCATGTGATTGAGCGATCGTGTTTTATATTCCGAAAATATAGAAGAAGGAATCAATATCTTTCTTTAGTACATTGCATGAACGGATTGAGTCCATTGATATAATTTCTACATGGTATTATAGTTGTGTTAGAGATTTTCTACACTTTTATTCAAAGGAAATTGTGATGCATAGTGGCCCATCTCACCACATCTGAAACTCTACACCTTCGAGACGTCCTTCTTGCATCTTGGTTGCCCTTGATGCCCCTTCGATGTGAGGGTTGCATTCTCCTCCTCCTCCAGATTCTTTGATCCACTCTCATTTCTACCGTTAAGTTTACACTTGACCATATCTCTTCTCAACTCCTCCTCCTGAAGAGCTACACAGATCGCCTCCCAACTCGATATTGTCACCCTACCCAAGATACTTTGGACAAAAACTTGCCACTCCTGAGTGACTCCATTAAGGCCAATATCATCATAGTTGTAGCATATTGGGTAGATCCCACGGTCGCCGACTAATCACGGATATCCTGAAATCTCGTTAGGAATGGAATAATGTGCTCCCCCTTCTGCATATGGATCATCCAGTCCTTATGATCCAAGTACATCTTCCGCTGCTCGGAATTTCCTTCATATAGCACGGACAAGGCCTCTCATATCTCCCTAGTTGTGTTCTTGTCAGCTATATGAGAGACTATATGATCCTTGAAACCATCAAGGATAAGTCTCTTGGCCTTTGCCATATCATACTTGTACTTTTTATTATGATCCAGATATGTAGGCACATCAACCACTTTGTCTACAAATTCCTTGAGATCATACTCGTCCAGAAGGAATCTCATTATTTCCTTCCAGATCACATAGTTGGAGGATCCCTCCAATCGATCATGATCTATAATTCCGTGAGCTGCCATTTCAACCGAAAATTGTCGAATTGCTCCCTCTTTCTCCCTACTGCGTAGCTTCTAGGCTGGATTACACACTCCTTGATGGAGATGGTAAGTCTGTTGTTCCTATGTTGCCCAAAAAACGAGAAAAATGAATTCATTGACAAGGAACTCACTGAGGAATAATTCCCTCACTATGTGCTCTTCTTCTTCGTCTGACGCTTCTCTTCCCAGAAACTGCTTGCATAAAAACTACGTCCCTTTGGCTCTGCGTGAAGGCTCTGCACTTCTCCCTCTTCCTTGGCAAGATCTCAATCTGAAAGTATTACCTCTCTATTGACTCACTCAGAGTGAGACCACCTCTAAAATTTAGCCCTTCTGGCTAGACCTGTGTAATCCCTTTGTGTATTCGATTTTTTGCTGCTACAACAATTTGACCTTCGCTTCAATGCTAGATCTTCTCTTGCTGTTTCACAACACACACTCCGATACCATGTGAAAATTCATAAATCTAAATGATATTTGGAATCCTACTGCAACCAACTGAATTTACTTCCTCTATTTGTAAATTACATTACATAATTATTTCATATTTCTTCATGAAATATTGAAGAAAATTACTGAAGCAGCCTACACTTAATTACTTATGATTCTGAAACAAGGAAACTGAACAAAGAAAAATATACACATAGGAAACCGTTATTTTTGGACAAAAGTCCCCAGAAAAACCCAATGCGGGAAAATCGGTGCAACATATATGAGGGTTTGATTTTATTAAGCAACAGGAAATTCTGAATAAATATTTGAATACCACAAAGGTAATTCAGTTACATAGAAAGAAAAAATGGCAGAAATATTGTGAGTTTTACCTCACTCAATCACTGAAAAAAATCCCGGCTGATCCGGTCACTGGATGAAGTGCCCCTGGCAGGCCCTGCACTGCCTCTATTCAGTCCATGTGTCAATCTCTCTAGGCACTACGTCACCCAGCTAGGTGATCGATATGCATCCCAGAATCACTTCTCTCAGCCTCCAGGTATCATACCTCGGTTCCCTGCTTCTGAAATTGATTCTTTTTCAAAATCTCGGACTCTTTCTCACCATCTGCATTGCCTCTACGTGGCCCTGCGTCAACCTCTATGTGAGAGTTGTTGGATCAATATTTTACTCTATCTGATGATGATTCTCCTGCTGCAAAAATATGTCTCTAGAAGTTATCCCTGCCCCTCACTGCGCTAGAATCACTTAGATCAAATTATCCTCTGAGCACTGCTCACTTCAAAAAATCGATCACTTAGATTCACTTGATGTGTCTTTCCAAATGACCTTCAAGCCTTCCTTTATAGCCTTCTCGTTGAGACTTCAACGGTCAAGATTAGATCTTCAATAAACGACTAAGATTATAACTTGACTTGATCCATGTTCTCTAGAAGATTCACACTCTGTTTTATTAATACCCTTATATTATTTAATTTTCCTAAGTTTAAACTTAGAGTCACATTAAAATAATTAATTATTTTAATAAAACACATTCTATGTGGATTTTTCACAAATGATTTCTGGGTTATTTGGAATACATGTGCCTAAGCCTCTCCATAAATTTCAAGACTTAGAGCACTTTCGATGATACCAAAAATCAACACACATGCACAATCATGCATACAACAATACCATATGTACATAGCACCGTATGTAAAACACGCATACAACCCCATATGCACATAACACTATGTTTACAATATGTACATATCATCATATGTACACAACACTACATATCTAACATGCGCACAACACCATATGCACACAACTTTGCATATCCAACATGCGCACAATACGATATGTATACTGCACCACATATATCAAACATGTACATAGCACCATGTATACCTAGCATTGCATATGCAATATATACACAACACCATATATATAAAACATGCATACAACATCATATGTACACAATGCTACATATGTTACATGTACACATCACCATAGGTACAATCACTGAATATACAACATGCGCAACATATACACAACAATAGTATTGCACACCCATAGACCACACACTGACCCCACAAAGCAACCTTGATTCTAGTGTCTTTACACTATCCATGCTTATCCTAGCATGTCACAAATCACACTACCTTCACTTCGTTGATGTAACCCTCAAAAATACATGTCCATAACATACACATAGACATAGTGAAAGCATACAATATCAACTCATATCCATGTGATATTGACCTCATAGATCTGCCAGGGTTACTCTTCCCACTTGATTCCTCATAAATGAAGAACATCTTCATGCCATTTGAAATCATTCCTCCACAAAAATGAAATTTGAAAACCCTGTCACACAGTGACATAGATACATACATATATATAATCATCAACGTAAAACAATCACAATCCTATCAGACAACGATATACATACACACTTATATACATATAAACGTTAGCATTAGACAATCATGATCTGTGACAACTCTGTCAGACACGACATACATACATACATACATGCATACATGTATACATATGTAAACACCAACATAATCATGATCACATCATAATTACTAGATAGCATAATGTTTGGGTTAAGAGAACTTCCTTTATTCGTGCACAACATGCACAACGTTGACAGAAACAATTCCCAACATAGCCAAGGTATCTAACATCCCAAATCCATTCACTTTACCTTTCATGTTACCTTTCTCATTCTATACTGCCACCATCCATTTACACCAATGGACCCAACCAGTCCAACCGAATGTCATAGTATTACCTTCCACTACGCTTACTCATGCACCAAGCCTCATCCGTGTCTTACATTACCTATCAAGATCCATTCAACTCTCCCATAACTCCATCAAATTTCATCTTTCCCAACCAATTCCAAGACTCTCGAAAACATAAAAGGCAAAAACAAAAACAAACAAGAATAAGACCATGAGAAACCAAAAGCAATATGATGCCACAAAAAAGTGGCATGGCCATGCACTAGACACAATAAAGACTGAAAATCAAGCGCAAAAAAAATTCACAAGAGATAAAAAGTATAAGAATTAGCAACAAACACCATGACTCAATCCCCATGGTTCCTAGTGCTTCCCAGGGAAAGATCAACCTGATCCTTCTTCAAGATTTCATAAAAATCTCGTTTGTCATGCAATCCCCTTCATCTAACTACCATAAGCACATAGTTGTCATTTCATAAATAAACATAACAACAAGCTAGTTACCTTACATTGTTGTGCCAATCACGCTGCCTTGTAACTAAACACACACATGTCAGCCATATGTATCAACATCAAGACAACATATCTATCAATTAAAAATCATAATTTACCAAGACTAACAACCATGTCATAATAAAAAATCAACTCACATTCATCGATCATAATATATAATGCTACAATTATCACCTACTTACACTCAAGTATATACTAACTATCTCAACACATATGTGTTAGTACAGTCATCTTAAAACAAAATCGTTACTTCATGTAATATTATAGAAATATTCTTATATCATGCAATTAATCAAACACTTAAACAAACTATAAACGTACCATGTTAGATAAATAAACTAGAAAACATAATAGACACCAAACACTCAACACGAGATCGATGGCATAGTCAAACAATCAAGCACCAAGTACACGACATAAGAAAACTCATACCTTGATGTATCTTAGGGAGGCTATATTGTCTGCACAATAAAAATAGATTAGAATGATATAACTTCACAACATATCAACTCAAATATAAATAAGGTCATGATATCCATAACAATAACTAACTAATTTTCACATCATAAGCTCATAAACAATTTATATTCATGCATAACAATCACGGATGCACAGTCAACCTAGATTAGTATGACATAATAGTACATACAAGTTGACTCATACTTGAATGTCATAACCCTAACCATCTGCCTAAGCCAATCCAATTTACCATGATACACATAACATCAATATCGTAGTTCTATAACCCTAATCATCAATGTAACTAACATATAACAACAACAAGTTAACATATAACATGCTCATCAACAACATATAACATAATGATCCAGTTAATACCATGCTTGAATAACCAACACATGTACATATGATCACACTAATCAACTAATGTATATCATGTATGTAACCATAAAATCAATAGAATGAAAGGCATACACATAACCATAATGCATATGACTACACTGATCAACTTGCAATTTTCACACATATAACCATGATAATAATAGAATGACAAACATATAAGTAACCCTAAAGCTTACAAAAATGATGAATCATATACCTGCATGCCAAGCATACAAAATTGTATGATGGTATGCTCTTACCCCAAAGTCCATTGTTGCAACTTCACTTTAATGATATGCATCTCCTGCTCTATCTTAGTCAACACATTAGCATCATATCATACCAAATCATCATGATGACCTAATGCATAACTATACCAAATACACGCCATGACCAAATGCATGACAACCTCAACCATACCAATGCAAACTTGACCACATGCACGCACTTGACATGTATAACCAAACATGAACGGCCAGTGCATGTCCAATATGTAGCATCACTCAAGCTATAATACATAAAAATACACAACCATGACCAATATGTAACCTAACATAAATAAGCAATTCATGTACAATATGTAGCAACATGTAAGAAAGTGTGCACTAACAATACAAAATCATGAACAACAATTAAGTAGTCATACACTCATGACAACATGTTGAAAGCAACACCTTCAACCCTCCCATGGTAACACCACTGCCACCATGGTTGATACAACATAGATGCAACAAACACATACACCATAAGTATGAGAAACACATATGCAACCAACTAAAAATCATGACCAATACACTGCCCATCCAGTCCAAGGGTTGAACCATGCTCTGATACCACTCTCTAACACCTCCTTACCACATCTACCTAAGTAACCAACCATCTGGGATAAATATACGACGAGATGCTACTATAATGAGATTCAACCTCCTAGGTGACCTTAAAGAAGTGGAACCGATAGAAACATAACATACAAACCTTGTACAACAACAACACCACCCCCAGGAGGTAACCCAACCTCTAAGGCCTTTTACCTCTGGGTCACACTGACATTTTTGACCTCTTTGAGCCATATCCGCAAGCAAAAAACTTCATGCCAGCGGCTAGGAGGATATATATGCATGCATGACACTGCATGCTAGTGTTTAGGGCCCAAATACTCAATTCTGTGCCAGCGGCCCCGAGATTTGAGCTACCTTTTCAGGCCCAGAAACCAGTGCTCTGCCCAAAAATTTATGAAAATATTAGAGATGATAAATAACAACTGGACAATGATACAGGAGCAATCACATCATTAAGAACTCATCTGGACCCCTCCTAGCCATGATAGGAATTTTTTCAAACATGTCACAAACATGAAAGCTACAAGTATAAACAACATAAATGAGCATAGGGGTCTCATACTTATTTGAGAATTGCTAAGAAGGATTGCTCCCCTACATCATAAGTTTCAATACAATATATTTGACCATAGATACATCGTGAATTAATTTACAAGTAAAAACATGGAGAGATCCATACATCATCACTGATAAAATACATGCTTATAACCAACATAATAATAACAGAAATACAATGGATACAACAAAAATATATTCTACACAATAACTAGTACATTTGCATACCGAATACCAAAGGAATGAGCTTCTCATTTATGGATATAAAAACCAATGGGAGATGGGACTTCCATGTTCCACTCGACCATAGATGGGCTTAGCGAAATCTCTCTTCAACGAATCACCCCCGTGCCATATTCCAAGCATGCATGTGGAACTAAAATTGAAAGAACCAACCAAGGCATCCTAAGGCTAAACCACCTCACCCTCATCAATAGAAATTAGGCTTTACCGTGATCGATCCTGGATCACTAGGCCATCATAATAAACATTTCATAATTGGATTTATCGTGATATACACTCGATCACTAGGCCAACACAAGCATGGATATCACTGGATTCTCTCCACCTACACCGTGAGGAATTTTCTTGTCTCCTAGTCTCTCGGGCTTTACCACAACCCATAGTCTGAGTCAAGGGTTACTAGGCCCTAACCAATACATACTCTCCAGGATTTACCGTATATCCTGTAATTCATCGGTCAAGGATTCCTAGGCCTACCGAGGCAACACACTATCCGACTTTACTGCAATCCACAGTCCGGTTCAGTGGTTACTAGGCCATGTGTTATATCAATTTGGAGATCCACCCCAATCAACTTCGAATCCATTCGGTAATCTAGCTAAACAAAAACATGAGTACTCCACAACACCATGACTCTCTGGAAATGGCAATGCTAGGCTGAAAAAACATTGTCACACCTGGAAAAAACCCATGCCAAGAAAAAAAAGAACCACATGAAATACCATGCATGCAAGATCTAGCAAGGAAAATACACATGAAAATCGATACTTGCCAATAATCCTGCTGTAGCTGCTTGATTCTTGCTCCTCCTTGCTTGCTTCCTCTTTCTTCCTGCTTTCTTGAATTTCTTGTTCCAATGCTAAAATTCTCCAAGAAACTCTAAGTGTCCGAGAGAGAGAGAGAGAGAGAGAGAGAGAGAGAGAGAGAGAGAGAGAGAGAGAGCGAGCTCCAAAAATGCATTGACAGAAGGTTCGAGCTAGCAAAGGCTTGACAACTGATCCTCAAAAGCCTTTTTATCAACGAGGCCTCTATTTTCTTCATTTTCCATTATTTTTCTTCACTTTCCTCCTCAGATGCAATCTATGACCTTTCACCTCCATTTTCTCCTATTTTCCATTATTTTCATAAATAAAATGTCAATTAATGGCTCATGCCTTTCCAAAGCCTTTTCCTTTGCCAATTTCCTTAGCCATAATAAACTAAATGAACACCCACTAGGATGTTTTTTCCCACCATTCAGCTTGGAATAAGTGTACCATCAACTATCACTATTATTTTTTAACTTTTATTACATGGAATTTTCACCAGGGTTGTTACAAAGATATTTTAGGGGATTCAAGACAATGGCTTTTTATGAAGAAAAGGTGCCAAATTCCTAAAATTGGTGGAAATTTCTAGAATATGAAGAATTCAATAGCCACAATGATGATAACAAGAGGTGCTTAATGGAATGTTGATGTCAACAAATTGAACTAACTAGAACAAGAACTAGACCATATATATGAGAAATATGACAAGGTCTAATCCATGAGATTTGGGGGTTTGAAGTAAGAAATGAGGAGTTGAATGAAGAGGGACACCCTGTAAATATGAAAGAAGAGGAATAAGGTGATGTAGAAATAGACTAGTCTAAAGACACTACCAAGAGAAATCTTAAGGAGGACACTTCCTATATTTGTCAATTTTGACTCAAACAATGATGAGTAGGTTTTTTCTAAATAGGTTTTATTACAAGGTTATGTTTTATTCTGATATAGTTCATGTTAGATTTTGATAGTTTTGTTCATATTCAAGAAAGTTATGATTTAAGATTTTGTTATTATCGGGACTTTTAAGAATCCCTATATGGGGTAGGACAAATATTGAAACATATTAAATTGTGTATATTTGAAGTTATGAAACTCATTTTTTCACAACATTTATTGTTAATAAAACCTAGCTAAATACACAAAAAAAACAAGTCTTCTTAGTGTTGAAATTTGATGTTCATCTTTACTTGTGAAATAAAAGATTGGTTACCATTGCAACCCTTCAATTAACAATCACATATTTTTACAACAATTCAATTTAAGTTCCTACAAATAATAATAATAATTGGTGTACAAATCAATGTATCAACCCCCTAAATTGTAGGATAAAAATGTGCCAATTTTTTTTTTTTTTTTTTTTGTTGTTGTTGTAAATTTCAGTTTCTAATGATCATTCATAAAATCTTCCTATTACATCCATAGTCACCTATTCCTCTTGTTGTGGTATACCAATTAGGAAACCATACCATCAATGGAAGAAGAGGACTTTAGATCCAAAAAAAAAAATTGTTTGTGTACTAAGATATCCAAATAATAGATCTGATGTAAAGGACGTGGTGATGGGCCTCTAAATTAGACATAAATTAAGGTCCATCTAACCTTTGTTAGGCCCATCTAACCTTTATTATGCACATAAAATATATATTAAATCTCTCCTTATACACTTAATAATGTTTTATTATGATTTAATATTTTCTTAGGAAGGTTTAAAGGTAATTGCATATTTGTGCCTAATATTGGTTATTGTTGTAGAATATTGTGAGAATATTTGGTAGATTATGCAGATTTGGAAAATGAGATAATTTAGGGACTTGCTTCCTACCACTGGAAGATCAAGGTTGAAGAATAAATGAGCACAATATCAGGAAATTACTGAGAAATCTTGGAGATTCAACGGGTTTGTCCACCCTCCTTAACTATCAAAGGCAACCAAGCAAACAAAAGATGATGTGCACTCAATCTATGGTTTACTTGGAGTCAAAGTGGAATTAATCACTATTTTCTAGGGAGCTGTTGGTTGCCATTGAGGATAAATAAATTTGATAAAGAGCTAATTAGGGTCGATTTCGGGGGATTCCGATTGATTCTGGTCCATTCGATGCAAGTCCATTCCATTCCATTTGCATTCAATTGCATCCCATGCCATTCTTTTCCATTCTATTAGGATTTTTGTTGTTTAAGACCTTCGGGATGTAATAAGACTGTATTTTTGTAATGCAATGAGTAGTCAGATGTTGTTTTACTAATCTAGTTTCAGGGATCGAGGCTCGTGGGTTAGGGTCCAATCCATGTGCCTCAGCTTCTCTACTATTTTATTTATGTCATTTAGCTAGTTTTATTTATGATATTTTCATTGTTGTTATAGTTTGTTATTGTAGATTTAATATTCTTATATGCACTGTAGAATAGTTGATGAAATCCATAAAACTATGAGGCAACCTTCCCCTCTCATCTCTGTCGATAGAGCTCGAGGAGGGTAGACCTTCCCGCAGACTAAAAATGCTTCTGTTTATGATTCACTGCTTCTCAGATTAAAGTAGAGTGCAATAAAAATTTTAGTCTTTCTTCCACCGTGTTATCAAACACACACACACACACACACACATATATATATATATATATATATATATATATATATATATATATATATATATATATATATATATATATATATATATATATATATATATATATATATTATATTTTTTTATTTTTTTTCGTGCATGAATCTGCAGGTTTGTTTTCAGGAATTAATATTAAAGTTCTGTAGAAGTTCACCCTCACCTTCCCGCTTCATTTTCCATCTCTGTTTTCATGCTTCCAAACACCTCTGTTACGATTTATTCCCTCCTTCTTTTATTGCATCTGTCTCCCTTTTTATTCACAAAACTCTTGAAAAATCATCAAAGTGGACCTCCACCTTTGCTCTCGAATCTCTCGCTATTGTACTTCGCTCATCACAAATCACATTTTCTATTGGTTTCTATTAATACTTCCGCCTCCGAACTCCGATTGCAATATTACTGTAGCACTCTGCCATGTCACCCATCACATTTCACACTTCACAAATCTTGGCCTTATCGCAATCACATCACCACCTTCCCATATCACACTTTGCACTTTGCAACCTTTTCCTTTTTTTCCTTTAAAATACTTACCGCAATTCCATTCATATCGCATTTCGCACTTCACAACTTTTTCTCGAACAACACTTCCGCTACCCCTCCAGCTTTGCGATATCACATTTCGCATTTTGAACTTTATTTCCCGTCGCGTTTCACATTTCGCAGTCTTTATCCCATTGCGTTTCACAACCTTTTCCCTTTTTCCTTTTAATACTTACTGCAATCGCAAATCCCATTTTCATGTGGTTCCCATTAATACTTACCGCTCCTGACATCGATTGTGATATTGTCGTCACACTCTGCCACTGGTCCTACGACCACGTCACCCATCGCATTTTGCATTTCGCAAATTTCAGCCTTATCGCAATCGCATTTCGCATCACCTTCTGGTATCGTATTTTTCATTTCACATCTGCCTCCCGAACAACACTTCCGTCACTTCGCCCGATTTGCAATATTGCGATTGCGATCTCACATATCGCATATCGCATTTCTATCCGCCAATTATAATCCAACCATAGAATATTTCAAGCCTCCCACTCCAAAGCATATTTGTGATATCATATAGTTTAATGAAGTCTAAACCCATATTTCCACCTCCAAGCCTTGTCCCATGTGTTAAGCCTTTCATTAGAATCTTTAGCCCTTTTCTCTCCAAGCTACAAATCAACACTTTTTCAATTAGAATTAAGTCATGGATAGATTAGCTACATGGATAGAAGCATGGTAGATAGAGCATAAGATAAGTAGGGTGTGTTTAGCCGATTGGCCAAGTTAAGTCTGATTTAAATTAGTTTCTTTCTGCCATTTATTTCCAACGAGTTAAATTAGTTCCCTTTCCATCATTTCCTTTCTGCAATTAAAATTAGTTTCTTTTCTGCCATTTCTTTTTAGCAAGTTAAATTAGTTTCCTTTCCTGCCATTTATTTTCAACAATTTAATTTAGTTTCCTTTATGTCATTTCCTTTCTGCAATTTATTTTAGTTTCATTGAAGTGTGATAGAATTCACCAAGAAACCCTAGAAGTAGCACCCTTTTGTAGAGCGGGAGAGGATGACATGAGTAGAATGCATCTGCTGTTTATATAGCACTGTCACCTCCAAGTTTGTACAAACCTAGGGTTGATAAAGTAAAGTAGGGAAACCCCTGGAGTTGTAGCACTCTTGGTGCAATACCAATGCTCACCACTTTTTGGCACCATTGCCAGGGAGGTGTCTAAGTAGATGCTTTGATTCTGTTTTAGCATTCTTTTATGCTTTCCTTTTTCATGTTGTTCCTGAAATATTGAAAAATACAAATCATGCCTCATAGGAGTAGGGATACTTAGAAATTTTTTAAAAATACTTCTCCAATACCAACCCCCCCACTTGACCATGTGGTGTAGTAAGAACCACATCCCCATACACTTTTGAAGGTAGAAGAGATGGATGGATATGATGACAGTGAAAAATATCTTATTGGGTTTCCCATTCAAGATATGGACATCAATGTACACATGAAGAACATCCCTCCATCTTTCCTTCCCAATTTCCATGGTATGAGGACAGAGGATCCATAAACATTTCTCTTTGAATTTGAGATACTTTGTAGATCTTATGGCTACTTATCACACACTAAAAAATTGAGATTGTTTCCTGCAAAATTGAAGGATAAATATCTTAAATGGTTCATAAGTTTAGGTACTAATTCAATAAGATCATGGAATGATATGAAAAAGATATTTCTAGAAAAATATAAATATCGTGATCTTAGAGAATAAATTTTTAGAATGAACCAAGAAGAAGATGAGAGCCTTGAGGATATAATAGAGAGGTTCATGTTTAATGTTAAGAGGGAAAAATTACATCCTTTAGGATTTGACACACTAAAAACCCTCTTACTTAGAACAATTAGGGATGAGTGGATTGATCTCCTTAATCTCATGAGTAGAGGAGATGTATACCAATTTTCATTTGAAGAAATTTGTGAAACATGCAAGAGCATATCAAGGGGAAGGGAAAGAGTAAGTAAATCCCCCTCAACATTGGTAAGACAAGATGAACTTAGAAATTTGCGTGACAACTTTAAAACATAAATTCTTAGCAATCTAAGTGAACACGTAGAAATGTTAAGAATGAAAAATGAGAAAAATTAAAGATGCTGATATTTTTGTTATCCATGCAGAATATTATGCTACTAAATGTTGTCCATCATTCCCTAGGTTTAGAGAATTTTACCAGGAAGACAATGGATCAAGGCAATCACCAAAGAAGCTATGTTATGTAGCTCCAAGGAGACCCTGGAAACCTAGTCAACTTGATATGATGCTAGGGACCACTTCACAATTTCAAGATTATTCACATCCATATCAAAATAATTAGGACACACTCCCTCCTTGGCAACCTTGGCCATTCCAACCCCAAAACCAATCTTGGCAACATGGTTGGCAAGGACCTTATCGGGAAAATCCACAATATCCTCAATATTTCCCTCCATATCCTCCATACCCAACTCCAACAGCCTCAACCACATCCATCTCATATATTATCCCCCACTCAACTACCTGTACCACCATTCCCAAACCCATACAATGTAGTATCTCAACGCACTTACAATGCTGAGGTACAACACTTCCCAACATCTCCTCTTGATCTAGATGGTATTCATCTTAGTTCAAGAAAGGTATTGAAAAGAAGAGATTTTCTTAATGTCATTGAAGGAAACCATCAAGAAGAAGAAGATCCAAATGAGGAGATCAAAAGATCAAGGGTTGCACTTGACGAAGAACCAACATCAGAATCAGATGTTGAGAAAGTTTCCTCATGTTTACCAGCATTTCCTCCATGTGTTAAAGAGAAAAATCAACATAAAGAGGGATATTTGAATGCTATAATAGAAGAGGACATCCAAGGTTATATAACTCAGCAAGTGGACGAGGGGCATCACAACTATATTGACATATGGTTCCAAACAATCATTAAGTTGCAGCAACACGTTCCTCTCCAATAGTAATTGATACAATCCCAATCAAAGAAATTCATCTCTCATATTTAGGTACATGTCAAAGCATGTATTCCAAGTGTGCACATGATTTTATCTGTCATCTTGATGTGTACATGGATCCATTGGAATTATTCCTATACTTGAAAAATGTTTTTTATTTTTCAAGTAGAGTAGGAAAGTGGAAAAAGACAAAAAAGAAAAAGAAGAGAAAGAATAAAATCTCAGGTGAAAACCTCTTTTGAGGAGTTTGAGATTGGCTCACTGATTGAAAACCTCCATGAGGCGGTCATTGGGTTGAAAAAAAGAGAAAAATAAAAGATCCTAGGTGAAAACCTCCTTTGAGGCCTAGGCAGACCTACTAGTGGAAAACCTCATTGAGGCAGCTAGTAGGCCTTAAATAATAATAATAATACATTCTTTTCTCCATGTATCTCTCTCTAATGAATGCAGGTGCTCTCCAACCTTCGCAAGCAGAAAAATAGCAAGTTGGCACAAAAATAAAATTTGGTCAACACCCTAGTCAAAGGCAGTCAAAATTGGACTTCCTCCTCCTGTGCTCAGAAGCTCCAAAAGGACCTCAAGAAGATTAACACATGCAACTTCAGAACCACCGAAGATAGCTTCAATAACCATATCAGTAGCTTCAATATCACCTGCAAAAAAAATCAATGGGAAGGCTAAGGTATGCAATCATCTAACCCTTTATACGAATCTATTTTAGCTTAAGAAAACATTAAAAAGTGTGAGAAGGAAAGTTTTTATATATAGCCAAAATCAGTAGCAGAGAAACCTCAGCCTTATCTAGCGACTAGCCTCACTTTTTCCACCAAGAAGAGGAACAAGACAAAAGTAAAAAGGACTTGAGAAAGTGGGTAGTAAGCAGTTCATTGTAATGGAAGACAAGGAGTGCTAAGGGGTAACCAAGGGTGAACTCAGTTAACAGAAAAAGAACTCTGAGTTTATTCTGCATGCAAAAAAAAAAAAAAAAAAAAGAAGAAGAAGAAAAAAGAAGAAAAGAAAAGAAAAGAAAAGAAAGAAAGAAAGAAAAGAAAAGAAAAGAAGGAAAGAAAAGAAAAGAAAAGAAAAGAAAAAATCAAATAAAAGGTGGATCAACCACCTCTTGGCATGCAAAACAGATTTTCTTAAGGCATTTGAGGACCTCTATGAAGCACCTATGAGAAGAAATGAAAGAAGAATAGCAAGAAGATTAGCATGAGGATCAGTGCATGGGCCAATAAATAGAAAACGAAATAAGCTAGCATGCAGGAAGAACCAGAAGGCAGGAAGGATGAATAGGTTGCTCAGAGGATGAACAACATTTTCAGTAGGGGGGTGATGATGGGCCTATAAATTAGACATAAATTAAGGCCCATCTAACCTTTCTTAGGGCCATCTAACCTTCCTTATGCACATAAAAGATATTTAAATCTCTCCTTATACACTTAATAATTTTTTCTTATGCTTTAATATTTTCTTAGGAAGGTTTAAAGGTAATTGCATCTTTGTGCCTAATATTGGTAATTGTTGTAGAATATTGTGAGAATATTTGGCATATTATGCATAATTGGAAAAGGAGATAGTTTAGGGACTTACACCCTACCACTGGAAGATCAAGATTGAATAATAAATGAGCACAATATCAAGAAATTATTGAGAAATATTTGAGAGAATCAAGTGGTTTGTCCACCCTCCTTAACTATCAAAGGCAACCAAGAAAACAAAAGACAATGTGCACTCAATGTATGGTTTAATTGGAGTCAAAGTGGACTCAATCACTATTTTGTAGGGAGTTTTTGGTAGCTGCCCTTGAGGACAAATAAAGCTTATCAAGAGCTAAAAAGGTTCCACTTCGGGGGATTCCAGTCAATTCTGGTCCATTCGATTCTAGTCCATTCCATTCCATTTGCATTACATTCCATCATATGCCATTATTTTCCATTCTATTAGGATTTTTTCTATTTAAGACCTTCAGGATGTAATAATACTATATTTTTATAATGAAATGAGTAGTCAGATGTTGTTTTACTGATCTAGTTTCAGGGAGCGAGGCTCGTGGGTTAGGACCCAATCCATGTGCCTCAACTTCTCTGTATTTTTCATTCTTTTCTTTCTGTCATTTAGCTAGTTTTATTTCTGATATTTTCATTGTTGTTATAGTTTTCTAGTGTAGATTTAATCTTCTTATATGTGGTGTAGAATAGTTTATGAACTCCATAAAACTGTGAGGCAACCTTCCCCTCTCATATCTGTCGATAGAGCTCGAGGGTAGACCTTCCCGAAGACCAAAAAATATTTTTGTTTATGATTCACTGCTTCTCATATTAGGGTAGAGTGGAATAATAGTTGCAGTCTTTCTTCCACTGTGTTATCACACATTTTTTTTGTTTTTCCGTGCACGAATCCACAAGTTTGTTTGTAGGAATTAGTATTAAAGTTTCGGAGAAGTTCACCCTCGCCTTCCCACTTCATTTTCCATCTTTGTTTTCATGCTTCCAAACACCTCTGTTACACTCTATTCCCTCCTTATTTTGTTGCAGTTGTCACCCTTTTTATTCAAAAAACTCTTGAAAAACCATCAGAGTGGACCTCGTCCTTTACTCCTCAAATCTCCCACTTTCGTACTTTTCTCATCGCAAATCACATTTTTTATTGGTTTCCATTAATACTTCCACCTCTGAACCCCGATTGCGATATCACTGTAGCACTCTGCCACGTCACCCATCACATTTCGCACTTCACAAATTTTGGCCTTATCGCAATCACTTCGCCGCACCTTCCCGTATCACACTTCACGGTTCGCAACCTTTTCCTTCTTTTTTTCCTTTAAAAGACTTACCACAATTCCATTCATATCAAATTTCGCACTTCACAACCTTTTCCTGAACAACACTTCCGCTACCCCTCCAGCTTTATGATATTGTGAATTGTGATATCGCATTTCGCAGTTTTTATCCTGTCGCATTTCGCATTTTGCAGCCTTTATCCCATTGCATTTTGCAACCTTTTCCCTTTTTCCTGTTAAGACTTATCGCAATCACAAATAGAATTTTCATGTGGTTCTTGTTAATACTTATCACTCCCGATGCCAATTGCGATATTGTCATCACACTCTACCATCACATTTTGCAAATTTTAGCCTTTTGCAATCACATTTCACATCACCTTCCCGTATCATATTTCACATTTCGCATCCGCCTCTCGAACAACACTTCCGTCACTTTGCCCGCTTTGCGATATTGCGATTGTAGTTTCGCATATCGCATATTGCACTTCTATCCGCCAATTATAACACTGCCATCACATATTTCAAGCCTCCCACTCCAAATCATATTTGCGATATCATAAGGTTTAATGAAGTCTAAACCCATATTTCCACCTCCAAGCCTTGTCCCATGTGTTAAGCCTTCCATTAGCATCTTTAGCCCTTTTCTCTCCAAGCTGAAAATCAACACTTTTTCAATTAGAATTAAGTCATGGATAGCTTAGCTGCATGGATAGAATCATGGTAGATAGAGCATAAGATAAGTAGGGTGTGTTTAGTCGATTGGCCAAGTTAAGTGTGCTTTAAATTAGTTTCTTTTCTACCATTTCTTTTCAACAAGTTAAATTAGTTCCCTTTCCTTCATTTCCTTTTTGAAATTAAATTTTTTTTTTTCTTCCATTTATTTTCAGAAAGTTAAATTAGTTTCCTTTCTTGCCATTTCTTTTCAACAATTTAATATAGTTTCCTTTCTGCAATTTATTTTAGTTTCATAGAAGTGTGACAAAATTCGTCGAGAAACCCTAGAAGTAGCACCCTTTCGTAGAGCCGAAGAGGATGACATGAGTAGAATGCATCTGATGTGTATATAGCATTGTCACCTCGAAGTTTGTACGAACCCGACGTTGATAAAGTAAAGTAGGGCAACCCCTGGGAGTTGCAACACTCTTGGTGTAATACCAAGGCTCACCACATGGAATCTACAAAAAAAGAGATAAATAGATATAACATGTATGCAAACTTGTTGCATAAACAAATTATAGTTTTGAAGCATGGAAAAATAAAAACTCAGGATGCCTATAAGCTAGAAATCAAGTTGATGTAGAAACATAAATTGGGGTTGCTGGGGTGCCAGGGGAGGTGGGCCCCTTGCCTCAGAGGAGGATTCCTTCAATGCGGTCCAAACACCTGGCTAAGTATAGGTGCTCCATGGATTGGTATTTATGCTATGTGGTGAGTTCATTGAGTTGTAGGGAGATATCACACTGAACCTCATGAGTATCTATTAACACATGTCCAAGCGGAGACTTTATATGTCAATAGACTTCTATTGTGCAAAGATATTGGTTTTTCCGACTATGAGTGTGTTAGGTCCTTATATTACAGGTGTAGTCCCTTATTGTTGTTAGTGTAGCCCCCTTATTGTTATTTTTTTACCCCTGTAACCCCCATATTGTTATTATTGTGCCCTAATTACATTATTATTGTTAGGTCGGCTAGGATTATATTGTGACCCCATGGAATCCTATATATAGAAGGAGGTTTTTTCATTTGTATAATCCAATAATTGTTCATTAATGTAACATAAAGGAGGTTTCCCCATCGAAGTGGCTGAATTCTAAGGCATTGATCTCTCTTTTCTTCTATTTTTGGAGCTGGTTTCATAATATTTAGTATCAGAGCTTTGGATTCTAGGGTTTCGCTGCTCCAAACAGGTCATCGTGGAATTTTCACTATAAATTTTTTTATAAGAAGGTTCAAAAGCTGAATTTTTTACCACGCGAAGCTGAAATCCTGAGGAATTTTTTGTAAAAAATTGAGAACTTGGTTCACAATATTTTCGGAGATATGATATGTGGAAGTTAGGATATTTTCAGGCTCTCGAATTTCATATAAAAGAGGTGATCTCAAGAAAATAGTCATAACTCTCTCTTTGAGTATCAAATTAGAATTTTGTAAAAATTGGCCAAAATTAAACGGACTGTAGTTTCCTGTTTATCAATTTAAGAGTTGAAGGATGAAAAAGAGACACGTGGCACGCCATACAAATTCGCTCTACTGAACTAGTTCATAATTAGGTCATTGTGGGAGATTGGGCATAATTTTTCCTTGAAGCATCCAAATCAGGTCAGACCTATGGCATTTGAAAGAACATTCAGAGGGATACTATAGGACCAAATTGCAGATATTGAAGATCCGAAATCACAGAGATAATTCAGTTTCAATATCAAGCTTCTTAAAAGAAAGAAAAAAGTGTGTATTTTGTTTTTCAAATTGCATAAATCTTGTTTTAAAAATAAATTTGAAGTGATTCCAAGGGCATATTGAAGCATAAATATCAGTATTAGGTTCTATAATGCCTCCTAAAAATAATTCAACACCCATTACGCCCTCAGAATACTCTACTATGACTCATGAAGAGGAAGAAGTGCAACAAGATATATCAAAATTACAAGAGCGAGTGCACCAAATTTTGCTCTCACAAAGAGTAGAAAAAAATGAAATGGAAGTTTTGAAGAAAGGCATGGAAGCTAAGATGGATGGTTTGAAGAAGGGCATGTAAGATAATATGGATGGTTTGAAGAAAGGTTGGAAGCTAAGATGGATGGTTTTACGAATGGCGTGGAAGACATGGAAGAAAAAATGGAAGACATGAAGAATGATATAAAAGCAGACATGGAAGGCTTTATAAAGTTGATACAAGAAATGATTCCTAATGGAAAAAAGATAGTAGAGGAAACTCATGATGAGAATAAAAAAAATGTTAATCATGATTTCATAAACTCGAACATTGGATGGAAGACCCACCATATTCGAAAGATTGATATGAGGATGTTTGATGGCAAGGATCTCGTAACATGGATACTACAGATGGAGAAATATTTTGATCTCAATAATGTGTAAAACACACAAAAGGTACGCATTACAACTTTATATTTAGAAAAAAATACATTTGTATGGTATTGATGGCTTTGCTCCTGTAAACAAATTGTCACTTGGTAAATTTTTATGGAGGAAATGATAGCACATTATGAGGATACTAACGAAAACACCTTCTTTAGCCAATTGATAAATCTCAAACAAAAGGGTTTAGTGGTGGAGCACATTGAGGACTTCCTAAAATTGAATATAAGGGTAAATGATATTCTAGAGGAACACAGGATTGATGTCTTTATAGGGACTTTAAAGGATAACATCCAACATGAGGTTCGCCTTTGGGAATGTGATTCATTGGAGAAGGCATTCAGGTTGGCAAGAAAAATTTAATGTAAAGTTATGGCGGCAAGGAAGCCTACCACTCACATCTATAAAGACGGAAGTGTTGCTACTCCTAGACTTACACAACCTACAAGGTTGACACCACAACAATTGGAAGAAAAAAGAGCAAAAGGTCTTTGCTACGGTTGTGATAGAAAATAGACTAAAGGTCATAAGTGTGTTGAGAAGAAATTATTTTATATAGATTGTGAAGAGGAGGAATAAAATGAACAAGAAACTTCAAAAGAAGAGGATATACACCAGGAAAAAACCCTAGAGAAATAAGAAATGAGTCTGACCATATCGTGTAATGCATTGGCAGTAATTACCACTCCTCAAACTCTCAAGATAGAAGGACTATCAAGAAGAAAAAGGTAATAGTGTTGATTGATTTGGGTAGTACCCATAATTTTATTCATTGTAAGGTAGCCAAGGAATTTAATTGCTTCCTATACCTAGCACCAGAATGTCTAGCGATGGTTGCAAATGGAGGAACTATAAATTCCTCTAGAAAAATAATATCAAGCTAACCATGGGGGAATATTTATTGAATAGTACAATTCTTTCCATTCCAATGGGAGGTGTTGATGTTGTACTAGGAGTACAATGGTTACAATATTTGGGGACAATAGCTTTTAATTTTCAAGAACTTCTTCTTCTTCTTCTTCTTCTTCTTCTTTTTCTCTCGGAAGGAAAGGAAGTTGAATTACAAGGTATCGTAGGGAAGCTAGGAAATATAAAGCTCTAATGTCATGACAAAGCTTATGAAGAAAGAAAAACGAGGCATAATTGCACAATTATGCTCACTAGAAGTTCCAACATCAAAATCATCTATTTCTCCAGACCTCCAAAAAGTCTTAGAAAATCTTTCCAAGGTGTTTGAAAATCCCAAAGGACGCCCACCTATTTGTGTTCATGATCATGCTATTCATTTGATTCCAGCAAGTGTTCCTCCAAACATCAGGCCTTACAAATATCCGTATGTCCAAAAGAGCGAAATTGAATGTATGATTGCAGAAATGTTAGAGGCTGGTATAATTCAACCTAGTCAAAGTTATTTCTCTGCTCCACTAGTATTGGTGCATAAGAAGGATGGATCATGGCACATGTGTCTGGATTATAGGGAGCTCAATAAGATTGCTATTAAAGATAAATTTCCCATTCCTGTGATTGATGAATTATTGAATGAATTACATGCAGAAATTTATTTTAACAAGTTGGATCTTCGTTAAGGATATCATCAAATTAGAATGAAGACTAAAGATATTCCGAAAAAAACATTTCGAACTTATGAGGGTCATTATGAATTTTTGGTCATTCCTTTTTGCCTTACCAATGCACCTTCTACATTTCAAGGGTTGATGAATTTCATTTTCAAACCCTTCCTTATAAAATTGGTGTTAGTATTTTTTGATGATATACTGATCTACAGTAGGTCTTGGAAGGATCATGTTGAACATGTTGACAAGGTGCTCAAACTATTGGAGGAGAAACAATTATATGCAAAAACCTCCAAATGTTTCTTTGGAGTACAAGAGGTGGAATATCTAGGTCATATTGTATCTCACGAGGGTGTTAAAGTAGACCCTAACAAAATTAAAGCCATTAAGGAATGGAAAGTCCCCTCAACCATAACGTAGTTGCGAGGATTTATTTGGTTAACATGGTATTATCACAATTTTGTTAGGAATTATGGGAGAATAGCAACACCTATAACAACATTATTGAAGAAAGATGCATTTTCATGGACTCCTAAAGCAACTAAGGCCTTTTAACATCCTAAAGAGGCAATGTGCCTAGCACCGATCTTAGCTATGCCAGACTTAACAAAAACCTTTATTGTGGAATGTGAAGCCTCAAGAAATGGAATTGGTGTTGTTTTAATGCAAGAATGAAGACCCATTTCTTTTGAAATTCGTCCAATCAAAGGAAAATATTTACAGAAAGATATTTATGAGAAGGAAATGTTGGCAATACTACATGCACTAAAGCAATGGCGACCTTACCTAATGGGAAGACACTTCAAGGTAAAAATTGATCATGATAGCCTTAAACACTTTTTGGAACAAAGACTATCTTCATAAGAGTAGCAAAAATGGGTCACAAAGATATTAGGTTATGACTTTGAAATAATCTACAAAAAAGGGAAGCTAAATGTTGCTGCAGATGCACTCTCAAGAAAGGATGAATATGTTGAAGCATTGCTTTGTTCCATTTATATTATCCAACCAGATTGTATAACCGAAGTAAGGAATTGGATAACCAAAGTAAGGGATGAATGGAAGAAGAAAGAATAAGTGTGGACACTCATTCAAAAGTTGCAGCAAGATCTTAGTACATATGATACATTTAGTTGGAAAAATGATTCCTTATGGTACAAATATTGCTTATACATTTGTAAGAATTCCCAACTAAAAAAAAATATTATTTTGGAATTGCACACTTCTCCTTTAGGAGGACACTCATGATTTTAAAAAACTTACTACAGGTTGAAGAAAGAATTTTCTTAGGATGGCCTTAAATCTGATATTCAAAAGTTTGTGGTGGAATGTTTGGTTTTCTAGCAAAATAAAGTTGAGACAATTAAGACCCTGGGTATTCAACAACCTTTATCCATTCCAAGTCAATGTTGGGAGGATATTTCAACGGATTTTATCACAGGTTTACTTAAGTCCGGAGAAAAGAGTGTCATCATGGTGGTATTTGATAGAATTACCAAGTATGCACACTTTTGTGCATTATCTCATCCATTTAAAGAAATTACAGTTGCTACTGCATTTATGGAAACATTTCAAAAGCTACATGGAAACCCAAAGATTATGGTAAGCGACAGAGATCCCATTTTTACTGTAAAATTTTTGGACAAAATTATTTTCTTATTTGGGTACTCAAATAGCTCATATCTCGTCTTATCATCCTTAATACGATGGTCAAATTGAGAGAGTGAACAAGTTTTTGGAAGGATATCTTCATTGTTTTGTATATGATAAAAAAACACAATGGGTAAAGTGGTTACCTCTGGTTGAATGGTGGTATAACACTTCCTTCCATACTGCAGCAAAAATGACCCCATTTATGGCACTTTATGGATATCATTCACCATCCATCAGACCATTTTTAAGAGAAAATTCTAAGGTTCAAGAAGTGGAAGATCACATTGAGCATCAATAACAAGTTCTCCAACTCTTAAAGGATAACTTAAATTTGACACAAAATCGAATGCAACAATAGGCAGATCAACATCCCAGCGAGATAAATTTTGATGTAGGAGACTGGGTATTTTCACGACTACAACCATACAAAAAAATGTCCTCAAACAAGCTAAGAAGGATAATGAATTATCGCCAAATTAATATGGTCCTTACAAGGTGTTGCAAAATATTGGTACTATGGCATACAAATTGGAGCTTCCTGCTTCTTTGCGAGTGCATCTAGTTTTCCATGTTTCATGCTTAAAGAAGGTTATAGGTGACAAAATTCCAGTTCAAACAATATTGCTAGAACTTGATGAGGAAGGAAAAATCATATTGGAACCTGAAGCATTCACGGAAACAAGAACTCGACAACAACGAAATTGATCAATTTCAGAGTATCTCATCAAGTGGAAGAACTTACCCACTGAAGATTCTACATTGAGGATGAGAAAAGCTACTCAAGCGTTGAGGACAACAATTTTTTGAAGGAGAGGGGCATGTTAGGTCCCTATATTTCTAGTGTAGTCCCTTATTGTTGTTAGTGTAGCCCCCTTATTGTTATTTTTGTATCCTTGTAACCTCCATATTGTTATTATTGTGCCCTTACATTATTATTGTTAGGTCGACTAGGATTATATTATGACCACATGGACTCCTATATATAGAAGGAGGTTTTGTCATTTGTATCATCCAACAATTGTTCATTTATGTAATTTAAAGGAGGTTTCCCCCTCGAAGTGGCTGAATTATAAGGCATTGATCTCTCTTTTCTTCTATTTTTGGAGTTGGTTTCATAATAGAGTGCACCTTGGATCCAGGAGCCACTCAATAGTCAAAAGCCAAATCTCTACATCATTGAACTCGTTCCTTTATGCCATGGAAACAGATGGGTCTATATTCAAGTTAATTTTAGTTGGTTATGGAGTGAGGGCTATGAATTTTCTCGTGGTTGAGAAGGCTTTGAGACAAGCTCAAACGTTTCTCAAACCACAGCTCGAGGAGCCCCTGCGACATCACTCTCTTTTACGAGGCATACTACGAGTGTTGGAAATATTGAGGCAAGGGTGAATCTATATTTCATAAATTTCAACAATACACGTATCACAAGCATTAATTGATCATATCATATGAAGACTATAAAATAAATATATGAATAATTTATTTATATTACAAGGGAAGCTACAAATTTTGGTTTACTAGCTACAAAGTCACGTTTACCAACTCCCATTGGAAGAAGGTGAAAAAATCCTAAAGGAAGCTACAACTTCCTTCCCTTGCACCACCCTACCACCCTTAATAATAAAGAAAGAAAAAAATGAATTCTTTGGCTCTCATACCAGGGAAAATGACCCAACTACCGCAACATTCAAACACTAGTTATTTACAACTTCAATACCGCCCCTTTTTCATGTTGCAATAGCTCAATCTGTAGATAATTTAAAGATAAAATTCATACCTCATATTGCAAGGAAAAAATCCTCGGGAGGATGGGGACTCAAAAATATTTCTCTATTTGCAAATTCATTATCGATAAAGTCAAGCTGGAGACTTCTTTCGGTCGATAACATTTGGACAACGGTGGTCACAAGGAAGTATATCTTTCCACTCCCTTTGGATGAAAGAGCAGGGAAGCCAAACAAAAGGACCTAGAATACCTTGGATATATGGAAAGCAACAATTAATTATTTTAATGTTGTGGGTTCAGGCCTAACATGGAGTGTAGGAAATGGAGAGATATTTCAGGTAGGCCTTGATCCCTGAGTAGTATGTTTAGAAAATTATAGGATTCCCCTAGAGATGGTGACATTCATAAATAAGCAAGGGATATTTTATCTAAATCATATTGTAGACAAAAGAAGAACATGATCATTTTGGTCCTAGGGATGGGAAAATGCAGAAAATCTCAATTTAAATGGTTTTTTCGCGGGTAACTAGTGAGAATACATGTTAGGTATTAGAAGAGCTCATATTAGAATTAGAGAGTGTGAGGACATGCTCATGATCCTTTAGGTCTTTACTCCTCAAATTTTGGGTATCGCTTCCAACTTTAGTCTTGGTTTCAAATTGAACAATATTAGTGGTGGGAAAAAATTTAGAAGTTGTCTTGTCCTACAAAATATAGGTTTCTTATTTTGTGTATTATTAGGAACAAAATTTTGACATGGGATAATCTCCAAAAAAAATACCTCTTATGATCTTCTGCCCACAAAGGTGTCTAACCCAGCTCCACGAGTGGTTGGTGTGGAAGAAATCAATCAAAAAATTCAATGGGCTTATTTTGATGAGGTGTATGACCAACATGGGGCATGTGGAGGAGTTTTGATCTTGTTTTTAAACGAACAACATTTTTTGAAATCAAATATTGGTTTGGGTAGAGGATCAAACAATTTTGAAGAAATTCTTTCACTGAAACTTCTTTTATGTTGGGAATTGGAATTAGGATGTCACTCTCTTCAAGTTTTTGGGGAATCACTCAATGTTATAAATTGGTTAAATGTTTCCCATAGGTGTCATAATCGCATTCTGCTCCCAATTTTATAAGAAATTCAATAGTTAAAATTTTCCTTTGATTATGTTTCATGTTGCCATATTTATAGGGAGTGGAACACAAATGTAAACCCTTTTTCTAAGGATGGTACTCAATGGGTTTTGGGAACATGGGATATCAACAAACACATAGATGGAGCAGTACATTCATATTGACATCATCCTTTCATGGAAATTTAATTTGATGCATCATTTATATATATATTTTTAGGGATCTCATGGAAAATTATATATACACTTACAAGATGTATGTCTATTTTTGTTGTATATTGAGTAATATGTTTAAACTAATTTCGACATATAGTTACTCCAGACATGTTTTCTTTTGATCATGGACATAACCATTTTTTATTATGGGTTGGATATATGTTTTGTATTAAGCCAAAATTTTTTTTTTTCTCATTATGGATGGATGGAAGAATGCTTATGCATGTACTTACGTAGATTTTTGTATCTTAATAAAAGGTTATGATTTTTCTGTGGAAAAAAAAAATGCATACCTCAATAAGTTCATCATAGCGTTTCTTCAAGGCTTATATTTTAAGACTTCTACAAGTGTCAATACATGCACCAATATTTGTTCCAAACTTCTTTAAGTTTGATATCATTGTTAGCTTTAGACTTATATCCAGGTCTATTCCAAAATATGTTGAAAAGCACAAAAGGTATGCTACAAAATAAATATCAAAGTCTGCTCCAAAATCTCAAAGGTCTGTTAGGATGCTCTGCCTCAGAAATATTGGACGGTCTGCCTCAGATTCAGGTAGCTTCAAAATAGGCCCATATATTTGTCATTGGAACTCAGATCACCAATGTAATTATCCACGAATTATGCTTTAGATTTTGGATAAAAGATATTTTTTTTTTTTTTTGCAAATGAGACCTAAAAACCAGGTCACACTCAACTTAAAGAAAGCCAAATAATCAGTCCCAGAAAGGGGTATTGTTTAGGCCTCAGGAGGGCCAAAATCGGCCTTAGGAATTTATCTTCAAACTTGCCTCATGGAGGCTAAACGAGTCACATATAATCCCAATCAAAACACATTCTCAGACAATCTTGTTAAAAATGTTACATAGAGAAACACTTCCTGGTTTTTTGGTCTCCTTCATAGATCTTCAAAAAAGCACTAGCTTCATATTTCTCCCTTGGTTTGCCTCAAACTAATCTTGCATGTTTTTACCTCATATCAACCAAATTTCTTGCCTCCATTTTTCCATGGCTAGGGCTATATGTGTGTGTGTTTGGAGGAGCCCTAAAAAGGAGTCGACGTATGCAAAAACTAGTAATTTTTATTTTGAAAGAACTCATTTATTTGGATCCAACCTAAAGGAGGTAAAATGACATGTTTAGAGGAGGTTTAGGACACTCCAAAAATCAATTTTAATAATTCATATAATATATTTTTAAGTATGATGAATTTAGGCCAAATCGAATTATAATTTTGACCTCCATTAATGAAATAATGAGACCATGAAGTTGTGGAGCAAGAGCTGGTGCTACACCCATCCATTTGGGGCATTAAACTTCAAATACCAACATCTCTCCAACCAAGAGGACCCATAAGGTGTGCCACCTACCAAATGAAATGGCATGACGAGGGATACCAATATAGAGGGTACTTGCACCCAAATTAGTTGAATTGTGCATGCAAATCCCCAAACCAATGTTATCCCAGTCACCCTTTGACATCAATGAAATTATTTCCAACTATCTCTCCCTTTGTTATTGATGTCAACACTTATTATCCCAATACCTCCATGTTTCACTTCCTTCATCTCCATGTTGTACTTATGTTTCTTTCTCCCTTTGACATTAATGGAAAAGGGTGACTTATGTCTTTGAGGTTTATCCCCTTGAACATATGGCACTAAACAAGACTTATGTCTTCTTATCCTTCCCTTCTTTGTTGTCTATATGACTTTTTTCTTAACTGCAATTTTCTTCCACTTTGCTTGATCTAGAGTATACATGTTTTTTGGTCTTCTTGTGGTTGTTGCAACCAATATTCTAGAATATTCTTCTATGATTTCGTACTTCTTGGAGTAAAACAAGAGATTATACCCCTAATCACACATTTTATAATATTTAGAATATTATGCTTCAAATCCTTAACCAACAAAACATTTTCTGTTTTCATATGTTCACTTCTAAGACTTACTACACCTTTTCCAAGTATCTTGACAAAGGAGTTATCTCCAAAACACAACACTGTCGCTTTTTCCTTTTAGGCTGAAAAATTTATTTTGATCTCTTGTCATATGTGTTGAGCATCCACTCTCTATGTACCAATCGTCTTCTTTTCCTTTAAAGATCAATGCTATATTGCAATCTTCCTTCATTTTTTCTCCATTTCATAGCTAACTTATCTGTCTTTATGCTTGGAGAATTTTCAAACCTACAATCATGTGCCTTGTGACCAAGATTATTGCACTTGTAGCATACAATGTTCTGATTCATTATTGGTTCAAATGGATTGTAGTTTCTATTTGTAGATCCATGAACGATCCCTGATCTATGGTAATTTCTTGCAAATATGTAATCATTCTTGCTTCTTACATAATTACAACTTGTATTGATTTTAAAATGGATTTATTTATGTCCAAAATTTTCACAAGAGTAATAGTGTCCAGGAAAAATGTTCTCATACTTGGGAGAGTAGGATGATATTCTGAATTTTTTTGTCTTTGAGGAGGTACAATCCCTTGCTGATCAACATAAGTAGCAACATTTCTAGACTTCCTTTAAGTTTCTTCCTTTAGAGGCTTGGAGCTTGTGTCTTCCTTGCTTGAGGATGCACCTGTATAGCCAAGGCCAGTTGTATCGCCTAATGGCCTTTGACAACTAACAATGTTATATAGCACTAATGAGTTGTTCAAGTTCTTATTGAGCTTATCAACTTGAGCTCTCAATGAAATAGCTTATTCTTCAAGCTTCTTACAATATTCTTCTTTCTTCTTCATCTGGATCTTCATTACTTCCTCAATTATTTTTGCTTCTTCAAGTTGGACCTTTAAGGAGATATTTTATTTATCATGCTTTTCAATTCTCTATTTTTGTTTCTGAGCTTGAAATTTTCCTTTTCATTATTCTTCAATTATTCTTGAAGATCTTCATCTTCTTGTTCAATCTCTGAATATTTTATGAGTCCCCAAAAATGATCTATTCTCATATTTGGTTCGTATTCATATGAATAATTTTCCTATTTGTCATCATGATCATTGGATTCATTTTCTTTGGTCATGAAGATAACTTCTCTTGCATCCCCTTCTTCTGAGTTGGTTTCATTTGAAGAACTACTATTTTTTTTAGAATAAATATTTTTCTTATGGGAGCTTTTATTTTCCCTAAAAGAACATCTCTTATCATAATGACCTATTCTTCCACAATCGAAACATTTAAAAGGTAACTTACCTTTTTTTTTTTCGGTTCCTATTTTGAGCTTGCTGATGAAATTTGATTCTTCTATGCTTGATTCATCTCCTTGTGTGTCTTCTAGCTTGAGTTCTTTGTCTCTTGTATTATTTGTGGCTTTGAAGGCTACTTCTGTATTTGACTATTCTTCTTTTGTATCTATTCCCATTTTGTATGATGTAAGATTGTTGTGTAATTCTTCCATTGTAATCTTGTTCAAGTCCTTGGTTTATTCTATGACAAATACCTTGGCATCATATCTCAAGGGAAGTGAACTCAAGACATTTTTTACGATCAAATGATCTTTAAATTCTTCTCCTAATCCTCTAATGGAGTTGACAACTTCATCTACTCTGCGCAACTAGATTGCAACATCTTTTTTTTCATCCATTTTTTTAATTTTCTAACTGAGCTCTATATTTTTGAAGTTTTACCTGCTTGACCTTATAATCACCTTCATACAAAGTTTTAATTTTATCCCAAACTTCTTTTTTTGTGGTGCAGGCCATCACCTTAGACTTAATGGTTCTTGATTATCCACTTGTGATTGCATGAAGGTATTTTGAATTGCAGATGAACAAATTGTTCTCTTCAAGATCAATTAGAGGAGTTTTAGGAACTTTGTAGCCATTTTTTATGGAGATCCAAACATCCATTCCCATCGTCTTCTAGTATGTTTCCATCCAACCACTCCATAGTGGATAACCATTTCCATCAAATATTAGAAGCGTCCTTGAAGATATTCCTTCCATATGATCCTGTTTTGTTTATGATCTTCCCTCCAATTATTAAAATACCAATTGTTGGAAATAGTGAGAAAGAGGGTGAATCAGTATTTCATAAATTTCAACAATAAAAATATCACAAGCATTAACCAATCATACCATATGAAGAGTCCACAAGAAATATATGAACAATTTATTTATATTACAAGGGAAGCTACAACTTCTGATTTACCAGCTACAACCCCCAATTTACTAGCTCCCGTTGGAAGGAGGCGATAACCTCCTAAATGAAGCTACAAATTCCTTCCATAGCACCACCTTTCCACTCTTAACAATAAATAAAGAACAAAAATAATTCTTGGGCTCCCATACAAGGGACAATCAACCAATTACATCAACATTCAAACACTATTTATTTACAACTTTGGTGCTTCTCCTTTGTCATGTCCAACTTTCATGTTGTATTAACTCAATTTGTAGACAGTTCAATAATAAAATACATACCTCAGATCATAAATATAAGTCCCCTTAGTGTGCCTTTGATTTGAATCACAAATTTTTCAAGGTTTACTAAAAAATCTACTCCATAACTTCATCAGAGGTTTTCTTCAAGGCTTTTGCTTTAAAACTTTTGCAAGTGTCAAGACATGCGCCACTCTATGTTCCAAAATTCTTCAATACTGATATCAATTTAAACTTTAGACTTCTATTTAGGTATGATAAAAAACATGTATACAAGTACAAAAGGTTTTCTACAAAAAAAAATATCAAAGTCTACTTCAAAATATCAAAGGTCTTCTACAGGATGCTATGACTCAGAAATCTTGGATGGTCTAACTCATAGTTTTGGATTTGTGCCACTCCGCCTCATATTAAATTAGCTTCAAAACATGTTTATATCTTTGTCATTAGAACTTGGATCACCAACATGATTCTCCACGAATTATGCTTCAGATTTTGGATGAGATATAGCCTTAGATCTGACCTAAATCAAAGACTTATTTTTCCACAGAGGAGCCCTAAAAACCAACTTGCACTTAGATTCAAGAAATCCAAAGAACCAATCTCAAAAAGGGGTATTTTTTATGCCTCATGAGGTGTGAAACTGGCCTTAGGAATTTAACTTCAAACCCGTGTCAGGGAGGCAAAATTGAGTCACAAATAAGCCTAATAAAAACACCTCCTCAAACAATCCTGTTAAAAATCTTACGCATAGAAACACTTCTTGGTTTTTTGGCCTCCTTCGTAGATCTTCAATGAAGCACTAGCCTCATATTTCTCCCTTGGTTTGCCTTAGACTACTCTTACTCATTTTTACCTCAGATCAACCAAATTTCTTCCCTCCATTTATCCATGACTAGGGTTATATACATACACACACACACACACACACACACATATATATGTGTGTGTGCGTGTGCCATTTGGGGAATTAAATTTCAAAATCCAATATCTCTTCAACCAAGAGGACCCACAAGGTGTGCATCCTGCCAAACGAAATGGAATGATGATGGATACCAATATAGAGGGTCCTTGCATCCAAATTCGCTAAACAGTGCATGAAAATACCCAAACCAATGTTGGCCCATTCACCCTTTGACAACACTGACATTTTTTCCAAAAATGAGACTATTGAGGGGTTACAGGTGGTATAAGGCTAATCTAGCAAGATGGGTCCTAAGTGGGAGGGGTGGTGAGTGACGCAACAAAGATACAATGAGTGTCATCACAATAGGTATCCAACACTAAATGACGACGGGGAGAGCCACAAGATGCCAAGAGACATATCAGGATGTCAAGACGTTGCATGAGGAGGTGTGTGTGAGGTGCATGAGGATAAAAATAAGTGGGGGGGGCCAAAGCTATGAAATGTGGAAAGCAGGAAAGCCCGGGGAGTGTACCAAGGTAAGTAATTTATAATATATTTTTTGTGACCCTAGAATTGTTGTGTCTCATTGGGTAATCAATCCCCAACCAGAGGTACTAAAAATCCATGTATTCATATACAATTGTTTCATCAACTTGTTCTCATTTATCAAGCTTCATCAGAAATTACATACCTGTGTTTTCCATTTTTCTTCTTGACCCCTCTTACTTGACAAAGCTTCAAGATCTTCTATAGAGACAAGATATTTTAAAATAAAATTCAGGGTGTTGTAGGTATAAGCCTTACCAATATGACCTCCCAAAAGGAAAAAATTACACATCATAGTTTACTGATTAATTACAAATAATAGAGAGAATATAACCTCCATTACTCATCTAAATTACGGAATGTTAATATGTCTGTGAAGACCATTTATGCTTAATTCCCCCAAACGTAGCTTGCAACCTTCATTAACACAATTTTCGTTTATTTTGTTAGGGTCCCTAAGGAAACAATAATATTCTATGAATGGGATGCCTTCTACAATCATCTTGACTCTTCTTATGATTCTTTCTAACATTTTGTCCTTCGAAGATGAGTCTTGCAATAATTGATGAATACAGAGTAAAGAGTCTCCCAAAACAATTAACAAGGCTACTTGGTTTTCTCTCACAAGTTGTATGCCTTGAAGAAGTTTATATTCGTCCACCTAGTTATTTTTCATGTCCTAGCCCATGAATACTTCACTAATCGAGTTTCCTCGAGGTCATATAATTCCATTGCCCCTCCTGTCACCCCTATAAATCAAATTATAACATGCTTTTCTAATGCATCAATGACAACCAGTTAATTCTTTTCTAATTAATCAATAACAACCAAATTTAAAACATGAAAAAAAAATGTATTTCAAAACTTCTTATATAAAAAATATAAAAAATAAAATTATGTAATTCCATTCTATTTCAATATCTTTTCAATAATTTATATGCATTTTAAATTGTGAATTTGTTTTGTTTTGTTTATCAAGTTGTATGTGATCCTCCAGGGTTGACCGGTGGCCTCAGGCGTCGTGACCTAGGGGCATCTAATTCGTCAAAATCACTCGGGGATCACACCCGGTCTTGGCCACACCAGCCCTAAACTGACTGGATTTTTTAGCATTTTTGCTCCCCCTATCATAGGGCACAACCACTCCCCGTGAGATTTGATCCTGGGTCGCCTTGCTAACAAGGCCCATCCTCAACTGGTTGTGCTAGTGGGACTTGAATTAAAATGTCAAATTTAAATACAATAAATTTATAGAAAAATGAAATAATATATACTATGAGTTAGAATGCCTAAGCCTATCACAATTTCCTCTAAGGGAAAAATTAAAAAATTAAAAAAATTAAATTTAAAATTATATATATATATATATATATATATATATATATATATATATATATATATATATATATATATATATATATATATATATATATATATATATATATATATATATATATTCCAATTCATTAATATAAAAAAATTAATTAAAAAACGCTTGGATGATTTTTACTTCTTTTTAAACATTATAAAAGTTATACAGATTAATAAATATATACTTTTATTATAAAAAAATTATATTTATTTTCATTTATTTTAATTATTTTTTCAACTTTTTAAAAATCATAAAAAATATAATAACACGTTTTTTATCTTATTGTGTTGAGAGGGGATTTATATCCTAGTATGGGGGTGATGTTGTAGTGGTGTAAATGTATGTTTGTAAACATTTACATGTTAGTTCAATTAAAAAGTAATAAAAAGTTAAAAAGTAATTTACAACCTAGTATAGGAGAGATGTTGTAGTGTTCATAAACAAATGTAAACATTTATATGTTGACTCGATTGATAAAAAGAAATTAAAGATAATACAAATAATCAAATTCAATTTTTTATATTGTATTTTTGTTTCTATTTATAAAATTACGAACAATTTTTTAGATAAAAGAAAATCATAATATACATATCACATTAAAACATATAAAATATAAGGATCTTTGCACCCTCTGAAACCTTGGCCAATCTCCTACAACAAGCTCTTCATGGTTGGCCAAAGGAGTCTCCTCCCCCTTTGTCGGATGAGCTGATGACCTTTTAGGCCCTAATTACATCACTCTCCAAAAAATAACCAAAGGAGCCACAAACAAAATTCGTGAAAAAGGTGGAAAATATTCCTTATGTTGTATTGCCTACAGGGCTTCGACACACTAACTTGGCATTCATGGAACATGACCTAGTGGGTAAATTTGTAGGTATGTTCTCGTCTCCAAAATCCATGGAGCAATGGATAGAGAAAACCTGGAAACCATTGATGAAGGGGAACATAGCCCTATATGCTTGTAGGAACGATTTTTTTTTGTTTTTATTTGAACTCAAGGAGGATAAAGACGTAGTATTCAAAAATGGCCCATATGATTTTGGGGCAAGGGGAGTGCATTTGAGCAAATGTTCTTTATACTTCTACCCAAATGATGACATCCCAAATGCAATCCTTGTTTGGGTCAAATCCCTAGACTCCCCTTGTCATGCTGGAGTGATCACTGTCTAAGAGTGAATTGAAATACGTTGGGGAAATATTTGGATAGGGTTGAACCCAAGGGCTCTTAGTTTTCTAGTGCTAAGATATGTGTGGAATTGATCTGGAAAAAGGTATTCCCACGAAGATCAATCTCATGCAAGGAGAATGGAGTCACTTTCAAGTGTTGGATTATGAGAAACTTCCATTTAAATGCCAGATATGTCATGAATATGGCTATTTTGCAAGGGATTGAAAAAAATCCCAGCCTAACAAAGGGGAAGAAGCTCTAGCAACATAAGAGGAGAAACATAAAACTCAATGAAGAGGGGGAAACAAAGGACAACAATGAAAAACAAGAATAATGAAAATCAAGGTAGAAACACAACTTCAACCTCATCAAACCCATTTGAGGTACTGCAATCATAGGAAGAAAATATAAGATAAGTTCTAATACAAGAAGGAAAAAAAGACTCTCCTAAGGTAATAATGGTGAACACAGATCAAGAATATGGAGAAATACATAACCGACAAAAGAAGGAGGATTTTAAAGGGAAGGGAACAATCAAAACCCTAACCATAAAGGGGGTAATACCCCAATTGTGCAAGGAGTAATGGATGGTCCCTTACAAAGATCATGTCATAAGGCAAATAACACTCCAAAGAACCCAAAAAATTTGATGGGGGATCCAAGGAATATATTAGCAAGGAATATGGCCCTATAAATAAACTGGGTCAACAAAGCTAGCAACCAAGAAATGAAGAGTAATAGAAAAAACATGGGAAGACTCCAAGAAAGTTACTAGAGAAAATGAAGCAAAATATAATAAACATTTGGGAAGTCAACCCCAATCATTGAAATTATAAAGGCATCATTGATCAAAGAACCAAAAGGTCCAATAGAAGGAGGAGGTAAGACCCAAAAATCTCCAAGAAAACAATGAAAATCCTCTCTTGGAATATAAGGGGCATGGGAGACCCAACAAAGTCCAATTTTGTACAAGGTTTGATAAAAATGGAGAAGCCTTCAATATTGCTTATTTAGGAAACAAAATGAGAAAAAAATGAAATTCTGAACACAACAAAGTAATTTTGGAGACAGGCCAGGAATATCACAAAGCTCTTGAGGTGCCTTAGGAGGACTGGTCACATTCTATGTAGATTCCATTTTTTCCCTGGTGGAATGTATAAAAAATATGCATTGGATCACTCTATTGTTAGAAAGAAAATAAACAAAGGAAAGAATTCTAGTGGTTCATGTATATGCCCTTGTAACCTACAAGGAAAAAATCGAATTTTGGGACTCACTAATCTCATTGAAAGAGGAGAAGTGGTGTCAAAATTCCATTGTTGGAGGGGACCTCAACATAATTTCATATTCTTCAAAAAATCGGGAGGAGGAGGTGGAGTATAGTTCATGATCCCTTTAGAGAATGACTGTAGGACCTTATTAACTATTGGGATTTAATCGATATTAGGCCCATTGGAGGGAAATACACTTGGTCGAATTAAAGGAGTGACAATGGACACATCGCAACATGTTTGGACTATTTATTATTACGTAGCAACTATATTCTATGAGGATTGTATTGTGCATCCTCAATATTGGTGCAAGGGGAATCTGACCATCGCCCAATAATATTGGAGGCTTTGGAGGATTTGGGTTGTATACCATTTAGGTTTAATCGGGTATGGTTAACGGAAGAAGGGGTATGAGAAATAATCAAGAAATCTTGGATGATTCCCATAAAAGGATCCCCAGCCTTTGCATGGGAATCAATGTTAAAGTTTGTCAAACAAGAATTGTGAACTTGGATGAAGGAGGAATATGTCCGGTCGGGCAAGAGGAAAGCTAAACTGGTGAAGGAATTAGAACAACATTGATTGATTATGGAAATTAATGAAGTTGAGTAATGCCATCTTAAAAAATGAAAGAAGTTAAGTAAACAAATTCATCAAGTAAGCTAGAAAGAGGAGGAGTATTGGAGGCTAAAATCAAGAAGTGTATGGTTAAAGGAAGGGGATCAAAATACAACCTTCTTCCATAAACAAACAAGAGAAATGGAAATGCAAAATTGGGTAGGATAAATAATTATGGAAGGTAAATCTAAACTGTTAAACTTTCAGATATAAAACATGAAGCATTTTCTTATTATTGCACCTTATACTCAAAATATAGGGAGTTAGACACAAACTAATCCCATGAGTTTTTATCTGGATTTCAAATCTAGAAAATAAAAAATAATTAAGGAAATAAAATAGGATGAGGTGATTGATGCAATATGATCAATGGACCTGGATAAAGCCCATGGTCTCGATGCATATCCTATGAGTTTCTTTCGGGCCTTCTGGATAATGATTAAAGATGACTTGCTGAGAATACTAAATTGGGTGAGGAAAAAGGGAAAACTAAGAGGAGGCACCAATTTTTCCTTTCTAGCCCTTATTCCAAAATATTCAAATCTAGTAAATTTCTCTCATTTCAGGCCTATTTCATTATGTAATGAAACTTATAAAATATTAACAAAAATCATGGCCTGTAGATTGAAGAAAATCCTAGCCAGAATTATATCTAAAAATCAAGGGAGTTTCATGCAATAGAGGCATATTTTTGACGACATCATTCTTGTGAAAGAGTCTATTCATTCAAGAAAGGAAAAAGGTGAGCCTGGATTTGTTATAAAACTCAACATAGCCAATTCTTTTGATCGGGAAAGACACTAATTTTTATTTTTAATCCTAGAAAAGTTGGGTTTTAGCAGTGATTTTACAAGCTGGATAAGGACCCTGTATTGGGGCTCCATGGATTACACCTCTGATCAATGGAAGACCCACTTTTTTTTTTCAAAGCAATCATGGGACTTCTCCAAGGGTGTCCTCTCTCCCCCTTGTTGTATCTTTTACTAGTAGAAAGCCTCAACATGAAATAAGAGAAGGCTAAAGAAAATGGGCAGCTGATGGGACTAAGCATAGCCTAAAATGTAAAAGATGTAAAGAATTCACAATTTGCAGATGATACTATCTTATTGGGTGGGGCATAAAAAATAATAGAAAAATTATTCAAATCCATGCTTGATGTATATCTTGAACAAAAGGAAAATTCAATTGTATGAATGAAACTGGACAAATATATTCCTTTGTGAGATTGCTTCAACTCTGAATGTTTCAGTGGATCTTGGTTGGAAATCATTCAAATATCTAGGAGTTCCAAAATCGATGGGCACATATAATATGGAGGAGTGAGATGAAATTATTCAAAAAATCAAGAAGAAGATACAAGGTAGCTCAATGTTGCAAGGAAGGTGGTTCTAACTAAATCAATTCTTTCTTCCATATCGATTTATCTATGCTCTATCCTCATTTCTCCTAAAAGCGTATTAAATCAAATATGGGAAATTATTAGAAAATTCCTTTGGCGGGGAGGTAAAAACAATGAGAAGAAGTTTCACATGGTAAAATCGAATATATTTCGTCTTCCCAAAGCATATGGTCGCTTGGAAATAAAGTATCCTTGACATATGAACCTAGTCCTTAGGGAAAAAATTGTTTGTATATTGGTCTCAAATTCTAAGTAATGGTGGAAACATAATTTTTTGAGGAAATATTTCCATAAAAATAAGCTTCTAAGGGCCAAGAAGGCTGGTTGGATACAAAAGGGTTCCAAAATATCGAAATTATGTAAGGAAACAACCCCAATCATAATAGAACACTCAGGATGGCACATAGGAAATGTGGAAGAATCAATTTCCAGAAAGACAAAATCCCCTCAATCGAACTGGTGGAAGAGAAGAATGACATCAAAAAATTGGCGGAATGGATGGTCAAGTTTGGACAAGTAAGACTTAAGGACATATTTCAATGGTATGAGCTAGGTGGTTGGAAATGTTGGTATCGTCCTAGAGTTCTTGAATATCTTCATAATAGGTGGGAAACATTGATTAACTCCTTGAAAGGATTCACACCCATAAATATGTTGTCTATAGATCACCAATTGTGGCTATCGAGGCTACATCAACAATATACAATTAAGGATGGGTATAGTTTGTTAGTGCATAGGATACCACACCCAACCTCTTCAAAGATATGGAAAAAGATATGGCACAAGGATGCGCTCCCAAGGTTAACATTTTTTATGGATGCTGGTACATGGGAAGATACTAACAACAAAGAACCTAAAGTGTCAAAACATGCAAGACCTGCCGAGGCACATTTTATGAAAATTAGAAGACGATACTATTCCTCATTTATTCCACCAGTTCACTTTCTCTTTGGCACTTTGACATAAGGAATTTGGGAAAATTATTATGTGGAATCCATCCCCAACAGCTTGCCAGAATTTTTTGATTCATGGAAAAATAAAGTACCCTAAACTCGAAAATATTCACCATTAACCATGTGAATTTGGGTGAATCTTCCCAAGTATTTATGTTGGACCACCTGGCTTGGTCATAATGGTGCAATTTTCAACAGAGATAACCCCATTATAGCTTGAGCAGCAGACAAAGCTGCTCAAAATTTATTATTAGAAACTATCACAGCTTGAGGTATTATATATTCATATATAGAGGATATATCTTCTGAAAGGATGGGTTGGATCAATGTCAATGAATTACCAAATCATGCTATCAGCTTCAATTCCCGTCATGCCTTAAATAAAATACCTCGCATAAGGTTGAACCTGAATGAGTTTCAAAACTGGTGAAGAAACAAATAATACCCCTCAATGTTCTTTTATGGAGCGTTTTAGGGTAATCCCAGATTGGCAGGAATGGGACGGGGAATCTTCAGCCCTGATGAACAAAGAGAGACATAGTCCACTTAGGGGTTGGGCATTCTAACAAATAACTAGGCTGAATATCTGATCCTCTGGAAAGGACTATATTTGGTCGTTACCAAGGGTATAAAGAGAATGTTGGTATTTGGAGATTTAATGATAGTAATAAAAAAAGTCACCAAACTAAATATTGGGGAAGGAATGACCAACAGTGAAATACTCTGAATGATAACATTGTAGTTAAGGAAATTTGAGGAGATATATTTGTATAATATCTATGGGAAATTGAATTCAGAAGTATACAATTTGACAAATAAAGGAGCGATTTTGAAGCAAGGAATAATAGAGTTGGAAGAATCACAAACATTATTTTCCCCTATACCATGAGGTGCCCAAAAATGATTTTGATTGAAAAATATGGCCAATTTGGTCATAAAAATAGAGAGAATAATTGTTAAGATAATTATAGGGGGTTCGCCAAAGTTGGTGCCTCAGGTCTCAAATACAACGGGACTATGGTTCATCATTCGACCAGGAGCACTAAAATATTTACGGAAGGAAATGTCAATGCCTAAGTTGCATTTAGATGAGTATGACTAGGAGTGATGATCTCATTCGATAGACGACTTGTCAAGGGTGGTGGTGGCTATGATGGAGTTACCAAACACAAGAAGTGAAATGGTTGAGAAAGAGAAGGAAGCCAAGTTTGAATTGTTGGAGAAGAAGTGTGAATGGTTATAGAGTAAATTAGATAAAAAGTTGGCAATCATGGAAGCAAAGATTATAGTTTTTAAGCTTAAAATGAGTGGAATGGAAACACCCATCCACAAAGAGTCCAAGTTCAAGAAGAAAGACTCTGAAGATAGCAAAGGATAGTTGGATCCAAAGGTTCAAGGACCAATTTAGAATGGAGAAAGCATACAAACGCAACGAAGGAAAATTTGGGCACAACAACAGAAGTTGGGCCATCTGATGCTTATTAAATCTCAAGCTCAAATGAATGTTTTGGAAATATGTATTTTATCTAGGAGTGTTTTGTAGAGTCTATGGTAGATTTCAATGTAAAATTGTAGTTAATAGAACCCACAAAGGCAAGAAAAATCTTATATATATATATATATATATATATATATATATATATATATATATATATATATATATATATATATATCCATTTTACCATATATAATTTAAAATAATGATTCTATAACCATATTTAAATTTAATTAATGAGCACATACAAACTTAATACTTACAATAAACTTATAATATAACGTGATTCTTAACCAAGGATATTCACCCCCACTTTATTATGGATATTATTAACTTGTAAATAAGTTTTGCTACAATACTATGGCTTATTTATATCACCTGCCCAAAAACCATAACTCATTTCACAGTCAAAATATTTTATAAATATTTAATTTTATAACATTTTTTCATTAAATCTAAAAGCAAAAAGGTTATAATTACTTTCGAGATATGTCGAAACCTTCTATCCTCACAACTACCAGAACTCTTCCATGAATATTCCATAGAGAATAAATCTAGGTTATAAAATTAAAAAATCGAATATATATATATATATATATATATATATATATATATATATATATATATATATATATATATATATATATATATATATATATATATATATATATATATATATATATATATATATATATATATTTCACACCTTTGATTGGATGAATTAAACAAAATAATTTGATATTTTTTTTTTTGCTTTTGTTTTTGTTTTTTTGGTATCACACAAGAACCCAATGTAATATTCCTAAATGGGAAAAGCAGGAATATAGTGCAAAACCATGGAAATAATAGTGTAAAACATTACATCAATAATGTAGACCAATATGGAGCTTGTTTATTCATGAAAACAACAGCAAACATGTATAATATAATGGGCTATAAATCATATAACAAGATAGTACAAGCCTCCAATAGACAAAACCCTTAATAAGAGGTGTTGTTACTATACCAAAAATGTCGGAAGACTATGACAACGCAATCATAAAGTGCACTGCTACAACAAATGAACATACAAAGATCTATGGTTGTTATATGCCTCAAAAGATACAACAATTAAAGATCTAGGCTCTATACAACCTCCAATGAAGAACCCCCAAAAGGGTTTTCAGAATTACACCACTTTACAAGATGGGAATCAAAGCCCTAGGGCTGAAGATTCACTACAACAAATAAGATGGAAAGGTGTGGCTGATATGATATGCCAAAGAGTATAGCCTCCTCCAATAGAATCTATAGATGAAATACTGATCCCTTCTCTAGAAAACCTCCTCCCAAATGGTGTACTAAAACCACCCTGCAACTCCTCCCTGAAAATAACGCAGTCCAAGACAGAAACTGCACTGTAGGGGAAAATAAATAAGTGGCATGATGCCAAATGCTGCAAATAAGCTCAAGGGACTTCTTTACTATCCTCTCAATGGAAAGGAACCCTTATCCACTGAAAATAAGCACTGAAGTGACCCAAAGATGTTCTCCATTGCTGCAACTTGCAACACAACTCAACCCTCAACAGGATCTGTGTTGTAGATGAAAGATGAAGCTTGGCCTAATGCCTTAATGTGGAAGTGTGATTCAATGCTCTTCCAAGAGGCCTCTCAAGGAAAGAGGTGGTATTCCTGATCAAGAACACCCTGTGATAAACAACACTGCAATCTTAGCTAAACAACTGAAGAAAGCTATATGTATAAACAGATCATATATCAAAACATAACATATATCAACATGATCAAATATGGCTGCCATCCTCTTCCTTATATTAGAAATGAGCTTTCTAACCATAAGCCCTATTCATTAATGACACTACTTCCATGCAAAGAGTCTCCATCTAAAATTGCGTTGTCCCTCATTGAATGCCACTACTCCATGACAGTGTTGTTGATTTGGTCAAAATTGACCCAGCCAAGGTTTTCCAGCGCCTTTTCACACACAAGGGTGCTCCATTAAGCTACCAAGATGTCCTCATTTCACATTTGCATTGGTTTTATTCTTATTTAAGGAAATTTTTGGATCTCCATTATCCTCTTATTCATTAAACAAGAAAGCAAAAGAAAAATTAATATTCCAACTAGCTCATGGCTAATTGGGAATATTACAGTCCTCCCCTCTCAAATGTTGCTTGTCTTCAAGTGACTGACAAGGTGAGTGCTGCAACTCTTCTCCTCCATTATTTGTGACACCCTCATGTGATAAGCTTCCCTCATAAGCTAAGTGTCTGCCAATCCATCCCTCCATGAAATTATCCTCCCAAATTCCCATGAGATTCAAATGATTCATCCCACAAGGAAGCAATAGATCCAATGAAAAAATCATGGTTTTCCCAAGGTTCTCACTGAAATATGTAGCATAATGAACATGGAGAGTCTCTCTCCCAAAGGGCATGCTCAATCCTCCCATCCTTCCTCCATTCATTCCCATAATAAGAATAAGAACATCATCAATGTATGGGATCAAAACCAAGTATATGTAAACAACAACATGCAAAAATGGAGGTGGGTCATAGTCACACATGTGGAACCTGTTAGTGTCAGTCTTTTCAGCTTTCCTCCAGTGATCAAATATGCTCTTACAAAGTGATTTTGAGGTGTCAGGGTCAAATTTTGTCATTTCAGTGAGCCTCCAAGCAAAATTTGCTCACTAAGTACTAGGTCTAGGGTTTGCTTTCACTCCTTCCAGAGTTGTCCAAATGTCAGTCCATGTCACCATTTTTCTGAGTGTACCATAATTCAGAGGGTTGTCATCATCATGCCAGATTCCAAAGGGTCATTTTACACCTTGTTCATGCTTCAGTTGTGCCTAGGTAAGGTTCATTTCCCTCTCCTAGGGTTTTGGAGGTAATTGCTCTTGGATGGTCAAATCATCATCAAAAATTGTATCCTGATGTTCATACACCTTCCCCTATCATTAATGTACCTGATTAAATGCTTCCCATCACTGAGATCCCCCAAATTCCTCATTTTTGCACAAACCATAGTTTCTTGCTACAATTTGGCAATTTTATAGGCTAGGCCTGTGTTTTTCCCTTTTGGACCCCTTCCCCTCACTAAATTTCTGATATTCCACTTTCCCATGCTTCCTAACATCCCTCCCTACTTCCCAAAATTTCCCCAAGAATTTAGAAGCCCCTTATCCCATTCATTTCGCTTCATTTCGACAAATCCCTTGTTTCACATCGGGATAGGTTTCACTCAAATAATGTTTCAGAGAAATAAAAGATGAATTTTGGAAAAATGAGAGAGGTTTTTGTCCAAAACATGCCAAGGAAGAAAAACCTCCTTCACGTTTTACATAGGTGTCATGGTTTTGGAGAAATGTCAAAAATACAGTTGCCTCAGGAGAATTGATGCACCTCTGAAGTGACCTTGGGAAAATCAAGATTTCTCCTAGCATGGTTGGAAAAATGACTTTCTTTATGAGTCAAATGATAACTAGACACAAATATATTTCCAATGAGCTATCATGAGCTCAATTTGGAGTTGAGGAAGACCTTCAAAAGTTGACTGCAACAGCACTCTGCCTTGAGGCAGCCTCATCTTGCACATTTTGACCAGTCTTGGGAGATTTGATTTTTGACAGGGTAAATGAACTCCAAATTGAAAAATTATAGTTGGGATGGAAATTAGGCTGATTAATATTTCCAACGAGCTATCATGCGCCCAATTTTGACACAGGGAAGGCCTCCAAAAGCCTCATGCAAAATGCGCTATTTATGGCGCGGCACGTTGGGCTGGTGCGCGACGCACATGGTGTGCGCGGCGCATCGGGAAGATTTCTGCAGTGTAAATTAACACTGGTGCGGCGCATCCAGCCTATATGATGCATTGGGCTGGGGCACGGTGCACAGAGCCCCCAAGCCAAAAATTTATCACCGCTTCATCAATTTGTTAAAACGACTTCAACACCTTTGCTCAAGTAAGTTTACACAGTTGCTCCTGCTTGTATTTGGTGTGGTTTCAGACATATGTTTGGAGAATTGGGTTGGTGAAACATAAAACCTATTTATTTTTCCAAAATCTCTCTTTGGGGTTTGAAAAAAAAGTTTAAAATTTGTTTGGTGCAATATTATTGCCGTTGACCACCATATTCTCCCTTTCCTCACTGTCACGCTATCATATCATAATCCCCTCTCCTATTCCCGCTGTCCCATATCCCTTATACCCTTTGTCCCATGTTTTATATCCTCAAACCCTATTACTTTCCATCACTTCCCTCCATTGAAAAAATCCTAATTTCCAGAACATTCAGGGACTCTCTCTATATCCTTGAATTCACTTGACCCAGGTATATTTTGTCATTTCACTTACTCCTATTTCTAAAAACTACCCCCCATCACTATCACTCATGCCCATATCACTTATAAATTGTCCAAATCCTGAAGTTCCCCAAGTAGTAAGTGATTGTCCTTCCACTCCAAATTCACTTGAAGTCTATTGTATTCATTGTGATATTTCCTCACAACACCTTATTTCATATGTGGCACACTTGGTATTGAAAGAAAAAATTTTGTTTTCACCATACATATCAGTATACACTTTTCAAACACCTTGTTTTCAGCATCATGACAGAGACAAATTCATCATATGAGCAAGACAGTGATTCCACCACTGAACTGCATGCACCAGGAGGACACTGAAACAGTGAAAAAGCCCTGATCCACTCCAAATATTTGCCAAAGCTTCCTTGGCTGAGCATGAAACATGATGGGAGACCTTCACTCCAAGTTTCAGCAAATTTGGAGTAAATTTTGTCATTTTTGAAATTTTGGTTGCAAAACAGGTTTTTCTGCCCGACGCGTCGCGCCACCCGACGCGCGGTTATGATTGGGACATCTCCTGGAGGAAAAATTGATATTTTTGGGTTTGTTATGGTAAATTATGCATGATTAGGAATGGCTGAGAGATTTCATGAAGTTCTGGGTGGTCTTAAAGGTCAAAAACACTCCAAAAATGGCCTTTTTGCCACTTTTTGCACCAGTAGGAACCAGTCTTGGGAGATTGCAGTTTTGGAGGGGAAAATGAGCTCCAAATTGAAAATTTCCACTTGGGTTGGAAAGTAGACAGGTAGGGCTTTCCAACGAGCTATCATGAAATCAATTTGGACTTCAGGAAGTGCCCCAAAAATAGGCTCAAATTGGTGCGACACATTGAGTTTTTGAGCACGGCGCATAGAGAAATTTTGCCTCATTTTCACTCTTCAGCTTAGAAATTCGCCCAGTTTTGACTAGTTTTACTTTTTCATGTGATGATTGATCTATCATGATGTAATTTGGTAACCATGATGTAATTTTTGCATATATTTACTTGTTCTAGAGGATTCATTCACTAAAAAGTGAAAATTAAATGAATGGATCAATTCCCTAGCATATAGAGGCAAGTTGTTTGGCTACCTAGATTTCAGTTCCATGTTTAGAATTGGTTGAAACAGCTCCTAGAAGGATGAGCTCGACCCCTAGAGGCATGGGAATGGGTTGTGCTGGTCTATACCATGTATTTTCTGAGTCATTTTCAAAGGTGGAACTGGTTGGACTCTGGGGAAAAGTTTGGCACCTCATTGTATATCAATTTTCAGTTTTTGGCAAAGGAAAGACCAGAGTTTTGCAGCACTTGTTGGGATCCTTGTGGCTTCTGAGTTTTGATGATGTTTTTCTCCATGTTTGTCTGTCAATTTTTTTCATTTTCCTTCTCTTTGCTTCTGAATTAAACAAATGAGTAATTGAGGTAGAATTCATTAGTTTGCTGGTGCTCTACCTTAAAATTTTGTTTAGTTTTACATGTTTTTCGTCAGTTTGAAGAGGATCCTTTCACTCTCTTGCCCTCTTCAGCTCCTCAACAGTCTTTTCAATCCATTCATTGAATCTAAGACATCAAAGTCATTGCCTACCCTGCCCCAACTTGAAATCTGCAAGAAATTGGCCTCATCCCCAAGCCCGAAAATTGTTTTTCCCTTTTTCCAACAAAAACCCCTAAAAATCAAAATCAAACCCTCCTATTTGTTTATCTAGCCTAAGATCAGTTGTTTTTTTAGTCATCTCAGGCCCCTTTGAATATTTTCATTGAGATTGACCCGAAGAGAGCCCTCTTCTGTCCTTGTAGGGCTAGCTACGAGGCTGAGCGTGGTTTGGTGTTGTCCTTTTTCTGCCTTATTTCAGCCTAAGGTGGATTTAGGCTATAACAGAACCAACACAGTATATCTCCTGATTGCATCAGATAATGATATGGTAAGTGGTTTCCACACCACTTACTTGCTGCCCAAGTTTTCTCACAAGTGTTGGAAAGGTGAGAAATGTTTGGTGCGTTTTGAGTGCACCCAGAGTGTTAAATCATCTCCCTATATCCCCCTAGGGAGTGGCCATGTTCAAGAATGTTTATGGCCCAAAGTTTTCCATGAAGTTTATATGGAAGAATGCTCCTTCTTGGAGAAATGGCCTCCAAATACATGGTAAAGAAATGCAAATAATCATGAAGTAAAACATCATGCACATAAACATGTTCCTTATCATAATTTATGCTCATAAAAATGGAGTGGTCCATAGATAGAACCCCTCTCATTCCAAAAGAGGAAAGAGGTGGCTTTGATTACTCTTTCATAGAGCTATGTATCTCTCCCATCTCCACATGGTCCGTGCATCTCTCCAAATGCTGATATATCTCCTCTTCAAAGCCTTCCCAAGTGTATCCTTCCATGATGGTGTTGTAGGATCTCATGGAATAAGTGTGGCTAAAGATAAAATCTTCATGTGATGCTTGTAGCAACTTCTCCTTGAGCTTGGAAGCTCTAGATAAAAAGATCCTACCATGATAATAGATGACTTCATCTTGGACTGAATAGCCCTCCTCATGAAGCTGGTCATCAAGTATCATGCATGTAAAAATATCCTTGGAATAATCCACCAATAGTTGGGATTTCCAATAGGGATCTATCCTCCATAGTGACAACATTGATGATCTATCACAAAGAACATCTGTCATATGGATATATTTATCTTACACATCTCCCATGCCAAAGGTACATATTGGAAGGCTGCTATCCTCCCCATGCTGCTCCTTCCTCAGCATAGAATCTGAAATGAGAGTGGGTAATGATGATGTTGGGAGAATGTCTACCTCCTCCTTGAGTCTACCCAAGACTCTCAGCGTTGTACCATGACCTCCCAATGCTCCCATTCCTCATGGATCTATGAATGGTGCATCATGATGTGAGACATGCCTCACCAAATCTGGATCAGGTGGCCTCCTAGGTGGTTTGCCACAAAACAATAATGTCCCATGGGCCAAAGTCATGTGCATAATAGATGGGACTGTTAGGTCCTTGCCTCCAGTATGAAAATCCATCTCTATTTTCTATGTGGAAGTGTTATGTGATGGATATGTGTGCATGCCTTTAATCATTTTATTTTTACTACTCTTTTTATCCACCCATTCCATTTGCAGAGTCTGCCAATTTGTGGTGACCTTCCCTAAAGTAATCAACCACTGCACACCCAATATCACATTGGTGTCAGACATGTCAACCACAAAGAAGTGATCAGTCAATGTATATGTCCGCATGGTGAAAAATAATGATGGAACATAATGCATGCACTGCATAGTTCTAGCTCCTGGGACCAAAACAGAAAATCCCTCAAAATCATCAATGGGTATTGCCCTCTTCTGCACTAGTTGGGAATCAATAAAGTTGTGGGTAGCCCCACTGTCAATCAAAACAGAAACCCTCTGATCTAATATGAAACCTCGAACCCTCAAGGTCAAGTACTTGGTTACTCCTCTCAATGATGCAAGATCCCATCCAATTGGAGAAAAAGATCCATTCCCATCTCCTGATGGTGATGGATCATCTCCTGCTATGTTAGCACTGTGACCTCTCTCTGGTTATTCTTCTTCTTCCTCCTCATAATCTGAGAAGACCTCTATGTAGCGTGAATTTCCTGCTGCACATCTATGTCTGGGTGCCTGTGATTCTTGGCATGTGAAGCAAAGCTTCCTTCTCCTCAAATCTCTTCAGACATCATCACTAAGAGGTATTTTACTTTGGATCTCCTTTGAAGGAGGAACCTTCTCATATTTTCCGTTTGATGGAAAAGAGGGCTTTTGTTGAAATGTTGCCTTTTCTTTTAGCAAGGCATATTGTAGATATCTATCCCTTTCAATGGAATCTTGAAGGGTAGTGGGCTTGGTAGAATTAACCAACCCATGAAGAGGTTCTTCTAACCCATCAATGAACATATAGACCATTCTTTCTACAGATAAATCAGGAACCATAACAGAAAGTTTTAGAAATCCAGAAATATAAGTTTCTAGATTACCTGATTGTTTGAGCTTTGCAAGCCCCATGAATGGTGCCTCAGGATCTCTTCGATCAAACCTCTCCACCAACCTCGTGAACTCTGAATATGCAGTCACATTGGCATGACCCAATGTAGACAAGCCATGGAACCACCAATCATGTGCTTCACCCTCAAGGTGCGGTGTTGCTATATTAATGGCCTCCATCTCTAGTACTTTGTTAAGCTAGAAGTAGATGTCAAGCTTCTCTACCCATGATTTGGCAATGCATTTATATGACCCATCACATTTGGGTAAGAAAAATCTGCCCATAGTTCAGTGTAGATCATGATTCTGAATGAATCCTCCACCTCTATTGTGATGCCCGGGTCTCCTATTTTCCTTGATATGAAAAAATTATTGAAAAATTAAGTGATATTTGAATCTCTGAGATTGAGACTCATACTCCATGAAATATTCTTCAAGAGTTTCTTGTTCTTGAAACCCTTAATTTCCCACTGCTAAGAATGTAGGCATTGTAGAGAGTTGGGAAACTTGCTGCTGCTTCACTAGTTGATCACTCCAGTGATGAGAAATGTCGGAGCCTTCACCAGGCATAAATACTTTAGGGGATTCCTTGTCTCTATCCATCCTCATCTCCTTTATTTCTCTAGCAATTTCTTGCATGGTTCTAAGAATTAGCTTGGGGTACTCCTTCTCTTCATCTTCTCCTGATAAAGGGGTTTTACCGTTGTCTTCTTTATCATTTGTATAATCAAACTTTCGGTTCATTCTTCTGAGATGCCTCTTCTCTATATCTATGAGAGGATCTCCTTCTTTTGATGACATATTGGCTTTTTAATATGCACAGGCTGAGCCACGATTATGCTCTGATACCACGGTAATATTCCCAAATGGGAAAAGCAGGAATATAGTGCAAAACCATGGAAATAATAGTGTAAAACATGACATAAATAATGGAGACCAATATGGAGCTTGTTTATTCATGAAAGAAATAACAAACATGTATAATATAATGGGATATAAATCATACAACAAGATAGTACAAGCCTCCAATAGAAAAAACCCTCAATAAGAGGTGTTGCTACTATACCAAAAATGCCGGAAGACTGCTACAACGCAGTCATAAAGTGCATTGCTACAGAAAATGAACATACAAATATATATGGTTGTTATATGTCTCAAAAGACACAACAATTACAGATCTAGGCTCTATACAACCTCCAATGAAGAACCCCCAAAAGGGTTTTTAGAAATACACCACTTTACAAGATGGGAATCAAAGCCCTAGGGCTAAAGATTCGCTACAACACATAAGCTGGAAAGGTGTGGCTGATCTGATATGCCAAAGAGTATAGCCTCCTCCAATAGACTCTTTAGATGAAAGGCTGATCCCTTCTCTAGAAAACCTCTTCCCAAATGGTGTACTGAAACCACCCTGCAACTCCTCCCTGAAAATAACGCAGTCCAAGATAGAAACTGCGATGTATGGGAAAATAAATAAGTGGCTTGATGCCAAATGCTGCAAATAAGCTCAAGGGCCTTCCTTACTATCCTCCCAATTGAAAGGAACCCTTCTCCACTGAAAATAAGCACTGAAGTGACCCAAATATGTTCTCCACTACTGCAACCTGCAACACAACTCAACCCTCAACAGGATTTGCGATGTAGATGACAGATGAAGCTTGGCCTAATGCCTGAATGTGGAAGTGTGATGAAATTCTATTCCAAGAGGCCTCTTAAGAAAAGATGTGGGATTCCCGATCAAGTACACCCTATGCTAAACATCACTGCAATCTTAGCTAAACAGCTGAAGAAAGCTATATGCCTAAACATACCATATATCAAAACATAACATATATCAACATGAACAAATATGGCTGCCATCCTCTTCCTTATATTAGAAATGAAATTTCTAACCCTAAGCCCCATTCATTAATGACGCTACTTCCATGCAAAGAGTCTCCATCTAAAACTATGTTGTCCCTCATTGAATGCCACTACTCCATGACAACGCTGTTGATTTGGTCAAAGTTGACCCAGTCAAGGTTTTCTAGCCCCTTTTCACACACAAGGGTGCTCCATTAAGCTACCAAGATGCCCTCCTTTCCCATTGGCATTGGTTTTATTCTTATTTAAGGAGATTTGTGGATCTCCATTATCCTCTTATTCATTAAACAAGAAAGAAAAACAAAAAAAAATATTCCAACTAGCTCATGGCTAATTGGGAATATTACACCCAACAAATTGCATAACACGTAGCTACTAGTAAACCTCTGTGGGACTACCACCTGTCTAACTATCCCTCTCTCCTGGTCTACCAGGTTTCCAACTGTCCCTCTCTCCTCTACGGGTCTACCACATGTCCAACTGTCCCTCTCTCCTGGTCTACCAGGTGTCCAATTGTTCCTCTCTCCTCTGCGGGTCTACCACGTGTCCAACTGTCCCTCTCTCCATAAATCAGGCTACAAATAGGGGGATTTGAACCTTGGATCTCTCAGTTTTCACATATTTAAAGTTACTTCAATTACCATTTGAGTTGGCATGGGAAAAAAGAATTTGATGTTTATTATAATAAAACTAATAAATTTATATTTAGTTTTTTTAATTCATGCTTAGATCCATAACTTATCACTTTTATAAAAATAAATTAAAATCAAGTTCTCTTATGTATACAAAAAATTATATAGTTTTTAATCATGTTGAAAAGTGTTTTATAATACAATAAAAAATTGTGATTTCTTATCTGATTAATATAGAGTTAATTATTGATATCTTAAAATAAAAATACATTCAATTTATTCCATTTCAATATATGAAATTGGAAGAAATGTTCATAATTGATATTAAAAAAATTACTATCATTTTTTTCATCTCAATATAAAAATTGTAATTTCTTCCATATTAAATATAAATATAAGAAATTATAATTTTTCCACATTTAATACAAATTTAATATATGACATTTAAAAATATTTTAATATCTAATAAATATTTTAACATGGAATATAATAAAATATTTTAATATTTGAGATAATAATAAGTGATATATAATCTTATCAATACTCAACATGAAATTAATACATGATATTAAAAAATAAACAATAATTCAATATGGTTCATAAATCAAATATCTCAAAACCAACTTTTTATATTTAATTTTTTTTAAAAAGATTAAAAATAAATCAATTCCTTAATGGAATATATATAAAATTTAGTTTTATAATTTAATATGAGAAGAGATTTATAATTCCTTTCTATGTTAAAATATAACATTTAAGAAAAGTATTTATCCCAAAAAATATTTTTATATAAGTCATAAATAAAATATTTGAATATCCACTTAAATTAAAATATTTTAATTTCAATTTTTTCTATATAAATAACAAATAAAATATTTCAATATCTACTTAAAATATTTTAATATCAAATTTTCATATATAAAATGATTGAAAGTTAAACAATTCTTATAATGAAAACATTTCAATGATGTGTTTTTCAATACAAAGAAAATGTGTAATTCTTTTTTCTATATTTAAAAGACTTTTAAAATGATATCAATAACGAGAAAGGACATTTCAATATATTAAACATATATATAAAAGAATAAGGTATGCTTGTGTAATTGTTTTTAAGATGATGAGAAATTGACTCTTCCCGACATACATAAAAATGATTATGATAAGTCAAGTTAAGGAATCAAATTTTTTGAAGTGAAAATATTTAAAAATAAAATAAAATTAAATCTAAAAAAATTGATTTTTTGGTGGCATTATATATTTAAAGTTAAATTAAATGTCATTGATATATTATTTCCAATCAAATTTTCTAAATTTAATTATGAATTGATTTTCAAATTTAATCATATAATCACCATCAATCAAATTAAATTAATATACACAAACAATATAATTAACAAAAATATATAAATTATATTTCCAATTTCCATCACTTACATTGACAAAGCTAATGATGAATCTATACAAACCACCACAAATTATGAATGTAACCACGACAAATTGTGTACATTCACAAGGATGATATTGCCGCACAAAACAATTTAAAATTCTTATCAAAATATAAAGCTATTTGATTGAGAGAAATGCATGAAATGTATTTTCAATTTTCAATCACTTACACGAATGATCAATATTAGTAATCACAAATTAAATTAAGATTGTTATGAACATATAAAGTCATTTGATAATCAATATTAATAACTGAAAATTAAATGAAGGTTGTTAAAAACATATGAAGGCATTTGATAGATAAAATATATTTAATATGAACAAAAATTTAATATAAAATATATTAAAAAAATTAATCCATCTAAATTATATTAAAAATTTATTTGAAAATTTTATAATTTTATTTAAAAAAATAATAAAATTCAATCACATTTTGAATAATTATATATATATATATATATATATATATATATATATATATATAATTATATATATATATATAAATTGGAAGGGATAAATTTGAAAATAGAATGTAATACTGAATTGACTTGTATTTCTTTGATGTTAAGGAATTCAAAGTGAATTGATTTGTATTTCTTTGATGTTAAGGAATTCAAACTAGTATAAATAAAATTATATATTAATAGCAAAATCAGTTTTATAATGAATGTAAAATTAAGTACAATAAATTTTAATTCAAATTATTATTTTTATTATGATTTAAGGATACTGAATGATTATGATTGTCAATCAAATTAGCAAGGCCTAATTTTAAGGGATTTGGCCTAACATCAAGGGTGTTGAGAAGATTTGATCCTGTAACCTCTCTTTAGATAAACCAAACTAACAAGGCATAATTTTAAGAGGGTCGACCTAACTCCAAGAGGGTTGAGGAAATTTGATGCTTAATCTTTCTCTAAATAAGCAAGATACTTAGCAACAAAAACTTAACCAACTAAGCTATCTTTAAAGCAATTTTAACACAAATTTTTATTTTAAAAATATTAACATTAATAAGAAAAATTCCCTAATAAACACTCCATAATTAAATAATGATTCATAACATCTCATAATCATTTAATTTTGTGTAAACTAATAATAAAAATTCCAATATAATTAAGAAATAACGATAGGACAAAGTCTGATAGGAATGGTTACTGGTGTGTGGTTTTTCAGTTGTTTATTTTACCATTGTAGCACTATGGCAAGTTATTTTTCAAGGGAGCAAAGCCTTCAGATTGTTAGTGAAAGAAAACAGAGTTAAAAGGTTTGACAGTGGCAGGCGAGCGGATCCCATGAGTACATGTGTGATTTTCTTGCTGGTGTAGGCTCTGGTTCTGCTTCCCCTTTGCGACCTCCAACTTCTAAAGGAAGCAAAGGTGATGGAATGATCTCATGCAATTGTGGAGTAGACGGGATGTTGACATGAGTCACACTTTGCATGACATTATGGAGCGCATTCCTACTGCGGAGCTCTATAACAAGGTGGTCAATCTGACTGCTACTCTTAGACACTACTGGAACAACTTCTGGTGCTAGGGGAGGGATTACTGGATAATATCCCGACCATGAAAAGATTGTGGACTTCATTTTTGTCATCAATGGTGGAGGTGCAATGGTTGTTTATGCTGTTGCTGTGATCTTTGAACATTGGATCTCATGCTGTAATCGAAGGAGTTTTTGAGTCGTGTCTTTCGACGGTTGCCATACTGGGGGAAGGTGGGTACCGGAACTGTGGACCAGAATTCTGAATTCAAATTTTCCGATGGGGTTCAGGAGGTCCTGACCATTTCGGCGGAAGCAAATATTTGTAATACTGATTTTCCGACGGGGTACAGGCGGATATGACCAATTCGGCGGAAGAAAATATTTGAAGTACCGATTTTAATTGTGAATGGTTCATTTTACCAACCATCGGCTGAGTCTTTATGAAACATACCGCTACACTTAGCTCCGTAATAATTGACTACCCATCTTCATCTATTTTGAGGCCCAGAGCTGCGTGTCAAGCTGTTACATGTTATTTCACCTAGTCGTTCTTTCCCTGCCCCTTTATTGTTCTCTGGGAAATTGTATTGAATTTAATATGGACCTCAACTCTATCCTGGCAAATCTTGAGGGGGAGGTTTTCGATGCTGACCTACTATATACCATCGAAGCGGCAGAGGGCAACAACATCTCTCCTTGCAACTTGAGGTTCACACCTGGTGACAATGTCGAACATTTGGATAGTGAGATAGAGGAAGGTAAACAGAAGGAGCTTTCCGACTATGATTTCAAGGAATTGCATAAACAAAAGGACGGTGGAGTGAAGCAAGGGAAGGCGGCTAAAAAGTATTTCAAATCGAGAGCAGAGTGTCGTCTTCTGAGTTTTGGGAGGGATATAATGTGGGAAAGGGTGGAAAGTTTGCAGGAGAGAACCCTTGTTGGACGGTGGAAATTCGCCAACTACTGCAAAGAAATTTTTTCACAATGGCTGATGGAGGAGTGGAAGTTACTGTTGGGATATCGGCCACTAGTTATCAGACTCGAGGGCGGCTGGTTTGGTTTTCACTTCATTAAGGCAGAGGATATACTAGAGGTGCTATATTGCCCTACATAGATGGCATGTGGGATTTCATTCGCTTCAAAATGCCCCTAGGAGTAAATTGGCATGGGTTAAACTCCCTGGATTGCCCATGGAGTTCTGGTCAATCAAGGCATTAAGAGCGATTGGGGACAACATAGGTTCATTCAAATATACCGACCCTAAGTGTACAGGGGAATTTGATAAGAGAACTGCATGGTTACTGGTTGAATTGAAATTTTATGGAGGGCTGCCGGCTGAGATGGAATTGGAATGGGAAGGATATATTCACCGCCAGTCCATTGACTACTCGCAGCTTCCATTTCGCTGTCATTTGTGCCATAGAACGGGGCATCTAATGTGACGTTGTCATCTTTACAAGGATTCTTACAAGCAATGTGGTGGAACTAAGGTGCTGGCGATAGGAGATATTGGGCATTCTACTCAACCGGCCACAGTGCTGAACAAGTCGGGTAATACTCTCAGAAAAACTGATTATAATTCTCTAAATTTGAAATCTGCTTTTTTGGGGGGGTCGGGAGATGTGGCGGAGGATACTAATACACCCGGAGTCCAAACTGTGGATATTGGCTTCAACCCACGAGTTGAATTGGATCCAGGCAATAGGCCATGCGATCATATCCCCATTCTCCTGCCTGATTCGAGTGGTGTCCACATTCAACCCTCTTCTCCGATGGCTTCTCACAAACCTATTTCCTGCACATCCCCTCCATTTAAACTCTCTTCTCCCCTATCCCCTCACAACTCCATTGGGAGTGACCTGGATTTCATGTCACATAATCCAGTGGCTAAGATGATTCCTTTAACCATCGATGTTGGACGTCCCTCGTCCCCGATTCATATTCCAAGCCCTTCTTCCACCCTCAATGTAACTATTAGAAAGGGGAAAGGTAGACCCCGGGGGAAAATTCATTCTGCCCGAATAGACTCCATCATCGATCAACCTGAGGGTAATTTCCATGATGTGCCAGTTACCTTGGCACTGGACCAGGTCCTTAGAGCGCTGGCCCCAACCACTGAGGGTTATCAATGATCTTGCTCTCACTGAACATCCAGGGAGTGGGGGGCAGAGAGAAACTGGTCTCTTTGCAGAATTTACTGTGTACTACTTGTCCTTCTATCGTTTTCCTACAAGAAACCATTAATTCTGCTGATCGCACTCTTTCTACCTGTTGGAGAATGTTTCTAGATTGGAACATGGTTTATACTGACGCGGCGGGTCGATCGGGTGGACTAGCGGCTTTATGGGATCCAAGTATGTTCACGTTGATGACCTTTAGCTTCATTGGCGGTATTTTTTTGACTGGATTCATCAGAGGTTTCCGGAACCGAATTAATTTGATGAATGTTTATGCTCCGTATAAAGACAAGAAAATTTTTTAGGGGAAGATGGCTGCTTGCGGCCTATTAGCTTTGGACAACAGCATTTGGGCTAGGGATTTCAATTGTACGATTCGGGCGGAGGAGACCTGGGGTGCTCGGGGAAGGAAGGACCCTAACGAAGATTTTTTATTTGATCTCTTCAAAACTTCAAATATGATTGACCTTAAACTGGAAAGGGAAGGGCCGACATGGTTCAACAGCCGAGAAGGGGAGGAACTTATAGGGAAAAGAATTGATAGAATCATGGTTCAGGCGTCCCTCTTGCCTCTGATGGGGGGTCTTTACGTGAGGGCTTTGGACCTTACTATATCAAATCATAGGCCGATTACGGTGGATTAGAAATTTGAAAATCATATGAAGGGACGACCCTTCAAATTTAATAGGGCATGGTTAGACAATAAGAGCTTTAACGAATTGGTTCGTAAGCACATGGCTAAGGCGTCTGATGGAATCGGTTCAAAGGGGATGGATAGATTGGTAGGATTCCTGCACAGCCTTAAACAAAAGGTAAAGATTTGGGAGAAAGCAGAAAAACTCAGATTATTAAAGGAACTTAAACAAATAAATGAAGAGATTTCTTTAATCCTTAAGGATTATGAGGCCGGTGTGCAACCCACAAATATATGGAACCACCTCAAGAGCCTAGAAAATGAAAGGAGGAAGATATTACTGGTTCACGAATTGGAATGGCGACTGAAGAGTAGGGCCACCTGGATTAAGGAAGGTGACAAGAATACAAAATTTTTCCATCACTTTGCCAATGGTAGAAAAAAACAAATGCTATATGGGACCTGGAAGTAAATGGAGAGTCATGTAACTCCACAGAGGGCATTCAGGAAGTCGCGGTCAAATATTTTGGGGAAATTTTTAAGTGGAGGGAAGGTAACCATATCACAAAACAGCTTCTGACACTGGAGGCATTTCCCCGCACGTTTGGAATTAGGGAAAATGATAGACTGATGCGTCCGATCACCACTGCTGAGGTGTTTACTGTTCTTAAATCTTTCCCTTCAGATAAGAGTCTAGGTCCAGATGGATGGACGCCAGAATTCTTCATCCATTTTTCTGAACTGCTTTTATCTGACATAACAGACATGACAGAAGAAGTGAAAAACATTGGTGAATTAGAGGTGGCATTAACGCAACGTTCCTCGTCCTTATTCCGAAAAAGAAAGATCCCAGAGGATTTGAAGACTATAGGCCAATATCCCTATGTAATAAATTATATAAAATCGGGTCTAAATTGCTGGTTGACCGTTTGAAGGATATTATTGCCATGTTCATCTCACCTGAACAATCCGGGTTCTTACCGGGACGTAGCATACATGACGCCGTGGCCATCACACAGGAACTGATGCACTCCATAGTGACAAGGAAGCTTAAGGCGGGGATCATGAAAGTCGATTTGAGTAAAGCATATGATAGAGTAGACTGGAGCTATTTAACCCCGATTCTTCACAAGATTAGAATGGCCCCAAGGCTGGTTGATTGGATGATGGGCTGCATAAATACTACTTCGATGGCTGTTATTATTAATGGTTCAACATCGACTTTGGTTGTGCATTATCACCGCTAATGTTCATACTTGTGATGGAAGGCCTCAGCCTAAATATTAAAAAGGTGGTCAACAATGATGAATTTAAAGGAATTCGAATTACTAACAAAGGTGATACTTCGCACAATTTATTTGTGGACGATGTTATTTTTTTCGGCTTGATGATTCAGAACAGCTGGGGGAAGAAGGCTGGGAATATTAGCAATTTTTGTGCTACATCTGGAATGGAAGCAAATTCAGGTAAATCATGTTTTTATCACTCGAATGACTCCCATAAATTTTTAGCTTATATTCAGAGAATGTTCAATTTTAATGTGACTAAATTGGAAGACGCAATCACCTATTTAGGATTTCGACTCAGAGCCACTAAATACTTCGTGGGGGACTGGCAATGGATTTTAGATAAATTCCAAAAGAGGATTCATAAATGGTCGAACAAATGGTTAACCAGAGGGAGTCGATTGGTATTGACTCAGGCAGTTCTACAACAAATGGCAATATACTGGGCTCATCTGATGTGTCTTCCTCGAACAATCATAAAGAAGATTTGAAGCTTGATGGAAGATTTTATTTGGAAGGGCGGTATGGGGAAAGGTTCCTATCACCTAGCTAAATGGGATATGATTGCAAAACCTAAGGAGCTGGGCGGATGGGGGATCATTGAGCTAGAACATTTTAATAAGGTACTTTTGATGAAGTCGATGTAGAGGAGCTTAAAATGCACTGGTCCATGGAAGGATATTATGGAACAGAAATATTTCAAGTTTATGTCGATTGAAAAACTATTCATTGAATCAGATCTCCCAATACAGAAAGGGTCTCACATATGGAAAAGTTTTAGAAATTTATGGCCAAAATTTAAAGAGAAACTATGCTGGCAATTTGGTGGTGGGGATCAAATACACATTGGTCAAACTGGTCTTGGTGGCCCTTCCAGTGATTCACATATTAGTGTGGGGCTCTTAAGTTTTCTCCATAAGAAAGGATATTTTTTCCTAGGACAAATTATAAACTGGAATGAAGAGATACCCTACTGGTTCTCTGCTAACATACTTGTTATTCTTGCGCGGCTTGAGATAGATTGGATAACATATTGTGATTTATTACAGAGTCTGGGCATATATAGAAACATTAAGGGGGAAAAAATTCGATGGTGCAGGAAAACTCAAAAGGGACAGATCATAGTAAAGTATTTATATAACAAAATGATGGTGACACAACCCGGATCAGAGACTCATTGATGGTTTAAGGACCTGTGGGGATCACGAGCACAAAAGAAGCAAATCATTTTTTTTGGTTGGTTTGGTATGATAAAAATTTAACCTGGAATAACCTATAGTGCAGAGGGATACAAGGACCGGGAAGATGTGGACTATGTGGAGGCGCAAATGAAGATAAATAACATCTCTTCTATGATATCCCCTTTTCCAGGTTGACTCTAAAACTCATATGTAATAAATTTAGTTTTGATTTACCTGAATATGATAATCCCGAAGACTGTTTCATTTGGTGGATTGAGAAGGGAAAGCAATTTAAAGTTATTCCTATCATATTTCACTGGAATCTGTGGTTGTGTAGAAACCGTTGGATTTTCGAAGAATAGGTTAGAACGCTGGAATGGATTGGAAATCAAGTCTATCTCCAATGGGAAAATTTGAAGATTGTAGACAAACCTCCAAAAGATTTTTCTATCAGATTTCACCCACATGAGATTAACTATCCAGCTGGGTTCTGTGACGGGGCCACCTAGAATCAGAGATGTGGATGTGGGGCTTATTTGTTAATCTCCCCATCTTGCCAGTACAAGATTCACTGGTATGGAGGCATTGGCAGCAACATGAGGGCCGAGTCTATCGCACTTTGGGGGATTTTTTGGTTTGCTCAACATTTGTGTATTGATATTTTGTCTGTATTCGGGGATTCACAATTCTTAATCGACCACCTTAATGAGGGCACTAATTTGAATCCTGAACTCCTAATGTCTTGGATGGGTAGGATAAAGACACTACGTGAGAATTTCACCTCCATCTCTTTCAGACATATCTACAGGGAGAAGAATTGTCAAGCCGACAAATTATCAAAAAAAGGGTTGTAGGGTATATTCGGGGGAATGCATTATGAACTTATTGAAGGAAATGGCATTGGAGCACAGGGATCAGTCATTTTTTCTTAATCTGTCAATGTCCCCTGCAAGTGGTTGGATGGGCCGAGACATGATTGTGTTCTCTATATTTTACTTTTCTGCTATTTGACAGCTGTTTTTTGTCGTTTTGTTTCTTGAAATATCTGTTGAAAGGTTCTGTCAATTGGCCAGGTAGACTATTTTTGGATTTTGGTCAACTGAATTGGAACTAAGATAGTTGTAGCGGACTTAACTTTGCGTCCCTTTAGATCTTTTGAAGGGGGTTAAGGTGATGATGATTAGTTTTTGGTGATTAGTTTCTGACCTCAGGAAAAAGTCAATTTAAGTGAATTTAAAGTTGACGTTTTTTATATGTTTTATAATAGATGTAACAATGAACATTGAAGCTTATTGCACTGGTACTTTATATAAACCAGTAGTTTTTTTTGTCTTGAAAAAAAAAGGACAGAGAATATTTCACAGACAAGGAAATTGAGATTGGAGCAACTATATTCGTTATCTTAGTGTCGAAATAATAATTCAAAGTCCGAGTGTATAAGAAGTTGGGAAGAATTAAATATTTGGTTTTATTTGTAAAAAATATTTTAAGTGTTTTAAGGGTTAATATTTTAAGTGTTTAATAGATTTAGAATTAAGAAAGTTTTAAAATGATTTATTAATATTAATTTTTTTTTAATATATAAATTATGATGAGGGTTAAATATTTTTGATATTTTATAATTGATTGGAAAATTAATGTTATATTGAAATTGTAATTTTAAATGGAAAAAAATTGTTATTTTTTAGATAAAAATGGATTTAACACCCTCGAATATTTTTATTATATTTGTATTTTGCATTTTTACTAAATTTTAAACAAAAAATATCAATTTCTCTTTCTATTATTTTGCATAACCAAAACAAAACCAAAAACCACTTTAAAAAACCATTATCAACTTTGACACACACAAACACTTTGAAAACAACAAATATTAATTATAAAAAGCAACCCTTTAAAATTTTAAACATTTATTTGGAGCTAGTAAAGATAAGCTAGACTCTATGATACCCTAGGAGTTTACCAAATTCCTTACTCCTATGGCAACTCATACATTGATCAAATAGACAAATCATTTAAAGCTACTTCAAAGATACATTATTGATATTTCTCATAATCATATTTCTAAATCTACCACTATTGGTCCAACTCCTTTAAATATAAAGACCTTATTTACTTTGATAAAACTAAAATCCCTGCCTCTTTGCTCCATTACACGTCTTGCATAATTAAAGAAGAAAAACACCGTAACATTTTTTGTTTTTCTTTAACATGGTTAATTAGTAACTCGCTGGTGTAATCAGTGAGGCCCAAGATCTCAAATGTAGCAATTGCCACTATAACGACAAGAGTATATTCAACAGTCCATAAGCCATATCTACCAAGAATTTATGACTTAGCAAGAGTCGAGACTCCACGAGGGTGTGGGAGCCTACTCCTTGAGCCTTATCACAATGGGCCAAAGGTGTCCCCCCATGGGATTTGAAATAGGGTGAAGGGAATAACATGAAAACACCCAAAATAATTAATAGAGAAGATGGATATAATTAAATTAAATTTTGAAAGATCCTTATTCATCATCTCGATGGTTAAGCCTCATTCCTACTTATGTATTTTTCGATATTATCCTTTTTCTCTTGTTAATTTTACCAATGTTTTATGTTGTTTCAATTACTTTAGCCCAATTAAATTCTTCAATTAGTAATATTTCAGCACTAATTAATAGTTTCCAATCATCAACAATAATTAAATATAGAATAGTAAATGCAATGACAATAGGAGACAATGAACACAATAAGTGACACTGATTTGATCAAAGACCAGGGAAAAACCCCACAAGGGGGAGAATCGTTTGAAATTATACTTCTATTAGATTGTCATAAAATGTTAGAATGAGCCAAAAATTATCCATCAAAATCAACTAAAGAATATCCAAGATATGAGCCCGGCAATAATACTGATTAGAGTAACATTCAAGCACGCGACCATCTATTCAGATCTGCAGTCAACTGTCACTAGAAACCCTAAGTCTCAGTCGCATAGAGCAAGTGTTCATGTGTGCGATTGAAGTGTTATGGTCCCACGAATATGCTTGTATGCGTGTGGCTACAACCAAAAAATTCTTGTGACAACCCTGTGGCTAAAAACAAAAACCCTAATCCACGTGCAAGCTTTAGACCTTGTAATTTCAGACCTGTACGAACCAATATCTGCAAACCAACTTCAGACTTGTGCGATACAAGCCAAAGAAGAGAGACAAAGAAAATGCTTGATGATGATGTCCAAATGAGGGTCACTTGACTTGTATTTATAGGTGTTGGAGGAGGTACACTTTTCCCTCTAGGCTAACTTGAACAAATGTCATATTGTGGGCTTCATACAAAAAATACACTTTCCCCTGTTCGAATCCATTGCTTCAAAGGTAAAAATTGGTCTTCTCGGAAAGAGGAATATAGTCCAATGGTTGGAATTTGTCAGTAAGCTGCCAAATTAACACTCCCTCTCAACTAAGGAGAAATTCCAATTGCATCATGTAGTCATCATTCCCCATCTCTTCTCAACGGCCTATTTGCTGAAACATTCTCAAATATAAAGAAGAATAATCATCTGGGAGCTACAACTACCACCCTCTCGAGACAGTGAGGAAGGTCTTATGGGACCCTCTCACCTCATTTCTATAGCTGTGGGGAAGTTTCTATGGGATACTCTCACCCCAAGTCATCTCATCGAGCAATATGCAAGATACAACTTGCCAAGAAAGGACCACAACCATCCCATTATGCAATAAATGGGAGACATAACACTTGTGTAATATTCCCAATTAGATTTTAGCTAGTTGGAATATTATATGGTTCTTCTATTCATGACTTAGATGAATAAGTGGGGTAAAGAGACCCTTAAATCTCTTTAGTAAGAATAAAACCACTTCTAGTATGAATGTGGATCAATTTAGCTAGTTGAAATAAAGAAACCCATGGTGTGAATGGGGTCAATGCATGTAGATTGGGTCAAGGTTGACCAAATCAATATCGCTTCCATAGGAGAGAGTGGAGCTAGTGGGGACAATGCAGTTTTGAAGGAGGAGTTTTTGCATGGAAGTAGCATCATAAATGAGTGGGGCCAAGGGTGAGGAAGCTCACCAAGCATATAAGGAAGGGGATGGTAGCCATGAGAGGTATTCAAAATATTTTTTATGGTTTTATTTCATGTTTCAGCCATTTAGCGGAGTTTGTTGTACTGATTAGTACAAGGGTATTTCCAGGAGGGAATCCACACTCTTCCTCGGGGGACTTCGAGTGCCCACTTAGGAGAGGTATTCTGAGCTTCATTTCCACCTTCTGGAATTTGGCCAAGAAACTAACATTAGCTACAATGTAATCTCCTTGAGGAACTACGTTATTTTGCAGGGTGTTGCAATGGAGGGTTGAGAAACCTTGTTTATGAGCTAGTTTCATAGTGAAGGGAGAAGCCCTTCACCCGGGAAGATAGAGAGGAGAAGTTACAAAAATTTTATTGTCATATTAGCTATATTCTATCAGTGCTTCAGTGATACAACATTATTCATCCATAGAGTTGCAGTCTGCACTTTTTTCATCTTTTGTATTTCAAGAAACCCTTTCCGGGTTGTCTCGGGACTGTGCTTGAGGGAATAGTTCTGCATTTTCAACATTCTTTGAGCATCATATCAGTAGATCTACTTGTTTCCATTTTCCAGCTGTCATAACCTTCACTGGGACTATGTTTTCATGTACTCTGACATTTCTGTATAGCAACAACATTTATGGTTTTAGTGTATTTGGGCATTGGAGGCTTGTTTGCCTAGTTTGAGTGATTTTTTCCTCAACATATTGTACATTTTGCTGTTGTGATACATAATATAATGGATCTATGATTTGCTTATGTGTTTGTATTGATATTTGCTGTACATTCCAATTTTATGTTCAATATTTCTACTTTTCCTAATTTGGAATATTACAGTGGTATAATAGCATAATCTTGGCTCAGCTTGTGCATCTTCAACCAATATGTCATCATAAGAGTGATATCCTCTCACAGATAGAGAGAAGAGGTGTCTCAGAAGAAACCAGAGATACGATTATACAGATGATAGAGAAGACAAGGGCAAAACTCCCATATCAGGAGAGGAGGATGACAAGGATTTCCATAAGCTTCTTCTTTGAACCATGCAAGATATTGCAAGAGAAATCAAGGAGATGAGGATGGAAAGACACACGGAATCCCCTAAAGGGTTTCTACATGGAGAAGGCTCCAGAATTTCACATCACTAGCATGATCAAGCAGTGAAGCAGTATATTTTCCAATGCTCCAATATGCCTACATTCTTAACAGTGGGAGATGGAGGGTTTCAAGAATAAGAAAATCTTGAAGACTATTTTCTTGAGTATGAGTCTCAATCTCATAGATTCAAGGATCATTTGATCTTTCAGGAGTTTTGTAAGATCAAGGACAATAAGATACCTCGACATCACAATAGAGGTGGAGGATTCATACAAAACAATTATCTTCACCAAACTATGGGTAGATTATTCTTACCCACTTTTGATGGGTCATCCGAATGCACAACCAAATCTTGGGTAGAAAATATAGACGTCTACTTCCAGTTGAACCAAGTATCGGAGATGGAAGCCATCAAAATAGCAGCGCTGCACCTTGAGGGTGAGGCACATGATTGGTGGTTTCATGGTCTTTCCACATTGGGGCATGCCAACGTCACTGCATATTCAGAGTTCGCCAGGAGGTTGGTGGAAAGGTTTGATCGAAGAGACCCGGAGGCACCTTTTATTGAGCTAGCAAAGCTCAAAAAATCAGGTAATCCAGAAACTCATATTTATGAATTTTTAAAACTTTCTGTTATGGTTCCTGATTTGTCTATAGCTAGGAGGGTCTATATGTTTATTGATGGGCTAGCAGAGCCTCTACAAGGGTTGGTTAAATAAACCAAACCAATCACCCTTAAAGATGTTTTTGAAAGGGCTAGAGATCTACAAGATGCTTTGCCTAGGGAAAAGGCACCATTTCAACAAAAGCCGACTTTTCCATCAAAGGGAAAAGATGTGAAGGCTCCTCCTTCAATGAGAGCCAAAACAAAGTACCTCTTAGTAATGATGTTTGAAGAGACTTGAGGAGAAGGAAGCTTTGCTTCACATGCCAAGAATCATGGGCACCTAGACATAGATGTGCAGTAGGGAAGGCACACTATATAGAGGTATTTTCTGATGATGAAGAGGAGGAAGAAGAGGAACTAGAAGAATGTCACAGTGTTGGGATAGCAGGAGAAGATCCACCACCACCAGGAGGTGGGAATGGAGCATTTGATCCAATTGGAGGGGCCCTTGCATCTTTGCGGGGAGTACCCAAGTATTTGACTTTCAGAGTTCAAGGTTACATTCAGTATCAGAGGGTGTCAATGTTGATTGATAGTGAGTCTACCCACAACTTTATTGATGCCCAATTAGTGCAGAGGAGGGCAATACCCACTGATGACTTTGAGGGGTTTTTAGTTTTGTTCCCAGGAGCTAGAACCGTGCAGTGCATGCATTATGTTGCATCATTATCTATCACCATGGGGACATATACCTTGATTGATAACTTCTTTGTGGTTGACATACCTGACACCAATGTGATATTGGATGTGCAGTGGTTGAATACTTTTGGGAAGGTCACCATAGGTTGGGAGACTTTATAGATGGAGTGGATAGATAAAAAGAGTGGTAAGCATAAGATGATTAGGGGCATGAACACTTATTCCTCTTAGACAACTTCTACACAGAAAACAAAGCTGGATTTGCGTAGTGGAGGCAAGGACCTAGCAGTCCATTTAGTTATGCAGCTAACTTTGGCCCATGACACATTACTGTTTAGAGGCATTCCACCAGGGAGGCCACCTGACCAAGAGTTGATGAGAGATGTCTCACAACAGGTTGCACCACTCATAGATCTAGGAGGGGTGATAAACTTGGGAGGACTTGGTACAACACATACAGGCTTTGATAGGCTCAAGGAGGTAATGAGTAGCTGCCCAATGTTGGTTTTACCGGATTTCACCCAGCCCTTTGTGCTGAAATGTGATGCTTTAGGGGAGGGCATTAGAGCAATGTTGATGCAAGGGGGACACCCCATAGCTTTTGAGAGTCGAAAGTTGATTCCACATGAGAGATTGAATCTTATATATGATAAGGATATGTTGGCTATCATGCAAGCCTTAGCCAAGTTCCGGTAATATTTGGTGGGTAGCAGGTTCCGAGTGAAGATTGATCACAATAGTCTTCCATTCTTTATTGAGCAGAAGCAGCTACAGAAGAGGAAACAAAAATGGGTGAGAAGATCCAAGCATATGAATTTGACATTGAATATGTCAAGGGGAAGATAAATGTAGTGGTAGATGCTCTATCTCGGAGGCCAACATCGCTGTCTTTGATGAGTATGGATATAGATTGTGTTAGTGTCAGTCTAGTCATATTGCCATCAGTGATCAAAATTTCTCTTTTGCATTTTCATATTAGGAGTCTCATACCGAATAAATTTCACCGTTCCGCTAAGTCATGGATTCATTGATGGTAGTAATTTTTATCAATTTTTCCTCATGAGACACTTGCTGATTTTCATCCCTATGGTCTTCAGTCGCTAGTCACTTTCATTCTCAAAATCATATCAGTAGGTCATAGGATGGGTCTCATCAGTCTCTAAGGTCTCACCATGGTCAAATTAATGAGTCAAGCGTTAATAAAGATCAACAAGGTCATGAGGAAGTCAATAAACTCAAAATTATAGCACCAGGAAGATCAGAGATATCATTTATTCAGTTTGATGCGAGTTTCACCTCAAAACCATGTTTTGAGGTGAAAACATAATACTTTGCCTTTCAGTCACAAGTCAGAAGCTGTCATCTCCGACAAGATCATCACTCTGCCTTTTAGAGAAGTTTTTCACTGCATTTTCAACATCAAATCATTTTCCAAGCAGATCCAACATAAAGAGCCCAAAAAGAGCTTTCCAATGGTATACTACACTCTCAAAACTGACTTCTGGATTGAAATTTATGCTTAAGTGAAGTAAAAGTCCTTATACCCTCATATACCCCCTATTTCCCATTTTTCCTTATACTTTGTTTTATTAAAGTTTTATATTTCTTTAATAAAATCCATTTTCCCCCTTTTCGATTATAAATCACATTATTATATTAAATCTGATCCCAAACCACTTCCCATCCATTCCCATTGAAAAAACCTTATGGTAAACATTTTAAAAGTCCGTATATATATATATATATATATATATATATACTCCCCCTCGTCGTTCCCAACCACTTCCCCTTCATTGCCTTTAAAACTTATATCAAAAGTCCAAAACTTTATATTATATATATCCCACCTTTCATCGCAATCGCAAATATTTGCCAATCGCAACAACTTCCGATCCATTAATCGCATCTTCCTCCGATGCGATTAATCGCAAGTTCTCCTCCGATCTCCCGATCACATCACTTCCCCTGATCTTACGATTGCGCCCCTCCTCCGATTACCCGATCGCATCATCGCAAGTCCCTTTCTGATTACTTCGATGCGATTGATCGCACCCCCTTCTCTGATCACATCGCAAATCCCTTTTCTCTGATGCGATTACCCCCGCTCCACTCCGATATTGCGATTGCGATTGACCCCCTGGGCCCACCATATTGTACTTCCGCCCCATTCAAATAAAAAACCCTTTCTCCCTTTGTAAAAGAAATAAAAGGATTTTCAAAGGTTTTTAAAGTACTCCATCGCATCAGAACTTTTGTATGGTGCTTTCAAATGCGTCCCACCTCTCGATCTCCGATGCAATTGATCGCTCGTTGCAATCGGCGATATCCTTCGCGCCCATACACTATTTCTTCCGCTCGCGATCCCGCTTCTGATTGCGACTGACACCTTGGGCCCCACCATTTAAATCCTCCACCCATTTGTATTACCAAAGGCCCTTTCCCCTTTGTAAGTCCCCAAATCGCATTTTATTACATTTTTAAAAGATTTCTATGGTTTAATATAATTGCAACAGAAGTATATATTGTGATGCGCCCACTCCACTCCGATATTTCGATTGCGATGATAACCCCCGATCCCGATTGCGATGCGGACCCCACTGCCTCTCCCTTCCCTTTTCCCATTTAAAATACATTTTTCCCTTCACGAAAGGCGTAATTTCATTTAATTTCTGTTTCAAACAAGCAAATTATAAAAAGTCAGTTTTCTTCAAACGGAAAATGGAAAGCGAAAAAGTCAGAGGCCGAGACCCAAATTCGTAACAGTCACATTTGCAGTTACGTGGTAAAGAGATCTACGTTACAATGTTTCGCCTTCTCACTGACCAGATGTAACGCAACTCTTCCTTTACAGAGAGATTATTGGCTCTTGGTTTTCCATCTTTAGTTGTGATTTCTCCCCTTTCCATCGATCTATATTCCCACAAAATCTGGCTATATATTGTAAATGCTAATCATTTGTAAAAAGGGGCTGAAAGTCTGAGGTATGAAAACTCAGAAGTAGGGGAAAAGTGTGGCAGTGAGCTTTGCGCTCCGTTGTACAGTTTGGCAGGGAATTAATAAAGTGATGCAGCTCTGATTTGTGGGATTCATGTGGTATGAGTTTTAGCATATGTCTCTCCTTTGTGTTTCATATGTACATTGTTATGTTGCAGCATTCATTCATAAACATTTCAAGTTGAATGTTTTCAAGTTAGAAAGGTAGAATCCATTTTATATCCTCTGCCTTGGGAAATCATTCATACTTTGTGTGTTTTCTTCTGTTTGAAAAGGATTCATTTATTATACCCTTTTAAGCTTCTCAACAGTCTTTCCACTCCATCTTATTTCAACTTGATTGCTAAACCTCCTGCCTATCTTGCCATGAAATACTCTGTGTCTTTGATTTAATTCCTCGTTTCATACTGTCCTTTGTCCCATACATCCCTCAAAATTCAATCATTTATCAAAAACCTCTTTCACATTTATATACATAGCCTAAAATCAGTTCATTATTGTGCTATTGGATATATATTCTATGGAGAGAGCCCTCTCCTGTCCTTGTAGGGCTAGCTGCAAGGCTGAGCGTGGTTTAGTTGTTACCCTGATTTTCCTTTTTCATCGTGAGGTTCAGATTGGGTGCTAACATCTCTAGCGACTCCACTGGGGAAGACTGCAAACTTTTTGCATAGAAGATTCATCACCCGAGTAATATTTTTCTTGTAAAGTCTCGATGGTGATATTTCAGATTTTTCTAGGCTGATATAAATATTATACAGTAGTAAGTTGACCACACTGGCTTCAAGAAGATATACAAGGGCTAATCCTAATCCAAATCCTCCCCCTATGTTTGAAAATCCAAATCTTATCCCAAGAATAGTAAGAAGACAAGAGGGATCACTAAGTTCCACACCTATTTTCAGGTCCCATACTTGGCCCAGTGAGTGGTTTTTTGCAGAAGAGCGTTCTTTTGATGAGAGTTTTGAACTTTCTTTGTTTAGAAACAAGTCTGAAACTGCACTTTAAGACGCGGTTCTAGATCCCGAGTTCCTTGTGGATATTGAAGTTTAGAGGGAAAATTCCTCCATTGATGACTACATTTTGAACTCTCCTCAGTCCATCACTGTAACTAACATTCCCGAGGTTTCAGAATTATCAAGGCCAACATTCCATCCTCCTGATTCATCAGCATTCCCATCAGTCAATTCCTAGTTTTCATCTCCTCCATCAACACCTCCCTCAAATTCCAGTACTGCAAATGCTATGGTAAATCCTCCCAGAATCATGGCTGCCTGATATGCACCCCTAGTTTTACCCCAGGTCCTCAATGATATGCCTGCTGACTATCAGAGTAAAATTCCAATCTTTGATGCCACTCAAAGCATCATAGCCCAGCAACATGTTGACAAGATGAATTATTTTTTTGATCTTCATGAGGTAGAGGAAGAGAATGTAACCACTAGGTTGTTCGTTCAAAGCTTTGGAGGCGAAGTTAGAAAGTGGTTTAGAGCCTTACCAGTAGGCTCTATTCTCACTTTACAGGAGTTATACACATAGTTCTTAGACCGGTGGGAGGTGAAAAAGCACCCACTCCAAATTCTGTTTGAATATGAGAATATTAAAAGGAACGTGAGTGAAACTGTGCAAGACTATTGTTTAAGATTCAATGCTGTATACAATGCTATTTCGGCTAACCTCAAACCTCCTGTAGATTCAGCTTTGTTGAAGTTTCTGGATGGTTTTGATGCCGATATGGCATATCAGCTACGTGAAAGAGATCCACCGTCACTTGAAGACACACAAAAGATAGCAGTAAGCGTTGAAGCTAATCTACTGGCTAGAAGAGCTCGAGCTAGAACTGAAAAGAGAGTCGTGATAAAAGAGGAAGCCTCCCCTTCAGACAACAAGATGGACACTCTGATTCGTACAATGGAAAGGATGGTTGAGCGATTGACGATTTCTGACAGACCTGAAACTCAAATAAGAAATCCGAATTTTAGAGGACAACAACAGCCGCAATTCAGAATTAGACAGAGAGAACAGAGGGCGCAGGACCAAGTGGCACCACAGCAGCAGATCAAAAATCCATTGCAGCAGAACTATGTGCAAGGGACTAACTCATATGACGATGGTCCCCTGTTTGAAACCAATCATTTTTTCACAGCTGATGGTGTGCCCATTTTCCTCACAGAATATGAAGAATACACAGTGGCGACTCCAGACATTCAAGGGGACGAGAATTTCATTTTGGCCAATGAAGTAGTGTTAGAAGAAGAATCTGATGACTACCAGAGAGGGTATATGAATGCTCTATCAGACTAGCAAAGGCAGTATTCTTTGCGGAACAGAAACGCCACAATCAGCCCATTCAAAAGAGAAAAGAACTCCAAATGAAGAATGAAGCACATAAGAAAGGAAAGGAGCCCGCCAATCCTACATCCAGCAAAGCACCCACAGCTGAGAACGCAGCAAATGAAAAAAGCCAGCAGAGCATAGCGAAGGAGCAAACAGAGAAGAAAGACCCTCCCATTAAAGAGGTAGAAAAAGCTCCTTCCTTTAATTTAGAAAATGAAATTTCTAAACTCAAAGTGTCTGTGCCCCTAACTGAGTTGGTGAAGAATAATGTATATAAAATTCAGGTGTCTAAAGTCTTGCAAATTGACCCTCTTTCTGATATGGTTAATGTGGAAGATGACTAACCTGAACTTATTTTTGGTTCAGCCACAGAAGAATCTGAAGAAAATGAAGTTCCCCCCTTTTACCTAAGTCTTAGGTTGCATGAGTTTATCTTGCATAACGCCATGTTGGACTCCGGGGCCTCGCATAATTTGATGCCCAAAGCTTTCATGGAGAAGTTAGGCCTTGATGTTACTAGAAAATACCATGATTTGTATTCTTTTGACTCAAGTAGGGTCCATTGTATTGGTCTTATCAAAGACTTGGTAGTGACTTTAGATCAAAGCCCAGCCAAAAATGTCTTGATGGATGTAGTTTTTGCTGATGTCCCACCACGGTTTGGAATGCTTCTATCTAGGTCTTGGGGTGCAAAACTTAAGGGAACCATACAGCTTGAATTCTCTTATGCCACAATCCCTGTATTTGGCCAGTTGAGAAAGTTATATAGGGAAAAGAAAATGAAATATATGATTACTAGCAAAGACAAGCTAGTAAACCATCCCATCAATGCAGTCCACACAGATTTAGAGTCTTTTGTCTTATATTCAGATGGTGGTTTAAATGATGAGGATGTTCAGTTGGTACAAGTGGATGAGATACCTGAGATTTCAGAAAATTTCAGAGAGGTCCTCGAAAAGGAAAAGGACAAAGCGGCAAGTACTTCTGAGCCTTTGGTCCCCCAGCAGCTAAAAGACAACGAACAACCAGAAATCAGCCAAGGTAAAGAGAAGGAAGAAACTAAATTTCAGCATCTAGAAGAAGAAGAAGGCCTATGGGATATGGACTTTGATGGAGCTGTTGGTAAGGATGGAGCAGGAATTGGAATATGGATTTGGAGCCTTGTTTTCCAGCCTGAAAGAGTCCCTAGTAATGTTAGAGTATGTGCTTATAAGTTGGCTTTTGACTGCTCCAACAATGAAGAAGAGTATGAAGCTCTGATTGCAGGCCTCAAAATCTTGAAGAAGTTGAAGGCCAAAAGGATTTATGTGTATGGTGACTTTGAGTTAATAATCAAGTAGGTGAAAGGAGAATACTAAGCTAAACATCCAAGACTGAGGGCATACATAAATGCAGTTCTGAACATTTTGAAGACATTCCCAGAGTACACTTTGACAACAGTGCCCAGGATGCAGAATCTTTTTGCTGATTCTCTTGCCAATACTGCAAGTAACCTAAAGATTCCGATGAACTCCAACAACAATTTTGAGATCCATGTCAAACATAGGCCAGCTGTTCCGGAAAATTTAAGGTATTGGAAAGTATTTTGGGATGATAATGAGATCAATGCATTTTTGCAGGGTGATGGAAAATTCAAGGACACTCCCATAGAAGGTGAGTATGTGGTTGATGATCAAGAATTGGAAACAAACAAGATGGACATATTGCAGCTGAAAGATAATGTAATTCCTAGAGGTCTCATACCTCTAGAGGAGCTGTTTGATCAGGATGATGTGGCAAAGAAGCCAAGCTTGGTGCCCACGGAAAAAGGAGTTGGAGATGTGAATATTGGAACACCTGATCAACCCAAGTTCGTGAAATTGTCAAAGGCATTGTCCCTTGAAACGAAGGAGAAGTAAGTGAAGTTGCTTTCTGAATTTTTTGATGTATTTGCATGGGATTATTCAGATTTGAAGGTGTATGATAAGAAAATAATCCAACATATTATTCCTATCAAGCCGGATCAAAAGCCATTCAGACAAAAGTTGAGAAGAATCAATCCGAAGCTGCTGCCATCCATCGAAAAAGAGGTAAACAGATTATACAAAGCTGGTATTATAGTCCCCATTAGATTTTTTGACTGGATTTCGAATTTGGTCTTGGTACGTAAGAATACTGGAGAAATAAGGTTGTGTATAGATTTTCAGAACTTGAATAAGGCTTCCTTAAAGGATAATTATCCACTTCCGAAAATGGACCATATTCTGCAGAGAGTAGTTGGAGCATCCAGGATGTCACTACTTGATGGCTACTCAGGCTACAACCAAATCTTGGTGCATGAGAAGGACCAAGATAAAACTGACTTCACAACACCCTGGGGAACCTTCCAGTATGCCAAAATTCCATTTGGACTGAAGAATGCAGGAGCTACTTTCCAACGTGCAATGGAAATTGCTTTTGCCAACGAAAAATATGTTTTTCTAGTCATTTATTTGGATGATTTGACAGTGTTTTCAGGATCAGATGATGAGAATTTGCACCATTTGAGAGTTGTTTTTTAGCGATGCAGAAAGTTTGGAATTTCTCTCTATCCCAAGAAATGTCTCTTTGCCATGGATGAAGGCAAGCTGCTGGGGCATATCATCTATAAAGATGGTATCCACATCGATCCATCTAGAGTGGAGGCAATTCAACACATAGACCTTCCACGAAACAAAAAGGAGATCCAAGCATTCAATGGTAAGATGAAATTCTTACGTCGATTTATACCCAATCTGGATGAACATTTAAGGGAAATGACTAACATGCTGAAGAAGGACAGCACTGTCAAGTGGAGTGAAGAAGCTACCAAGTCATTCAATCTGGTAAAGTTCGCTTTGTCCAATGCCCCAGTTTTGATCAGTCCCGACTACACTCAAGACTTCATCATATTTTCGTTTGCATCGGAGCATACTTTAGTTGCTGTTTTAATGCAAAAGAGAGACGAGATCAAAAAACCAATTGCCTTTTTTAGTAGAACTATTAGAGATGCTACTTTAAGGTATAATATTATTGAAAAACAAACATTGGCTCTTATCAAGGCATTGAAGGATTTCAGGGTCTATATTCTGCATTCACATACTATAGCATATGTCCCTAACGTAGCAGTGAAGGATGTGTTGATAAAAAATGATTCAGAAGGTCGAAGAGGTAAGTGGATAGCAGCTATGTTGGAGTACGATATGGAGATCAAGCCCACAAAGTTGATCAAAGGCCAAGGCTTGGCGAAATTGATGGCCCAATCAAATCTGCGTGCTTTAGATATAAACCTCATAACAGTACTGGAAAAAGATGAAGATGAAGGTTTGTTGGTTCCAATTTCAAATATTTTTCTGTAGTCCCCGTGGGATTCAGATATTGTCTATGTCCTTCAGCATTTTTCACCTCCTACCGGCATGTCCAAGAGTAAGGGTAGATCTCTGAAGCTAAAATTCGAAAAATACTGCGTTTTAGACAGTGCTCTGTATTGGAAAGATCCAAGAGGCGTTCTGCTCAATTGTTTGGTTGAAGAAGAGGTGTAGAAGGTAATGCACGATTTTCATAAAGGCGACTGTGGCGGTCACTTGTTTTGGAAGACTATAGCTAACAAGGTATTGAGAGCAGGATATTATTGGCCCACATTATTTTCTGATTTATATAAGACAGTGATGAAATGTCATGAATGCCAAATCTTCCAAGGTGTTAGCGCTCAAATCTACCTTAGGCTGAAATAAGGTAAAACTCAAGGCTACATCAAACCAAGCTCAGCCTCGTAGCTAGCCCTACGAGGACAGGAGAGGGCTCTCTCCGGGTCTATCTCAGCAAAGGATCTTCAAAGGGGCTGCGATGACTCAAAATTGATACTGATTTTAGGCTAGTAAAGAGATAGGTATGTTTGATTTTGATTTTTTGAGTTTTCGTTGGAGAAATGGGAAAAACAAATTTTGGGTCCGGGGATAAGGTCAGATCTCTGCAGATTTCGAGTTGGGGCGAGGTAGGCGATTGTCTTGATGCTTTTGATTGGATATATGGATGAAGTAGAATGATAAGGAGCTCAAGAGGGCAAAGAAGAACTTGGATCCTCTCCAAACAGTGGAAAACATGAAAAACTAAATGAATTCAAAGGCAGAGCACTGTGAACAATGGATTCAACCTCATCTACTCATTAATTTAATTTAAGAAGCATGAGTGAGAAATGGCATACATTAAACATGAAGAAATTACAGTAAACAAAGAGAAAACACCATCAAGAACAGAACACCACAAGAATCCCAACAGGTGCCGCAAAACCTCTGATCTTTCCTTAGCCAAAATATGAAAAAATATGTACAATGGTGCCAAAAGTTTCCCAAGAGTCCAACCTCTCCAACCTCTGAAAATGATTGAGAAATTACATCATATAGAGCATCCTAACCCCTTCCCACACCTCTAGGGTTCGAAATCCTCCTTCTAGGAGCAGTTCCAACAAATTCTAATCAAGGAGCTAAAATCTAGGCAGCTAACAACTTGCCTCTAAAAGAGTGGAAACTGATTCATTTACATGATTTTCACTTTTTTTTAGAGTGAATCTTCTAGAATAGGTAAAAATGAGCCAAAGTTACATGCCAACCATCAATTTACATCATGAAAACCCAAAAATTTCATCCACAAGCAAAACTGGTCCAAACTGGCCGAAACTCTGAGCTGGAAGTTGAAAATTCAGCCAAAAATTTAAGTGGGTCGCGCCCCTAAGCTAAGTGGGTCGCGCGCCTTTCAGCCTGATTTTGAAGTACTTCCCGGCATCCAAATTGAGTTCATGATAGCTCGTTGGAAAGCCCTGGATGTTGGCTATCCAACTCAAGTGGAATTTCTCCATTTGGAGCTCATTTTCCCCTCCAAAACGTCATTCTCCCAGAAGTACTTCCTGCTGGTGCAAAAGGTGGCAACAAGGTGGTTTTCATGGTGTTTTTGAGCTTTTTGACCATCCAGAATCTGATGAAATGCTTTGGCAATGCCTAAGGATGCATAACTTACCATGAAAAATCCAAAAATGCAAATATTTCCTTCAGCAAGTGTCCCAAAAAAAAGTGAGCATATGAGTGCGCTACCCGCTTAACCGAAAAACCTGTTTTTAGACCAAAATATTTCAAAATGACAAAATTTTCTCCGAATTTGCTCAAATTTGGAGTGAAGACCCTCCATCATGTATCATGCCCAGCCAATGAAGCCTCAGCCAAAATCCGGAGTGGATCAGGCCTTTTCCGCCGTTTTAGTGCTCTCCTGGTGCATGCAGTTCCTGTGGTGAAAACACTGTCTCGGTTGTATGTGTCGGTCTCTATCATGGTGTCACAATGTGTATGAAAGTATGCTGATATGGTTATGATGAAAACAAGATTTTGGTGTATGCTCCAATGTCAGATGTGTCACATATATGTCAAGGTGCTATAGGAAATATCACAATGGGAAAAGGACTGTCACAAGGAGTTTGAATGGAAAATAGCCACTCTTTGACTACATGGGGATTTGACACATGAATAGGAATGAGTGTAGTGTAGTTCAATAGAAATAGCCCTTGCAACGTTTGACAATGTCAATGGAGGATGTGGACAAGTGAAAATGGGACTATGTCAAAACATGAATGATGAATAGTGTGAAAATGACAATGGCAATAACAATGAGAGCAGTGATGTAATGGCAATGAGAGAGCATGAGGCTGAGGTAAATGATGAGCAGGGACACCACTGACAGTAGATGCATGATCATATATATCAACAACACAAGCTTGGAAATCCTTCACAAGACTATCAACATGTCTTTCAAAACCCTAAGAAATGAATTTGCAATGAACATAGGTTTCACGTTTCTCCACATCAAACATTTGTTTCTCCACTTTCAAAACACCATAATCATGTCCAAAATTCACTGAGCAAACGTAAAGAACCTACTTGCAAGCAGTTGGAGGCAATTTGGCATGAATCTGGACGAAGGAGCAAAATTTTTTGGCTTTGAAACTGTATGGGTAGCGCCCCTGCCCAATGGGTAGCACCCCTCAAGTGGGTAGCGCCCTTGTTAATTAACACTGGCTGTTGGTGTTATGTGGGTAGCGCCCTTCAAGTGGGTAGCGCTCCTCCTGTATGGGTAGCGCGCACTTTTCTATGAGCAACTACATAGTGCATTTTGCAGGAAGCTTTTGGAGGCCTTCCCGGTGTCCAAATTAGGCCTGTAATAGCGCGTTGGAAAGCTATTGGAGTCTACTTTCGAACCCAAGTGGAAATTTTCAATTTGGACTTCATTTTCCTTGTCAGAAATCAAATCTCCCAACACTAGTCAAAATGAGCAGAATGAGGCTGCCTCAAGGCAGAGCGCTGTTGCAGTCAACTTTTGAAGGTCTTCCTCAACTCCAAATTGAGCTCATGATATCTCATTGGAAAGATATTTGTGTCTAGTTATCCTTTGACTCATCAAGCAAGTCATTTAGCCAACCATGCTAGAAGAAATCTTGATTTTCCCAAGGTCACTTCAGAGGTGCATTCAATTCTCATAAGGCAACGATATTTTTGACATTTCTCTAAAACCATGATACCTGTGTAAAAAGTGAAAGAGGTTTTTCTTCCTTGGGATGTTTTGGACAAAAACCTCTCTCAGTTTTCCAAAATTCATCTTTTATTTCTCTGAAACATCTTTTGAGTGAAACTTATCCCGATGTGTGAAACAACGGATTTTGTCGAAATGAAGCGAAATGAAGGGGATAAGGGGCTTCTAAATTCTTGGGGAAATTTTGGGAAGTAGGGAGGAATGTTAGGAAGCAGGGGAAAGTGGAATCTCAGATATTGAATGAGGAGAAGGGGTCCAAAAGGGCAAAACACAGGCCTAGCCTAGAAAATTGCCAAGTTGTGGCAAGAAACTAGGGTTTGTGCAAAAATGAGGAATTTGAGGGATCTCAGTGATGGGAAGTGTTTAATAAGGTATATTAAGGATAGGGGAAGGTGTGTGAACATCATGATACAAGTTTTTCTAATTATTTGACCATCCAAGAGAAATTACCTCCAAAACCCTAGGAGAGGGAAATGGACCTTACTTAGGCACAACTGAAGCATGAATAAGATGTAAAATGACCCAATGGTACCTCACATGATGATGAAAACCATATGAATGATGGTACACTCAGCTAAATGGTGACATGGACCGACATTTGGAAAACTTTGAAAAGAGTGAGAACAAACCCTAGACCTAATGCCTAGTGACCAAATTTTGCTTGAAAACTCATTGAAATGACAAAATTTGACCTTGACACCTTAAAATCACTTTGTAAGAGCATGTTTGATCACTGGAGGAAGGCTGCAAAGGCTGACTCTAACATTGGCTCCAATGGGGATGGTAGCTCCTTGGAGGTGCCAAGAACGGCAGATCTTTGGGAGAGTAGACCAGTGCCTTATCCATTGGGCTATGGAATCCGTTATTGCAAGAAATCAACACGACTAATTTATTGACTGGAAATTTGACTCAAACTAAATCGATGCAAAACTGAAATAACTTGAAAAAACTGACTCAACAGACCAAACACAAATGACTCATGACTGACTTAAAACAAGACTTTACAAAGCTTTTGGAAAAAAAGAAGGCAGCAATCCATCAAGATTTGGAATCATGATGACAACCACCTGCATACTAATGAAATATGTACAATCATGTATAATTGGCTTTCCAATGTAACCATTCAAGCAGATGGCTTCTTGACTGATTCTCCCGATCAGATCTCCTAGTCAACAATACAAACTGATAACTAGGCATCAAAAAACATAGCTGACCATGATCTCCTTCATCACTGAACACTGCAATAATCACTTTCACTGCTCACTGTAACAAATCTGCCATTGGATCCTGAAAAACATGAAGATTTACCTCATGCTGAAAGAACAAGGTGTCTTTCTCACCTGATTCCGATCTGTCTTTATCCTGTACTTCAGTAAAAGTATGCTCCTGGGCTTCAAAAAACTCTGAACAGGTAGATGAGTAGATCTTCTCTTGTAAAAACATTTCAACACATGAAACATATGAAGAAGAAACTGAAAGGGAATCTTGAATGATTTGATCTTTTGTAGTCTGAAAATATGATAGGTCATCTTCATATGATTGGACAGCCGGATTTTCATTACAATCATCAATCATGAGAAAAGAAACTTCCAATGATTCTTGAAGCTCAAACATGACATTTTTATCATCTACCATAAATTCATCCAAAGGAACTGTTTCACTTACTTGAATGAAGATCTCATCTTATTTTTCATGAACTAACTGAATTACCTCCTTATGCAGGCTGTGTTCTAATGAACTAAGAACATTTGGATCCATACCTCTGTTTTCTTCTTTCTAGATGACTTCAACAGCAGAATTCTCCTTGATGGGATTCAACACAAGGTATTCTTGGTCATCACGATCTGAATGTAGATCTGAAATAGATGGCTGGTCATTATCACAATCTAAAACTGAAACTTGAGTTCCCGGCATGCTATCTTCTTCTGTGGGCAGATCTGAAATGACACTTTCTCTTTCATCACTTTCAGCCATATAGACCTCTTCAACCTGCTGATCTATAAGGCTGCTTACAGGACTGTCATCCTTTTCAGAAAAGGAAGAAGTTTCACCATCACCTTCTTGACCATGTGCATACTGCAGATCTGCGTTAACTTGAGCTGGAACATGACCTTTCAATAGCTGATCTATCTCATCTTCAGATAGAGGAGATAATACCTTTTGTTTTCTTTTGCTCAAACAATGATTGTCTTCATTGATTTCAAGTGAAGGAGTATACAAACTTTCCTCATACTGCTGATCCATTTCATATAATTCCTGTTCACTATCAAGATGCAAAATTCCTTCATCTTCCACCACACTAAAATCTTGATCCTGCTGCAAATTTTCATGATCGTCTTTATGCTGCTGAAATGGATTTTCATATAGGGCTTCCATGATCTCATCATCCATGAAATTATCATCTTCATAATATTTCTCAAGGATTTCAATAAAAGTAGAAGGATATTTGCAACAGTCATGAACTAAATTTAATGATGGATAAGATACTTGATATCTTTCAATGAACAGGGCATGAAAATCCTTTAAACAATAAATACAGGCCAGCGGAAAATTTTCATACCAAGATTGGGCTTCACCTTCCAGAGTGGCCAGGAATATCTTCATCAAGCAATCTTCAGGAAAATCCACTTTCAACTTGCGAATATGCATATGAAATCTAACCAGATGTAAAGCGGCATCTTTCTTACCATCATTGTTAAACGTAGGCAGATTCCTTGACCAATCTACCTTGGGCATCTTATTCGGAAAACCTGGAATGTGATCTCGGCTCATGGGAGCATATCTTCTTGTGATTCGGTCCATCTTGAAAATCTCACAGCTACTGATCTCCCTGCAGTGAAGTCACCATGAAGCATCGATTTCTGGATTGTTCAGTGAATGATTTCAGCCTTGCGTTGTCTGACTGTTGTCCACCATCAATAATCAGATCTAAACTTGATACATGTACTGGGGAAATTTATAAGTTAAGTGTTACGATTACAAGCTAGACCGGAGATCGACTGAAGCATCGTTTATCTACTATGCACTCGCAGAGCAATGTGCAATTCGAAGGCTACCTGGCGTGACTTCAGACTCCGTCTATAGCAAATGACAGTAACAAGCAAACCATTTTCTTCCCCAATATGGTCGCCACTATGTTTAGCGCTCAAATCTACCTTAGGCTGAAATAAGGTAAAACTCAAGGCTACATCAAACCAAGCTCAGCCTCGTAGCTAGCCCTACGAGGACAGGAGAGGGCTCTCTCCGGGTCTATCTCAGCAAAGGATCTTCAAAGGGGCTGCGATGACTCAAAATTGATACTGATTTTAGGCTAGTAAAGAGATAGGTATGTTTGATTTTTATTTTTTGATTTTTCGTTGGAGAAATGGGAAAAACAAATTTTGGGTCTGGGGATAAGGTCAGATCTCTGCAGAATTCGAGTTGGGGCGAGGTAGGTGATTGTCTTGATGCTTTTGATTGGATATATGGATGGATTAGAACGATAAGGAGCTGAAGAGGGCAAAGAAGAACTTGGATCCTCTCCAAACAGTCGAAAACATGTAACACTAAATGAATTCAAAGGCAGAGCACTGTAAACAATGGTTTCAACCTCATCTACTCATTCATTTTAGTTTGAGAAGCATATAAAAGGAATGGAATACATTAAACATGAAGAAATTACAATAAATAGAGAAGAAACACCATCAAGAACAGAACACCACAAGAATCCCAACAGGTGCCGCAAAACCTCTGATCTTTCCTTAGCCGAAATATGAAAAAGTATGTACAATGGTGCCAAAAGTCTCCCAAGAGTCCAACCTATCAAACCTCTAAAAATGATTGAGAAATTACATCATATAGAGCATCCTAACCCCTTCCCATGCCTCTAGGGGTCGAATTCCTTCTTCAGGGATCAGTTTCAACCAATTTCTAATCAAGGAGCTAAAATCTAGGCAGCTAACAACTTGCCTCTAAAAGAGTGGAAACTGATTCATTTACATGATTTTCACTTTTTTGAGAGTGAATCTTCTAGAATAGGTAAAAATAAGCCAAATTTACATGCCAACCATCAATTTACATCATGAAAACCCAAAAATTTCATCCACAAGCAAAATTGGTCCCAACTGGCCGAAATTCTGAGCTGGAAGTTGAAAATTCAGCCAAAAATTTAAGTGGGTAGCGCGCCTGAATTGAGTGGGTAGCGCGCCTTTCAACCTGATTTTGAGGCACTTCCCGGCATCCAAATTGAGCTCATGATAGCTCGTTGGAAAGCCCTGGATGTTGGCTATCCAACCCAAGTGGAATTTCTCAATTTGGAGCTCATTTGCCCCTCCAAAACTTCATTCTCCCAGAAGTACTTCCTGCTGGTGCAAAAGGTGGCAGCAAGGTGGTTTTCATGGTGTTTTTGAGCTTTTTGACCATCCAGAATCTGATGAAATGCTTCGGAAATGCCTGAGGATGCATAACTTACCATGAAAAATCCAAAAATGCAAAGATTTCCTTCAGCAAGTGTCCTGAAAAAAAGTGAGCATATGGGCGCGCTACCCGCTTAACTGAAAAACCTGTTTTTAGACCAAAATATTTCAAAATGACAAACTTTTCTCCGAATTTGCTCAAATTCGGAGCGAAGACCCTCCATCATGTATCTTGCCCAGCCAATGAAGCCTCGGCCAAAATCCGGAGTGGATCAGGCCTTTTCCGCCGTTTTAGTGCTCTCCTGGTGCATGCAGTTCCTGTGGTGAAAACACTGTCTCGGTTGTATGTGTCGATCTCTATCATGGTGTCACAATGTGTATGAAAGTATGCTGATATGGTTATGATGAAAACAAGAGTTTGGTGTATGCTCCAATGTCAGATGTGTCACATATATGTCAAGGTGCTATAGGAAATATGACAATGGGAAAATGACTGTCTCAAGGAGTTTGAATGGAAAATAGCCACTCTTTGACTACATGGGGATTTGACACATGAATAGGAATGAGTGTAGTGTAGGTCAATAGAAATAGCCCTTGCAACGTTTGACAATGTCAATGGAGGATGTGGACAAGTGAAAATGGGACTATGTCAAAACATGAATGATGAATAGTGTGAAAATGACAATGGCAATAACAATGAGAGCAGTGATGTAATGGCAATGAGAGAGCGTGAGGCTGAGGTAAATGATGAGCAGGGACACCACTGACAGTAGATGCATGAGCATATATATCAACCACACTAGTTTGCAAACCCCCACACAATCACTCATATTTGTTTCAAAACCCCAAGAAGTGAATTTGGAAATAAACATAGGGTTTACATTTCTTCACATTAAACATTTGTTTCTCCACTTTCAAAACACCATAATCATGTCCAAAATTCACTGAGCAAACGTAAAGAACCTACTTGCAAGCAGTTGGAGGCAATTTGGCATGAATCTGGACGAAGGAGCAAAATGTTTTGGCTCTGAAACTGTATGGGTAGCGCCCCTGCCCAATGGGTAGCGCCCCTCAAGTGGGTAGCGCCCTTGTTAATTAACACTGGCTGTTGGTGTTATGTGGGTAGCGCCCCTCAAGTGGGTAGCGCTCCTCCTGTATGGGTAGCGCGCACTTTTCTATGAGCAACTACATAGTGCATTTTTCAGGAAGCTTTTGGAGGCCTTTCTGGTGTCCAAATTATGCGTGTAATAGCTCGCTGGAAAGCTCTTGGAGTCTACTTTCCAACCCAAGTGGAATTTTTCAATTTGGACTTCATTTTCCCTGTCAGAAATCAAATCTCCCAACACTAGTCAAAATGAGCAGAATGAGGCTGCCTCAAGGCAGAGCGCTGTTGCAGTCAACTTTTGAAGGTCTTCCTCAACTCCAAATTGAGCTCATGATAGCTCATTGGAAATATATTTGTGTCTAGTTATCCTTTGAATCATCAAGAAAGTCATTTAGCCAACCATGCTAGGAGAAATCTTGATTTTCCCAAGGTCACTTCAGAGGTGCATTCAATTCTCCTGAGGCAACGGTATTTTTGACATTTCTCTGAAACCATGATACCTGTGTAAAAAGTGAAAGAGGTTTTTCTTCCTTGGCATGTGGTGGACAAAAACCTCTCTCAGTTTTCCAAAATTCATATTTTATTGCTCTAAAACATGATTTGAGTGAAACTTATCTCGATGTGTGAAACAAGGAATTTTGTCGAAATGAAGTGAAATGAAGGGGATAAGGGGCTTCTAAATTATTGGGGAAATTTTGGGAAGTAGGGGGGGATGTTAGGAAGCAGGGGAAAGTGGAATCTCAGAGATTGAGTGAGAGGAAGGGGTCCAAAAGGGCAAAACACAGGCCTAGCCTAGAAAATTGCCAAGTTGTGGCAAGAAACTAGGGTTTGTGCAAAAATGAGGAATTTGAGGGATCTCAGTGATGGGAAGTGTTTAATAAGGTATATTAAGGATAGGGGAAGGTGTGTGAACATTAGGATATAAGTTTTTCTAATGATTTGACCATCCAAGAGAAATTACCTCCAAAACCCTAGGAGAGGGAAATGGACCTTACCTAGGCACAACTGAAGCATGAATAAGATGTAAAATGACCCAATGGAACCTGACATGATGATTAAAACCCTCTGAATGGTGACATGGACCGAAATTTGGACATCTTTGAAAAGAGTGAGAACAAACCCTAGACCTAATGCCTAGTGACCAAATTTTGCTTGAAAACTCATTGAAATGACAAAATTTGACCTTGACACCTTAAAATCACTTTGTAAGAGCATGTTTGATCACTGGAGGAAGGCTGCAAAGGCTGAATCTAACACAAGGAAAGAAGAAATTGCTTCCACTCCCTTTGAAACCAGTTTCAGTGAACGCACCCTTTCAGCAGTGGGGGCTCGATTTAATAGGAGAAATTCATCCCGCGTCCTCAGCACAACACCGATGGATATTGACAGGGAAAATTTACTTTACTAAATGGATCGATGCCATCCTAGCTAGGCAAGAAACAAACACGGTAATCATTCAATTCCTGGAATTGAATATTTTATCTCGTTTTGGCTACCCATGCAAAATCATAACAGACAATGCAGCAACGTTCTGATCCAAGAAGATGATCGATTTTTGTGACAAATACAACATCGCGATAGACCATTCGACAATGTATTATCCACAAGGCAACGACCTGGCAGAGTCATCTAACAAATCACTGGTAAATATAATCAAGAAAATGCTGGAGGCAAACAAAAGGAATTGGCACCGCAAGCTTATCAATGCGCTGTGGGCGGATAGAGTTAGCAGGAAAAAATCAATAGGTATATCACCATTTGAGCTGGTTTATGGAACTGATGCTGTCTTCCCCACGTCCCTTACAGTCCCATTTATGAGATTATTGCAAGAATTTGGCAGCGAGGATAATGATAATCAGCGAAGGATCAATCAGATGATCCACCTTTAGCAGAAGAGAGAGGAAGTGTCACAGAACGCCATTCAGTTGTAGGAGAAAATAAAGAATATCTTTGACAGAAAGACCAAAGCAGAAAGGTTTCAGCTGGATGATGTAGTGTTGAAGTGGGATTCCAGAAATGAAGACAAAGGGAAGCATGGTAAGTTCGACAATCTGTGGAAAGGACCATACAGGATTTCAGCATACAGAGGACAAAATTCCTTCTTGCTCTCATAAATGGACGGTCAATATTTCCCTGGAGGAGCAGTAAATGGTAGGCTTTTAAAGCACTACCATTGTTGAAAAAAAAGGATCATAATTTATGTCATCATCATTGTATATACCATGTTATTTTTATCAGAGTTTAGAGTACACAGTCATTGAAGTTTGGGGCCCGAGGTGAAGGCTATAAGACTTGAATGTTATGTGTATTGTTTGGTTTTATTTCAACGTCTCAGTCTTAGTCTTGAGTTAGTGTCAGTCTGCATTGTGTCAGTTTTTCAGTATTTTTGATTCCATTGCCCAATGGATAAGGCTACTTGGTCTACAGTGTTCTTGGCACCTCCAAGGAGCTACCATCCCCGTTGAAGCCAATGTTAGTGTCAGTCTAGTCATACTGCCATCAGTGATCAAAATTTCTCTTTTGCATTTGCATATTAGGAGTCTCATACCGAATAAATTTCACCATTCCGCTAAGTCATGGATTCATTGATGGTAGTAATTTTTATCAGTTTTCCCTCACGAGGTACTTAATGATTTTCCTCCCTATGGTATTCAGTCGTTAGTCACTTTCATTCTCAAAATCATATCAGTAGGTCATAGGATGGGTCTCATCAGTCTCTAAGGTCTCACCATGGTCAAATTAATGAGTCAAGTGTCAATAAAGATCAACAAGGTCATGAGGAAGTCAATAAACTCAAAATTATAGCACCAGGAAGATCAAAGATATCATATATTTAGTTTGATGCAAGTTTCACCTCAAAACCATGTTTTGAGGTGAAAACATAATACTTTTCCTTTCAGTCACAATTTAGAAGCTGTCATCTCTGACAAGATCATCACTCTGCCTTTCAGAGAAGTTTTTCACAGCATGTTCAGCGTTAAATCATTTTCCAAGCAGATCCAGCAGAAAGAGCCCAGAAATATATTTCCAATGGTATAATACACTCTCAAAACTGACTTCTGGATTGAAATTTATGCTTAAGTGAAGTAAAAGTCCTTATACCGTCATATACCCCCTATTTCCCATTTTTCCTTAAACTTTGTTTTATTAAAGTTTTATATTTCTTTAATAAAATCCCTTTTCCCCCTTTCCGATTATAAATCGCATTATTATATTAAATCCGATCCCAAACCACTTCCCCTCCATTTCCCGTAGAACTTTATAATAAAAAAACTTTATATTATAAAGTCCCCACCCTCATAACCACTTCCCCTCCATTCCCATTGAAAAAAATTTATGGTAAACATTTTTAAAGTCCATATATATATATATGTATATATATACTCCCCCCCACCATTCCCAACCACTTCCCCTTCATTGCCTTTAAAACTTATATCAAAAGTCCAAAACTTTATATTATATATATCCCGCCTTTCATCGCAATCGCAAAGATCCGCCAATCGCAACAACTTCCGATCCATTAATCACATCTTCCTCCGATGCGATTAATCGCAAGTCCTCCTCCGATCTCCCGATTGCATCACTTCCCTCGGTCTTCCGATCGTGCCCCTCCTCCGATTACCCGATCGCATCATCGCAAGTCCCTTTTCGATTACTCCGATGCGATTGATCGCGCCCCCTTCTCCTATCGCATCGCAAATCCCTTTTCTCCGATGTGATTACCCCTTCTCCACTCCGATATTGTGATTTCGATTGACCCCCTGGGCCCACCATACAGTACTTCTGCCCCATTCAAATAAAAAACCCTTTCTCCCTTTGTAAAAGCAATAAAAGGATTTTCAAAGGTTTTTAAAGTACTCCATTGCATCAGAACTTTTGTATGGTGCTTTCAAACGCGTCCCAACTCCTGATCTCCGATGCAATTGATCGCTCGTCGCAATCGGCGATATCCTTCGTGCCCTTACACTATTTCTTCCGCTCCCGATCCTGCTTTTGATTGCGACTGGCACCTTGGGCCCCACCATTTAAATCCTCCGCCCATTTGTATTACCAAAGGCCCTTTCCCCTTTGTAAGTCCCAAAATTGCATTTTATTACATTTTTAAAAGATTTCTATGGTTTAATATAATCACATCAGAAGTATATATTGTGATGCGTCCACTCCACTCCGATATTTCGATTGCGATGATAACCCCCGATCCCGATTGCGATGCGGACCCCACTGCCTCTCCCTTCCCTTTTCCCATTTAAAATACATTTTTCCCTTCACGAAAGGCGTAATTTCATTTAATTTCTGTTTCAAACAAGAAAATTATAAAAAGTCAGTTTTATTCAAACGGAAAATGGAAAGCGAAAAAGTCAGAGGCCGAGACCCAAAGTCGTAACAGTCACATTTGCAGTTACGTGGTAAAGAGATCTATGTTACAATGTTTCTCCTTCTCACTGACCAGATGTAACGCAACTCTTCCTTTACAGAGAGATTATTGGCTCTTGGTTTTCCATCTTTAGTTGTGATTTCTCCCCTTTCCATCGATCTATATTCCCACAAAATCTGGCTATATATTGTAAATGCTAATCATTTGTAAAAAGGGGCTGAAAGTCTGAGGTCTGAAAACTCAGAAGTAGGGGAAAAGTGTGGCAGTGAGCTTTGCGCTCCGTTGTACAGTTTGGCAGGGAATTAATAAAGTGATGCAGCTATGATTTGTGGGATTCATGTGGTATGAGTTTTAGCATATGTCTCTGCTTTGTGTTTCATATGTACATTGTTATGTTGCAGCATTCATTCATAAACATTTCCAGTTGAATGTTTTCAAGTTAGAAAGGTAGAATCCATTTTATATCCTCTGCCTTGGGAAATCATTCATACTCTGTGTGTTTTCTTCTGTTTGAAAAGGATTCATTTATTATGCCCTTTTAAGCTTCTCAACAGTCTTTCCACTCCATCTTATTTCAACTTGATTGATAAAACTCCTGCCTATCTTTCCCCATGAAATACTCTGTGTCTTTGATTTAATTCCTCGTTTCATACTGTCCTTTGTCCCATACATCCCTGAAAATTCAGTCATTTATCAAAAACCTCTTTCACATTTATATACCTAGCCTAAAATCAGTTCATTATTGTGTTATTAGATATCTATTCTATTGAGAGAGCCCTCTCCTGTCCTTGTAGGGATAGCTACAAGGATGAGCGTGGTTTAGTTGTTACCCTGATTTTCCTTTTTCAGCCTGAGGTTCAGATTGGGTGCTAACAGATTGGAAGGCCCAGTTGTTAGTGGAGTATTCCAAAGACCGATTTTCATGTGAGATCCTAGATGGTTAGGTGACTGATGAGAGGTATAAAGTGATGGATGAGGTCATCTATTACTGAGACCAGATCTTCTTGGCTAGAGATTATAGAGTCAAGAAGAATATTTTGTAGGCATCACATGATTCACCAATTTTCGAACATCAAGGATTCACCAAGACATACCAAGCTATTCGGGAGAGATTGTCATGGAAGGGTCTCAAGGAGGATGTGCTCCAACACATCAAGTAGTGCGTAGTTTTCCAGCAGAAAAATGAGAACACAACCATCCTGTAGGATTGTTGTAGCCACTCCCTATTCCGGAAGGAAAATGGGAGAGTATTTTGATGGACTTCATCATCGGTGTACCTATAGTTCAGGGTAAGGATTGTATCTTTATAGTTGTAGATTGACTAACAAAGTATTCACATTTCTTTGCTATTTCTGCATGATATACTACTTCACAGGTGGCCGAGCTCTTCTTTAGAGATGTCTTTAGACTCCATGGTCTTCCAAAGACCATAGTCAGTGATCGGGATAGCCGCTTCATCGGTGGCTTTTTGCAGGAGCTTTCTCAGTAGTGGGTACTGAGTACCAAGTACCAGCTATCACCCATAGACCGATGGAAAGATAGATATAGTAAACAAGTGGCTGGAAGGCTACTTGTGAAACTATGTTTCAGGGCAGCAAAGGGCATGGCTACGCTGACTCCATTTGGGAGAGTATTGCTACAACACAACTTTTCACATGTCCATCGACATGACCCCATTTTGGGCTCTTTATGGGTATGGTGCTCTATCATTTTTTGATGTGATGTTTGGGACAAGCAAGGCTCTTAGAGCCAAGGATTGGATTCATGAGAGTCAGGATATACTCTGGGCCCTCAAGGACATCATTTCTATAGCACAAAACCAATAGAAATTATATGCAGACCGTGGTTGGATAGAGAGGTAGTTTGAGGTTGATGATTTGGTCTATCTCTGTCTCCAACCATATAGACAGTCTACACTAAAGGAGAAGGGGGTTGAAAAGCTTAAGCCTCGGTTCTATGGGCCATATAGGGTGATCCGTCGTGTTGGGGAAGTAGCATATGAGTTGGAGCTTCCCATTGGAAGCAAGATCCATAACATTTTTCTTGTCTCATGCCTCAAGAAGGCCATTGGACAACATGTGGTTGCCACCATGGATCTCCCACCTATTGATGATGAGGGCCATCTGGTTTTACAACTGGAGGCTATCTTGGCTACCCGGGAGAGGCAGCTGAGAAACAAGGCGATTAGAGGATATCTGATTTGATGGAGGAATCTACTAGATGAGGATGCCACTTGGGAAGGAGAGAAAAAATCCTTCTTTACTAACGGGACAATGTATTCGAAGGACTATAATATTCCCAATTAGCTTTTAATGGTTGGAATATATCAACTATTGTAGATGAATAAGTGGAATTATATATATAAATGGAACCTTAAATATCTTTAATAGGAATAAAACCACTTCTAGTATGAATGTGGATCAGTTAGCTAGCTGAAATAAAGCAAACCTTGGTGTGAATGGGGTCAATGCATGTGGATTGGGTCAAGGTTGACCAAATCAACAACGCTGCCATATGAGAGAGTGAATCTAGTGGGGACAACGCATTTTTGGAGGAGGAGTCTTCTGTTGAGATTCAACAAGATGATGAGCTTAGTGAAAATGAGTCGCCTTCACTAAGTGGGCCCGCAGGCTATTTTTGGCGCAAGTCTATTTTTAGACATGGTGATCATATTTCAGAAGTTGTAGGATGCTATTTGTGGATGGTTGGTCAAGTTGGAAAAATAGATGAAATTCTATTTTTAGAATATTGGGCGAAGTCTATTTATAGATCTCCGATCTAAAAATAGAAGTGTCGATTATTATTAGCTCTTAATAATAATCCGACAATAAACAACAACTTATTCTCTTGGAGCACTTAATTTCAATGCACAAATTTGGAAAATTAGTGGGCTGAAGGAATTACACAATTCCTAGGGTTTACTGGTGGTTCATGCATGGAGGACTCAGTTAGAATTAAAGTGGCAAAGTTGTGACATAGTTGGAAGAGTAGTTCATGGAGTTGTTATTCAGTTTAACTCAATTAATGGAGTTAAAATCAGTTGAGCTAGTTGTATCTAGTCTAACTGAATGATACACTAGTGAGAGTGGAGTGAATTAATTCACAAATAATAACTCATTAATCAGCTGAACAAATACAACAGTTAACTACAGTGCATGGCAGTTCCTGTGGAGACCCAATGGAGAGATAGGTGAAAGGGCAAGATGGACTATATTTTGTGATTATAGTGATGCATTGATTGCAGCACACACACATTGGAGTTGCCAATGAGGATTTCCCAGTCAAGGAAAAGGTAATTCGAATTCATTCAGAGCTATTCTTCAGCAGGGATTGCGTAGTGGAGGCAGGCTATCAGGTGGCAAGAAATCGGTGCATGGATTTGCAGATTTCCTCTGATTAGCGTGTGACGATTGATTGTACTGAGAGCTTGATGTACTAAGCTTTGTATGAGATTGGTGATCTCCATGATACATAATATATGATATTTGGGGTTTTCAGCTTCAGGCTTTCCCGTTAAACAACTGTGTTATGTATGATTGTTTTTATTGCTTCATGTGTTTGCAATTGATTTTAATTTTCGCAAAAGATTAACAGTGGAAGGATTCTATATTTAGCAAGAATATAAATAATGTTAGATCAGGAGAATCTGGATATATAAATGCATCTTGTATATAATTTCTACATGGTATCAGAGCAATGTTAAATCTTTAAGATTTCAATTGTGAAGAATTGTTGAGTTTGTGTTGGTGGACAATTCAAATTTGCTGCAGAAAATTCTTGGTGCGACAATTGAGTATACATTGAAATGTCTTTCAATGGGTTGCGATTGGAGTATGCCCTTGATGAGAGCTCTAATTACATAGCTTGGAAGGATAGGATGGAGTCGGTGTTGGAGGATAATGGACTAAAGGAGTTCATCGATAGCGATGTTCCTAAGCCGGGATCTAGCGATGCTGCATTACTTGACGCATGGCAAAAGAAGATAGCAAAGACAAGAATAATTATGTTGGAAGGTGTGAAGGACCATATTGTGTCTAGAATTCATGGGAAAGCCACTCCATTTTCAATGTGGAAGGCTTTGACATATTTGTTCCAAAGTAGCAATGACCAAAGGAATTTAGCGTTGAAAGATAAGCTCCAAAAAATAAAAATGGAGAAGGGCGACAGTATTCCAAAATATGTCACAAAGTTTGTCCACTGTAGGGATGAAATGGGAAGTGTGGGGATCACTGTTGATGATGAAGAATTGGTGAGCTTGGCTCTCCTTGGGCTTCTGAAGAGTTGGCATAGATACGAAGACTCTATCAATGGACAGGAGAAACTTCCGGGATGGGAGTGACTTTGGTCGGATCTTGTGCAGGAGGAGATAAGGCGAGGTACCAGGGATGGCTCTTCATCGAAGAATGAAGATGAAGAGAATTGTGCTTTGGCTGCCAAATCAAGGAAAGGGAAGGGGAAGAAATTTCTGTCAAAATACGATGCTAAAGGCAAGAATCAGGATTTTTCCAAGGTGAAGTGTTTTCACTGTCACGAACATGGGCATTTCGCCACTAACTGCTCACAGAAGAAGAAGAAAAAGAAGGTTGCTAGAGCTGCAGATGGAGATGCCTTAGCCTCATAATTTGAACATGATTTCTCTTTGATTGCATGCTTGGTTTCAAGCTATATGGGATCGGTGTGGTATCTTGATAGTGGTGCGTCTTTCCATATGACGGGAGACAAGGAGTTTTTTAGTTACTTGGAGGAGAAGGACCTTCAAATGCATATTGAGGTGGGTGATGATGGTCGATATAGTGTGACCGAAATTGGGACCATTACCTTTGAGAGGGACTCCAGTAATCGATTCTTGTTGAAATATTTTATGCATGTTCCAGGTCTGAAGAAGAACTTGGTCTCTGTCACAATGTTGGAAGACAAAGGTTATGATGTTGTTTTTAGTGATGGAAAAGCTTTCCCGCGACATAAAACAATGGGTCAAACCAAAAGGATAGGGATTCGAGTTAAGAATCTCTACAACCTGGAGGTAGATGGCTGCGCTTTAAGGATGGGAATTGCAGAAGAAGTGGTGAGCCTGGATGAGGGAAAATTATGTCACAGGAGATTGGGCCATCTTCACCATGGCGCTTTGAAGATTTTGCAGCAGATTTCTACTAGAATTCCCAAGGGTACTCTTGCGTAGTCAGATAAGTGCAAGGGATGTACTATGGGTAAGTTTGTGAAGACCACCTTTCATGAGAAGGAGAAATGTGCTTCGGTGATCCTAGAGAGAATTCACAAAGGTGTGGGTGGACCTTTCTCGGTTGCTTCAACAGCGAAAAACATGTATTATGTTATTTTTGTTGATGACTATTCTCGTAGATGCTGGATCTTCTTCATGCAGAAGAAGAGTGAAACATTCTCAAAGTTTTGTGAGTTTAAAGCATTGGTGGAGAAGGAGTTGGGGAAGCAAGTGAAAGCTCTACGGAGCGATAATGGTGGTGAATACATCTCGGGCGAATTAAAAGACTTCTGTAGAAAAGAAGGAATTCGAAGAGAACTCATAGTGCCTCATAACCCACAGCAAAATGGGGTCGCTGAGAGGAAGAACAGAACGATCGTGGGTGTTGCACGAGCTATGCTTGAGAGGGAGCTAGACTTACATGCAGTGGAGGAATTTCTTGTTCTGAAAGATGAACCTCCAGTTGTGGGTCAGCCACAAGAGGAGATTCATGGACTGGAGGAGTCCACTCATGCAGAACCAAACATCGGACAAGGCAGAAAGTGTACCACAGAAGCTGAGAGACTGAAGCTTGATGCGGCATAGAATGTAGGAGTCCCTATATTACAGCGCAGACAGAGACAATCACCTGACCGTTTTACTGGATATATGGCTCTTATGAGCAAGTGTGTTGTGACAGAGCCATCTTATTTTGAAGAAGCAGTGCAAGAGCCCACATGGGTAGATGCCATGGTGGAGGAGTATGACTCCATTGTGTGAAACAATGCTTGGGAGATTGTTCCAAGGTCGGTGGGAGAATCAGTTGTAGGATCAAGATGGATCTACAAGGTAAAGCAAGCTTCTGAGGGGAGCATCAAGAAGTATAAGGCAAGATTTGTTGCCCGGGGCTTCTCATAGATTGAGGGGATTGATTATGAAGAAACCTTTGCACCTGTCACATGGTATTCTTCCATAAGAACCATCCTTGCTCTCTCAGCGTAGATGGGTTGGCACATTCATCAGATGGATGTGAAGACTGCGTTCCTCAATGGGATCATTGAGGAAGAGGTGTACATTGAGAAACTTGAAGGATTTGAGATCTTTAGCAGCAAGTCACATGTGTGGAGACTCAAAAGAGCGCTGTATGGGCTGAAGCAAGTACCTCATGCTTGGTACACTCGGATCGAAAAATATTTCACTGGACTTGGCTTCACCAAGAGTGAGGCGGATGCAAACCTGTACCAAATTGTGGTGGAGGGTAAGATTTTAATCATTTTTCTTTATGCTGATGATTTGATACTAACGGGTGATGAGTAGTTGATACACTCATGCAAGGCAGATCTTGAAAAGGAGTTTGAGATGAAGGATTTGGGCCTCCTTCATTATTTCCTTGGATTGGAAATATGGAAGCAGGAAGGTGAACTATTTGTGTCTCAAGGAAAGTATGCTCGGGAGATACTGGAGAAGTTTCACATGCAAGGCTGCAAGCCTATCGACACTCCTCTTCCAGGAAATTGGAGGAAAGAGGATGCTACATCGGCAGAGGTAGTGGATGCCACTATTTATCGACAATTGGTGGGTTCGCTCATGTATTTAGTTAATACAAGACTGGACATATGCTATGCGGTGAACTGACTTTCACAAGCGATGGTTAAGCCTACAAAGCTCTTTTGGAAGGCAGGCAAGCATTTCCTAAGGTATCTCAGGGGCACATTTGAGGATGGCTTATGGTACAGACAGACGGATGAGGTGAAGTTGCATGGCTTCATGGATGCAGTTTGGGTAGGCAGCCCAACAGATAGAAAGAGCACATCAGGAGGGATTTTCAGTATCAGATCTATGACAGTTTCTTGGTACAACAGGAAATAAATATCCGTGGCACTTAGTTCAGTGGAAGCAGAATACATGGCAGCAAGTCAAGATGCATGTGAGGCTATCTGGATGAGGAAGATCCTGGTTGGTTTGTTTGATTCACATTTAGATCCTACAGTGATACATTGTGATAATCAGAGTTTCATTAAACTCTCGATTAATCATGTGTTTCATGATATATCTAAACATATTGATATCCGGTATCATCATATCAGATATTGTGTGCAGCGGAAGATCATGTTGCTTCAGTACATTCCTACGGAAGATCAGGATGCGGATATTCTAACGAAGGCACTCACTAGGAGCAAATTCGAATACCATAGAGGCAGGATCGGGGTGAAGGATAATCCCTATCTTGTTGAGAGGGAGTGTTGAGATTCAACAAGATGATGAGCTTAGTTAAAATGAGTCGCCTTCACTAAGTAGGCGCAAGCTATTTTTGGCGTAAGTCTATTTTTAGGCTATGTCTACTTTTAGACATGGTTATCATATTTCAGAAGTTGCAGGATGCTATTTGTGGATGGTTGGTCAAATTGGAAAAATAGATGAAATTCTATTTTTAGAATATTGGGCGAAGTCTATTTATAGATCGTCGATCTAAAAATAAGAGTGTCGATTATTATTAGCTCTTAATAATAATCCAACAATAAGCAACAACTTATTCTCTTGGAGCACTTAATTTCAGTGCACAGATTTGGAAAATCAGTGGGCTGAAGGAATTACGCAATTCCTAGGGTTTACTAGTGGTTCATGCATGGATGACTCAGTTAGAACTGAAGTGGAAAAGTTATGACTGGAAGAGTAGTTCATGGAGTTGTTATTCAGTTTAACTCAGTTAATGGAGTTAAACTCAGTTGAGCTAGTTGTATCTAGTCTAACTGAATGATACACTAGTGAGAGTGGAGTGAATTAATTCAAAAATAATAACTCATTAATCAACTGAATAGATACAATAGTTAACTATAGTGCATGGCAGTTCTAGTGGAGACCCAATGGAGAGATAGGTGAAAGGGCAAGATGGACTATCTGTTGTGACTATAGTGATGCATTGATTTCACCACACACACATTGGAGTTTCCATTGAGGATTGCGCAGTCAAGGCAAGGGTAATTCAAATTCATTGAGAGCTATTCTTCAACAGGGATTGCGCAGTGGAGACAGGCTATCAGGTGGCAAGAAATCAGTGCATGGATTTGCAGATTTCTTTTGATTAGTGTGTGACGATTGATTTTACTGAGAGCTTGATGTACTAAGCTTTGTATGAGATTGTCACATGATCTCCATGGTACATAATATATGATAGTTGGGGTTTTAAGCTTCAGGCTTTCCCGTTAAAAAACTATGTTATGTGCGATTGTTTCTATTGCTTCATGTTTTTGCAATTTATTTTAATTTCCGAAAAATATTAACAGTGGAAGGATTCTGTATTTAGAAAGAAGATAAATATTGTTAGATCATGATAATTTGGATATATACATGCATCTTGTATATAGTTTCTACATCTTTGCATGGAAGTAGCATCATAAATGAGTGAGGGAAAGGGTGAGGAAGCTCATCAAGAATATAAGGAAGGGGATGGTATCCATGAGAGGTATTCAAAATATTGTTTATGTTTTTTTCTTATGACTTCTTGCATGCTTCAGCTGTTTAGCGGAGTTTGATGTACTATTTAGTACAAGGTTATTTCCAGGCGGGAATCCCACACTCTTCCTCGGGGGACTTCGAATACCCATTTAGGAGAGGTATTCTAAGCTTCATTTCCACCATCCAAAATTGGGCCAAGCATCTACCTTCAACTATAGTGTAGTCTTCTTGAGGAACTGTGTTATTTTGTAGGGTGTTGTAGTGGAGGGTTGAGAAACCCTGTTTATGAGCTAGTTTCCTAGTGAGGGGAGCATCCCTTCACTCGGGAAGATAGAGAGGAGAAGTTAAAGCCATTTTCTTGTCATATAAGCTATATTCCAGTAGTGCTCCAATGATACAGTGTTATTCAGCCATACAGTTGTAGTCTGCACTTTTTTCATCTTTTGTATTTTAAGAAACCCTTTCTGGGTTGTCTTGGGACTGTGCTTGAGGGACTAGTTCTCCATTTTCAGCACCCTTTGAGCATCATATCAGTAGATCTACTTGTTTCCGTTTTATAGCTGCAGTAACTCTCACTAGGACTGCACTGTCATGTACTCTGAAATTTCTGTATAGTAGCAACATTTATGGTTATAGTGTCTTTAGACATTGGAGGCTTGTTTTCCTAGTTCGAGTGATTTTTTCCTCAACATATTGTACATTTTGCTGATGTGATACATAATATAATGGATCTATGATTTAATCATGTGTTTGTATTGATATTTTCTGTACATTCCAGTTCTATGTTCAATATTGCTACTTTTCCTAATTTGAAATATTACAACTTGCTATATAAGAGGTAAGGATCACATCCATCCTATTGCCTACCGGTCTTCCCAAGAATGACCCTCAAGAGTCATGTGATAGAACACTTGCATCATAATAAAGCTTGGGTGAGATACCTAGATTACTAAAGGTAAGGATCACACACCTCAAGCCTCCTCAACCTGTTGGCCAGATGGGGAGGGATAATCCCAAATAGCATGGTTGTGGGTATGATTCCAACTAGGGTATACTATGCATAAAACAAGATAGTGGGAGATACCCAACTTTTCAAAATGGATAAGGATCACACAAAACCTATGGGCAAAAAATAGGAGAGATACCCTATTGTCCAGAGATTCCTCAACCCAAGAAGCCCTCAATGCTCCATTCCTGCCTTGGGATCTCAACCAAAGGGGGAAGATATATGCTCAATGTTCTCGATTAGTGAATCTCCTAGTTCATAGGGGTCACATATATCAGTCCAATCTTCTCTTTAAAGACCAAGAACTTCCCTTTCAGCAAAGCCTTGGTGAGAATACTTGCAATGTGCTCATTTGTCAATATGTGATGGATTCTAACAACTCCTCTTTGTACCATGTATCAAATATAATGATATATGATATTTATGTGCTTATACTTGTCATGAAAAACAAGATTCTCTTCCAATTGAATCCCACTCTTTATATCACAATATATCATTGTAGTGTCTAGAACTTGCTCAAATAACTCTACAAAGAGCTTCCTCAACAAAAAATCTTTGCAGCTAGACATGCCAATGAAATACATTATGCCTTGGTGGTAGACAAAGCTACAAACTTTTATTTAATTCTCATCCAAGATATCGTGGTAGATCCAAGGCTAAAATAACATCCATAAGTGCTATTCATGTCAAAAACATTTACTGCCTAGTAAACATCAATATATCCATGTATTAGAACATCTCCAACATAATATCTCATACCAAGGATGATTTTCCCATGCAAATATCTCAAAAATGTGTTTGGAAACAACCCAATGTGCATGGAGGAGCTCGGTTATGAATAGAATCAACATGTTCACTGCATATCATATGTATGGACAAGTGTTCACTAAGGACATCAAAGCCCCAATCAAATGTCTATACTTATATGGATTCACCAAATCGGGTTCTGTAGCTTCTCCACATAGCTCCTTGAAATTCATTTCCATCAGCGTGGGTAGGGAATTGCATTCTGTGATTCCAAATCTCTCCAACAACTTCACGACATATTTTCCTTGTGAAAGGAAAACCTCATCGTACCTTCGCCACACCTAAAGGCCTAGGAAGTAGTGCATGAGTCCAAAGTATTTAATCTTGAATGCAAAGGCTAGATCCCTCTTACACTCGATCATCAGGGGCTCACTACCTATCAGAAATAGATCGTCAACATATAAAACTAAAATCAATGACATATCTTGGACCATCCTGAAGTAGAGGTTGGGATCGATGCTGCTTCTTTTGAATCCAAGCTTCACCAGGTAACTATCTATGTGAGTGTACCATGCTTTAGGGGATTTATTCAAGCCACACAATGCCTTCTTCAACCTGAAAACACGTGTCTTTTGATCCTCTACTTCAAATCCCTATGGATGATCAACATAAAATTCTTCCTATAACATGCCATGGAGGAATTTTTTCTTTATGTCCATATAATGAAGGGTCCATCCTTGACTTTTGGAAAGGGAAACTATCGAATGAATGGTGGTGTATTGGGCCACAAGAGAAAATATATCATCATAATATTCTCCCTCTTTCTAGGAGAATTCTCTTGCCACGAACCTTGCTTTATTTCTCAATACTTCCATGGACTCCATATTTGATCTTGAATAACCATTTGAAGTCATGGAAAATTTCCCCTTTAGTATTGGCACAACATCCCATACATGATTCTTCATAATTGATTCAGACTCTTCTGACATAACATCCTTCCAAAATTGTTCCTTCATGAATTATTCGAAGGTGGGAGGCTCAGCTTGAATGATATTTCTCATAGCTACAACATATCCATAGTACTTGCACGTTTTCTTACTTCATCTAAAAGTACTTATGGCAGGAAAGATTCTCTCAACATCCTGTAATGTGTAACGAAATCAAAATGGACTATTCCTGGCAAGGGGATCACATGGAAGAGGATGTAAGGGGTCCATGGGCTCCCTGGGATAATGAAAAATGTATCTCTTGGATTCAAGCATGGAAGGACCTTCTATAAAATCCATATCATCAATTTCCTTTGGAAGAGGACGCGAAGGAAGGTCCCTTGCTTTCCCAAGGGAAATATATTCATTGAATGTCACATCCCTATTAATTTAAACCTTACTTTAAGGAATGTATATATTAAATGCTTTGGAATACACACATTATCCAAAAAAATTACCTTTTCTACTAGTGGATTCCAACTTGTTTCTTTTGTCTTTCGGCACATGGAAATATATAGAGCATACAAACATACAAAGATGACCAATGTCGAGCTTGATACCAATGTCGGGCTTCTCCCGAAAGAAACTTTGGTAGCTTCTACAATAGACCTATTCTTTTTTTCAACCACTCCATTTTTTTCGGGACTATAAGGCACAATCGTCTCTTTCTTGATGCCTTCCTTCTTGCAAAAATATATGAATTCATTTGAAATGTACTCTCCACCATTTTCATATCTGAATATATTACTTTTCTTCCTTGTTTGGTTTTAAACCAAAATCTTGAAGTCTTTGAACAAATAGAAGGCCTCATCCTTATGATTTAAGTAATATATCCAAGTATTCCTAGAGAAATCATCGATAAAGGTTATGTAATAGAGATGACCACCAAGTGTATATAGGATCATCAAACCACATATGTCAGAATGAATGAGTTAGGTGATGTCGTTCGTCTTATTCTTGATAGAGGGGAATGACCCCCTTGTCTTATTCCCACTGGCACGTCCTAAAATTACTCCATCATGATGATCTTTAACATCAGGGATCCCAGAGACCAACTTATTCAATTTAGGAAGAGCTTCATAGTGGAGATCATCCAATCTACGGTGCCACAACTCGCTTTGATGATTAGTGTCATGGACCATCGCTAGAAGGGGTCTTCCACTGAATTTATGGAGTCCTTAGAATCTAGATCCCAATGTGAAAGAATCTCTCATAGGGGATCCCCTAAGCCAAGTAAGTACTTTTCCCTTGATGAAGGAAGCCCTCATCCCTTTTTCATACAAAGCAGATATAGATATAAATTCTTCTTCAACCCCGAGATATACATCATGGAGAAAAATAAATTCCCTAGAATCCAAACGAAATTTAATAGAACTAAATCCTTTAATAGGATGAGTGGAGTTGTCTCCAAGAATAATATTCAAATTTTACTCCCTCTCTACCAAATTAGAGATAAATTCCTTATACACAAAGAAATGATGAGAGGCACCACTATCAACCAACCAACTATCCCAATTATCTAGGGGAGAGGAACTAGAAAGTGAAAAAATAAGGATATATTCATATTGATTAGTAGCATTACTTTCATACCTAGAGCTTCTTGATTTATTTTTAGGAAGGTGGTCTTCATCGAAATCATTCAAAGCATCTCTTCTTATTATTTAATCTTGGCCATTCCTTCGATAATCTCCTTTTCGTCGATTATTAAACATGTTATTTTTTCTTCTAGTGTTGTATCATGGAGCATTGTGTAATATTTCCTGGTTGATTTTCCATGTAAATAAAATAAGACCAAGGTCACGTGACACGTATTCCAAGTTGAATTTTGGGGAAAAAACTTTAGTGGGCATCACTTGTGGTTAATTAATGACTAAGGAAATTGGAAAACGGAAAGAGGAAATAAATGATATTTAATTATGAAAATAAATGAAAATAGGGGAGAATTAAGGAGAAGAGACACATATTTGCATTGAAGGGAGATTAGAGGAAAAATGAAGGAAAATGAAGAAAAATGAGACATTAATAATAAAAGGCATCAAATAATCAGTTGCTATTTTTTGACATTTTTGAGTTGAGCTCTCCTTTCACTATCCCATTCTCTAATATTCTTGCACACTTAGAGCATTCTTGGATCATGCTTGGAGCCCTCTATCATTCACTTGGAGTGGATAAAGAAAGAAAATGAAATCAAGGGAGCGCAAGGGGAAAATTGGATCAATAACTATAGCATGGATACTTTGAAGGTAACAAGTTGCATGTGTGATTTCCTTATTGATTTTTGGATGCATAGTATATGCATGTAGTTCCTTGGTTATGTGTTGTTATGAGCATGGATATTTTCCTAGATGACAATGGTTTCAACCTTGCCTTACCATTTGATGGTTAACCATGGTGTAGTGGGTTTCCCACTTTTTTTTTATGATTGGTTATTAGGTTCCCTATGGCTGTGGGTTGGAACAAATGCTCGGGAGCCTTGGAACAACTTGGGTTGAGCTACTAGTTCGTAGAGCTTCCAGGTTGGGAAAAACGCACTAGAGCCTTGTGGGTTGAGTTACTAGTCCTTGGAGTCATGGGTTGAATTAATAATCCTTGGAGCTGTGGGCTGGAACAAACACTCCGGAGCCCTGATTAGCCGTGGGTTGAGTTACTAGTTCCTGGAGCCCTAGACAACTTTGGTAAAGACCGATCTAATTGTTGTTAATGATTTATGGTTTGTATATATGAGATCACTATGGTTAAGGGTTGAGGTAGTTTTTCCTTTGGAATCCCTTGTTATTTTTTTGTTGGTTTAACCCTTATGATTCTACATCCATGCTTGGAATATGGCACGAGGGTGATTGGCTGAAACAGAGATTTGGTTCAACCCAATGTATGGTTGGTTGGTACATGGAAGTTCCTGACTTGGTTCCATTTTTCATATGTTAATATGAGATATTTTCCTATTGTGATCTATGAGAATTTGTAGTGATTATGCTGGCGATTTTATGGCTGATTTTCCATTTTTTCCATTTTGTTTATATGTTGGTTATATGCTAGTTATATGATGTATTATATATATGAATCTTGACATGTTTTGATAAGTTATTGAACGGTTTATGAATTCATGGTCAAACAAGTGTTATTGTAGCTATCTTGATAGGGCATTAAACCTTGTTGGTGATTCTAAAATGAAGTGAAAAATCTTACGATTAGACGTGAATTCATGACCTGTAGCTCACACATTTACCATATGTGTGAAAAAATTTCTATCATGGATTAGGCATGTCTAGGTCAAGTTATTGCTTGAGTTTTTATTGGTTGGCTTTGTGATCATCTTATTTAAGTTTTTAGGAAGTTACAGGTAGTTCTCGGTAGTGGTTTGGAGGCTAGCCTGGAAAAGTGGCTAAGATCTCAAAACTACTGTAAAAAAATAGGTGTTTTTAGGTCATAACCATATGGAAGCAGGCCTATGGGTGCGGTTGGGACCTCATAACTGCATTGATGATGTGTTGTGTGTGCGGTTGGGGAGTTTCTCTTCTGAAAATAAATCCAAATAAGGGATTGATCACCTGGGGTGGTTTGCGGGCTCTTAATTGGTTTGTATTCCCTAAGATAGATATGTAAGTTTTCAATGTACTGAGCCAACTTCCATAATTGGAACTTGGAGGTCGGGTCATATCATAGTGACACACGTCTCATGTTTACCCTAGAGAGCTTGTGAATTTGGGTAAATGTGGGGTTGGGTGGTTACATATTAGTATCAAAGCTTCTAGGTTCAGACACTTGGATTGGATGGGAAAATGCATATGGTTATGCATTCATGTTAGTTTTTATGTGTTCATCATGCATGCATGTTATTTGTCGACGTGTTTTGTGATTTTTATGGTTATCATGCATAGTGGGTTAGACATGCATCATGGTGGTCATTATTGCATTTTGTGTTATGATGATGATGTTGGTGTCATTATGTATATATATTGTGCTAATATGGATTGATTGTGCAGACGAGATAGTCTCCCCTGAGAAACACTGAGGTATGGTTTTGATTATGTCTATATTTGGTTTATCTAACATGACATGTTTGTAAAAAATATAAGCTCAGAGATTACAAGCATAATGGTGGATTACAATTCACATGATTCTCCTTACAGATCATCTTAGTAGCAAGGAGGTGAGTAATATCCTGATATAGAAGATACACTACGAAAATTGAAGGCATAAATTAGAATTTGTAAGGCAGATAATAGTAGGTTGGTTGAGGCATAGGAAAGACTTTCTATAGCACAGGAAAAGCAAGAAAAAGTTAATGAAATAATCCTTTAGAGACTTTTAGATTTGCAGAAGTAGGGACAACTTAGGATCTGTCATGGATAGGATGAAAATAATAATGGGGCATATGGTAGCAAGTCTTGATCAGGTTATAGTTTGGACAAGGATGACATAGTCAGAGGTGGCAGATGGTTGGATACACCTGGCAGGTGGGCTAGCACTTAGGGATTATATTCTAGTTCAAGTTCTAACATACATCACCATAATTACCTCCAACATCCTTATATATGGAATGAGAAGCAGTATTTTACAAAATATTTCAAGAAAGACAAGCCTCCTACTTTTGATGGGGATGTGAAGAAACCAAAAGATGCAGAAGCATGACTACTTGGGACGAAGAATTTAATTTAATTTAATGATTATTCAGAGAATATGAAATCTGAGATAGTGATCTACAATCTCAAGGGAAAAGTGAATATCTAGTGAGAATATGTGAAGCGTGTCAGAGGCATCAAGGTAGTAGAGTTGAGTTGGCATGAGTTTAAAAGAATCTTAAGGAAGAAGTACCTATATGAGAGGTATATTTATGGAAAGACCAATGAATAATATGAGCTTAGGATGGGTTCCATGATAGATGAAGAGTACAAGAATAATTTTCTAGAGTTATTGAGGCATGTTCCCTACCTCAAGGATGAGAAGGAAAAGGTTCAAAGGTTAATCAATGGATTACCTTTAGCATTTAAAAATCAGATTGAGTATGATGAGCCTTGGTCGTTTGGGGAAGTCATCGGGAAGCTAAAGCATTGTTATGATCAATATAACCGTAAGTCTGAGCCTAAGAGATATTGGAAAGGTAATGATAATACTAAAGGAAAGTGGGCTAAGAAGTGATGAAGACCTCAGGATGCAAGTGATAATGATAATGTGGTACCTTGTAAGAAGTTCCATGCAGTTGACAAAATACACGGATTTCAGTTCAAGGAGAAGAATAAGGGTAATGGTGGGAAGCCTTTGCAATGTTGGAATTGTGGTGGAGAGAATCGCAGGAGAGATTTTCCATCACATCATGGTAGCAAGCTTCATATTTATAGTGCTAAGGAGGCACAAACAGTTGGATATGTTGGGAAGAGTATTCATTGGATTTATGTAGTAGTGGATAATAGGCAGGTTTATCATAAGGAATCCATTATCGAGATGGAATGTAAGCTTCATGATCAAGTTGTTTCCATTTTTGTTGACCCTGGATCTAGTTATATTAATATCAGTCCTAAATTTTTGGATAAGTTGTTATCACCAAATTGGTCTTGATTGGCTGCTCATCAATCAACTCAATGTAACTCTTTCAAACCACTTCTAACTGAATATTAGCCTCTTTAGTTTGAGAGGGCTCTCTCAAAGGGGGTTTATGATTTCGAATAAGGATAGTACTAGATGGCTAAATATATGGAATTTTGTAGAAATTATACACAATATGCATGTATATATCTGGAATCTCCTGATCTAACAATATTTATCTTCTTTCTAAATACAAAATCCTTCCACTGTTAATATTTTGCGGAAATTAAACATTCAATTGAAAACACATGAAGCAATAAAAAAAAAATCGCACATAACACAATTGTTTAACAAGAAAGCCTGAACCTAAAAACCCCAACTACCATAAATTATGTATCATGGAGATCATGTAACAATCTCATACAAAGCTTAGTACATCAAGCTCTCAGTACAATCAATCGTCACACACTAATCAGAAGAAATATGCAAATCCATGCACCGATTTCTTGCCACCTGCTAGCCTGCCTCCACTGCGCAATCCCTGCTGAAGAATAGATTTGAATGAATTTGACCTACCCTTGCCTTGATTGCGCAATCCTCATTGGCAACTCCAATGTGTGTGTGATGCAATCAATGCATCACTATAGTCACAACAGATAGTCCATCTTGCCCTTTCACCTATCTCTCCACTGGGTCTCCACTTGAACTGCCATGCATTGTAGTTAACTGCTGTATTGTTTAGTTGATTAATGAGTTATTATTTGTGAATTAATTAACTAATTAATTCACTCCACTATCACTAGTGTATCATTCAGTTAGACTAGATACAACTAGCTCAACTGAGTTTAACTCCATTAACTGAGTTAAACTGAATAACAACTCCATGAACTACTCTTCCAACTCTGTCATAACTTTTCCACTTTAGTTCTAACTGAGTCCTCCATGCATGAACCACAAGTAAACCCTAGGAATTGCGTAATTACTTTATCCCACTGATTTTCCAAATCTGTGCACTGAAACTAAGTGCATCAAGAGAATAAGTTGTTGTTTATTGTTGGATTATTATTAAGAGCTAATAATAATCAACACTTCTATTTTTAGATCGACGATCTATAAATAGACTTCGTCCAATATTCTAAAAATATAATTTCATCTATTTTTCCAACTTGATCAACCATCCACAAATAGCATCCTGCAACTTTTGAAATATGATCACCCTGTCTAAAAATAGACATAGTCTAAAAATAGACTTGCGCCAAAAATAGCTTGTGGGCCCACTTAGTGAAGGCGATTCTTTTCACTAAGCTCATCATCTTGTTGAATCTCAACACTCCCTCTCAACAAGATAGGGATTATCCTTCACCCCGATCCTGCCTCTATGGTATTCGAATTTTCTCCTGGTGACCGCCTTCGTCAGAATATCTGCATCCTGATCTTTCATAGGAATGTACTATAGCAACATGATCTTCCACTGCACACAATATCTGATATGATGATACTGGATATCAATATGTTTAGATCTATCATGAAACATAGGATTAAGCGAGAGTTTAATGCAACTATGATTATCACAATGTATCACTGTAGGATCTAAATGTGAACTGAACAAATCGACCAGGATCTTCCTCGTCCAGATAGCCTCACATGCAGCTTGACTTGCTGCCATGTATTCTGCTTCCGCTGAACTGAGTGCCACGGATCTTCGTTTCCTTTTGTACCAAGAAATTGCTGTAGATCCAATATTGAAAAATCCCTCCTGATGTGCTGTTTCTGTTTGTTGGGTTGCTTGCCCAATCTGCATCCGTGAAGCCATGCAACTTCACCTCATCCATCTATTTGTACCATAAACCATACTCAGATGTGCCTCTGAGATACCTTAGGACATGCTTGTCTTCCTTCCAAAAGAGCTTGGTAGGCTTAATAATCACTTGTGAAAGCTGGTTCACTGCATAGCATATGTCCGGTCTTATATTAACTAAATACATGAGCGAACCCACTAACTGTCAATAAACAATGGCATCCACTACCTCTGCTGATGTAGCATCCTCTTTCCTCCAATTTCCTAGAAGAGGAGTGTCGATAGGCTTGCAGCCTTGCATGTGAAACTTCTCTAGTATCTCCCCGGCATACTTTCCTTGAGACACAAATAGTTCACCTTCCCACTGCCATATTTCCAATCCAAGGAAATAATGAAGGAGGCCCAAATCCTTCATCTCAAACTCCTTTGCAAGATCTTCCTTGCATGAGTGTATCAACTACTCATCACCCGTTAGTATTAAATCATCAACATAAAGAAAAATGATTAAAAGGTTACCCTCCACCACAATTTGGTACAGGTTTTCATCCGCCTCACTCTTAGTGAAGCCAAGTCCAGTGAAATAGCTGTCGATCTGAGTGTACCAAGCATGAGGTGCTTGCTTCAACCCATATTGCACTGCGGGCTGCCCACATACGGAGTGCTGACGAAGATCTCCAAATCGCCCTGGGCTGCTCAATGTACACCTCTTCCTCAATGATCATTGAGAATACGGTCTTTGTCCATACGATGAATGTGCCCGGCTTGTCTGTGACCCGAAGGGCAAGGATGGTCCTTGTGGAAGAATACCATGCGACAGTGCAAAGGTTTCTTCATAATCAATCTGGATCTTGTTAAAGCAAAGAAGCAATATGTATTCTCATGTCTCATCGACAACACTTTACCCATACATGAATCCATCTTGATCCTACTACTTCGAATTTTCCATAACCTTGAATACGACATTTGCTTTGACAATAGAGTCATACTCACTACCCAGCAGCATCACTACCTGTTGACTGTTGCACTGCTTCTTCGAAATAAGATGGCTCTGTCACAATACACTTGCTCATAAGAGCCATGTATCCAGTAAATCAGTCAGGTGACTATCTCTGTCTGCATTGTGATGTAGGAACTCCTACATTCAGTGCCGCATCAAGCTTCAATCTCTCAGCTTCTGTGGTACGCTTTCTACCTTGTCTGATGTTTGGTTCTGCATGAGTGGAATCCTCCACTCCATGAATCCCCTCCTGTTTCTGATCCACATCTAGAGGCTCATCTTTGGGAATAAGCAGTTCCTTCACTGCATGAAAGTCTGGCTCCCTCTCAAGCATAGCTTGTGCAGCACCCACGATCATTATTTTCTTTCTCTCCGCAACCCCATTCTGCTATGGGTTATGAGGCGCTATGAGTTCTCTTCGAATTCCTTCTTTTCTATAGTATTTGAATTCTCTAAAGATATTCTTCTTTCGTATATTAATGATTTCACCTTTATGCAACTCCTTCTCCACCAATGATTTAAAATCACAGAACTTTGAGAATGTTTCGCTCTTCTTCTGCATGAAGAAGATCCATCATCTACGAGAATAGTCATCAACAAATATAACATAATACCTATGTTTTGCTATTGAGGCAACCGAGAAAGGTCCACACACGGCTGTGTGAATTCTCTCGAGGATCACCAAAGCATGGTTCTCCTTCTCATGAAAGGTGGTCTTCACAAACTTACCCATAGTACATCCCTTGCACTGATCTGACTGTGCAAGAGTACCCTTGGGAATTCCAATATAAATCTACTGCAAAATCTTTAAAGCGCCATGGTGAAGATGGCCCAATCTCCTGTGCCATAATTCGGCCTCATCCTGGCTCACCACTTCTTTTGCTTTTCCCACCATTGCAGTGCATCCATCTACCTCCAGCTTGTAGAGATTATTAACTCAAATCCCTATCTTCTTGGTTTGACCCGTTGTTTTATGTCAAAGGAAATATTTTCCCTCACTGAAAAAACATCATAACCTTTGTCTTCCAACATTGTGACCGAGACCAAGTTCTTCTTCAGACCTAGAACATGCATAACATCCTTCAACAAGAATGGATTATCAGACTCCCTCTTGAAGGTAATGGTCCCAATGCTGGTCGGACTATATCGACCATCGTCACCCATCTCTATATGCATTTGAAGGTCCTTCTCCTCTAAGTCACTAAACAACTCCTTGTCTCTCGTCATATGGAAAGACGCACCACTATCAAGATACCACACCGATCCCATATAGCTTGAAACCAAGCATGTGATCAAAGATAAATCAAGTTCAAATTGCAAGGCTAAGGCCTCTCCAGCTGCAGCTCCAATAGCCTTCTTGTTCTTCTTCTTCTGTGGGTAGTTAGTGGTGAAATGCTCATGTTCGTGACAATGAAAAACACTTCACTTTGGACAAATCTTTCTTCTTTCCTTTAGCATCGGATTTTGAAGGAAATTTATTCCCCTTCCATTTCCTTGCTTTGGCAGCCAAAGCACAATTCTCTTCATATTCATTCTTCGATGAAGAGCCATCCCTGGTACCCCACCTTATCTCCTCCTGCACAAGATCCGACCAAAGTCGCTCCCATCCCGATAGTTTCTCTCGTCCATTGATAGAGTCTTCGTAGCTATGCCAACTCTTCGGAAGCCCAAGGAGAGCCAAGCTCACCAATTCTTCAACATCAATAGTAATCCCCACACTTCCCAGTTCATCCATATAGTGGAAAAGCTTCGTGAGATATTTTGGAATGTTTTTTCCCTTCTCCATTTTTATTTTTCTGAGCTTGTCTTTCAGCGCCAACTTCCTCTGGTCGTTGCTGCTTTGGAAAAAATCTATCAAAGCCTTCCACATTAAGAATGGAGTGGCTTTCTTGTGAATTCTGGACACAATATGGTCCTTCACACCTTCCAATATAATTCTTCTTCTCTTTGCTATCTTCTTTTTCCATGCGTCAAGTAATGCAGCATCGCTAGATCTCGGCTTAGGAACATCGCTATCGATGAACCACCTTTGTTTGTTTTCTTCCTTGTAGCCATGGGTGCTTTATATCTTCTCAACCTCGCTTTCTTGATGACACCTGCAAATTTTAAATCTACCAGCAATCTGCTTGGCTCGATGAAGCAACTCTCCAAAAACCCAATTAAATGCAAAGATAAAGCGGAGTATGACAAAAAAGGCTAATTGGGGTAAATTTTTATGGTTTAAATGATAGCTCATGCATTAATCATGACACATGCATGCCAAAAAGGGTAATGATGACCTTAGACACGACTTTGTACCTTTGAATTAACCATAGCAGACTTGCATGACCTCCACCCTAACTCCTCCAATCATGGAATGACATTTCATATCGAATTTGACATGACAAGTAAGAAAGCAGGTTTTCGTAGTGTAGCTAGTTTATCCTCTGACAGTTTCGCTACGAAACTATTAGGCAGTTTCGTAGCGAAAACTGTTGTTTTGCTGTATAAAACACTATGAAAAGTTGAAAAATTGACACAATTGACCTTTTTGAATTTAAATACATGGGGAATGAAAACTGACACCATATGAGGACTGATGGGACATGACATGACATAAATGGAGGTTAATTTTAACCTTAGGATAGGTTAAACATGTAAAAAATGAAATTTTCCTATACCAACTTGAAAGGCTTAAGGATACCTTATCCTTTTGTTGAGTGAACTGTATGACCATGTCAAGTAGTGTTTCACAGTTTTATGAGTGATAACATAAGTGTTGCTTGAATAAATAAGTGCATGTAGAATCTTGGTTGGTGCAGTTGGCTATATGGACCAAGAAAAGAGTTCATCATTGGTTGAGATCTTGTGAATTTTAGCTTATGCCTACATCAACACATCTAAATGTGCTTCCTTTGGGTTCATATAGTATGCCTTTTGGCATGGATTGGTTTTTCATTCACATGACTAGAGTGGACTACTATGATAAGGCTATTTAATGCCTAGATGGTGATGGGGAAAGAAGCAAGGAAAGAAGAAGCCTACATCAGTGAGGAAAGTTATAGCTATTCAAGAAAAACACAATTTCAGAAAGGGATGTGTATTGTTTGAAGTTAATATTTCTAGTGACAAAGGGAAGGATGTTGAGGATGAGGAAGTCTTGAAGAAGTATCATGTTCTACCATAGTTTTAGGATTTGTTTCCTGTAGAGATTTTAGAGTTCCCTCCTCATAAAGAGGTGTAATTTTCTATTGAGTTTATGCCGGGAGTAGCACCAACATATAGGGCACCGTACATGATGAGCACTCAAGAATTGGTGGAATTGCAGTTGCAACTTAATATTATGCTTGATAAAGGATACATCAGGCCAAGTGTGTCACCTTGGGGTGCACCAATATTGTTTGTAAAGAAGAAGGATGGTACTCTCATATTTTGCATTGATTACAGGTAGTTGAATAATCTGACTATCAAGAACAGGTATCCATTTTCGAGGATTTATGATTTTTTTGATCAGTTGAAGGGGGAAACAGGGTTTTCAAAGATTGATATGAGATCAGGATATCATTAGGTACACATCAAAGAAGAAGGCATTTACAAGACTACATTCCGTAAGAGGTATGGACATTATGAGTTTGTGGTCGTTCCATTTGATCTTACTAATGCTCCCGATCACTTTCATGTGTTTGATGAATAGTGTGTTGCAACCTTACTTGGAAAAGTTTTTGATAATGTTTATTGATGATATATTGATATTTTATAAGAATGAAAAAGAGCATACAGAGCACCTAGCAACAATGTTGAGGTTGTTGAGAGAGCATCAGTTGTATGCCAAGCTCAACACATGTTGTTTCTTTCAGACTGAAGTTCATTACTTGGGACATGTTTCATCCAAGGAAGGTATATCCGTGGGTCCATAAAAGAATTAAAGCTATCATGGAGTGGCTAACTCCTAGGAACGTGGATGAAGTCAGATCATTCATGGAACTAGCAGGTTATTACAAGAGGTTTATTAGGAACTTCTAAAAGATTGGCTATTCTATTACATCTTTGTAGAGAATAGGGGAGAAGTTTGAATGGAATGACGAGTTTGTAACTTGTTTTGAGCAGTTGAAGCATTTGTTTACAAATGCTCCAGTATTTAATATTGCACATCCTAATAAAGAGTTTGTAGTATGTACATATGCTTGCAAGGAAGGAATTGGTAGTCTTGATGCAGAAAGTGTAGATGGTATGCTATGAGTCAAGGAAGTCGAATGAGCATGAGCGAAATTATGTGACTGATGATATTGATTTGGTAGCTATCATTCATGCATTGAAGACCGCGTGGATACATTATATCCTTGGCAAGAGGTTTGCTTTGATGAGAAATCACAGTGGGTTGAAGTATTTGTTTGAACAACCCAATCTGAATTCCAGTCAAGCTAGATGGTTGTATACCCTCAGTGAGTTTTCCTTTGATATCAAATACATCAAGGGCAAGGAGAAAAGGGTTGCAAATGCTCTTAGTAGAAGAGTACAAGTGAATCATTTTTCAACTATGAGTTCATATGGGATATATTTACAGGAGAAGATCTTGCATGTAAGGAGACATGATGACAGGTACTAGCAGCTGAAGCATAGATTGAGGAAAGAAGGTAAAGGTGATAGAGATGAGGAGTATCACATCATGACATATGGCCTGGTCATATTCAAGAACATGATTTATGTGTCGAATAACAGTGAGCTTAAGAATATTATCTTGAGGGATTTTCATTTCAAGCAATATTTAGGTCACCTGGGATATTAGAAGATTCTGACAGTAATTAATAAGTTCTATCATTGGCCGAAATTGAAGAAAGAGATGGATGAGTTTGTTGCAAGATGTCTAGAATATTAACAGGTGAAATTTTAGTGTAAGCACCCATCTAGTTTATTACATCCGATTCCAATTCTAGAATGGAAATGGGAGGTCATTTCCATGGAATTCATTACATGTTTTCCAAGGACATCGAGACAACAGGTTTCCTTCATGGTCATGGTTGTCAGGTTGAGTAAGGTAGCTCACTACATTGTAGTGAAGTATATGAATTCAACTAGTGAGTTAGCTCATATATTCATCACGGAGATAGCGAGGTTGCATGGTGTTCCCAAGAAGATTATATTAGAGACATATGCCAAGTTCACTTCTAGGTTTTGGGAGGAGTTATTTTAAAGCCTGGGGAAAAAGTTGGCCTTAAACACATATTATCATATGCAGATAGATGGATAAACAGATAGGATTAATAATATTCTTGAGGATATGTTGAGGATGTATGTCATGCATAAACAAAGTAATTTGGAGGATTTTCTTCCACTTGTGGAGTTTTCATATAATAATGAGTATCAGGAATCATTGAAGATGAATCCATTTGAGGCTCTCTATGGGTGGAGATGTAATAATCCTATAAATTTGAGTGCTCCAGTGAATAAGGTGTTGATTGGACCAGTTATGTTGGCTGGGATGAATCAGAAGATAAAGGTTATCAAGAGGAATTTAAAGGAAACACATGATAGAAAAAAGAGTTATGCAAATCAACATAGAGCATTCAAGGAATTTTAGAATGGGGAGCATGTGTACTTGTGAATCAATCCCAAGAGGAGTCCCTTGAGGATTGGGTCATGTGCCAAGTTGGCACATCAATATTGTGGGCCTTTTGAGATCCAATTGGACCAATGGCCTACCGACTTGCACTATTGCCAATAGTGAAATTCCATGATGTTTTCCATGTTTCATTTCTTAAGAAATATGTTTAGGATGTTGATCATGTGATTGAATTGTATGTATTGTAGGTGGAACAAGAGGGATAATTCCAACCATAACCTCAGTGAATTTTCCAGTAGAAAATAACTCATGCTCTGAAACAGAGAAATAGAGCAAGTTAAAGTGCAGTGGAAGCACTTAGCGCCCAACGAAGCTACATGAGAGATGGCCGATCAGATGCATTATTTATATCCTTCTGTATTTTTTGGTTGAGAAGATGTGTTTGGTTTATGTTTATATATGAATTTATGTGTATTGTATAATGCTACAATGAACTATGTTATAAATCTCCAATAAGAAGTGCGTTGTAAATATTGCATTGAGATATGTTATAAAGCTCCAATAAGTAGTATGGTGTTCATGGTTTCAATATTTTGGCATGTTGTAAATGTTACATAGGGTTGTTATAAAGCCCCACGGGCGGCATGTTTTGTTGGTTATAAGAGTAATTGAACACCAAGGACGGTGTTCCCCCAAGGGGGAGGGGTTTGTAACAACCCATGATTTATTTTCCATGTAAATAAAATAAGACCAAGGTCATGGGACATGTATTCCAAGCTGAATGTTGGGAAAAACACTTTAGTGTAAATCACTTGGTATTAACTAATGGCTATGGAAATTGGGAAAGGAAAAGAGGAAAGAAATTTAATTTAATTACGAAAAAAAAAGGAGAAAATGAAGGTGAAGAGACGCATATTTTCATGCAAGGGAAATTAGAGGAAAAATGAAGGAAAGTGAAGAAAAATAAGACATCAATAATAAAAAGGCATCACACAATCAACTGCTAGCTTTTGAAAGTTTTGAGTTGATCTCTCCTTTCATTCTCTCATTCTCTTATACTCTTGCACACATAGAGAATTATTAGAGCATGCTTGGAGCACTCCAACATTCACTTGGATTGGAGAAATAAAGTAAAGGAAAGCAAGGTAACACAAGGGGAAAGTTGGATCAACAAATAAACATGGATATTTTGCAGGTAATAGGTTGCATGTGTGATTTCCTTGGTAATTTTTGGATGCAAAATATGTGCATGTGGTTCCTTGGTTATGTGTTATCATTGTCATGGATAATTTCCTGGATTGACAGTGGTTTCATCCTTGCCTTGCCATTTCCTGGATAACCATGGTGTAGTGAGTTTCCCACTTGTTTTTTTGATTGCTTCTCATGTTTCCTATGGCTGTGGGTTGGAACAAATGCTATGGAGCCCTAGAACAAATTGGGTTGAGTTACTAGTTCCTGAAGCCTACAGGTTGGGACAAACGCTCTAGAGCCTTGTGGGTTGAGTTACTAGTTCCTAAAGCCACGGGTTGGAACAAACGATCTGGAGCCCTAATTAGCTATGGGTTGAGTTACTAGTTCCTGGAGCCGTGGATAGCTTGGGCATAGACTGAATTGGTTGTTGTTAGTAATCTATAGACCGTATAGGTGAGATCACCGTGGTCGAGGGTTGAGGTGGTTTTTCCTCTGGAAGCCCTAGTTGGTTTTGGTTTAACCTTTATGATCCCACATTCATGCTTGGAATATGGTGTAGGGTTGATTGGATGAAAGAGAGATTTGGTTCAGCCCAATCTATGGTTAGGTGGTATGTGGAAGTCCCTGACTTGGTTTCCATTTTCCAAATGTTAATATGATATATTTTCCTATTGTGATATATGAGAATTTTTAGTGATTATGCTAGTGATTTTATGGATGATAATCCATGGTTTCCATTCTATTTATATGTTGGTTATATGATGTATTCTATCTATGGATCTTGACATGTTTTGAGAAGTTATTGAATGGTTTTTGAATGCATGGTCTAACAAGTGTTATTGAAACTATATTGAGATAGAATTATACCTTCTTGGTGATTCTCATATAAAGTGAAAACTCCTATGACTATATATGAATTCATGAGTTGTAGCTCATACGTTTACGATATGTGCGAAAAATTTCTATCATGGATTAGGCATGTCTAAATTAAGTTATTTATTGAGTTTTGATTGGTTGGCTTTGTCATCATATTTTTTAATTTTATAGTAATTTATAGGTAGTTCTTAGCAGTGGTCTGGAGGTTATCCTTGAAAAGTGGCCCAGTTCTCGAAACCACTGGCACATAAATAAAGTTTTTTGGTCATAACCACATGGAAGTAGGCCTATGCATGCGGTTGGGAGCTCATAACCGCAGTGATGCTATGCTGTGAGTGCATTTGGGGAGTTTCTCTTGTGACAAGAACTCCAACTTAGGGATTGATCATCAGGGGTGTTTAGCAGGCTCCTAAGTGGTCTGTAGTCCATAAGGGATGTATGTAAGTTGTCGATGTGTCGACCCCACTTCCATAAATGGAACTTGGAGGTCGGATCATATCATAGTGACAATCATCTTATGTTTACCCTCACGAGCCTATGAATTTTGGTAAATGTGGGGTGGGGTGGTTACACATTGTTCTTCTTAGGGAAGTCTCAATCATAATGAATTTTATTGTGACAATTGTAGCATTCAATATGCAATGATTCCCTGTCTCTTCCATTCCTTCTATTATAATTTCTAGGAGGAGGCTTCCTTGAACTTGATGAACCTCCTTTTCCTTTATTTTTCTTTTTATGAGTGACGAAAGTAGCGGGCTATCCCTCTTCATGCTTTTGTATCCTACCACTTGAGATCATTCTTGATTATTCTTGAGTGACTTTTCCAATGAGCTCATCAAATTATGGGAAAAAAATTGTTATTTCTTATAGTGGTAATGAAGATTTCCAAAATAGGAGGGAGACCTACAAGGGTTATCACCACCAACTCCCTGTCAGGTAGGCTTTCCCAAAATATTTGCAATTGATCTCGAAGACGATATATCCTCATAATGAAGGGTTACACATACTCTCCTTTATCCATATTTATATATTTAAGTTGATATTTCAAGGAGACGATTTCATTAAAATTGTTACTTCATACATTCCAGTTAGCTTATCATACATATCCTTAGACTTCTTCAAATTTCCAATAAATGCAAGTAAATGATCTTGTAAACCATCAACTATAATTTTCTTTGCTTTTAACTCAACTTTCTTGTACTTGTTCTTTGCATAAACGAAAGCATTCTCTGAAGGCTCAAGTACTTTTCCTTGTATGTATTCCCAGACATCATTTTCATCAACTATGATTTCCAACCTGATCTTCCAAGGAGCATAGTTAGATGAGTCAACCAAATTCTCATTTTCCTTGAAGTAATAGGTTGAAATATTGACGTGATTAGATAGGACCCTTCAACTTTCCCAAAGATGATGCTTCAAATATTGTCTCATTTGGGATTGTCCTTCACCTTATAGCTCTGATACCATGTTAATTTTATGACTTTTATATGTTGTTTCAATTAATTTAGCCCAATTCAATTCTTCAATTAGAAAAGGATTTCAACAATAATTAATATTTCTAATCATAAACAATAATTGAAGATAGAACAATAAATACAATGAAAATAGGAAACAATCAACACATCAACAAGAGACAAGAGACACTGATTTGGTGAAATACTAGGGAAAACCCCACAAGTGGGAAAACCCTTTGAAATTATTCTTCTATTAGATTGTCATAACATGTTGAACAAAGAGTACAATGAGCCAAAAATTATCCAACAAAATCAACCAAACAATATCCAAGATATGAGCCTAGCAATAATATTGATTCGAGTAACATTCAATCTTGTGGTCAATTATTCAGATCTGTGGTCAACTATCACAAAAAACCCTAAGTATCGACTGCATGGAGCAAGTGTTCATGTGTTCTACTGAAGTGTTCCAACTGCACATATAGGATTGTATGCGTGTGGTTATAGCTGAAAAATTCCCGTGACAACCCTATAGCTACAAACCAAAACCCTAATCCACACGTGCGAGCTTCAGACCTTGCAATTTCAGACATGTACGAACCAATATCCGTAAACTAACTTCAAACTTGAGTGATCCAAACCAAATAAGAGAGAAGAATACAATACTTGATGATGATGTCCAAATGAGGATCACTTGACTTGTATTTATAGGCATTGGAGGAGGGATACTTTTTCCTCTAGGTTGACTTGGACAAATGTGATATTGTGGGCTTCATACCAAAAATACACTTTCCCTTGCTTCAAAGGTAAAAATTGGTCCTCTCAGAAATATGAATCTATTCCAATGATTGGAATTTGTCACTGATATGTCAAATTGACATCTCATTCATTGACCTCTCTATATTTTGATTCCTTAATTATTTTATTCTTTGGCTTTGGTGTATTTGTTCCTTTTCTCCCATCACTCTTTTATTTGATTTGATTCATAATGAATATAATCTTATAATAATTTAATAAATAGTTATATATTAATTATTATTTAATCAAACATTTTCATATTTTGTCGAATATTTAAAAAAAAAAAAAAAAATATTTATTTTAATTTTTATTATTATTAATTAATTAATTAATTTTTTCTCGCTGAGTGGATTCAAGTCTCTAAATACATGTTGTAATTGACCCTTTTGTGACATTTAAGAAATATTTGTATATGGCGTAAGTCACCAGTGGCAACTTATCTTTTGAATTTATTGACTCTTCAAAATTTTTGGCTTTGATTAAAAAAATATTTTCATATTTTTTCTTTTTTCTCTTATTTAGTGTAATAATCACGAGTGGCAAACTATCTTTCAAAATTTCCAACTCGCCATAAATTCTCGTTATGGTTAAAAAATATATTTTCATATATATTTTTTTCTTTTTCTCTTATTTACTTGCATATCCTTTTAAGTCTATCTTCTTACCCTTTATTTATATTCCTCTCTGTGCACTCTTTTTAAACCTTTAACTTACATTTGTCTTTAAAGTTAAATAAAGCATATAAATGAGATGTTAAACATTTCAAAATAAATTAAATACACATTTTAATTCCCCAAAAAAACCTTTTATAAAATAGTTATATTTCTATTTCCAACTCCCTAATTAACATTTAGCGCCCTCTAATCGAAAATTCACATGTATTACCCTCCCATATTCCATTATACAACCCAACTATTATGTTTGTCTTATGAAATGAATTAATTACCCTCCAATCTTCCATTATACACCCAACTATTATACCATTTTATGATTTGACTTAATTGATATCATAGGAAAGTTTACTAAAGCCGATCCCAATAATAAGTATTCTTTCATATAAGTTAATTAAATATATAGAAATGTCCTCTAACAAAAAATTCACTTGTATTACCTTCCCATCTTCCAATATACACCCCAACTATTATGCGTATTTTATAATATTAGTTAATTAGCCTCCCATCTTCCATTATACACCTACCTATTATATCTATCTTATGATATGATTTAACTCATTTCATAGGTAAGTTTAATAAAACATAAGCCCAACAATATGTAATCATTCATATAAGCTAATTAAATATATAGAAATTCTCTCTAACTGAAAATTCACATGTATTACCCTCTGATCTTCCATTATACACTCCATCTATTATGCCTATCTTATGGTATTAGTTAATTACCCTCCCATATTCCATTATGCACCAACTATTATATTTATCTTATATATGAATTAACTGATATCACAGTTACGTTTAGTAAATCATAAGCCTAATAATATGTATTCATTTCTATAAGCTAATTAAATATATAGAAATTCCCTCTAATTCACATGTATTGCCCTCCCACTTTCAATTATACACCCAAAATATTATGTATATCTTATGATATAAGTTATTTACCTTCATATATTCCATAGTACACCCACTATTATACATATCTTATGATTTGATTGAATTGATATCACATGTAAATTTAATAAAACACATGAACAATAATATATATTCATTAATATAAGAATATGTAGTTTTTAGTTTTTATTTTTTTTAATATTAGAGAAATTGATAACTTAGATGGGTTTGGGCTTAAATTTTTAGGTAAAATAATATGCACACCACACATAGCTTAAGGGTTAGTTGGGGGATTTGAGCCTTAGATTTTTTAATTTACATAAGACTTTATAACATGACTTTTCCAAGTAAGCTACGCTGGGGGATAATTAAATATATAGATTTATTTAATAATGATATGGATTGTATCATTATATTATTTGTCATCCATCTTGATGCTTTCATAGTGGAAAAAGGTGGAAGAATAAGCTCACAGGACCATTGTTATCGGTGGAGCCCAGTTTGGAAAATTAGGATTTGAAACATTCTGATAGAATTTTGAGGCATAAAATGACATTTTTTGGGGGTAAAAGTTTTCCTACTTGGCACCAAAAATTTTCCCCTATTCTATACACAAATACCTTTGCAATAGCACAAGAATCACCTCATTCAGAGTCTGTATGCAAAAGTTATGCCACTCGGAATTTGACCTTCCTGTTTTGATCACTATAATTCGAGAAGGTGCCACATTAGCCCCTATTATTCATGGAAAATGGGTTAGCCACATGACAATGATGAAGAAAATTTTAGATGAGTCCATATTTTAAATCTAGTTAAGAGTTGGAGCAAAACCTAACCAGTAGTAGGCTATCATGTTGTGTTATAACCAAGCCACTAGGAGGAAAAGGGGGGTTCCCTTCTTTTTGAGGGAATTTTGTTCCATAGACGAGTAGAGTATCCAAGAGGGATAATGAGAGAGTACACACTAAGGAGTTTTGAACCTTAGTAGCACACGATCCATAGGAATTACTTCTTTGTACTTGCAACCATTTTCTATTTAGAGAAAGAGAAAGGAGTGGCCTCACCTTCTAATTGGGTTTTCTCCCAAAAGAGTTTCCTAGGATATATATTTTTTTAATTGTGGTTTATAAGTTTTTATTTCACTGTTCTCTATTTTCCACATAATTATAATTAAAATTTACATGAAATAACACAATAATTTATAGATCCATATATCTAAAGAGATAAACCCTCATAGTGTTGATTTTAGATTTTTAATTATAATCTATCATATTTATAGTGACGTACTGTCCAATGGAATATAAACGATAATTTAATGATCATATTAGTGTCAGAGTAGGTTTCTTTGGGTATATTTTGGATATTTCTAAGGGATCTATACTGGTGAAGCCAAAAGTCATAAAACCCTAGTCATGGTTGACATATTTGTGAATAACCCTTGTGATCCTATAGAGGAGAGGTTTTTGTGGATGGAAGCATAAGTTGCAGATATAAATCGTAATGTGAATCTCCTCATGGTATCATTTACCAATAAGCTCATACTATTTGAAGAATATGGGGGTTCTAACATAGAGGTATGATAAAATGGGGGATTTAAAGATCAGGATGAAACTAAGAAGGAGCCAAGGAAATAACCCAAAAAATATCAACCCACTTCAAGTGTCATGAACCATTTACAATCCTTGTTAAAAATGAAGTGAAGGTCAATATCAAGTTGTATCAAGTTGAGACTAACTCTCTAAATCTAAATCATTGGTTGTAATAATTAGAAGTGTATTTCAGCATTCAACATATTGAGGAAGAGCATAATATTTTATTTGCATGGTTGAAATTAGAGGGCCATGCCCTAACCTAGTGGGAAATCCACAAAAATACATTGAGGTTGGAGGGAGAACCTCTAATGACTAAGTGGAAGGACTTTAAAACCATCATAAATTCACAATTTTATCCTATTAAGTATGTAGAGGACCAGTGGATCCGATGGCACTACTTTAGGCAGAAGCAAGGGAAAAGCGTATAAGAGTACACCACTGAATTTAGAAAGATAACCATAATACTGGGTATCTCCTTAAAGAACCCAAATGTACTCCTCAAGTATCTAGGGGGTCTACACATCCATCTACAGAAGCAAGTGATGATGTTCAAGTCCATATTTGTGAACACAACTTATGTACAAGCATAATACTTGGAGAACATAGGCTTGAAGAAAGGGAAATCAAGTGGATTGAAGCAAAATGAGCACCAAATGATTCTAAGGAGGGGAAGAAGAAGTGTAGAAAGGGAAAATTAAAAAAGATAGTAGCCACAATACACTAGTGTAAATATCCTAACAACCATTACAACAACCTTAACATTGACATTCATACAAAGGAGAAGTGTTAGAAGTACCATCCAAATCTTAACCCGAAAAAAAAAAATAAGGATAATAATAAGAGGAATCCCATGGCTCATGATTCAAGAAACCATGTTTAAGGTATATCGAACATGGATGAGAAGATAGTATGCACATTAGTGTAGAAGGGGGTGAATATGAGTATCCTTCAACAACAGGAAGAGAATTAAAGACTAGTCTCTTCCATATAAAGATACATGTTAATAATACCATTATTGATGCTATGTTTGACTTAAGATTGTAGGAACATTAATGCAGTAGAGATGGTCAAAAAATTGGGACTGGAAGTTTGTATCATCCATGTCCATATCCATTGCGATAGGTAATAAGGATGCATAAGTAAAGGTAACCAAATAGTGCAAGATCATATTTGCTATCAATGTTGATTTTATTGATGAAGAAGAATTAGATGTAGTTTCCTTTGATGTATTCAGGGTGGTGTTTGGAAGTCCCTATATTTACATGTGTTGGACATGGGACCCATCCATGAAAGAAGTTAGAGAAGACTTTGCAGATCAAGGAGCGAAGCGCAAAACATGGAGTCCATTTTGTGTCTTAGGGGCTTTGGGGTGGGTCAAAGCCACTTATTATGTAATAAAATGGGATTATTTTGTGAACGTTGAACTCCGCCCATGGTTTTCAGACCATGGTATTGTAAATGAAAGATCTATATAAGGAGTCTAGATAGAAGTCATAAAGCAAGAAATGATGGAATTAATGAGATGCATTTGGATCTAAGACTGTTTTGAGTCAGAGTCTATGGATTTGGGTTAGAGGAAAGGCTCCTGCAGCTGAGTGCACAAATACCATAGAAAGTCTATAGCTGAATGTGTAGACCCTTGTAGCTGAGTGCGTAGGGTGGAAGTGAATGTATGAGAAGGATCCAAGAATTAATGATAGACTTGTTGAGATAGATATGTGTTTATGTTGATGTGTTTTACTTTACTTGCTGTTGATGAATATCTGTGCTAAGTAAGGGTTTCAATCTATAATTGCATAGCATAGTTATGTTTATGGTTGTTTACCTTGTTGTATGCATGATTAAGTAAGATCACGCAGTCTGGCAGTAAGTTCAAAATATGTGTTGAACAATGCATGTATAACTAATAAATCTATTCTGCAAAGCTCTACCAAGGAAGAAATCCCCAAAGCCACAGTCCATTATCCCTCTGTACGTAGAAACCTGGTTCTAGCATCCCCCTATATTGCCTCGGGTGAGACTTCGGTCTGCGTAAGCAGATCATTGCCGAAAGGGTTGGTAATAGTGGGTTTTGTTGGTTCGTGCAGCCACATTTGAACCTGGGTCTAGGCCCCATCAACCAAATAATTGGTTCTGTTGCCAGGATTGGGATCTGACTGAGGGATAGCTGGATGTGGCATTCGTCTAAGAAATAGATTGAAGATTGGGTAGATCTAAAAGAACTCGAGTTTGATGTGCAAGAAAATAGAAATACGTGCATATCTTCTACACATTGGTTACAAAAGTATATTTATACAGATCAATACAAGATATTTTTCTTGTCATTTTCTAGCGAGATGTATGAGTGGATATCAAGACTAGCTGCCCAGACGAGCCATTTCAATAATAAGCCTACTGCGTTGACTCCAAATCTGATTAAGCTGTTGAAGAAGAGTAATAACGAGATCATGAGAGTTGTTGATTATTGGATCGATAAGATCCTTGGAAGGTTTATTACAAAGTTTGTGATTGATACCTCGGTATCCTATAGTGAAGTAGAGCACAAATTTTTCAAAGGTCTGTGAGGTAAGTACCTAAATTCACTGAAGTTCTGGATTAAAATGCTATTGTGTGAAAAGGGTGTACTACAGATGCGCTCAGATTGATGTTCGGAAAAAGAGAACCTGGTGCTATGTGAAGCGATAAAATATTCAGAACAAGTTGGGGTACTTACGTTGAAACTGAATGTAGTTTGTTATTTGGATCTGAAGGAAGGGAAAGAAACCCCACTACCCCAAGAAGTGCGTTGCTGAGATCTAAAAATCAGCAAATCACTGTAGATATTCCATAACCTTCCACCCGTGTCACCACCCATCGCCTTACTATTCATCTACCTCCACCTCCACCTCCCCCATTCACCATGGCCCAACCACCAAAGATGCATGTATTCAAGGGATTAGATGATCCTGAAAAGTTCTGGTTTGTTACATAGGAAATATGGAGTTCGCATAACATTCTAGATGAAAATATGAAGAAAGCGTAGTTGGTTACAACACTGCAGGATAGAGTGTTGTCCTAGTACATGAAATATACTACGATGAACACAAATTCTACATTGGCCGAGACAAAGACTATGTTGAATGTTGAATTCAAGAAACCAAAGTTGCAGTCCCTGTGTATCACAAAGATTAAATAAATTAAGCAGTTGGGTACTGAGACTGTGTGGGAGGTAGACCAAAGATTTAAGACATTGCTAAGCTAGGCTATCTTCAAGATCCCAGATGAACATCATAAATAATGGTTCATTGATGCACTATTTCCTCACCTTAGATTTTAATTGTCACAACAAAAGATTTCAAACAAGACTGAAAAGCTGGAGATAGCGATGAAGCTTGAAGCTTCACTGATCACCGATACAAGCATAGGGATTCAACATATTCAAACTCAGTTGGCCAGTTTTCATATGGAGCTCCAAAATCTAAAGAAGGGAAAGGAGGTAAGATATGAGATACGGTAGAAGGTTTGGTGTATCAAGTGCAAAGTGGAGGGTCACTATAAAGAGCAGTGCCCTATTTATAAAGACTATTTGTGCACTCAGATGCCGAGTCCATTGAAGCCTAGATCGAGTGTTGGGCCAAGTGTAGGTTCTAATGTATGGTCTAGCATATGTGAAGTTGCAAGCCAAAATTCCACGAAATATTGTCATCTACTACAAAGTAATGTCAGATTGCCGAAGTAGTTATTCTGTGACTGCTACAGTTCAGTAGGACATGATGAACAACATTTTTGAAGCTACGATCTAATGATGCAGCACAATCTTGGTGCATATAGAATGAAAGTACAAGGGTGCGAAGCCCCAGGCTTTCCGACAGTGTGAAGAGGTTTCCAAGGCTAAGGGCATGGATGAGGAGGAGGCGTTGGTCGTAGATGAGGGCAGACCATATGTTACAACTACGGATAGCCTAGACATTTTTCCAGGGATTGTCAGAATCCTACTATGGATTCCTGTAAGAATTGTCAAGAATTTGGTCATGAAATCGAAGATTGTCCAATTTTATTACCTAAAATGTAGGAGAAGTGAAACCAATAGATGGATCAAAACATGCAAATGATGAGGGCTGAACCATGTCAGGAAGATCCAAGCGTTAACATAGTAATGCGAAACGGTGTGCATACTAGAGAGGACTGTGCAGAGGGAGAGAATCCTGTAATGGGGACATGGGTACTGAAGGTTGAAGATAAGAATGATGGGTTTAATGTACATCATGAGAAGGAGAAATTCATGGAAGCAAAGAATAAATTTGTGAATCTTGAAGCTTTGAAATCAACCCGGTAGAGATATCTATTTTTGCTAAAGAATAAGCGTGAGGAGAACACTGAACTGAAGGACATTGATCCGTCTATCTCAACGTCCTTTTTGTAGACGTGCATGAAATTTTTAAGGGATAAGAAGGTCGTAGAAGGGTTACAGGAGCTGATAGATAATCATGCTGGCAAGGCACAACCAGGAGTGGAGAAGTGCGCAATAAATAAAGTGTACCAAAATAATAAGAGAACCGACCAGGAGATGTAGTTCATTGCACAAATCAAATATTATGAGATGGATCAAGTCATTCTCAATCTGGGATCAGAGACCAATGTTCTGATGAAACATACATGGGAGTAGATGGGAAGACTGAAGCTGCAATGGTCACCAATTCAACTGAGGATGAAAAATCAGCAGAAGATAATTCCTATGGGACGAGTGTAGGGAATCAACGTAGATATTGATGGAGCAAGAGTGTTGGTTGACTTCAAAGTTATTGGGATAATTGATGAAAGCAATCCTTATCCTTTGTTTCTTGGATTTGATTGGGCTTATGACATGGATGCTATAATCAATCTGAAGAATAGGAAAATGATGATATTTGAAAAGAATGGTACCCGAGTTGTTGCACCATTATATCCTTCCGAAGGTGCGTGATATACAAAGCCTGTCAAACATGAGTATGGGGATGCTGAGATTGATCAAATATATAAGCTTACTGCGTAGGATGAAGACTGAATTAATCCCACTATGGATGGAAGAATAAGTTGGGAACATGATATTTCATGCGATTCAGATTCCGATGAAGAGATGGAGCATTGGTAGGATCGCTTGCATGAAGTAACTACTAAGCGATGTAACATTGCTACCAAATCTCTACGTTGTGTCAGATCGGAAGTGTGTGACTTGCATTTTTATGATGGAACAGGGAATGTTGTATTATTTCTGGAATAATTTGAGAAAAATGTGCCTAAGGTTCAGAGATACGAAGCTTGGGAATTCGCATTGAGGTCCACCCCAGCCCGATGGTGGGGCGCACACAGAGAGAGTTTAGGAGGATGGAAGGAGTTATGCAAATTGATAAAGCTGAGGTTTTGTCATGTTGACACGAAGATCGTAGAGAAGTCTGATGGTTAGAAATATCCTCGTGAGCACTTATCTGGTTGGACTTCAACTTGGAGTCCAGAACCTCAACCAGAGTGGGTACACATGTTCTTTCATTCCTTGGATATGATACCTTAGTAGTGGTATCTTGAAACATAGTTGCACCATGTAAATACAGATTGGGATGAGATGATGGAAGGATTCTTGTTAACTTATAGCTTCGATAATGGTTGGGATTGTATTAATGAGGCTATTCAAGAAGTTAAGGATCCAAGGACATTGGTACAACCTGATTGGGTTGCATAGTTGGAACAAGCTCATGAATGTTACAATTTGGCCACATATAAAGGTAAGGAGGATTCACACGATGTTAATAGTCCTGAGTCATAAGGACAACACAAGGTTGTAGGGCCTGAGGTAGCAATGTCGGATGTAGCACAACTTGTCAGGACTCAACAAGTCAACATAGGCTCAGAGGCAAAGCCCAAATTTGCGAATATTTCGGACTATTAAGATGATGACACAGTAAGCAAGGTCACTAAACTGATGCATGAATAACAAGACCTATTCCCAATGAAGTTCTCATAATTTAAAGGAATTGTGGGTGATATAAGAGTTATGTACATCACTTTGAAGCCTGATGCGAAGCCGATCAAGCAACACCCATATCGGCTAAACCCAAAGTATAAGGAGAAAGTGAAGGAAGAACTCAATCTAATGCTTAGTGCTGGCATCATTGAACCAACCGAGGAGTCTGAGTGGGTTAGATCTATGGTGGTCCAAGAAACTAATACCTAGGGTGAGATAAGGGTTTTTATTGATCACTGCAAGCTGAATAATGCATGTGTCCATGATCTACTTCTGACACCATTCATAGAAATTTTTTGGAGAATGTTGGCAGACAGGAAGCCTACTCATTTACTGATGGATTCTCAGGGTACCATCAGATCAGGATTGTGCTGAAAGATAGGAGCAGTACCCTACTGAGTGGGGGTCCTTTTAGTACACTGTCATGTCATTTAGTTTAAAGAACATGCCAACTATATTTTCCAGAGTTGTTGTCGCAACTTTCAAAGAATATATCCACAAGTTCCTGGAATTATATTTCAAAGAATGGACAGTATTTGGCCTGTTAAAGAATCATGTCTCTAGTCTACGCTTGATTCTAGATATCTGGAAAAAGTATTAGATCTCCTTAAACCTAAAAAATTGCATTTTCTGCGTACCATATGGTATTTTTTTGGGACATATTGTGTGCAAACATGGATTGATGGTAGACCCTACAAAGATTTTCATGATTATCAATTTGGAACCCCCAAAAAGTGTAAAGAAACTACGCACGACACTGGGACATACATGATATTACAGGAAGTTAATTAAGGCGTACCCGCAAATCATTGCTACAATGGAGAAATGATTAAAGAAGGATTTCATGTTCTGTTGGGATGAAGATTGTCAAAAGAGCCTTGATGTACTGAAAGAAAAGATGGTGACTGAGCCTATTCTCATCTTGCCATATTGGAAGAAGGAATTTCATGTAAACATCGATGTTTCTTGCATAGCTTTCAGAGATGTTTTAGCACAACCTGGGGAAGGAGATATTGATCACCATGTATCTTTTGAAAGTAGGAAGTTATCTAAGGTGGAGATGAACTACTCCACCACAAAGCATGAAGGGTTGGAAATGGTCACATGCACTGTAAAAATTTAGACACTATCTATTGGGTGCACACTTCAAAATGTTCACGGATCATTCTACTTTGAAGTACCTGGTCAACAAGCCTGTGTTGGGGGGAGGGGGATATTTCCCGATGGTTATTTTTGTTCCAAGAGTATGATTTCAAATTAATTGTGAAGCCAGGACATTTATATGCTGGACCAGATCATCTGTCCAGTATCGAGAGATGAGAGGAACTGAAAAATCTTGAGGAAGGATTACCTGATGCGCAGTTGTTCGCTATCAACGTTACAGATGAAAATTTCGAGCTGGTCATAAGGGTGGTGAATTTTACTCTAATTGCTGTACATATGTATAAAATGGGGGTTGATTAGATTATGCAAAGATATGTTCCTGAGCATGAACGACACAACATACTGGTTAAAGCACATGGCAGAGTGGATGGAGGTCACTATGCAGGAAAATATACTGCGCATAAGATTCTGCAAGCTAGATTATGGTGGCCTACGGTATATAAATATTCGAAGGAGTATTGTAGCTCATGTGATGTTTTCCAGAGGATTGGAAGACCGTCGCGAAGAGATGAAATGGCACTGCACCCCTAGTTTACATTGCAAGCTTTCGATAAGTGGGAAATTGACTTTGTGGGACCAATTGATCTGCCAGGCAAGAAAACATATGCGCGATACAATATTACTGTGACCGATTACCTCACGCGGTGGGTTGAGGTGCAACCAATAAATAATTGTACTACAAACACATCGACAAAGTTGATTTTTGAGCATATTGTGTCACGGTTTGGATGTCTGAAAATCCTAATGAGCAATAGGTGTATGCATTTTATGAATAACATTATTGGAGTCTTGACTGAATAATTCTAATTGGGTCACCAAAAGAGCACGCCATATCATCCCCAGGAGAATGGCACAGTTGAAGCCTTAAACGAAATACTAGAGAATGCGGTGACAGAGGTGTGCAACGTTAATAGAAATGACTGGGATTTGTGCATTCCTGCGGTTTTATGGGCCTACAAAACTACTTGTAAGAAGCTGACAAGTCAGACCCCATTTCGATTATTGTATGGATAGGAAGAAGTGATGCCGATGGAGTACATTGTACCTAGTATTCACATCGCAATAGTGATGAATATGGTAGAGAACGACATTATGGATGTTATGAAACCAAGTCCCAAAATAGAATAAAAGAGAGATCAACGCCCTAGAAATAAGCCACTTCGAGGGGGAAACCTCCTTTACATTACATAAATGAATAATTATTGGATGATACAAATGACAAAACCTCCTTTCTATATATAGGAGTCCATGGGGTCACAATATAATCCTTGCCGACCTAACAATAATAATGTAAGGGCACAAAAATAACAATAGTGGGCTTTTATGGGGCACAATAATAACAATATGGGGACAACAGGGGTACAACAATAACAATAAGGGGGATACATTAACAACAATAAGGGGCTACACTAGTAATATAGGGACCTAACATGCCCCTTTATTTCTGAAAAGTGTTTTCCTCAACACTTGAGTAGCTTTAGATACTTTTGTATAAAATTCTCATCCTCCCATGTGGAATCTTCAGTGGGTAAGTTCTTCCACTTGATGAGATACTCTGAAATTGATCAATTTTGTAGCTGTCGAGTTCTTGTTTCCGTGACTGCTTCAGGATCCAATATGATTTTTACTTCCTCATCAAGTTCTAGTAACATGGTTTGAACTATAAATTTTTTACCTATAACCTTCTGTAAGCATGAAACATGGAAAACTGGGTGCACTCGAGAAGAAGCAAGACATTGCAATTTTTATGCCATAGTACCAATCTGTTGCAACACCTTGTAAGGACCATAGTACTTTGGTGATAATTTATTATCCTTCTTAGATTCCTTGAGGGACATTTGTTTGTATGGTTGTAGCCGTAAAAACACCCAGTATCCCACATCAAAACTTCTCTCGCTATGATGTTGATTTTCCTGTTGTTTCATTCGATTTTGTGCCAAATTTAGGTTATGATTTAAGAGTTGGAGAACTTGTTGCTGATGCTCAATGTGATATCACACTAATTAAACATTAGAATTTTCTCTTAAAGATGATGTGATGGGCGATGGCTGATATCCATAAAGTGCCATAAATGGGGTCATTTTTTCTTCAATATGGAAGGAAGTGTTATACCACCATTCAACCACAGGTAACCACTTGACCCATTATGTTTGTTTATTAGATAAAAAACAAAAAAATATATCCTTCAAAACATATGTTCACTATATTAGTTTTCCCATCGGATTTAGGATGATAAGATGAGCTATGAGCTAGTTGAGTACCCAAAGAAGAAAATAATTTCATGCAAAAATTTCTAGTGAAAATGGGATCTCTGTCTCTTACAATAATCTTTGGGTTTCCATGTAGCTTTTTGAAATGTTTCCATAAATGCAGTAGAAAATGTACTTTCTTTAAATGGATGAGATAATGCACAAAATTCTACATACTTGGTAAGTATATCAACTACCACCATGATGAAACTCTTTACTTCGGACTTAGGTAAACTTGTGATAAAACCCATTGAAACCTTCTCCCAACGTTGAATTGGAATGGATAAAGGTTATAGAAGACTTGGGTTCTTAGTTGTCTCAACTTTATTTTGCTGGAAAACCAAACATTCCACCACAAAATTTTGAATATTAGATTTAAGGCCATCCCAAAAAAATCTTTCTTCACCCTGTGGTAAGTTTCTAAAAATATCGACTGTCCTTCTAAGGGAGACGTGTGCAATTCTAAAAGAATATTTTGTTTTAGTTGGGAATTCTTACAAAGATATAAGCGATATTTGTACCATAAGGAATCATTTTTCTAACTAAATGTATTAGATGTACTAGGATCTTGTTGAAAATTTTGAATGAGTGTTGATACTTATTCATCATTCTTCCATTCCTCCCTTGCTTCAATTATCCAATCTGGTTGGATAATAGAAATGGCACAAAGAAATGGTTCCACCTCCTCATCCTTTCCTGAGAGTACATCTGCAACAACATTTAGCTTCCCTTTTTTGTAGATGATTTCAAAGTCATAACCCAACATCTTTGTGACCCATTTTTTTTTCTCTTCTGAATATATTCTATGTTCCAAAAGTATTTAAGACTATTATGATCAGCTTTTACCTTGAAGTGTCTTCCCATTAGGTAAGGTCGCCATTTATTTAGTGCATGTAGTATTGCTAACATTTCCTTCTCATAAATAGCTTTATGTAAATACTTTCCTTTGATTGGGCGAATTTCAAAAGCAACTGGTCTTCCTTCTTGCATTAAAAAAACACCAATTCCATTTCTAGAGGCATCACATTCCACAATAAAGGTTATTGTGAAGTCTAGCGTAGCTAAGACCGGTGCTAGGCACATTGCCTTTTTAAGATGTTCAAAGGCATTATTTTCTTTAGGAGTCCATGAAAATGCATCTTTCTTCAATAATATTGTTATAGGTGCCACTATTCTCCCATAATTCATAAAAAAATTGCGATAATACCTTGTTAACCCGAGAAATCCCCGCAACTACTTTATGGTTGTGGGGACTTTCCATTGCTTAATGGCTTTAATTTTGTTAGGGTCTACCTTAACACCCTCCTGAGATACAATATGACCCAGATATTCCACCTCTTGTACTCCAAAGAAACATTTGGAGGTTTTTGCATATAATTGTTTCTCCTCCAATAGTTTGAGCACCTTGTCAACATGTTGAACATGATCCTTCCAAGACCTGCTATAGATTAGTATATCATAAAAAAATACTAACAAAAATTTTCTAAGGAAGGGCTTGAAAATGTAATTCATCAAACCTTGAAAATGTAGAAGGTGCATTGGTAAGGCCAAAAGACATGACCAAAAATTCATAATGACCCTCATGAGTTCAAAATGCTGTTTTTAGAATATATTTAGTCTTCATTATAATTTGATGATATCCGGAACGTAGATCCAGGTTGGTAAAATAAATTTCTCCATGTAATTCATCCAATAATTCATCTATCACAGGAATGGGAAATTTATCTTTAATAGTGAGCTTATTTAGCTCCCTATAATCCAGACACATGCGCCACGATCCATCCTTCTTATGCACCAATACTACTAGAGCAGATAAATAACTTTGACTAAGTTGAATTATACCAACCTCTAACAATTCTACAATCATACATTAAATTTCACTCTTTTGGACATAAGGAAATATTTAAGGCCTTATGTTTGGAGGAACACTTCCTGGAATCAAATGAATAGCATGATCATGATCACGAATAGGTGGGATTCCTTTGGAAGTTTCAAACACCTTGGAATGAATGTCTAAGAATTTTTGGAGACATAGATAAATAGATGATTTTTATGTTGGAACTTCTAGTAAGCGTAATTGTGCAATTACACCTTGTTGTTCTTTCTTCAAAATATTTTTCATGACATTAGAGCTTATTATCTTTCCTGGCTTCTTGTGATACCATGTAATTCAACTTCCTTTCCTTCTAAAAATAATTTCAAGAAAATTTCTTGAAAATTAAAAGCTACCATCCCTGAATATTGTAACCATTGTACTCCTAATACAACATCAACACCTCACATTGGAATGGAAAGCATTGGAATATTCAATACATATTCCCCCATGATTAGCTTGATATTATGGCATTTTCTAGAGCAATTTATAGTTCCCCCATTTGCAACCATCACTTGACACTATGGTGCTAGGTATAGGAAGCAATTCAATTCCTTGGATACCTTACAATGAATAAAATTATGGGTACTACTTGAATCAATCAATAATATTACATTTTTCTTCTTGATATGTCCTTCTATCTTGAGAGTTTTAGGAGTGGTAATTCCCACCAATGCATTATAGGATATGGTCGGACTCATTTCTTCTTTCTCTAGGGTTGGTTCCTGATGTATATCCTCTTCTTTTGAATTTTCTTGTTCATTTTATTCCTCCTATTCACAATCTATGTAAAATAATTTCTTCTGAGGACACTTATGACCTTTAGTGTATTTTCTATCACAACTGTAGCAAATCCCGTTTGCTAGTTTTTCTTCCAATTGTTGTGGTTTCAACCTTGTAGGATGTGGAAGTCTAGGAGTAGAAACAATTCCATCTATATAAATGTGAGTGGTAGGCTTCCTTGTCGCCATAATTTTTCTTTAAATTTTTCTTGCCAACCTGAGTGCCTTCTCCATTGAATCAGGTTCCCAAAGGTGAACCTCATGTTGGATGTTATCCTTTAAAGTCCCTATGAAGACATCAGTCCTGTGTTCCTCTGGAATATCCATTACCCTTATATTCAAATTTTGGAAGTCCTCAATGTGCTCCACCATTGAACCCATTTGTTTGTGATTTATCAATTTGATAAAGAAGGTGTTGCCCTTTGTATCCTCATAATGTGCTATCATTTCCTCCGTAAAAATTGACCAAGTGACCATTTTTTTACGAGAGAAAAACCATCGATACCATACAAATGTATTTTTTTCTAAATACAAAGTTGCAATACATACCTTTTGTGTGTTTTTCACACGATGGAGACCAAAATATTGCTCCATCTATAGTATCCATGTTACGGGATCCTTTCCATCAAACTTCCTCATATCGATCTTTAGAATATGGTGGGTCTTCAATCCAACATTAGAGATTATGAAATCACGATTAGCATTTATTTTTTTATCATGATGAGTTTCCTCTACTAGCTTTTCACCATTAGGAATAATTTCTTCTATCAACTTTTTCAAACTTTCCTTCAAACCTTCCATGTCTTCTTCATGTCTTCCATGTTAGCTTCCATGTAATCCACCTTATATTCAATGCAATCCATCTTATCTTCTATTCCATTCTTCAAACCATCCATCTTAGATTCCACATCTTTCTTCAAACCATCCATCTTAGCTTCCACACCTTTCTTCAAAACTTCCATTTCATTTTTTGTTACTCTTTGTGAGAGCGAAAGTTGTTGCACTTGTTCTTGTAATTTTGATATATCATGTTGCACTTCTTCCTCTTCATGAGTCATAGTAGAGCCTTCTAAGGGATTAATGGGTGTTGAATTTTTTTTGGGGAATTTCAAAACCCAGTACTGATATCTATGCTTCAATATATCTTTGGAATCACTTCAAACTGATTTTTCAAACAATACTTATGCAATTTGAAAACAAAATTCACACCTTTTTCTTGATTTTGAGGAGCACACTATTGAAACTGACGTATCTATGTAATTTCAGATCCCAGTGATTTTATCTTTAGTCCATTAGTAGCCCTATGAATCTTCTTTCCAATTCCATAGGTCTAACCTGATTTGGATTCCACAAGACAAAGTTATGTCCAATCTCCCACAATGACCTAATTATGGACTGGTTCAGTAGAGCGAACTTGTACGACGTGCCACGTGTCACTGTTTCCTCCTTTGGCTTTGAAATCGACACACAGGAAACTATATTCGTGTTCTTTTGGTCACTTTTTATAGAATTCCAATTTTATGCTCAGAGAGAGAGTTATGAATATTTTCCCAAGGTCACCTCTTCGAGATGAAATTTGGGATCCTACAAAAACCATAACTTCCACAGCTCATATCTCTGAAAGTATTGCAAACCAAGATCAAAAATTTATATAAAAAGTTCCTCAGGATTTCTTTGCAAATGGGTTTTTTTTCTAGCTTCTGAACCTTCGTAGAAAAAAATTTATAGTGAAAATTCCACGATGACCTGTTGGAAGCAACAGAACCCTACAATCTAAACCTTTGATACCAAATGTTCTGAAACCAACTCCTAAAATAGAAGAAAAGAGAGATCAACACCTTAGAAATCAGCCACTTCTAGAGGGAAATCTCATTTACATTACATAAATGAACAATTCTTGGATGATACAAATGAAAAAACCTCCTTTCCATATATAGGAGTCTAACCTAACAATAATAATGTAAGGGCACAAAAATAGCAATAGTGGGCTTTTATGGGGCACAATAATAACAATATGGGAACAACAGAGGTACAAAAATAAAAATAAGGGGGCTACACAAACAAAAATAAGGGACTACACTAGTAATATAGGGACCTACTAATGGAGCAGATATTGGCGCAACTACTCGAGTTGGAAGAGGATCGGTTCATCATTGGGTTTCATCAACAGGTTCAGAAGAAGAGGGAGAAGGCTTGACATGACTGAAATATTAAAAAAAAGACATTCAAGGACGAATACCTAGTTATTTTATATGACAAGAAGTTTTCGAAGTTCCCGGGAAAGCTGCAAATGCACTGGTTGGGTTCTTACATCGTCAGCAATGTGTCAGAGGGAGGCGCAGTTCAGTTCATGAAGATGAATGGAGAATTATTCCCTGGTTGTATTAATGGAAGCCAACTGAAGTTTTACAAATATGATTCTATCCCTAGAAGTTCACAATGCCTATATGGCTGGTCTAGAGTCTTAATGCGCCTCACAATTGATAGAGAGAATAAGACTATAAATGAGTTGCAGGCACATGTGAGTGTGAGTCAAGCAAGCAGGCTTTAGGAGAGCATGACTCAAGCGAGCGAGGTCTAAGAATTTGGAATGAAAGCAGTGCACCGAAGAGGTTCCACCATTGAAGTATTCCTTGTGTGACATCAAAGCAAAGCTCGATGGCACACCAACATTGTGACTCGAGACGAATCACAATTTTATGTTGGGGGATTGTTGGACATGAGGCTCCTCGATGAAAGAAGTTAGAGAAGAATTCACAGATCAAGGAGCAGAGTGCACAATGGGGAGTCCATTTTGAGTCTTAGGGGCTTTGGGGTGGGTAAAATCCCCTTATTATGTAATGAAATGGGATTATTTTAAGAACGTTGAACTCCGCCCATGGTTTTTAGACCATGGTATTGTAAATGAAAAATATATATAAGGAGTCTAGATAGAAATCATAACAAGAAATGATATAATTGATGAGATGAATTTGGATGGAAGACTGTTTTGAGTTAGTGGAAACTCTCCTACAGCTGAGTGCACAGAGACCTTAGGAAGTCTGCAATCGAGAGATCCCTGCAGCTGAGTGCGTAGGGTGGAAGTAAATGTATGAGAAGGATATGAGCATTAATGAAAGACCCTTTGAGATAGATCAATGTTTCTATTGATGTGTTTTACTTTACTTGATTTTTATGAATATATGTGCTAAGTAAGGATTTCAATCTGTAATTTCATAACATAGTTCTATTTATGGTTTTTACCTTGTTTTATGCATGATTAAGTAAGATCACACAATATTCTAGCAAGTTCAACATATGTGTTGAACAACACTTGTATAATTAATAGATCTGTTATGTGAAGCTCCACCAAGGAACAAAATCCCTAAAGCCACAATCCACTATCCCTCTGGATGCAGAAACCTAGTTCTAGCATCCCCCTATATTGCCTTGGGTGAGACTTCGGTCTGCGCAAGCAGATTGTTGTCGAAATGTCCAATAATAGTGGGTTTTGTTGGTTTGCGCAACCACATTTGAGCCTAGGTCTAGGCCCCATCAACCCATCAATATGTGGGATGTAATATTAATGCAGAGAGTCAACCCATCATCAAGGATGGAAAATCACTCACAATCAAAGCACACAAATGCAAGTTGAAAATGTCACTAGTAAGTACCAACGAAGCCAAGAAACCGATTAGTTCTAGAAAGAAGTATGTTTTACTATTTTTTATGAGAAAATAAATTTATAGAAGAGTGAATGATAACAAAGGAATTGTTGGAGTAAAATACTAGGAAAAAGAAAAAACAACTAGAAGAGTTGATATAAACACAAAAGGATGTATTCTAGGAGCCTAAAGGTCTACCACCAAAGAGGGAAGTGGAGCATAAGATCCAAATATTACTAGACTCCCCATTTCCAAACAGTGGTTTGTACACAAAATCTATTATTGAAGCAAGTAAAGTGAATAAAAAATCGTAGAAGCTATTGGAATATGGTGTCATTCATCTGAGTACATCACCATGTGGGTCACCCATCATTATTATGAAAAAAAGGATAGGATTTGGAAAATGAGTATATATTATAGGGTGTTGAACAAAATTTCGCTTAAGAATAAGGTACCCTTTGCCCAGAATAGATGACCTCTTCGATCAATTGCAACAAGTGAAATACTTCACCAAGCTAGAATTAAAGTCTTCATATCACTAGGTTCCAGTTAGAGAAGAAGATACCCAGAAGAATTCCTTCAAAACCAGGCAAGGTTTGCATGAGTGGTTAGTCATGCCATTTGGAGTGTGCAATTCACTAGCTACATTTATGAGGTTAAAGAAAGATATATTGTGCCCTTCTATAGATTTATCTTTTATTATCTATTTGGATGATATCATGGTATACATTTCTACCTGGGAGGAGAACATATCACATTTGATGCAGGTGCTAGAGACATTAAAGAAGCACCAACTGCTAGAAAATCTCAAGAAGTTTGAGTTTGCAAAACAATATTTAGTGTATTTGGGTTACGTGATAGGTGGAGGAGAGCTTAAAATAGATCTTTCCAAGATGCAGGCCATCATTAAATGGAAGGTTCCTGTTAATGTTTATGAGGTTAAGAGTTTCATTGGGGAAGCACAATACCCGAGGAAATTCATAGCCTATTTTTCAGTGGTGTAAAAGCCACTCCACCTTATAACAACAAGTGGCAAGAGTTTCCAATGGGGAAAAGGTCAACAAAAGGCCTTTGATGAGCTGAAGAAGAAGACCAATTAAGAACCAAATTTAGAATTACCAAACTTGTAGTAGCCCTTTAAATTGAGATAGATGCTAGTGGTTGTGTTATGGGAGTGGTCTCGATATAGGGAGAAAGCCATGTATGTTACCATTGTGAATTATTTCATGGGGTAGTTCTTAACTACCTACCTATGACAAGGAGCTCTATGCCTTGGTGCATACTATAAAGAAGTGGAAGACTATCTGATGGGAAAGGAGACAATAATACACACATATCACCAAATAATAGAGTACCTGTAAGCCCAGAAAAAGCTACAACAAACCAATAATATTTACAAGTGGATGGGGTTTCTACAACCATTTCATTTATTGATCAAGTAGAAGGGAAAAACAAACAAGTTGGTAAACATGCTTTGAAGGTTTCCCACATCAAAGATCACAACTTTGGGAACTTTTATTTACATGTAACCATTCACTCATGATTCTTATAGAGAGCATATTAAGAGGACGAGGAATTCAAAGAGGTATTTCAGTAGTTGCAAATCCAAAGTCATGTGCATGATGGTGACAACGCCATTGACTAAGATCTTTGAGATGGGTTACTCTACATGCTAGATAATTTATGTGTTCATTAAGGTGAGAAATTGTAGTTTATTAGATAGGCTCACACCTCCAAGTTTATAGGGAACTTTTGATCCTAGTAGATTTCGATGCCACCCACCTATTCCACTAGCTCACAACACAACTTTCTATTTTGACTGTTTTTATACAGGTTTTTGGTCCTAGACTTATGGAGTCATTTTGAGGCCATAAAAAATGTTTTTTTGGGGATTTAAATTTAAAAATGTACTTCTTGGTTATACATTTCCAACGGGTTACCGATTGCCCCCCAAAAAATATTGTATGTGAAAGTTACGACCCCAAGAAGTTGACGTTCCAACTTACTCTATTGGGGTCCACAAGCCTTTTGGCATTTCATCTCCTAGGATTAGGTTTTTCGATGTTTAGGGTTTTATAATTGATTATTTGAGATAGAATTTCCCTAAAGCCTCATTGTATCACATCTTTTCCAAGGTGAGTATCCATCACATCTCTTCTCGGAGACAAGCTACCACCATCTGATCTAGTTTGTTTTAATCTGAATTTTTGTAGTTTCAAAACCTTCCATTTATTAATTGAAGTCAATTTTCACTGTACCTCTATATTTCTAGTTATAATTATGTATTTAATTTTTCCCCCTTCATAAATTTAGATCAATAACATCACAACAATGTGCTCTTTATATGTTTTTATGTGCATTTCCCCAATGAGATTGGGGTATAAGGAGTTGGGACTTGAACTAATTATGCCCTTGGAAGACCATCCTCACCAATCTAGATGATCTCGCATTATCGAAGAAAATAAATACACAAGAGCATGATATCTTATTAAATTGTTGCTCAAGGAAGCCCTTGGGCAGAAAAATAACAAGATGATGGATAATTTTTCATAGATCCTTCAACTAATGCCAATAGGTGATTTATATTTATCAAGTGGCCACTTCAGAGGCACTTCCACCTTCAACGTACAATTTTATTTTCATATTCCTATATTTGAAAGCTAGATAAATGTGGATGCTCTATACAAATGGTTAAATTTTATAAAATGGTATTTTTCGGTCCAAAATTTTTCCGATAGAGAAAATATTACCTTTGCATGTCTTAAGGATGCCCCGATGTCAGGGATTGGTGGGAAAATTACCATGCGTAAAAGGCCACAGAGGAATTTGGATTATTTTCAATTGGACCCATTTCAAATTATTTTAGGGATGTTGTTTACGAACAATATTACCACGTTGGAAGCTACAAATACCAGTACATGAGACGAACCACACTACGACAGGAGTGTGACCAAGCAATGATAGAGTTCACAAATGTATTTCATACCTTATACACCAATATGGTTATCAAAGAATATGAGTGACATATGGTTATCAAGTATCATGGTTTTATACATAGATACATCCAAACATAAATGGAGTTCCTAGACACCCGCTCATTCAATGCAACATACCGATATGTTGCGAAAATAGAGAAATTTTTTAAACAAAAGAAACAAGATTTTGGATCTATGAATCCCTCATAGTAGAAGTAGGGCATTCCCAAAATTGAAAAACAAAGGATAGATACAGGGTGGGCCACCCCAGGAAACCCATCTAAGTTTTAAATAAATAATGGTAATGGGAAGATGAAGTAAGACACAAGAAAGTGGTCTGAGTTCCACAAGAGATCCCATAACACTAATGAATGTCACACAAGGAAATCATTGGTGGGTAAAATAAAATCCTCAAAGTCAAACATATGATCCAACTCTGAAACAAAATAGGATAAGAGAAAATAGATCATTGATGCAAAACCTAGTGCCACCTTTGTCACCACCAGGGTCCAATAAAATGAACCCAAATATCTAGAGGAAGGTGAGTGACTCTTTCACTCATAGATGTGACTAAAGGGTGCTCCAATGCATTTTATTATCAATAGAAGGTGTGAAAATATCCTTATCTTAGTAAAGGTCATTAAGTAGTAGGGCTCACCGATAACATGACACCCACAACCATACACCATCGGGTGGTTCCACCAAGGGTTAGATCTTCGCGTCAGCTAACCATGTCGATTGCCTTATCACATCAAGCCATTCAAGGATGAGGTATTGTGTAATATTACTCCATTTAATTTTCTGTTGTTCTTCTAGGCCAATCATACTTGTGTAACCATCATGTTTTATATGAGTCTAGACCTAATAGTGTGATTATTAATTTGGGAAGAAAAATATATAGGATACTGAAGGTAGTGCCACCCACTGCCATTTTTTTGATCTCTGCTAAACAATGCAGTAAGGTCAACTCCCAGACCGGGAAATTTGTCTACTTCCTGATTTTATCTCATATTAAGGAGAATATTGTGGCCACATCGATGGTTTCCACACAATTCTCCTCCACGCAACAGAGGCAAGTCAACAAGGTTGTGGAAGAATACAAAGGAATATTCTCCTCACCCATCACTACAAGGAAAAGACCCTCTAGCAGAGGTTATAAAGGAGGTTTTTAGTGTTATAAAATTGGATAAAGTTGTCAAAAAAACATTTTCTACAACATCCATTTTTGGTAGTAGAGGTTTTGATGAAGATTTTAATGGAACTTCAACACAAATAAAAAAACTGGGCAGCCGTAGGTTTTTACATATGTTTTTCTCATCGGTGCGTGCATCATGTGTGAATGCACCAGTGCGTTTTAACCTATACGCACTAGGACTGTAAACATACCAAGCACCGGGATGGAAAACAAATTTTGGAAGCCTCGGGGCATTTAGCAACGTCCTGGTGTGTGTCACCCACAAATACGCACCAGGCCGATAGAAGGTGCATGCACCAATGCTGTTAAGGTGTGAAAACACACCATATCGTTAAGGTGTTAAAACCCATTGAGATGTTAAGTTATAAAAACACACTGACATGTTAAAGGAAAACCATACCAGTGCATGCAACACCTATCCGCCCGGGACGTAGTCATTGATAAAGCGCACCGAGTGTTCTAATTGGTATTGGTATTTTGTGCAGTGCTCATAGGTCATAGAAACTCACCGGTGCGCAGTATCATAAAAACGCACCAGTGAAAAATATCATACACACACACCAGTATTCATTTTCTATTTTTTAGAAACAACGACTGGTGATAGTGCAATTATTGTGATTTTTAAAAATTCATTATTTATCAAAAGTTGACACATATCTTATAACAATATTCATATCAACTGAATTTTTCTTAGTGCATTTGAATGTGATGTTTGGATGAATTTTTTATATCATATCATCAGATTTTGCATCTCTTCATTATAATATTTAATCATCCATATATTTAATCAATGGTGTAACATTTAACAATGACAATGGAAAACACAATAGAATAAATTAAAACTTATTTTATTATATATATATATATATATATATATATATAAGACACTCTTGGTCATACAAAATGGGACAATTATTGGTATCCATTTACCTTTCAATTGGGACACTATGTCCATTACATTAAGCAAAATGTATGATTTCACAGACAAAAATTTAAAAAAATTACAACGCCTTGCTTTGATATCCAAACATATTGATTATCATTCTTTGCTGGAACTGTTGTCACTACTCGAGCTACTTCCATGACTTGGCTTATTTGGAGGAATGTTTTCTTCATTGTGTTGATTATTTTCTTTTTCTCCAAGTTCCATCTACAAGCATAAAAATAAAGTGTAATGAGTGTATATACATTGGTGAGAATAATGAAAATTGTAATATTAAATAATATATGTCACTTTAAATCGAAAATAAATGTACCATAGCAATAATTGACTCGTGAACTATACACATTATTTCAAAATCAAATTTCATGCCATATTTCAAACATTCATTTGTTGGCGCAGTTCCATACTTTGTTTTCTGCAAGTTTTAAACCCCATAACAAATCATTGATTTAATATAAATATTTTTTTGTTCTATTAATTATAGATGGAGCTAAGTAAAACAAGATAGATACTTACAAATTCCACAATTAATTTATGATATGCCAACATATACTGACAACCCATATATAACCCAAAGTCAATCAACTCTTTTGATGGTTCTTCTTTGTATGTTAGCACCTCTTTGAAGACATTCAATGATGATTGCTGTAAAACAACTTAAAATATACAAAAATGAAATCTAGTTAAGTTGTTATAAGGAAGTAACAATTACTCACAAACATATATATCAACCATTTTCTTCCTTGTCTTCCTGTTTTGTGTGCTAAATGGGTTCCATTTTCTTTTATTTTATTTAAGAAAATGCTTGAAAATTAATATTTAATGCTAAACTATTTATTTATTATACCTAATCGAAAAATTTAATGATTACATATTACATTTGAAGAACGTTGTTGTTGAGATGGCTCCTTGTGCGATGCAATTATGTCAATTTATTTAACCATCTCCTTGTACACCTTTTTGGACATTCCTACTGGCATATTTAGGATATCAACTCGTTTAGCCTTTGAGATTTTCATAATCTTCCTGAAAAAGTAACATGAGAATAAACTATTTAGTTTTTATATTGATATATGCAAACTAAATATAACAAAAGTGATATTTATAAATGATTGCTTTGTAGTAATATATACATATAATTCTAGAATTTTTTTTAAAGGAATATTACTTTTTCAATCATTATTTTTTTATTTATTTATGTTTTTGTTATTAGAAGTCTGACATGTCTCCTTGACCAATTCTCTGGAAAATTTTCCTGTAGTTATAATTTATTTGGTTCTTGGAATCATTGGATTTATTTTTGTATTGTAATTGTAAAGAACGTCTATACATTCGTTCCACTAGATCTCTCAAAATTTTGTAAAAGTTTTTTCCCCTTTCGTTAACCTCTAGCACCACTCCAGATGAGCTAAGGAGCAATTCATTTTCATTTGCATGTTCTATTTTTTTATTTTCTTAGAACAACATTCTTTTTCTTCTGTTGGTCCCTGTACAAAATTAAACATATATGAATTAATAGATTATTTGAGACATGTTATCTAATACTTTTAAGTATATTAATAATGAAAATTCAAAAACGAAACTCATATTGGATTGATAGGATTTTTTCATTCACCCGATTCATCCTTTTGCAATTTTTCCATCAAGATTTTACGCTCTTCTGGTCTTAGATCAGAAAGAATCTTATCGAGCTTCTTCATTTTGTGGCTCTGTGTGATACACACTAAACAATACATATTAATTAAACTTACATATAGTTCAAAAATAATAATTTTTGTAAAGAATTTACAAAAAACTTGCCTTTTTTTCTTTTCATGATGTGCTATCAGTATTTTTGTTACTTGAACTCTTGTCAGCCATTTCTTTATCAATATAAAACTTTTACCATTTATTAATATATTTTATAAATAAATCACATATTTTTAAAGTAAAAAAAAATCAAGAAAACGGTGCGTCTATCTAAATTAGACGTCCAATGCGACTTTCACAACTTACGCACCAAAAACGGTGTGCTAGGTTCTTATAAACGCACCGCCAATATAGTAGAAACATCGTATGGTAATCTTTGTCAATAGAGATCCGGTGTGTTATATTAATACCGGAGCACTGATTAACATAAACATAAATTAATAAAAAACTATTTTTATCAAAAAATGTTCTTTTTTTCAATACACGCCCGGTGTACTATACTACAATTGCGCACTAGTTCGTTATTTTAAACAATGCACACCGATTGACAAAAACTATTTTTTTAAAAATCGTGCAAGGGATGACAGGGATTGGGATTCGACTCTGAAAGTGGTCCCGTGGGTTAGATGTCATACACCTATATATATAGTAATACAAACCCTGTAAATATAAAATGAAAATCCCTAAATGTGAAGTCACATAAACAATAAGAAGCAAGGGTTTAACGTAAAAATAGATTTTTTTATTTTTATTTTTATTTATTTATTTATTTTTTCTGAATTTTAATTAAATGTAAATAGGAATAGAGATTGTAAATTATTTTATTAGTAAAATTCATATTAAAATACAAAATTTTTAGTATGCATATATGAAATCTAACAGAAATTGTAAAAAAAAAAATTACTACAGTAAAATTTAACAATTTTATTCTACTACAGGGTTTTTGTGTGAATCACCAAATGTTTCAAATTCTTATTCTATGAATAGTGCTTTTGTTCAAAAGTATTTTGCTACCCCACAGTGCTCTTGTGCTCTCTTGCTTCAGGTATGTCTCTCGTGCAAATTCCTCCTTGAAATTTTTTGCAAAAATAATGAAATAATGAATAGATTTTACTATTTAAAGAACTTTTTTATGAAATTAGATTTCCAAAAATCATTTGCCACTCATTTTTCAGTTTACCGTTTTTTTTTTCACTTCAAAAATATAAAGTTGTGCTTTTTTTTCCCGATATTCGGTGCACTTCTTAACTAATAACATTGGTGCGTCTGATAATAAAACTACATCGGTGTGGTTAATAGTAAATTAGCACTGATAACAATAACTCCTTTTCTAAAGCAATGAAATTACTTTTAGGTATGTACACCAAAATTTGTTGTTGATTTTGCTCAAATGCAGGTAGAAAATATCATAATTATATAAAATGGACAATACTTCAAAATCCAGCTCGTTCCATAATATTTCTCAAAATCCATCATAGAGTTCTCCCTATCCATCTCCAGACATAATTACTTCGGATTTTATTTATATTTTCATTATCTAATTGAATTTATTTATTTTATCCATGTCGATCAATGGAATACAATTAATGTATACAAATTTGCAGGTTCATGCAGATTCATAATTGAGTTTAGATGCACAAAATATTCAAACAATTCCAAAACGTAGGAAGCTCTTATCAGGAGTAGCATGCCGCAAGGCGCAGTTGGTAGATGAAAATGGACAGGAGCTTCACCCTGCCAATTGTAACATGCCATCTTCTAACCACAATCCCGGGACAATGATGGTAATAATTGTTCGGTATAATGTAATTATTTCAATGTCAAACCAATTAATCTTGCATTGACGTAAGTTACTAATTGATATCATTGATTTTGTACTAATCATGTTCAAATATATTTTTTGAAATTATTAGGATTCTAGTGATGATGAGAGACCTACCTACCATTTTCTGTTGCACCCCACGAAAATTTCAAATAAAGAGAAGGATGAATTAAGAGAAAAACTTGGAGAGGAACGATACCAAGAATGGTTGAATCAACAACATATTCAATTCCCACTACGTCTAGATTCACCAATTAGGAATGAATACAACAATAATGGTTCTTCAAAAGCTGGAAATCGAGGAAATAAAATAGAGGTTGGTATGGATGATTACTTAAGGGATATGAGTTCCATGGATACAATGTTGTTAGATGCATTCTAGAACGATGATCAGATAGGGGATGATGCTCATATCGCTGATACCTTTTTCGAAAGCCTTAAATTTGCTTCCACCACTCCTCTCTTTGGACCTGGCGGTTAGTCAAAGTCTACCTAGTTGGGGACAACGATGTTACTGTACAACTTGAAAGCAAAGTTTTTCTTGTCGAATGCATGTTTCTTGGAAATTTTTAGGTAATTGACCATCAAGTCCCTTATATTTTGAGAGACATTGTCACACAATCAACATTACAAATGGTCAATTTCATGAACGTTAATAATTATTGGCATTCTACATTTAATATTTTCCATGGCCAACTACAATTTATTAAAAAATAAGGTTCTTTTGAGTGATAATGTCTTGCCGAGTAGCTGTGAAGAGGTAAATAAATTGTTGAAAATGTTGGGTGTTGAGTACATATCATATCATGCATGTCCAAATGATTGTATTCTATATAGAGGAGAAAATGCAAACAAAGAGATATGTCCGAAATGTGGGCATGACAGGCATGAGAAATAAAAAAAGAAGGGTAAATCACGTGGTCCTCCTTTTAATATATTGAGGCACATGTCTATAATCCCAAGGATTCAAAGGCTCTTTCATTTCAAAGAATTAGCTCTGCTGTAGGGATGGAATGCCTCACATAGAAGTGAGTTGGGAGTTATGCGAATCCCAACAGATTCAATAGCCATGAAGCATATAAAGGATACATGGCTTGAAAAATTCAAGGATGAATTATGAAGTCTACGAATCACCATAGCAATGGATGGCATCAACCCATATTCCCTATAGAACGCCACCTATTCTATTTGGCCTGCAGTAGTGATCAATAACAATATTCCCCCATGGTTGTCCATGAAAAATGAATATCTTATGTTGGCTCTCATAGTCCCTGGTAGGAGACAAGTGAAGAATATGGATGTCTACTTACAACCATTGGTAGATGAATTGAAGGAATTATGGGATGGGGTAAATGTATACGATGTATCAAGACCCATCGCAATAGAGAGGAGTTTTGCGTCGTATGGCATATGTTCTTACATGACACATGATTATCCAGGCTTAGGAGTTTGCTATGGTCAATTACTTGTTTATTGATTTGTTTATATATGTAACAATATTATTTTTCAAATTAATTATTTAATTCATTGTAATTGTTCTGATATTCATGATATTGTTTAACGTGGCATGCATATTGTATACAATAATTCCGTGGGTCTTGTAACAAAAGGGTATTATGGATGTAAATGTTGTGGACCTTCTACGAAAGCTAGATGATCCATTGACCTATGAAATCCAGTGTATGAACGCTCCAGGGTATTCATCCTAGAAGAACACCCTTACAAAAGAGCAACATCCGCTTTCAATGGTAAACGAGAGAGAACCCAATGGCCTACACACCATCTGAATGGTTTAGAGCATATGAGAGAGAAGGAGAAGGACTTCATAAAAATGTTTGATTCAAATGGGGATTCTTTTTAAATGATCCAGAATTCTTTGACACCTATGTTGAGAAATTTCCCATTGGGATGAAAAGGAAACCTATCTTTTATAACCTCCCATATTGGGAGCATCTTAAGATTACCCACTTATTAGATCCCACACATATATTTAAAAATGTTTCATCTGATTTATGGAAGCACATATCATCAAAAAAAGTGACACATTGACTGTTAGGAAAGATATTATTACTTCAAAAAATAAAAAGAAACAATGGCCAAGAAAATTAAAGTACAAGATCAGAGGCTGGTCCCTCTGATTGGTATTTAAAAGAAGGCGATGTCCCATGGATTTAAAAACAAGATAATATTTCTTTGGAAAATGAAGTTATAATGGGTGTGAGGGTGCCATATTCATATGAGTCTTCACTACGGCGCTACTTCATCGTGGAAGACCATTTGTCAGGGTTGAAACCACATGACCATTTGAATCTTCTAAGAGCACGTATAATGTCAAAAGCATGATTTTATTATTTGTTATATTAATAAATTTTATCCCATGGGATCATAAAACATAACTAATTTTGTATATTATTGCATGTGTTTATAACTTTGCAGTGTCATTATCCTTTGTTCGTGTGTGGGTGTGTGAAAAATGACTTCCCCCAAGACCTAGGATGTGCCATATGTAAATTATCTGCATTTTCACGTTGGATCATGTCAAAGGAGATTCATGTGGCTAGCATTCCATGGTGGCATCAAGAGATAGTTTAGATTGTTTGTATGTTTGAGAAGGAAATTTTGACAATTTTCATGGACTTGCAGGTTCATCTTCTAATCCAACTAGTAGATGAGGTTGAATTAGTTGGGGTGGTTTCTTGTCGTTGGATGTTCTTCTTAGGGAGGTACATGAAGAAATTGAAAGGTTTTGTTCGACAAAGGGCAAAACCTGAGGGGTGTATGGTGGAGGGGTCACATATCATATGAGTCTTTCTATTATGCTAGTGAGTACATCAAGCAAATCGACAATACACCAGATGCAGTGATTTGGGACAATGAAAGGGATGAAGACAAAAGATAAGGGGAGCTTCCTCAAACGAATGGAAAAAGGTGCTTGAGAAAGAGTAAGCGACTTATAATTTTTCAAATTTACACAAAGTAAATATTCACGTTGAACTTTGATATAATGTATATTTTGATCTCATATGTACTATATGTCGGTTTGATTTGATCAACGAATGCAGAAATTGAAGCAACCAATAAATTCGTTCTTTACAATTCCAAAGTGACACAACCATGGGTCCAATTGTACGAACAAAATAGAATGAAATGGGATAGTGACAGGAAAGAATTTAGATGGTTTAATGGTAGAAGCATGCCTTATCCTAATCATTTAAAAGAAAATATGTCAATTATATGCCCCAACAATTGGGTTGTTGACCAAGTTAGAGAGAAATACGGTGCAACCGGTCGTTACCCGCGTGATGAAGAGGATGCGCTAAACATAGGGATTGGGTGCAGAAACTCGGTAATAATCTATTTATGTACATTTTAAACTTAATAATGCACCTTTGAAATGTAACAACTATATTTTATAATTTAACAGTTGGGTTATTAGACACTATTACACCAATTTTTGGTCATCTAAGCATTTACAATTAGATGGATCGAAATACACCATGTAAGACCCATTTTACCATAGTAAAATTTCTTTCACTATAATTTAAATAATTTAATAAACCATAGTTTATTAAGTTATTTCTGGTCCAAATAGAAAACCCCGTGAGGAATAATTAAATAAATCCTTATTTATTTGATTTTCCTCTAGGAACAATTATTTAAACCTTTGTTTAATAATATTCCTAGTCATATTAAACCCAATTAATGAGAAATAATTAGATAAATCATCATTTATCTTATTATTCTCTAGGAATAATTAATTAAATCATTGATTAATTAATATTCCTTGTTAAATTTGACTAAATCATTTAGGAATGATAAAATAAATCATTATTTGTTAAATTATTACTTGATCCCATCCTTGAAATGATAAATAAATATTTTATTTGTTTATGATTTCTAAATAAAGGGATTTAACCAATTTAAATTCCTTTTCCCTCCAACAAAATATAATAAAATATTCCAAGTAGTTAGAGCTAGATCTTGGTTAATAATATTTTATTATACACCATTATCAAGGATAACTCAATATTTTGTTATAAATAGGAGGGTTTTCCATTCACTTATTACCTTTGATCCTTTTATCATGGTCGGACTTTGATCCTCTTATCATTGTAATACTTTGATTCCTTTTATTTTTTATTTTTCTTATTGAGCTCCCTTTGAGTTCTACACGTCTTGGGTATTCTACACCATTGATAGAGAAACTCTGAAGCTGAAGCATTTGAGGACAACCAAGAACCCATATGAGGGGGACTTGCAACATCGTTATTAGTTCCCTTCCTAGGTGTTAATATAATACAATTTTTTTATTTATAATTCTTGTCTTGTCCATTGGATATTTTGGAGAAACTCTTATTTCATTTTTCTATTTAGCTGCTTTATTTGCATAGATCTGGTTTGTTTTGCATTTGTTTTAATCTTCGATTACAGATATGAAGAAGTTAGACAACCATCTTTGTTGCTAGGGTTGTTTGTCATGTGCAGCTAAAATGGTATCTTTTTGTACACTTGCGTTAAGAATTCATTCTAACAATTTATGATTCCACAGGGTTTTATTCAAATTTCCTACGGGACCATATGCTTCAGTACCTAGGGTTTTCATCCAACTATTTTTTAGCCTTTTAATGTTTTTTTTTTACCTTTTATGCCCTAAAATAGTGAAAAATCCAACTTCTGCATGTTTCTGGGTATTTTCTGTAGGTAAGAGGTATTAGCCATGCCACAGACGAAATTTTTTTTCGCAACCTACTGTCTGAGACTCCCGAAAGTGTAACTCGCACTTTTTAGCCCTTAAAATATGATTTTAGGCTCAGATAGCATTTTTTGGGCCAAAAAATGCAAGTTCAGTAGCCTACAGGTGAGTACCTACAAGCTGCAACTTTTTGCGAGGTTTTTTTCTGTAATTTTTCAGGGTGTTCCACAAGCACTGTTAAGGGTTGTTTGACCTCTTTATTTGTCCATATTAGGCCTAGATATGCTCAATTTTTCTTTTTGAAGTGGGAATAAGCACCTTAGGGCTTCAGTGTGCTTCCACCTTCTTAAGAAGGGTTTAGTTGAGTAGGTAGTCTGAGATTTTGCAATGCTTTTAGCCATTGTTTAGGGTCTAATTCCTATTTCTTTTAGATCCATTTAGATCAGTGATTATCTCATCCAAAACTCCCTCTTGAGTCTTGTTTTACCTCTCCCTTAGGGTCCCTCTTGTTTCCCTTAGGGTTTTAACCTGTCGCCTCCCATTGTGCAACAATTTTCCCTCTGATTTCTTGCTATTTTCTGCACCTCTTTCCAACAGATCTGAGTCATTAGATCCCTGTCCCTTAGACCTTAGATATTTTGGCCACCTTGTGTGTTTTGAGTCAATTTTTCCTGCCTCTTAGAACAGTTGCTTGGGAGCCCTTCTTTTTGGGTAGAAATGATGTATCTTTACCTGTTTATTTTACTATCGTTTCAGTTTTATTTACAATTATACAACATTTTTAATTTTTCTTTATACACAACCGCCTGGGATTAATTAAAATTAACACACATATCACACACACACACACAACTAAAGTGAGGAGTTCTTGGTTTACACTGCTAATCCAAGATATAAGCATCATAATTAATTTATCTTCCCCTATGTGCCTTTGTTTATCTCTCTTCATTATTGGGTTACTTGTGTCTTGCGATCATTGCACCACCAAGGTATTTATCCCGGAGACTCCTAGGCCTTCATCCTTAGTTTCTGTTAGGAAGACTTACTCCACCTCATAGACACCGAGTTATTCCTCCGCCGAGTCCCTATACCGACTCTGATTCTGGTCCATCGGGCCCGTGAATTTGATTCCGAACCCGATTCCTCTCTACCCCATTCTCCCACCATGTTAGTGCTAATGTAGGTATTGGTCCTAACGCTGGTGGTAGACTCGACCCTAACTATGGAGTTGCTAATAATGGAACCAATACCAGAACCATCCCAGCTACTCCCTTCCTACCTTTTATGGCATGTTTGAGCCTTGGTTTTAGCCAGTTAATTAACAACCCTATACACCATGATCCAGGTTGGCTTATTATGCCAACTAAGATTCCTTTTGACATACCTAAGTTCGAAGGAAATGTTGGAGATGACCCTACTAATCATGTCCGCTCCTCCCACATGTGGTGTTCATCCTATTGTATAAATGATGACTCTATCCATCTTCGGTTATTCCAGCGCACGCTCACTGGAGACGCTACCAAGTGGTATGTCGACAAGGCCTTTGCCTCTCATTCCAATTTTGTGACTCTTTCTAAAGAATTTCTGTCCTACTTCCAGTTACCTCTTCGATATGATATTGATACCGAATTGTTGACTGCATTCCTTCAAACTTCTACCACCCGCTTTTTTGATCATGTCCAAGAATGGCGTAGAAGGCAGATCTTATGTTGAGCTCCCACATTCAACGACCGTGTCTATATGGATTTTTTTCTCAAAAAAAATTTGACTTGTATTTTTAAATATGTGGCATCTCACTTTCATTAGAAAGAGGAAGAAGCTCTCCAAATTGTGTTGAAATATGACTTGATCTACGCCCATTCTGGTTATGTTTATACCGTCTTACCAAATCTTCCTAGATCTCGTGGTGCCAACACACCGGGGGCATCTCACGCTACCGATGACATCCTCCCATGGGTTATGGTTTCCCTTAGGGAGGGGCCAACTCCTCTAGCATTTTTCCCCATCCCGACAACATGTATCCAGGAAAAAGCACATTTTCCTCATTGCATCAACCGATGTGAGGGCCTACGATTTCTCAACCTGTTTACCCCAATATTTCTCAGCTTCCTTTATATTCTTATCAATAGCTCGATGCTCCATCCCCTCCATCATTATCACCCCAGCCTCCTATGCCTTCTCAACCTCCGCTGCATCAACCACCTCCTCCTCCAAATCAATTGTATGCACAGTGGAGCACGACCGATCCTCCAAATTCCAAGAAAAAGAGGAAAGGCAACCAAAATATACCAGCGCAAGGTAATGAAGGGTGCCTAGGGAACCCACCAAACACTAAAAACCAACAATAGGGCACTCATCCCAAGCGGGAAATGCCTCTTCATACAAACAAGCCTTGTTCTTGTTGTGGTGTCCATGCCCATTATACTCTTGATTTTCCCCTTTTACCCCAAATTCTTCAGTTGCGGGAAGCACAAGCAAAATCTAGAGGAAAGAAAGCCATGGTTTCATCTCCTCCAAATACTGCATCTGTTCAACCCGTTGTTTTTAATTAGGCTTTCCCTCAGCAAGTATATGTGGTTGCCCAACCCCCTCAAGGTCAGACCACCCCTCAACCCTCATAGTCTGGTACCTCTGATAACCAAATTCTCATGATAAATTATGAAGTAGTTAATACCGCTGATGTCAACCTTCAAACTCGGTCATGCCAATATGGCAAGCCTCTTGCTTCGTTTGAGTTGAGTCTCAGACCAAAGTTTCCATAGAGTCTAGTTTGACACTGAATGCCCCTTTACAGATCCATCAACCACGGCCAAAGGTCCCTCCCAAGATTCCCAAAGCGCCATTACGCTGAATTGCTGCTTCTGCCAAAGCCATCCATAATTATAGCATAATAGATGACTTAGTAAAATCTCCTGCTGCTATGTCAACAGTGGAAGTCCTCCAGTCATGCCCTTCAAAACGTAAAGCTATATTATTTTCTTTGGGTGCTGTGGATCCTTCAGATGATCGTTTGATCATCTTTGATGTTGACAAGTCAGAACATCCCCCCTTACCTTCATCCGTCTCCTTCCAAATACCAGTCAAGATTCGTAATGCCTATGTCTTGTGATGTATCATTGACAAGGGTGCATCCACCTTCGTCATGTCTGTGTCTGTTTGGAATAAAATCAGATCACTTGAGTTAGGCCCATCTGCCATCACTTTGCGTGCTTGGGACGGTCACTCTTCTCATCCCCTTGGCATGTACGACAATTATCTTGTCACTCTTGCGAGAAAGACTATTTGTATTGACATTGAAGTCATTGATGCCCCCTTGGATTACAACATCATGTTGGGTCATTATTACACCTGTGCGATGTCTACTGTCGCATCTGCGGTTCACCGTAAGATGTGCTTTCCTCACAATGGAAAAATCGCTACCAATGATCAGTTTCCATATTACGAACCAAAGTCTCAAATCTCCCCTGAGTCTATCATATCTTCAGTGGCCGATAAACAAACATCCTTTCCACTTACTAGTGTTTCACCTGGAGTCTATAAATATTCCACCTTATTTGGTGCATTCCCTGGTCCCCCCCCTCTTGTCAGAGATCCTGGCTCGTCGAATGTTTACATGATGCAATCATCTCAGACTAGCCATAAGCGGTCTGGTTCAACCACCCAATAGCCTATGCCTCTGCAACCTCTTGGTTGTCACTCGACAGAGCCTACAGGCCATTCCTTTCAAGGAAATTCCTCTTCTTCTAGTGTCTCTTCCACTCCTTTTCAACCAGGAATAGTTCACCCTAGCCTTAACCGTTTGGGAGCCATTCCTCTAGGCCATTGACCCTCCAGTCAAATACTATTTCTAACTCCCCCTTTTGGTGTATTTTCGGTACTTGTTATGGCTATGTTGAGCCTTACAAATTTGACCCTGGGAATCTCAGTCTAGCACATCAATCCCCCAGCCGAAAACTTGCCTGTTCAGCTCAAACCTTATATCACTTTGACCCCGGTCCAACCGGTCACCACGAATCCTACCTTTTCTTTAGTGCCTCAGCCACCTCAACAAGACTCTACTCCTTTTGCGTAAGCATCTATTCAGGGGGGCAAAGCCATAAATAAGGAACCTAAGGATAATGCTTCCCAAACAACTCCTGCTCCTCCTAAGCCTCCAAATAATTCACCTATATGCCCTTTGTGTGATGTTGTTGGGTATGCCACCCAAAATTTTCCTGAACTTCCTCTTCTTAAACCTATGGTGAACGAAATGTTTCCTGAATCCGATATCTAAGATGTCCATGTTAACTTACCCGATTCAGCTAAGAAACTAAAAAATTTGCGCACAAAACACCCTTGTGCTTTGTGTGATATTTATGGCCACTATTCTCACCTATATCCTCATCTCAAATATTTTCATGACACCCTTGAAGCCGTCCGCTAAATCGAGGCTGAACGTAGCGAACCCGCTACTCCTCTACTAGTGTGCTTGGATCACCCTGAACAAGAGGAAATTGTCACACCTCCACCTGATGTCGAGATGAAGGAACCTTTGGTCACCATCCTCTATCTGTCGTCATCCATGAGATCCTTGGCGGAATACCCCTCCAGGGTATTCCCTTCTATTTCGACTGAACCTCCTTTAGTGATCACCTTGGGCTCAACATCGGAAGATGTTTCATCTACTAGTTCCTTGGCTACCCTCCGTAGCGATGCGTATGTGAACCATATCTCTCATGATGATGCATCAGGTAGCCCCATCGCGTCATGTGGTATTTCTTCTGCCAATCCCCCCAAATTTCACTCTGATGAAGACATTATTGAAGCAATGACCACCCCTTACTTTACTTGAGATGATATGAACCATCGTGCATATTTCCCTCTACAGAAGTTCCATGACTAGTACGTTGTGGAGTCTAAAGACTTCATCTTAGATGAGGTTGATCATCTTCAAAATCCCATTCCTGCACCTGATGCCTTCAATGAAGAAAATAGTGCCTTGGGGGCACTTTGCGCCCCAAATGAAATTGAGGCTTGCACCAAGCTACTCAAATAATTCCATAGTGTTTCTGCCAGGTCCTATTCAGAGATGTCCGAACTTGATCCAACCATTGTTTAACACCATATCAACACATGGCCTAATGCCTACCCTATCCATCAAATGTCAAGACACATTTCTCAGCGAGAGGCTCTCAAAACCGCAATCGATAAGCTCAAGCAGGATGGTTTTTCCTATCCCATTCTCAAGAAAACATGCACCCTTCGTGTGTGTATTGACTTTCATGACCTGAATATAGCTTGTCCCCAAGATAGCTTCCCTGCACCATGTGTTGACCATATCTTTAACAAGTGTAAGGGGCATATAAATTTTACCCATAGCATCCCCCATGCATTTAGGTTTCTTGAATTTTCGATCATCTTCCCCTTTGTTGTCTTGTGACGCCTTTCATATGGATCCTTCATCCACACCATACATCGACTATGCCGACAGTGCAAGTCACTACTCATAGAATCTAGCCTCGGTATCCTAGGCCATTTTTACCCCCATACATTCATTAGTCCTTTCCAATGACGTATGTATTGGATCTGCCACCAATAATCAGGCCGAATATGATGCAGTGATAGGTTTTTTAGTTGATTAACCTGACCATTGCATCCTTCATCTTCATGTTCGTTTAGATCCCCTGTTTCTTGTTAGACAATTGAATGTCATTTATCATGTGCATAACCATGTTATTTTTAGAAGATATTTACGAGTGAAACTCTTAATGCTTGAATTTGAAACCATTAATTTCAGTCATGTTCTTAGATCCCAAAATCACTATGTAGATAACAGTACAAACAATATTTTAGATTGGAACTTATCACATGAATTTAACACAAGACAATAACAATAAAAAAATGGCGAACCATATACTCATCATATATAAAAATATGAATATCCATTATATGTGTCCACACAATCATAAATGTTTTGAAGTCCTCTACTCTCATACATCCGACATGCCCATAGCATGTTACAAAAATCAAAATTGGGGGCACCTCTTGCCCCTACATCTAATCACTCTCTGGAGGGTCCTGAGCCAATGAATCGACTCCTGTAGCCCGCAGATCCCGCATACCCTGTCTGGCCGTCACCATGCGTCACATGACCCCTCACCACTTTGAGGGTAGCTTGACACATGCATCAATGTAGCATTCATCTAGATCTTGTCTGCCGCGCTCTGATACCCCAATCATCAAAATCTCACATATGTGGCAGACATTCTCCAATAATGCCTCTAAATATGCTCTATCAGCTCCTCTAGCTGTACTAGAATTCGCATCCCTTGGCGTTGTGTGTTGTCCCATATACCCGGGTGGTTTCACCGGTGCTATATATGCATACCAAAAGTAACAAATCAATACCATATAGATCATTCTAAAAATTTAAATGCATCATAAAATATAACAAATTTTCACTTACCATATGGTCCCCATGCTCAACTCGGTGGAAGTGGCAAGTCTGGGTCCCCTTGATAGTTCATCCCATTGTATGGTTATTTGTCTATATACAACGACATTGGGTCCTAATGTGCAAATAACTCGGGTTAGAACACCTTCCTAACTCCCTCGCCTCTTCCTCTCCTCAGTAACTGCCCCCAACAGTGCATCCTGGGCTCTCGTGGGCCCCCATCCTGGATCTGTACATGAGGCCGAAGTGTGGGGATCTTCTTGAAGAAGAATAAGCACAACACTGTCTCAAAAACACAATCATGGTTCACTTTTCTCTTGCATAGCGACAACTATCGTTTCAAAAAAAGTAGCATCATCTTGGCACACCTATATTAGGTCCCACTCAACACACTCTTAACAAGCATCATCTGCCCTTTGGTGATGTTGTGGAAGGCCCGGTTTCCCGAGATCCGCAACACTGGTGTGGCGACAACCCGAGTCTCTAGTATCTCTAGGTCTCTAATCGATATAACCGTGCCCTTGACACGAACATCCGATCGACAATGGCATTCCACAAAATCATAAATATTCCGCCCTTATGGTAATACTGGCTAGATGTTTCCCACCATCCCCAATGGTGGGAGACTGGTCAGGAAATAGATGTCATGAAAAATCAGCTCGATCTGGTGCCCCTGTACTATAAAGACCTCTAGGTCTAGGTCCTAATAGCTGACTATCCTAGCTCACAAGGGCTCTCCTACCCTCATGAAGGGATTCTAAACCAACTTGAGAACCTCATATCTTGCCAGTGCGCCTCGAAAAACCTTATCCCCCTAGATCTCAGAACAAAGTGGCTCAAGATATATCTCTCTCCAGTTGATATTTAACTCTTCCATACCTACACAAAACCAGAAATTTGTCAATCAGAGGAAAGAAAAACCGCCTAAAAAACATCAAGACCCAGTTCCCAGCCAAAAACAGGACAAAACCCAACTTTTGGCAGCTCACAGTTTTTTCAGTCCTGTACATGCGAGGTCGCAGTTTTGCCTCTAAAATATGATACCTAGGTCGTAGAACATGCCCCAGAAGGTGCGAGTAGACCGTGAAGAGGGGCAGAGTGCTATTCCCAGTCTCTGGGAACCTAATAAAAAATTCTAAACCATTGAAATTAAAGAGTATAGTTAGGCCACCTACCTGCAACTAACAGATCTCAATCTCGACGGTCCGTTTATCCACTACGAATGCCACAAGATTTAGGGCCTTTTCCTCCTCTCCACATTCACCACAAGTACACTTGCAAATGAATGAAATTGGAGGGAAATCACCATATTAAAAGAGAAACCCTAATTTTTCTTTCGCCAATTGCAACAAACCCATAGCTCCATTTGACGAACCGTAAGGACCATTGAAAAGCTATCACCGAGATCTAAAATGGGTATTAATTTGTTTTTGGTGATTTGATACTTCATCTAGAAGCCTTTTTTTCAAGAAGGGTCACTTCGCTGCCTCTCAAAATCTAATTTCTGCACTTGCGCCACTTGTGCTTGGGGCGCCACTTAGCCTTCATATTTGTTGATGCTCCTGACGATTTTCTTCATGAGTAACCATCTGTTGCTCATGATTTTATGGTCCCCACCGGGCTATTATGTGTGACAACATCATCAAGTCTCCCTTGTTTAGAGCATCCAAGTTGAGTCATCATCGCATTCATGGAGTCTGTCTTGAGTCCCTTTTGCCTCCTGCTATAGTATCCCATCCATTCATACCTTGTTCCTCTCTCGTGTAGCCAATTTTGGCTCCCAGTCCCATTGTTCCCCATCCCCTAAGGAGTCGAGTCAGTCACTGCTAGGTCATCCATGATTTTTATGCTATGACAAGGGAAGTTGTCTGTTTTCTACTCAATATCCCCCATTCCATCATCATCCCTGGTGTCAGTCCATCAGTTTCTCTACTATGTCCCCTCGTGCCTTAGTTTAGGGCTCTCATTGCCTTAGCTATGACGAACCTCCTTTTGTCGACATCAGCATATTCATTCCAGAAGATAGGTCTAGATAACGGTGTATCTTGGTTCCAACTTCCATCATTGTTCGATGCCTTGAATCAGGAAAAGGGACTCCTTATTGCCCTTTGACTTGATTGTTTCTCATCCGCTCCACTTCATCATGATCGAGATTCGTATCCTCGACAGTTCAGTGATCCAACAGATTGATCCGGTGATTCCTGGGTGTGTGTGAGATGTTTTAGACCTCATGAGGGGGTGGCTCTTTAGGTAGCCCCCCACATGCTCAAATGACCTCATTCTCTTCTACAACCTTAGATGCAGCTCCGTAGATTTGATGGGTTTGGCCCTAGCTGCTTGCAGCGCCTATAACATGCATGTATCACTTAAATGATCCATTTATATTTTCAGAGCCCTTTCCTGTTTATCAGGGTTTCTCTGGTTGTTATTATATCTCATGTACTCATATATTATTGTATTCAGTCCTGGTTTTTGTCCCAGATGCAGTATGTATATGGGATCCATTATATTTTTTTCTAGCACATGTTTATGCCAACATATTATGTACTTTTTAGCTCAGTCTCAATTTACTGGGAGAACCATTATTCTTTTTACTTTGTCATCTCGGTGGGCATAGGTATGCCTCCCCCTCCTCATTGAGAATAGTTACCCAAACATTAAAGGAGACTTACCCTTGTTGGTCTTTCCCCCTCAGGGTTATCGTCCTCTTGCACTTCACTTCGCCTATGTATCTCTCTCTCTATGACTCTCCTTTGGTTTCCAGTGATTGTGTTCTTACAACATACTTCGGCCATACGATTAGCTCCTAACGCTCACACGTTCGGGGCAATCTATTACACCAATTTTTGGTCATATAACCATTTAAAATTAGATGGATCAAAATACACCATGTAAGACCAATTTTACCATAGTAAAATTGCTTTCACTATAAGAAATAATTTAATAAACCATAGTTTATTAAGTTATTTATGGTCCAAATAGAGAACCCCATGAGGAATGATTAAATAAATCCTTATTTATTTGATTTTCCTCTAGGAATAATTAATCAACCTCTATTTAATAATATTCCTGGTCATATTTAACCCAATTAATGAGAAATAATTAGATAAATAATTATTGCTCTTATTATTCTCTAGGAATAATTAATTAAATCATTATTTAATTAATATTCCTTGTTAAATTTGACTAGATCATTTAGGAACAATAAAATAAATCATTATTTGTTATATTATTCCTTGATCCCATCCTTGAAATGATAAATAAATATTTTATTTGTTTATTATTTCTAAATAAACGGATTTAACCAATTTAAATTCCTTTTCCCTCCAACAAAATATAATAAAATATTCCAACCAGTTAGATCTAGATTCTTCGTTAATAATATTTTATTATGCACCATTATCAAGGATAACTCAATATTTTGTTATAAATAGGAGGGTTTTCCATTCACTTCTTACGTTTCATCCTTTTATCATAGTCAGAATTTGATCCTCTTATCATTGTCATACTTTGATTCCTTTTATTTTCTTTTTGCTTATTGAGCTCCCTTTGAGTTCTACACGTCTTGGGTATTCTACACCGTTGAAAGAGAAACTTTGAAGCTGAAGCATTTGAGGACATCCAAGAACCCATCCCATTGAGGGGGAATGATAACACATTCTTAGTTCCCTACTTAGGTGTTAATGTAATAAAAAAAATTGTTTATAATTCTTGTCTTGTCCATTGGATATTTTGGAGAAACTCTTATTTCATTTTGTTGTTTAGCTGCTTTATTTGCATAGATCTAGGTTTGTTTTTCATTTTTTTAGATTGTCAATTGCAGATCTGAAGAAGTTAGACATTCATCTTTGTTGTTAGGGTTGTTTGTCATGTGCATCTAAAGTGATCTCTTTTAGTACACTTGCGTTAATAATTCATTCTAACAGACACATGGCACTATGATTTTTTTAAACTTTTTTTATAGGTGCATTTGTTCCCATCTATGTGGGCATATGACCACAATTTTCACACAGAAAATGCCGATGATGGATACATGACACAAGACTATGGAGTGGAAGTCGAGTTCGATCAATATAGTCAAGATAGACACAATGATAAAAACCTAGTACGAGGGACGTTAGGTTCCGTTAGAAAGATACAAAAGATCATTGAAGTGGACTTATCTTCTTTCCAATGTGTTATTTTTAGGTGCAAGTGGTGGGACACCTTTGATTGGAATAGTGTAAAGGAATATCATGATAGTAGGATGATATGTATCAAGTCTAGAAAGATGTGGGATGAAGCTAAGTAGCCTTATGTTTTCCCCAAACACTACAACCAGGTTTTTTTTTACCCAAAAGTGTTGGATAGGGATTGGTGGTTCGTATTGAGATATGACCCTAGATCAAAACATATTTTTGAGAACAATAGTATTATCTCGCCAAACAAGCTGGAAGCTAATGAGGGTGATCATGAGAACATAGAGTGATATGGTACATGTGTTATTTCATCGTTTATACTATTTAAGATGAATTTTTATAAAGAAGAGGAATTAACCTTATAACTAAGACTATATTTTTCCAAACATTATAATATGTATTTTGAATTAATTGGTTTGCATTGTGTTAATGTTAAAATCATTTCACTTGATAATTTGCAATTATGTTGATCTCGAAAGCAATGCCCTGTATCAAGTTCTTTTTTTAAGGTCAATTCCTAAAATAATACAACTAGTTGATTGCTTTAAATGGTTTTTCGCTATATCATTACTTAAATAAATGCACCATATATATGTGTGTGTGTGTGTGAATGATATCTTCAAAATTTAAAGACATGTATTAATGTATACTATTATTTTTGGTATGTAAGATCATAATAAAATAATGATAATTCTAAACATGAATATATTTGCATTATTTTCTAAACTTTATTATGTTACAAAAATTCATATTATTCTAGATTTATTATTTTACAATTATTTGTATTCATACACATTTACAATTTTACAATTTTACAATTATGGTAATTTAACAATATGTACGGCATACATTAGTTACAGTAGTTATGGTTCAAAATTGAAAATTAATTTACAAATTTTACACTTTTAATAAAATTGAATCATTACAAACATTAACTCATAACCTTAAATCATTCATTGTTTAAATTCTTCACATCAATAGTTACATTAACACTAAATCCACACATTAAGATTCTAATGTGTCAAATAAATTATTTTAAATTATCATTACTCTAACATGAGACCTATATTCTAAACAAACTAAATTTAAATCAAATTCATGAAATATTTATTATAAATAAATTAAATGTAAAATTTTCCCTTTAATCTACAATATTCACTTATCATGCTATAATTAATAACAATTATAAATTAAAATTAAAATTCAAAGCCTCTTTATTCTTTAATCTCTAAAATGTATTAAACCACACACACACACACACACACACACACACACACACACATATTTGAAATAATAAAACAATATAATGCAATCAATACTTTTCATCATTAAGGAAAATTTTCTATAAATTTTAAATTATTTGAAAATAATTTTAAATAAAATAACAATAAATCTCACATTAAAAAAACAACTCATTAATCTTACCGGCTCATTTTTTCTCTCATCCCCTCCCTATTTATACACCTCTTCTGAGATCAGTTTCTCTCACTTTTCTATCTTGATAATGAACCTCGTTAGACGGTTTGAAACGTCGATACTAAAATTTATTTAATGTGATGGATCTAGAAGCAAAACTAAAACAAAATATAGGTTGCAGAAGTTTGAAATCTAAAATACATACAATTACAATTACAATTTTATAATTTCACAATACAATTACAATTACAATTACAGTTTTACACATATTTTATATACAATTACAATTGCAATTACAATTACAATTTTATAATTTAACATACAATTATAATTATAATTACGATTACAATTACAATTTTACATACAATTATAATTACAATTACAATTACAATTACAATTAAAATTAAAATTACAATCACGATACATACAATTACAATTACAATTTTACAATTTTATAATTTTAATAAAATTGAATAATAACAATACATACAATTACAATTACAATTTTACAATTTCACAATACAATTACAAATACAATTGCAATTTTACAAATATTTTACATACAATTACAATTAAAATTAAAATTAAAATTACAATTACAATTAAAATTTCAATTACAATTTCAATTTTACATACAATTACAATTAAAATTACAATTAAAATTACACAATTTTAAAATTACCAATACATAATATTTAATAAATATCATGATTTAATATTAAAAATAAACATCGCGATCATGATAACCATTGTACAAACATCATATTCTAAAATATACATTCAAATTCGCTAACATCATCTAATGTTCGTGATCATGATCATCTAACAAAACACAAGCATTGCATAACGTCATCACAACAAAAACATCAAATATACATCTCATGTCAAATAATTGCTATCACATACACATCTATCTGCAAACAAATTAAATGAACATATCTAACATGACCTAACAATATACACATCATGATGAATACCAACATGTAAATTAAGTACATCAAAATGAATATAAAATTCACGCACCATATATATGTGTGTGTGTGTGTATAATGTCCAAAATATACAACTGTAATATAACTGCATATAAATGTCAAATATCTGGTTGTACTACATTAATACTATAAATAGTACTTGAGGCTTGTTCAGTTGATGGAGCCTGATCCTCAAATGGATGTGCCTGCTCAACCGGAGGTGCTTGCTGAAGAGATGGTGTAGTCTGCTCAGTGGATGGTGCCTACTCAGGATCAGGTGCCTACTCAATCGATGGTGTTTGCTCAGGACTAGATGCCTACTGAGATGGTGCCTGCTCAGGACTAGATGTTGGCTGCTCATCTTCAGCACGAGGTGAAGGAGGAGGAGGTTGAGTACTAGAATGATGATCACTCCCCTCATGATCATGATCATCTGATGAGTTTCTCTGTCGTGCATCTCCATGGCGCCTATCCCTCCTAGTCGCTAATAGCCTAGAAGCTCCGATGATATGACACATAAGGCTCATCATATTGCGGGGCATGTCCTTCCTGAGATTTGTGAGCATACGATCAACTTGTATCTCTTTTATTGTTTCAAGACAGACTCCCTCATAAACCAGGAGTCAACACAGTTGGCCGCCCAACTCCATCCTGAATCAGATGTTCGCCCTATGCTGCATGCCTATGGGTATCTGCACCTGAGGATCAGGTCTATCACCCTGACCTGCGGCCTCTGTCATCTCCTCATCATGATCTACAAGATCATCCGGTGGGGGTGGAATCATGTCCCTAACGAATGTGCCAATATCTACAAAATATATTGTACACAACAATAATTAGACAATTTCATTAAACAATTTAATAAAACAAGTTAAAGAACGTGTTAGAATAAATTTTATTCTAATTAATTAAGACAATAAAATGAAACTATATTAATTTAAAGAAAACACTAATATTACCTCTAGCATCCGGTGGGTCATCATGTGTGAAGAGGATGTTGGTACACCCTCGCCAATCTAAATTGGCGTACAAACATGACACCATCACGAACATGTGATCATCAACACTGGCTAGCATCTCCAGTGCATCACTAGATATCCTGGCTGGATAGTCAAACATGCCCCTCTTGGGCATCATCTGGCCCCACATCTGCATCCGTACATGTAACATCGGCCTACAAGGTTGGAAAACAAAAGTAGGCCTCGTCTCTGGAAACCTCTCAAAAAATAAAAAAAATAACTCTGAAGCAAAAGGGGAGGTCAACCTCCAACATGCTTGAGAATGACATCTATCTAATGCTATACAAAACTGCCGCAAAAAAAGGCATACCATCTCACAAGTCGTCGCATCTGGAATAAAGAATAAACAAAAAATAAAAGAGGGAAACTAATGTGCTACCCGTCACTAGTATAGTGTGCAATGGTCTCCAGTAGTAGTGAAAGGCACCTCACCTTCTCTGGAACAAACAAAGCAATGCGTAACCGACCACCAGACACATGACAATATGCAGGAGAAAGTATATTGTCCTTAATGTATCTCTAGGTGTATGCCAACTGACTCCTTGCTGTATAAACAATGGGGAAATCTGGGAACTTGGGAAAATCCTGCCCTCTCCTAGATAGGCCAGTAATAAAATAAATTTCCTCCTCAATGGGTTTGTACCACTGGCCAGGACCGACCTGGAAAGCCTGTTGGTGGGCATCCCACCTATAGATCAACTACCCTAATAACCCACTGTGCCCCTTCAGGGATGTAGCCTCCTCGTAGAACTTAAGGAGGCCTACCTCCCTTAAGAGAAACTGGGTTGATTCCCTAATAGGGCGAGGGTACAAAAGTCTCTCCCTCTCCCGTGACTCCCACTTTTGTATCATGTTATAATGTTCCTCCATATGCTCTTGTTGTTGCCTTTGCACTCTCTGTTGACGTCATTGAATGATTCACATATTAAATACATTAGCCTCCCTCATACATAAAACATAATTTTTTTTTATTAAATTAAAAATTTATTTACAAATATATGTATATATATATATATATATATATATATATATATATATATCTATATATCTATATATATATATATAAATTTATCGGAAAAAAACCTTTCGGTGCGTCTAAGAAAACAACCAGGCACTGCTGCTGGTGCACACCTGTTTATCACGCACTGCCCACGTTGCGCATGAAAAAAATTATTGCACCACAAAAACATAAAATATTTTTTTTGCGGTGCGTTGAAAAAACTATCCGCCCTGGGGCGGTTGTTATAGCGCAACACACCGCTCAAAAAATGTACATAATTCTCGGTGCATTTCGATAAACGATTGCACCGCCGTACAACCATACATAGAGTCTTATTTTTAAAAATTTTAAATGGTCGGTGCAGCTGACAACCGACACACACCACACTATTTTAGTGTTAAAGCGATGCGCTTTTTCTCGATACTGCACTGGAACTCGGTGTGGTTTTTGTTAACACTGTTCGCGGTGCGAGCCAAACGGCTCAAACGTACCATGCAAATTTTTTTTTTAAAACGGTAAATTTTAACTCAATTTGAGAAATTAATTCGCTAAAAGGTTAATTTGGCAAGAAACAAGTAGATTACCTGCACAATTACGCGTCTAAGAGGCATCTTTGTTGAGGAATACTAAAAATGAAAATTTCCCACCATTTTGGAAAATTCAAACTCCACACAATAAGGAATGGACGAAAGCAATGCGGGCAATGGGAGCATTGATGACAGGGAACCTTTGAGAAGAAAAAATCACACTGGTGCTTCAGAGCTCTAGAGCACTGTAACAAGTAAAAATGAAGTTTTTTACGACCCGTGATTTTTTTTAAATTAACCCTTTTTTGGTGCGCTCGATTATGAGACACACTGGGCGGTTAAATTAACCCTTTATTTGTCTTATATAATTTATTTACGACTAATAATGATAAATTCATTGATTCATTATTCACAATAAAAACACTATGAAAATATAAAATACGAAACTGAGAAATAGATGCACACACACAAAATTAACACCATTATTTTTGGACAATTTTCCCTTAAAAAACCCCAAAGGGAAAACCAGTACAGAAAATGAGGGATTTATATTATTCTTCAGCAAATGCATGATTACAATATCTGCCTACCAAACTGGCAAGTATTTGTAAATCTTCTACTGGAAAAATATACTAGAAGACACCCTTATTTCCCTCTGTAACTGATCTAACCTCCTCTAGCCTGCTCTCACTCTACCTGGCCTCTTGCACTATAGCCCAAATACGCATTGCCTGGATGAATAAATTCATACAACCCTGGATCTAGCTCCAGGTGATATGTCTAACCTCCCTCTTCCTCTAAAATGTACTTGTTATGCTTCTGGAACACTAACCGAACCTTTGGAATCTTATACAAGTCTCTTTCGGAAACTTGCACGGTGGTTTCTGGCTATTCAATCTGCTTTGTACGACCTCCTCTGCAGATATTTCAACCTCCATATTCATGTCTCCCAGGCACAAGAAATACTGAGGAAATATTCCTTTGGAATCAATTCTCCCAAATCTCTTTTAATCCCTTGGTCCTATACTTTACCTAGCTTCAATTGTGCCCTTGTTGAATGGTGCAAACTGGGTAGTCGAACTGCTTTAATGATACTCGATGTCTCTTCTACAAGCCCTCAAATTTATCTTATAATATTTTGTTGGAAAAGTAATGACAAAGATCTAATCTTGATAAATGGCTTAGATCACTTTGAATCCATCAATAGAAGTCTATAGAGAAAAATCAAATTACATTATTTAATTAACTTTAATTAACCAATTTCCCTAAGATGGACATAGGAAGTAGCTAAATTATTGGCTAATTAATTTAATTAAGGTGTTTTTGAGTCTTATCTCACAAAAACTTTTATGGGATTTGGAGATATCATGTTTCTTAGCCTCTTAGAAATCATAGAGACTAGAAAACCTATCTGTTTCTACCATAACCTAACATGTATATTTTGAAAATAATGTATATATTAGTTTAAATCAAGCAACCAAACAGTAAGGTATTTTAGATTACATTCATTCTGATGTTTGGCAGCCATCTCTAATCCAAAAATATATGACTTGTTTGCAATTAAACTTAAGTGTGAACGAAGTTAACTCAATTAATAAGATTAGTAAGCAAATGGAGTCTGTGAATGAACAAATAAAAACAGATAAAGGGAGAGAGACACAAAATAACTTTGATAATGGAGTTCACACGGTGTGGGCTATGTCTTTGGGTCTTGCTTCCAATGAATGACCTTTTATATTAAGATGCAAAAAAATCGAAGTTAAATGCACTTGGACTCCCAAAAGAACATCTAGTTTTCCTTCATTATATTGTAGAGCCACTTTCTCCCCTTCCTATTTCCAAAAACAAGGTTGCAAAACCCTTTTTCCTCAAACTACATAGCGTAAACACTTCATAAAATAACCTTAGCCTTACAATTCTCTACAACCAAACTTTATAGAAAAATGGTAAAAGGAATTGGTTAAATAACAGAGATAGTAGGTTTGATCCACCAAGTGGTTAGGATTTTTTAGGCTTTACAAAACATTACAACATAAACCCAATATGTTGTTGGCTTCCATGTGAATAAATTAGTGCAACACAATAGTAAATGTTTGATCAGTTGCAGGAAGGTCGCAAGTTAAAACCAACAAACCTTCCATATGCAACACCTATGTTACAAAAAATATTAAATACACAAATGTGGTCTACCCACATAAGAGACATCATTGGAACAATGGTTATTTCATTGGATTTCTTGGACGAAGGTTCTGGGGTTGATCCTTCCCATCACCAATTTTAACTTAGTAGGAGTTTTAAAAAACTTTGAATATAGGTTAATATAGAAGCCATTTAATGGCCATTCGATGCTCGAACAGTAAATCATTCCATCATCAACAATGAGGTCAGGGGTTTGAATTGCCTTCACGATCCTTCAACAACCATTTTGCAGCCTTCTTAGTGAATAAGAGGTTTCCACATGGAGGCCTATGATTGTCCCATGTCATGTCTAGTTAGCTTGCCATGCCATCAAGACGTTTCATCCAATCCATTTATCCTTCCACATCGTCCCATATCACTAGTGTCATGCCATCACTACCCCGTTACCTTTCCACATTCCTTCTCTAGTGATGTCACCTATCATCCATGTTAGTATGCATTTCCATGTGTCACACTCCTTCCACACCACCTGTCATTAGTCATATTTCTACATCGACATCTGCATTGTATTTACTTCCATGTGTACTCCTATGGTGCTGTTTTTATACAGTATTTTTTCACATTCCACTTTGTGTTGTCATGCCACCAATGTCACAAAATATGTTCTCCATAAAACATGTCTAAAACATACCTAAATATGTGAAAGAAGACTTGATTTAAAAATATTATGAAAATATTGTCAAAAAAATTGTTTAGAAGCCCAACGCACTCTGCACCGCTAATGACCCGCGCTTGTCACCTTTTTCAAAACACATGTCTAGCACTGGCAACATAATTTTTTTCAAGAAAATCTACCTGGGTCCTCTTCAGGAAGTTTTCCCAAAAATGGAGGAGAAGCTTCCCTTACTAGAAGCCTCAAGAACGACGATGTCATTTCAGGTTGTTGATGATAGGAGCGAAACCTCCCATTCATGGACATGTATGCTCTTTCCATGGATATTTCCCTTAAGATGTGGAACTCCTCCCACCTTTTATGGATCCTCAAATCCCTCTCATTCAATATAAATGAAACCCCTACCATCAACTAATGGTTGGTTGCCATCGTATGAGTTGAAGCATGCCCAATTGCTTTCCACCTGTGAAGGAGGAAATTTTTTGAAGAGTTGAGGCTAGGACTTTTAGTCTCACCCGAAGGAGGCATCCAACATCAAGGCTTCTAGTTGTATTGATCCCTTTATAATTCTATTAATAATGCATTATGTGTTTCCTTTCCATAAATGTTTCTATTATTGCATGTTTATTGTAGTGCTCCTTGATCTGCTACATATCTCATACTAGAGATTTTTATGCTTTGTATCCATTTTTTGTCTCCACTTGTTTCTCCTTGCAAGAATTTGTCTTCATCAACGGAGAGGATATTGTGCTATAATATTCCTTTTTCAGAAACATTGTCAATCGAAAAAGCAAATCTATTCCAGAGGTAGACTGCAGGGACATTTACTGGATTTTTCACCTTTGAACAAAGGATGAGCTCCAGAGGCTACCTGGCCCACTAGCAGACTCTGTCTATAGAGTGATTGTCAAGGGACAATATCCCCAAGAGGGAAAAACAACAAGATTGGGAATCCCTTAAGATAGCCCCAACATTGCAGCTACATCAATAACAAATACATTAAATAGAAAATAGCAGTGAATCATATACACATGAAATTCCGGAGAATATAATGCCCATCATATTAAGACATAGTAGCACATAAGAATACAAATCCTTGAGGAAATGATCACTCAAGAAAAGCATTGGGAGCCTCAAGAAACTTGTACATGAAAATGTGAAATACACTACTGCATAAACAAAGCCCTAGGCCATGACTACGCAGTTATAGAGAGGAACTGCTGCATAAATTATGAATATACAAAGATATGACAATATGAGCTCAAATAAGAAGGGGGAGCAAGATCTCAACCCCTGAAAATACATATCATCAATCCTTTAAGAGAATTGGCTGAAATCTATGTAGAAACACTATAATACAAAAATGCCGGAGTTGCAGTATTTTCTACAACTCAAGAGCTGGAATTGGATGGAGAAGGCTGAAATAGCTGCTGTAGATGAAGAGCCCTTCTCCAATGAAAATCTGAAGTGAAAGGCTGATCCTTTCACCCAAGACTTCCCCTCCAAAATCTGCTAATCCCTCACAGCAAATGTTCATCCAGAAAAATGTTGTCTAAGAGAGGGACTGCGCTGTCAATGATGGAATATGGTTGGCATGATGCAAAAGATGATGGGATCTGCTCATAAACCTCCTTTTCTGATCTCCCAATGAATAGAATCTCTCTCCACTGAAAAGCAAGCTCCGGATGGTGTGTGGAAACCTCCTCGAAAACACCCAACAACACTGCACAATATCTGCTGCAGAAACTGCGCTGAAGTAGATGGCTGAATCTATGGCCTAAATGCTTGACTATGGGGAATGGAGTGCAATCATTCATGAGCTACTGAAGAAGGAGAGGAAATCCTCAACAGGACTCCCTCGTGTCCAAAGGCACTGCAGCTCTGCTGAATAGCAAGAGGCAGCAACAAGTCTCCAAGACTTGGATGTAAAAATGATCAAAGATAATCTCAACGGCTACCTTGCTCCTCTTTTAAAAAAGTGAGCCTTCCCCCCATGGGCCCTACTTCAAATTAGGGTTTCCTCCCCCTAGAATCTTCCCTCCTACATTGTCCCACATAGTGCTTTCCAACTCATGCCAACGCAGTTTGACTTGGTCAACCTTGGCCAAGCATGTATGCAAAAGCCTCCTTTCACACATGGAGGTGTGAAATCCAGCTCCAATATGATCCTCTTTCATACTTAGAGGATTTTTATTCTCTAATGATGCAAAGAATGGCCCCCCTACCCATTTTATTCATCTCCTTAACAAAATTTAATGTTCCATAAAATTTGGAACATTACAGTCCTCCCCTCCCAAAATATTGCTTGCCCTCAAGCAATTGCAAGGATGAACTAAGTTTATTTCTGCCCTTTTCTCTTATAGCATCCTTATTTGATGATATCCTCAAGAAAAGGATGCCATATCAGCAATCAAGTCTTCAAACTGTCCCTCCAACTTATGCAATTTAGCCTTTGGGTGAACATTCCCAAATAGCTGTCATGTAGAAAAAAATATTCATGAAGGAACAAGAGCTGTCTAAGGGCCTCCTTGAGGCATGATATCTGATATATAATGGGACTTATCACCCCCCATATGAATCTCTCATCCCCAAGCCATCAATCATAAAAATAAGTTGCCTCCCAACAAGACAACTCATGGAAAATCTCCCTCCACCTTGAGCTCCGAAAATGAAGGTGGGCTGAAATATGATCATGGAAAGCACTATAAATTGCCCCATGCTGTCCTCTTCTCCACTTATGAAAAGTGTGGAGTGTGTGATGATCCTGGGCTGCAGATGTATTGCCCTCAAATGGAAAAATGAATAGTAATTCCATAAGAATCCACCCTCCATCAATGAAAAATCAGTTGGCCCAAGACATGTCATCTATGATGAATAGGACAATATCACCATAGAATGCCCCCATGAAATGTTTCTGTAGTTTATACCATGTGTATAAATATGTAACAATGCCTCATAGGGTCACAATGCAACCTCATCCACCGCAGCTGCAGAAAATAACATGGCAAGTATTGCACACAAATATCACATCTACTACTAAATAGTGAATATATGAGTGAATCAGCAACATAAGGTCAAACACCTACTCATATACATACAATAGATGGAAAAAATTACCAAGCTCATGGCTTTCCCCACAAATGAGCAAGTATGTGGCTGTAGCCATGCCTCCTCTCATGTTCCCTTTAGAACATGCACTGCAGAAAATGTGAGAGTTTTTCTCACTCAAGGGCACATCCAACTCATGTGCCTTACTCATAATCATGCTTCTTGTACAAATCTGATCCATATCAGCAAGGAAGTCATGATCAGCAATACAATGAGAAAAATTCTGAAGGTTTCATGTGTTGCAAGAGTGTACCAACAGTTTTCCCAAAAGTGACAGTGCAGTTTTCCAAACTGTTGCTTTAGAAAATCACATGGCAAGTTGTTTTGTGTTACATGAATAGTTATGTATGTCATGACAGCTATTGATGAATAGAAAATGGCTGAATGTATCAACTGATCATACATGAAAGAAAACACTTGCCCAAGGCCATATAAAGGATGGGTGTCTCCATCATACAAATTGGCCCAATTTTTGTCCATGGAGCAATCTAAAAAGCTTGCCCTCTTGTAGAGCCATGCACTGCAAAATAATGGTAAGAGTATACAAATAAGCCAATGTAAAAACATATTTCTTACCATATACTGGGAGTAAGATGATGTATGGGTTCATGAATGAACCCTCCATAGTTGTTTGGTATGCTCCCATGAAGAGGAATGAACTAGGTGCTGCAAGAAGATCCTTCTTCTCATGCTTGGGTATCCAAGTCAAGAAGAATGTAGCATAGTAATATATGGCTACCTTATCTATCTCACCTCCTCTTTTTCCATCAAGTGCAACAAATATGAAACTTTCCTGGGACTTGTGGGTTATGGATCCACCACACTTTCGCTGGGCACACTTCATCCATAGGTCACTGTTCCAAGGAGACAACGCTGTTGGCCTATACCCATAGGATTCCATCAATACCAAGCTCCATTCTTTGACATGCTCCTTGTCAAAGATGTCTTTCATAATGGTGCAATACATAAGAAGCCCCTCCCAAGGTGGAAGTACCTCTCTATCATCGAAAGTGAGAATTCCAGTCCCTCTTTCTGCAACATCATGCAAGGTATGAGAGCAATTCTGCCCTTGATCTCCCAAACAAAGCAACAAAGTATTTTGCTGCCATCCCATACTTCCATCATAAAACTCATGTGATGAAGACACAATGAATGATATGAGAATCACATCAACATAATGCATCCATATTCTATGCTGCTCAATGATGCAAGTACCCTGCCATCTCTTTTCCATCCTTTTGGTACTCCGCCCATGAGGGCTACCATCCTGTTCTTTGCATTTCATGAGAGTTTGAAATGCAGCTCCTTGGAGACCCCTTAAGAAAGGCCTCTTTCCCATGAATATGTTGTACCCATGAGGATCCAAATGTGATGGAGGTGATGTCTCCTCTCCACCCATGTTCAACAACACTGCTTGTTCCTCCAATGATGTAGCAGCTACCTCTTCCTCCGGTTCACAAATTGTCTCATGATTTTCCATGGAGGTGTCATGGTTTATTTCATCCTCCAAAAGTCTACACTCCCACCTTGAAGGCTGAATGCAAATCATCAAAGATACATGAGGATGAGGGTTATTCTCCTCCTTTAACCCTTTGCACAACGCAGTGCAAACATGAGGCCCTAAAGTGGCCATGTGGTTTGATCCTTGGACCTCTCCATTTGAAATTCCACCATCCTTAAGATTATTTGCTGAAATAGAAAGTGGAACTTTACTCATACCTTGGTGGATCTTGGGACCTTCTTGTGTGGCTGCAATGGATTTTCCTCCAATGGCTTCTTCATCCATATATGTTGAAGGCTGCTCCTCCAAAGCTGTAGCAGTGTTGGTGCAATCCTCCTCCCATGGTGGAATGGCTTTCTCTTCCTTTGTCCTCCCTCCATCAAAGGTTTTGATCAACCCTTGAGCAAATTCTCCAAAAGAACTCACCCTTGAATGGACCAAGGGTTTGAACCACCAAACAAAGGTTTTATCCTCCATGTGCAGCGCTGCCATCTGCACTGCTTCTTCCTCTGCCACTGGATGCAGCAATAAAAATGCCTCCAGCTTCTTCTCCCAAGCTCTAGTTGAAGTAACCCCATCAAATGTAGACAATAGAAGCCTATTGCCCCTGATTTCTCCTTTTCCATAGGGCCTTCTCTCCTCCATCTGCTGAATAGACTGTGAGAACGCTGTAGCTCTCATAAATGCTGCAGAATGGGGTTTGTAGTCACCCAGGTACTTGCTTAAGATCTGGAAATACAAGCATCTTCCATGCTGGTCTTCAAGAGATTAGGAAGTGCATGGACCTTCCTCTTCTCCTCTTTTCTTCTCCTCCTCCTCCTCAGGGAGGCTCTTCTTTAATCCAAAATTAGATGAGATCAGTCTCATATTCCTCTTCGTTCTCCTCTGAAATCGAACTCACAGGCTGTGGCAGTTTGATGCTCTGATACCACTGTAATATTCCTTTTTCAGAAACATTGTCAATCGAAAAAGAAAATCTATTCCAGAGATAGACTGTCGGGGAATTTACTGGATTTGTCACCTTTGAACAAAGGATGAGCTCTAGAGGCTACCTGGCCCACTAGCAGACTCTGTCTATAGAGTGATTGTCAAGGGAAAATATCCCTAAGAGTGAAACACACCAAGATTGGGAATCCCTTAAGATAACCCCAACATTGAAACTACAACAATAACAAATGCATCAAATGGAAAATAGCAGTGAATTATATACACATGAAATTTCGGAGAATATAATGGCCATTCTATTAAGACATAACAGCACATAAGAATACAAATCCTTGAGGAAATGATCACTCAAGCAAAGCACTGGGAGCCTCAAGAAACCTGTACATGAAAATGTGAAATACACTGCTGCATAAACAAAGCCCTAGGCCATGACTGCACAGTTATAGAGAGGAAATGCTAGATAAATGATGAATATACAAATATATGATAATATGAGCTCAAATAAGAAGGGGGAGCAAGATCTCAACCCCTGAAAATACATATCATCAATCCCTTAAGAGGATTGGCTGAAATCTATGCAGAAACACTATAATACAAAAATTTCGGAGTTGCAGTAGCTGCTGCAACTCAAGAGCTGGAAATGGATGGAGAAGGCTGAAATAGCTGCTGTAGATGAAGAGCCCTTCTCCAATGAAAATCTGAAGTGAAAGGCCAATCCTTTCACCCAAGACTTCCCCTCCAAAATTTGCTAATCCCTCACAGCAAATGTTCACCCAGAAAAACGTTGTCTAAGAGAGGGACTGCACTGTCAATGATGGAATGTGGTTGGCCTGATGCCAAAGATGATGGAATCTACTCATAAACCTCCTTTTTTGATCTCCCAATTAATATAACCTCTCTCCACTAAAAAAAAATCTCCGGATGGTGTGTGGAAACCTCCCCGGCAACACCCAGCAACACTGCACAATATCTGCTGCAGAAACTGCGCTGATGTAGATGGCTGAAGCTATGGCCTGAGTGCCTGACTATGGGGAATGGAGTTCAATCGTTCATGAGATACTGAAGAAGGAGAGGAAATCCTCAACAAGACTCCCTCGTGCCCAAAGGCACTGCAGCTCTGCTGAACAACAAGAGGCAGCAACAAGTCTCCAAGACTTGGATGTAAAAATGATCAAAGATAATCTCAATGGCTACCTTGCTCCTCTTTTAAACAAGTGAGCCTTCCCTCCATGGGCCCTACTTCGAAATAGGGTTTCCTCCCTCTATAATATTCCCTCCTAAGTTTTCCCACATAGTGCTTTCCAACTCATGCCAATGCAGTTTGACTCGGTAAACCTTGGCCAAGCATGTATGCAAAAACCTCCTTTCACACATGGAGGTGTGAAATCCAGCTTCAATATGATCCTCTTTCATACTTAGAGGATTTTTATTCTCTAATAATGCAAAGAATGAGTCCCCTACCCATTTTATTCATCTCCTTAACAAAATTTAATGTTCCATAAAATTTGGAACATTACAGAGCGTGGAAGCAAAATAAGCAAGGCTAACACAAAAGGCAAGAATTCAACATCAGAAAGAGGTAGGATATCTATCCGCCTTCGTGTTTTTCTAGCATAAGTTAGGAAAGGTTGCATATATTTGTCTTGTTTTTTGTTAGATCCTCTCATTAGGGCTAGAGGGATAGTTTCTGTTTGCAGAAAATATTGCCTGCACAACAAAATGGATACTCCACTAGGGAGCCATTAACCCTTAAATCCTCCTTGGATTTTCGGTATCTTCGATTAGTTTTTCCAACCACCTTATATTCCATCATTTTTATTGCCTATAAGTTTTAATTATGAGAAGTCTTGTATTTAGAGTGTCAAATCTGGATTTTATTTTAGTTTTGATTCATTTTTCCTATGATTTCCTTGCCAAACTCATTTTCTATGGAAAATAGAGCACTGCTAGTGTGTTTTTCACTATGAACAATCACACTTAATGCCTTGGTTCCCATTGTCTTCCCACGCTGGTCTTAAAAGTGAGATTTTTTAGGGTTGCTTAACTGAAAGTCCTATGTTTGCATATACATTTTTTCATTTTCATCTAGGGTTGTGTGTGAAAATTGGAATTCCCTAGTGTGAAATTTTATGAGTGTTAATCGCCTTTGAGTGACATCTCTTTTGATTTTTTGGAATTTTCACCCAAATTCGGTTTGATTCCTCTGTAAATGAAATTTCATATTATGTTTTATCTTATTGGAATCCTATTGTGTTTTATTCGAATAATTCTATTGCATAGATCACATTTTCATATTTAAAATTCTCATTTTCACAGTAGGAAAGGAAATTGTGCATCAATTAGATTTACATAGCTTTCAGAGGAATCATGCATAGATTACATTACATGGTTTGGCATATTTTAATGCTTTGAACTGAATTGGAACTGTGAAAGTGAAAGATCTAGTTAGAACGTTCTTATTTGCTGCATCTTTTTTTGATTACATCAATGTCTTCAATTCTACCCTATGCTAGATATATTTCGTCGAAATGGAAAGATTCTTTTCCCCATATTAGTTGCATTATAGGTATGTTCAGGTGAAATTTATTTTAGGCTTTGAAATTGAAACATAATTCAAGATAAACTTAAAATTTACCTCAATTAACCTAAGGATAATTTGGAACATTAAATCAAGCATTTATAGATCTAGGCTAGAGACGTGTTTCGGTGTCGTTAAACATAGAATTTGTCGTTGTTTTCCAGCATTGTATCCAGGAGGTGATATCCCGTTCCACGTATGGAGGTGTATAGGACTGTTCTTCAGTACTTTCAGGTATATCAGAGGCACACCATGCATAGTAAGTATATGGGAACACTCTCATCGAATGGTTATGCATTAGACAACACTACTGCAAAGTACACTCCCATGTACCGTCTCATACATGTTGGGATTCCCCACTAGGTTTCTGTACATCCATAGGTAACCGTGTCGTCTGCCTTGTAAACTGTGATACACCGAATAAAAAATTAAAGGAGAGTGGTTGTCGTACGTTTAGTGCTTGGTTCGCTAAGGTTTATATTGCAGTTCACGGTTGCGTGGTAAACCTTTATGCCTAGTTACCCCTCTTTGATTTATGTTTTTTGTTAATTTCTAAAATTAATTAATTGATCTCGAAATAACATCCTCCCTGTGGAACAACACCTTAGTGGTCATTAGGTTGAAATAATTCCTATGTTTACCAATCAAGGAAACCCCTCATATGGGAATCATGTTCCTTTTCCTTCTTTTGGAAATATTGGCGCTCCTTATATGGCAATATTATCCCTTCCTAGATTTATAATTGGTTTGCCAGTTTGGCTATTTTCGACCCTTATGGTTCCAAATGTCCAAACTACTTCTCAACCAAGTTCACACCCACCTGAACATTGTCAAACTCATGTTTATCCTAAAGTTGACCCTTTTCCTTCTTCACCCATTGTTTCTTCCCCTCATTCGTCCTCTTCGTCTGGTGAAAATATTGATTCTAATAGCTAGGAGGCTAAGAAGAAGAAGAAGAAGAAGAAGAGGATGAAGAAGAAGAAGAAAAATAAGAAAGGAGGAAACCTAACGACCATTTTTACTGATGAAAATAACATTGAAAAACCTTCCATTCAGCCCCGAAAAGTCAAATTCCCTTGCAATTTATGTAAAGGTGACCACCTTTTTAGAGATTGTTCTGGTATTCTCAAGGTATTAGAAATGTGGTCCACCGGCTCACATTAGCCTTTGTCATCGACCTCTGGAGATCATATTGGTGAAAAATCCTCAATTAGTGATGGTAAATTCCATGGGAAAAAGAATAAATTCAAATTTCCGTGTAGGTTATGTGAAGGGAAACATGCCATTCACCTTTGTCCTTATATGGATGAAGCCTCAAGAGCGTTGGAAAACCTTACAACTTCTCAATCGTGACTTCCCACTGGTTACCGAAAGATTTCCCTTGATCCTCCACTAATTGATGAAGTGATTGATCATAATTAATATCTATTCAATCCCATGAGTATGTTCTCGACCTACCATTGGTTGAGAAAACGATTGAACTGATTCCACCTGTAGTTGATTAGGTCTTTCATGTAGAGAGTGAACTTCATACTACTCAGGTTATTTTTGTTTCTTTGGATTCCCATGAATTGGAGGGAAATAATCCCATTCCCATGGTATAGGATGGGGATCTTCCCATTCCTGTAACACAAGGGGGCAGTTCTCTCATTCCCACGACACCCCCTCCAAGTAGTCTAGTCGCTTCCTTTGATTGGAGTTGACTGCCATGATACTGTCTTCCTTCTTACATTCCCTTTCAAATCACAATACATGCTTATAATGTAGTTGTACCTAGAAAAATAATAGATGAAGGCATATCTGTTAGTCGTATTCTGTCTTCAACTACTTAGAAAGATTTAGGTTCTCCACACCTTGTGCCCCTTACCCAGAATCTATTTTTCTTTTAACAACAAAACCATTCAACCGTTAGGCATCCTTTCTAAGCTGCCTATTACTTTGGGAGGAAAAATCAACTATATTAATATAATGGTTATCCAAGGCCTTTTGTAGTTTAATTTACTCCTTGGCTGTGACTATATTTATGTCATGGGAGCTCTTGCCTCTTCTCTCTTTCATGTGATGTGTTTCCCACATGAAGGAAGTATTGTGACCATTGCTCAAATTTCATTTGTTGGTCCTAATTTGACTCTCAACCAACTAACATCCCTAAATGGCCCCTATATGCAAGTGGAATCTTACCCTCCATAGGTTAATTATTTGTTAACCTCTTCCTTACTGGTGTCTATTGATGATCTAGTCAGTGATATATTACATCATGTACTGGGGGAATTGGACCCTGATTTCCAGAGTGTTGTTTTCCCATCTGATGATAACCTCTTGGATTCCATGACCTCCTATGGGCCATGAACAAGGTGTCGGAGTAGAGTTCCTTGTCATGTGTCAAGCTCCTTAAAAAATGAAACAAGGTCTTCTGAGCAGAGTTCGTTGTCTTGTGTCAAGCTCCTTAAAAAATGAAACAAGGTCTTCAGAGTAGAGTTCCTTGTCTTGTGTCAAGCTCCTTAAAAAATAAAACAAGGTCTTCGGAGTAGATTTCCTTGTCTTGTTTCAAGTTGCTTAGAAAATGAAACAAGGTCTTTAGAGAAAATTTCCTTGTCTTGTGTCAAGCCCGTTAAAAAATGAAACAAGGTCTTGGAGGATAGTTATTTTACTATGTCAACCTCGTTAAAAAATGAAATAGATCGCTATGATAATAGTTATTTTCCTATGTAAATATCATTAAAAAATGAAACAAATCCCTTTTCAATTCGATTATTTTATTAGATCTCATAAATTCCAATCGAGTCTTTCACTTGATCTCGTAAAAGAATCTTCATTCCATCCACATGATACTAACCAGTAGTCTACTAAGGTGAATGAAATGAAGCTTGGGGGGCATGTACCTCGAACTGAGTCATTGTGTTGGGGGCATGCAAACTTATTCCAAGCATAGTTTTTCTCCCTTTCAAGCTTGTGTAAAAATGAAACCACTTTCAAGCATATTTTGTCTCCGTTTCAAGCTTGTGTAAAAATGAAACTAGTTCCAAGCATAGTTTTTCCACATGTTTCAAGCTTGTGTAAAAATGAAACCATATTCAATCGTTCTCAAGCATAGTTTCCCATGTTTCAAGATTGTGTAAAAATTTAACCATTCTCATTCTACCTCTTGTGATTTCCATTTTTATCAACCTGTTTTTCCATATGAGCCTTGGTTTTCTCTTTCCATCGTCACCATCTACTTGACTGATCATGCACTATCACTTGGTTTCTTTTACCGTTTCTTAGGGAACCATTGCGATGATTGGTATTTTTATCTAGCCTCTTGACCTTTGCATGTTTTGAGTAGTTCCCTCATGAATGGAACCAGTTGGTGAGCCTCAGTATTGCAACAAGAATGCTCAACTACCAAGGATACCAACTTTAATTATCAACCCGGGGTTCGTACAAATGTAAAAGGTATCAGCACTATATGTGTAGCATAAAATTTGTCCTTATTTTGTTGATATAATGTAATGGAGCGAATGTCATAAAATAAAAACCTAAAATAATTATAGAAATGGAAGTGTTTCTTTGAAAAGAAATTAATCCTAGGAAAGAACAACAATTTGTAATTGAAATCCTAAGAGCATGAATTCAAATAAAAGGACCTAATCTAATTTTCGAAAATGAATGTCCTAAGTGGTGTTTATTCTTCTTGAATCATGTATTTAGGTCTTAGGGGCTAGGATTCAAGCTTAAGAGACAAAAACCAACCTTTGGGAGAAAATCTGGTCAAGTTTAGACATGCTACAAGAATGCTACAAGCAACTCTATTTTTGCTATAGGCAAGTCCGTTTTAGAAATAACTCACCGAATGACTAAATAAAGCAAATGAAAATGGGATGGGGAATTTTTTTTTGTTAAGTATGATGTATTAGGTCTCCATTCCAAGTGGAATCACTCCAAAATACCCCTGTTCACACGTGCTAAAAAATAACAGAAAATTACTACTCTAAAATATGGAAATTCATGAACTAGTGAGCTAGTTAATATATAAAATGCCTAACATAATTAAGTGAAAATGAAATGGGGTGAATTTTGTTATAAAATTCAGCATTATTATGACCTAATCCAAGTAGAATCAATTCAAATGGATCTCATTAACCCCTTCTAAAAAATAGCAGAAATTTACTACTATTTTGCTACAACGCATTTCCGGAAATCTTATATTCGTGAACTAGTAACCAAATCAAGTAGCTTAATGATTAAGATGAACTTAAAAAGTTATTATAAGGATGAATAATGATTTTGAGCCTGTAAAAAACCTGCAAAATAACTCACTTAAATCATCTAACTCAATCCTACAACAAGAAAAATAAACAATACTAAATATAGAAATATGAAAAACTGAAAAGAGATGCATGTCAATAAGAAGTGAAAAGAACATAAAGAAGTTGTGCAAGAGGGCTCTGAGGCTCCTGGGATGGCCAAGTCCAAGGAGGACTCAGATTCCTATGGAAGAAACCAAGCCTTAGAATCTAAAAAATGGCCCCAAACTTTATTATTGAATCAGTCCAAGTACATCTCTGCAAGAAAAGAAAGTGGAGCTTCTAGAAAACAAGTTTTCTCCACAATAAGACTAAAAAATACATGCCCCTAGAGGCAAATTCGAATTGGTACTTATACAAAATTATGAGGAAACATTCCCCTTTAAAGGAGGAATATTTCCCCTCCAAAATCCCTCAAATAGTGGATCTGGTTCCCAACACTAGGATTTTGCAGTAAATGACAGGGAACACATTCCTAGATTTTCTCAATCCTCAGAGTTCCAAAATCTCTCCATAATTTCTCAATAATTTCATGATATTTTTCCCATTTATCCTCCAATATTGATCCTCCAGTGGGAGGGAGCAAGTCCCTAAATTTTCTCCTTCTCCAAATCTTCATAATCTGCCCAATATTCTCATATTATTCTACAAAAATAAATAATATTAGGCACAAATATGAAATTATCTCTAAACCTTCCTAAGAACATATTAAAATATTAAAAATCATTATTAATTGTAGAAGGAGATATTTACTATATCTTTTGTGTGCCTAAGAAAGGTTAGATGGGCCTTAATTTATGTCTAATTAAGAGGCCCATCATACCCCCTAATTGAAACTGTTTCTCATCCTCCTTCCCTTGTGGTTCTTCATGTATGTTGGCCTATTTCATTCTCTATTTATTGGTCCATATGTTTCTCCTCCTGCTAATTTTCTTGCTACTCTTCTATTTGCATTTCTTCTTGGAGGTGTTGCATGGAGGTCCTCAGGTGCCTTTGCTAGTGTGTTCATCCTCCTGGAGTCTGCTGGTGGTCCTTTGAAGCCATCTTCATCAAATTTTATTCATATTTTGGCCTTCCTATGCCACACACAGATTTGCTATGGAAAAATTTCCAATTCCTATAGTAGTCTTCTTCTTGCTTTGTCTTACTTCAGCTTGCTTATAAATGGAGGGAGATGGGTTGTGGAGGCTATGAATGGAGTCATGGGATGAATGGAGTGTTGGATAGGTGAGTGGAGATGCATCATGCCAAGTTTCAGATAATCTAGCTGCTAATGGTGCAACATTGGGTTTAGAGAGTGAAGCCTTATGCATGGAGTGAAATAAGGGGTTGAGAATGGTAGGTATAGGAAAAACATAAATTATCATGCTCTCCTTAAAGTTCAGAAATCCTTGAGAGAGATTTTTCCTTCATGAATGAGTTTCCTGAAGCATTATAGGAGTTTCCTGTAGTGCTACAGGTGGATGCTATATTTTCCTGTCGCAATTACAGTTAGGAGAAAAATGAAATTTTTTCCTATCTAAGGGGTGTAATGAATGAATGGGTGTATGCTGGATTGGTTCATGGAGTGTGTAAGAAGAGGAGAGAGAGAAGAGAGGAGGAAAGCCACCTTGATCAACAAAATTTGTCCTTTGGCTTTCCTATAGCAAATCTGTTTTTTCCTGTAGCAGCCCTATTTTGCCTGTAAGAATTCTATTTCGCTCGTAACAATTGTATTTCGCATGCCAAGAAGTGGTGGGTCCACCTTTTATTTTATTTTTTCAAAATTTTCTTTGTTTTTTTCAAAAAATTTCTCTTTTTTTCATTGCATGCAAAATAAATTCAGAGTTCTTTTTCTGTTAACTGAGTTCATCCTCAGTTATCCCTTGTAAATCCTTATATTCCATCACAACCAAATACTTACTACCCAATTTCTCAAGTCCTCTTCACTTTTGTCTTGTTCCTCTCCCACATGTGCATGTTTCTTGGTGGAAAAGTGAAGTTGATTGCTAGATAAGGCTGAGTTTTCTCTACTACTGATTTTGGCTTAAAAAAAATTTCCTTCTTTTAATGTTTTCTTTAGCTCGAATAGATTCGAAGAAAGTTTTAGATGATTGCATACCTGAGCCTTACCCTTGATTTGTTTTTGCAGGTGATATTGAAGCTGTTGATCGACTGTTGAAGCTATCTTTGGTGGTTTTGAAGTTGCTACTTAAGATGCATGTGATAATATATTGGAGGTCCTATTGCTGATAACCTTGAATCTAGAGGTCTTATAGGGTTTTTTTGTTGTTGTTGCTGCTGATTCACATACCTTACTTAAAATTTTCTCCTGAGATGTGAGTGATGTGAGTGATACAGTTGATGATTTTGTTTATGTACAAGTCTTCTTGATGTCGAGCTTTTATGTGACTATACAGGCTGCTCAGGACAACCCTCTTGTAGCAAACTTGATTTAGGCATATCTCTCAAATGGTAGATCGGATTGACCTGAAATTTTTTGAGCATATGAATATCATCCTTATGAACTTCCCCATAAAAAACCGTGGCCATTGGATGCATGAATCTCGAGAAAAATTAAAAAATATTGTAGGTGAGGGAGGTCGATTTGTCACAAACTGTGCACCAGAAATTGCTGAAATTGTTTGAGCATGTTACCATAATATATATGCATCTCCCCTTGAAATAGATCAGAAAATGGATGCACGATTTTTGAGATATAATAAAAAAATATCTGCTAAAAAATATTTAAGGACAACCCCGTTGTAGCAGACTTGTTTTAGGCATAGCTCTCAAAACGCAGATTGTATTGACCTAAATTTTTTCAATAATATTACTATCATCCTTATGCACCCCCCCATAAAAATTGTTGGCCATTGGATGCACAAATATCAAGAAAAGTTAAAAATGGTTGTAGGTGATGGAGGTCGATTTATCACAAAACATGCATTGGAATGTGCTTAAATTTTTTTAGCATATTACCATAATCTATATGCATCTCCCCATGAAACAGGTCGGAAAATGTATGCACATTTTTTGAGATATAACAAAAACATTTTTTTGCAAAAAACTAGGAGATTCCTGTAGCAAAACAGGGTTTCCTGTAGCATTTAGGACAATGATGAAAATGAATGAAAAAAATATTGGAAATTATGGGTGGATGTTGCAAATGGATGAGGGTGATGGATTGGCATGAACTAGGTCATTTTGGAGCATCTGAGCAAAGGAGGAGGAAATCCAAGTTAGACCTCCTTTGACTAGGGTTTTAACCATTTTTTTCTTTTTGTGCCAACTTGTTTTTTTTTGCTGCTTCCAAAGGTTGAAGAACACCTGCAGTCATTAGAGAGAGATAAATGGAGAAAATACATTTGTTTTATATTCATTTTTCACTTTTTCCTTTTTTTCTTTAGGCCTACTAGTTGCCTCAATGAGGTTTTCAACTAGTAGGTCTACCTAGGCGCCTTAAAAGAGGTTTTCACCTAGGATCTTTTATTTTTATCTTATTTTCTCCTTTTTCCAACCCATTGACCACCTCATGGAGGTTTTCAATCAGTGAGCCAATCTCTGGTGCCTCAAACGAGGTTTTCACCTTGAGATTTTATTCTTTTTCCTTTTTTCACTTTTTCCATTTTTTTATTTTTTCTATCCTACTCTACTTGAAAACACAATCTCTTTCAAGTATAGGAATACTTCCAGTGTATCCATGTGCACATCAAGATGACAGATAAAATCATGTGTACACATGCATGCTTTGATATGTACTCGAATATGAGAGATGAATTTATTTGACAGAGATTATATCAAGTATCGTTGAAGAAGAGTGTGTTTTTGCAACTTGATAATTGTCTGGAACCATATTTCAATATAGCTTTGATGCCCTTGGTTTTCTTGCTCATTGGGAATATTATTCATGACTTCCTCTACCATGAAATTCAAATCTTCATATTTTTCCTAATTATTCTCTTGAACACATGGAGGAAATGATGGTAGACATGAGGAAACTTTCTCAATATCTGATTACGATTTATGCTCTTCATAAAGTGCAACCCATGATTCTTTGATCTTCTTCTTTAAATCTTATTTTTCTGAACGTTTTCCTTCAATGACATCAAGAGAATCACTCTTTTTTAATACTCTTCCAAAGCTAAGATGGATATCATTTAGATCAAGAGGAGATGTTTGGAAATGTTGTACCTCAACATTGTAAGTGGGCTGAGTTACTTTTTTTATGGGTTTGGAAATGGTGGTACAGGTAGTTTAGTGGGAGTGGATCTATGAGATGGATGTGGTTGAGGTTGTGGTTGTGGTGGAGGTGGATGGTAGGGATAGCATGGAGTTGGGTATTGAGGATATTGAGGAAAATATTGAGGATATTGTGGATTTTTTTCATAAGGTTCTTGCCAGCCTTGTTGCCAAGGTTGGTTTTGAGGTTGAGATGGATGTGAATCATCTTGAAATTGTGAAGTAGTTCCTTGCATCATATCAAGTTGACTAGGCTGTCATGGTCTTCTTGGAGCTACATAACATAGCCTCTGTGGCGATTTACTTGCTCCATTTTCTTCTTGGTAAAATTCCTTCAACCTAGGTAATGATGGGAAATATGATTCTGCATGGATAACACACATATCAACATCTTATTTTTGCTCATTTTTCATTCTTAACATTTCTACGCGTTCACTTAGATTTCTAAGAATTTATGTTTTAAAGTTATCAAGAAAATTTCCAAGTTCATCTTGATTTACTAACCTTGATTTTGATTTACTTACTCTTGCCCTTCCTCTTGATATGCTCTTGCATGTTTCACAAATTTCTTCAAATGATAATTTGTATACATCTCCTTTACTCATGATATCAAGGAGATCAATCCACTCATCCCTAATTGTTCTAAGTAAGAGGGTTTTTAGTGTGTCGAATCCTAAATGTTGTAATTTTTCCCTCTTAACATTAAACATGAGCCTATCTATTAGATCTTCAAGGCTCTCATCTTGTTTTTGTTTCATTCTAAATATTTCTTCTTTAAGATCATGATCTTTATCTTTTTCTAGAAATATATTTTGCATATCCTTCCATGATATTATTGAATTAGTACCTAGACTCATGAACCATTTAAGAGCTCTATCCGTCAATTTTGCAAGAAAAAATCTCAATTTTTGAGTGTGTGATAAGTAGCCATAAGATCTACAAAATATTTCAAATTCAAAGATAAAGGTTTCTAGATCCTCTGACCTCATACCATAGAATTTGGGAAGGAAATATGAAGGATATTTTTCATATGCACACTGACATCAGTACCTTGAATGGGAAATTCAAGAGGATCTTGTTCATTGTCGTCATCTCAATCCATTTATTCTACCTTTTCTTCCACTTCTTCTTCTTCTACCTACAAAAGTAGATGGTGATGTGGCTCTTACTGCACCACGTGATCAAGTGGGGGGGTTGGTGTTCGAGAATTATTTTTAATTTTTTTTGAATAAGAATGCTAATGCAATGCAATTTTCTGTTTTGAAATGAAATATGCCTAATGAAATTTTTTGTTTTGTTTTTTTGCATAGAGAAAAGATATGAATCAACTAGGGAATAAAACAAGGCATACTTTGACACCTCCCTGGCAACGACGCCAAAAAGTGGTGAGCCTCAGTATTGCAACAAGAATGTTGCAACTACCAAGGCTACCAAATTTAATTATCAACCCGGGGTTCGTACAAACTTAAGAGGTATCGACACTATATGTGTAGCATAAAATGTGTCCTTATTATTTTAATTTGATGTAATGAAGGGAATGTCATGAAATCAAAACCTAAACTAATTGCAGAAGTGTTGCTTTGAAAATAAATCAATCCTAGGAAAGAAAAACAATTTGTAATTGAAATCCTAAGAGCATGAATTAAAATAACAATACCTAATATAATTTGTGAAAATGAATATCATAAGTTGTTTTTGTTATTCCTAAATCATATATTTAGGTCCTAGGGGTCAGGATTCAAGCTTAAGAGACAAAAACCAACCTTTGGGAGAAAATCTGGTCGAGTTTACACATACTACAAGAGTGCTATAGGAAGGTTTGTTTTGGAAATAACTCACTGAATGAATAAGTAAATAAAATCAAAATGGGATGGGGAATTTTTTTTTATTAATTATGATGTATTAGGTCTCCATTCCAATTGGAATCACTCCAAAATAACCCTGTTCACATGTGCTAAAAAATAACAGAAAATTACTACTTTAAAATCTAGAAATTCAAGAACTAGTGAGCTAGTTAATCTATCAAATGCCTAACCTAATTAAGTGAAAATGAAATGGGGTGAATTTTTTTATCAAATTTATCATTATTATGACCTAATATAAGTGGAATAAAGTCAAATGGATCTCATTAACTCCTTCTAAAAAATAACATAAATTTACTACTATTTCGCTACAAGGCATTTCCAGAAATCTTATATTTGTGAACTAGTAACTAAATCCAAGTAGCTTAATGATTAAGATGACCTTACAAAGTTATAATAAGGATGAATAATTATTTTTAACTTGTAAAAAACCTACAAAATAACTAACTTAAATCATATAACTCAATCCTACATCAAGACACATAAACAATACTAAATATAGAAATATGCAAAACATAAATAAGAGATGCATGTGAATAAGAAGTGAAAAGAACATAACGAAATTGTGCAAGAGGGCTCTGAGGCTCCTGGGATGGACAAGCCCAAGGAGGACTCAGAGTCTTATGTAAGAAACCAAACCTTAGAAGCTAAAAATTGCACCAAAATTCATTATTGAATCAGTCCAAGTACCTCCTTGTAAGAAAATAAAGTGGAGCTTCTAGAAAACAAGTTTTATCCACAATAAGACTAAAAAATACATGCCCCTAGAGGCCAATTCGAATTGCTACTTATAAAAAATGATGAGGAAACATTCCCCTTGAAAGGAGGAATCTTTCCCCTCCAAAATCCCTCAAATAGTGGATCTGTTTCCCAACACTAGGATTTTGCAGTAAATGACATGGAACACATTTCTAGATTTTCTCAATCATCATAGTTCCAGAATCCCTCCAGAATTTCTCAATAATTTCATGATATTTTTCTTATTTATTCTTCAATATTGATCCTCTAGTGGTAGGGAGCAAGTCCCTTAATTATCTCCTTCTCCAAATCTTCATAATCTACCCAATATTCTCACAATATTCTACAAAAATAAATAATATTAGGCACAAATATGCAATTATCTATAAACCTTCCTAAGAAAATATTAAGGCATAAAAAAAAATTAGTAAGTGTAGAAGGATATATTTAATATATCTTTTATGTTCTTAGGAAAGATTAGATGAGCTTTAACTTATGTCTAATTTAGAGGCCCATCCCTAGCTGCTATCCATTTATACCACTCGTTCCTCCAGGAGGAGTCAACTCTTTTCAAACTCCAATAATATGAAAATATTGCCAAGCACTTGTCATTTCAAGCTCATTAAATTAAATGAAAATTTGTTTACTCAGTATAAGTTTAACCCTTTTCCGGACTGAGATAGATTAATTATGAAAAAAGAATAGCTTAGTCAAACATGACTAAGAGGTTCTTTTGGATATTGTTTTCTACCTTTTCGGGTTCAAGAGACTATGTACGAAAAGGGACATATGGATTTTTATTTTCCATTTCTTTTTCAAACTCCCTAAACATGAAAAATATGTCGAGTTACCCCTTCATCACACTTGTAAAACTTAAACACCAAAGAACTTGTCACCATGACAAGACAAAGCTACTCCTTCCTAGGGCTCGTTTAAAATACTAGTATGGATTAATCCAAAGGATGAACTTATACACCAAGCATATGCTATCCTCTTCAATATTGAGATTTAAAATAAAGAGGTACTCACTAGAAATAGTGGGGCAAAATGGAAGGAAACATATATCCTTTATTTTGTGTGAAAGGCAGTATGTCTCTCTTGAACATGACACTTATTTGTATCTTGTGTCGGATTTGGGACATCATCACTTTGCCACTTGTATTACTGGGTCTAGGGAATCCATTTTTCTCTTATTTGATTATATATTGTCAACATGACCTCTGATGCTATTTTGAGTCAAATTCTGCCAGATTCTAAATTTGTGTCGCTGATATGTTCAAGAGAAGTCCCAAATGTAAATTCAAAACCACTTATACCATGTTTGACCTTCTCTTCATTAATCCAGAATCACTCTTATCAACTTTGTAAAAGCCCATGTTTCATATCGATGATGTGGGAACATTATGGCCCTCCTTTGAAAGATCACTTCATGTCGAATCCAACTCATTATCTAGGAAGATGATATAGAAACCCCCTTTAAGTACCTTGGAGCTTGCATGCCTCAATGGAAGGTTCTTTGCATTAAAAGATAGGCTCACATAATTGGCTTTCGATCGAATGATTTTGCGAGCATTTGAATTTAGCTTCATTGTTCACACTCATAGATTGTGTTGTTGTGCCTTTAGATCCATTGTCATCATTGGTGGTTTCCCTTGTGCTTATTAACGATTTACATCATTGACCGGTAATCAGGTACTTTCTACCATGTTTGACTTCAAAACATATATTCACATAGGAAGATTTGTACTTTGTAGTGGGTTGAGATATAGGCGAAGACGACCCTAGGTTTGATTTGATAAATCTAGGATGTGTGGAGTTATTAATGATTGTACACATGATCCTTTCTATTCGGATGGATGTGCCCATGTCGTGGATTCATGTATTCATATATTCATGATCATTTTTAGTCGGATGTCTGTGTCTATGTCGTGGATCCATGTATCGTTATATGCTTGCTAAAATATGTATTTTTAGGCATATTTACATCAAAGATGTCATATATCTTGTATCATGTTTTATTTGCAGACCTCCTGATGGTGGTTCTCTAAAGTCATTGCCTTTACTTGTAAAGCACTCTAGCCATCACTTCCTGTTCTGAATTAATTATTTAGGGGGCATCTGCTATACAACATTTTGTCACACTCCAATTTGTGTCATCATGCCACTAGTGTCACAAAATATGTTCTCCATCAATCATGTCTAAAACATACATGAATATTGGAAAGAAGACTTGATTTAAAAATATTCTGAAAAGCTTGTCAAAAACCTTGTTTTACAAGCCCAACATGCTCTGCACCGCTAATGACCTGCACTTGCCACCTTTTGCAAAAAATGTGTCTAGCACTGGCAGCGCGACTTTTGTTAGGAAAATACACGTCAGTCCTCTTCGGGTAGCTTTCCCAAAAATGGAGGAGAATATTCCCTTACTAGAAGCCTTGAGAACAATGACGTTGTTTCAAGTTGTTAATGATAGGAGCGAGACCTCCCATTCATGGCCATGGATCCTCTTTCCATGGATATTTCTCTTAATATATGGAACTCCTCCCACCTTTTATGGATCCTTAACTCCCTCTCCTTCCATATAAATGAAACCCCTACCATCTGTTGGGCCGTTAATATGCCATTATTATTATCACTTGTGAACGCTTATTCCACCCATTTCTACCATTCTTCATCACGTCATTTATTATAATTTATTATTTAAATCCATTTTATAAATGATTTATGCTCTTATGGATGAATATTCTTTATCTTCCTTTATTTCTAATAAATTGATGATTATGAATTATTTTATCAATGATGGTTTTAATAAGTTGGTTATAACATTATTCACCATTTTTAGCCTCCAAGATAATTTCTAGATTGAAGATTTGATCATTAAAAGTGCCAACTCAGAAATGCGCTGGAATAAGGAGTGACAGTTTTGCGGTTGAGATTATGAGCAAATGAAGACGAATCTGGAAAATCCGGAACATGGGTTTTGTTCAGAACGGACCCAATTAACTTTTCCAAAGAACAGTTTGCCCAAATTCGGCCTGTGTTGAGAGATTCGCAGAGTTCTTTGAGCACGATTTTCTCAGATCTGTGGTTGCGGCCGTCCTCCAAATCTCAGCTACAAAGCCAAATTCGACTTGCTGTTGTTGAAAGAGGGATGTAAATCTATTTTCTTGTTGATCAATTGGTTGGAAGAAATCCAATATTGTTATGGGAGATTGTATTTACTATTCAATTTCTCCTCCTTCTGATTATAAAAGGAGAACATGTATTGTGTATGGGGGATGGAGAGACTTTTCTTATTGTAATTTGCAGAATTGTGCATCGGCTTTTGTTAAGAGAGTGTGAGCTGTTTGTAAACATTATTAATGCCTGATTAATAAAGGAGTTCACTGTTGTTCCATTTCTCAAGCGCTGGAGTAAAGCACAGCAACGCTTCACCGGTGGTTGAGGGCCCGACCCTGGTGGAGCGATCTGCTGTTTGTATTTCTATTAGTTTATTTCTGTTGTGTGAAGTTCGTTTATTACAATTAAAGAATTGAGTTATTGCTAATTGGATCAAATACAGAGTCATTGTTATTCCATTCTTTACAAGAAGCATGATTCATGATTCAATTGTTATAAAATATTGTTTTTTTGTATCTAATTCCAGTTGTTATTCCTTTTGTTTATGAATTACGATAGTTGATTGTTGCGTGGCTGTCGACAGGATTAAAGAGTAGAAATCTAGTTTGCTTGGTTATGAATTGAATTCATTGTTTATTTTACGTTGCTATTCAATTCCTGTTCATTGCTTTTAGATTGTTGTTCCTTTCCAGTTTGCGTTTTAGATTTCATTTCCTTTGAGTTGTTTTCACTTGCTTTGAGATCTCTAAACTGTAGAGGGCAGAGCTAATCATTCCAGGTCCCCAGATTTGGTCATCTCACATCTATTTCTAGGGGAAAGAGTTATTACTATTGCATCCCTAATCGATGTCTAGCAAGGTTGCTGTAGTGTAGTCTTTACATTTATGTCATTTGTAATTAGATTTCTTTTCAAGCATTTATTATTTCTGCATTTATATTTCTATACTACATCTTCACAAACATTACTCTTGAGTAAATAGCCGCCTCAGACTGAGTACACTCTTGAAACAAAAAGTCGTCCCTGGGTTGACAATTAATGTGAGGTAATTAGGAATTACAAAGACACCTTTTTATTGCTCCACACCATCCACTAATGGTTGGTTTCCATCCTATGAGCTGAAGCATGCCCAATTGATGCCCATTTGTGAAGGAGGAAGTTGTTTAAAAAGTTGAGGCTAGGACTTGGAGTCTCACCCGAAGGAGGCATCCAACATCATGGCTTATGGTTGTATTGATCCCTTTATAATTCTATTAATAATACATTATGTGTTTCCTTTCCATATTTGTGTCTATTATTGCATGTTTATTGTAGTGATCCTTGATCTACTACATAGCTTATACTAGATATTGTTATGCTTTGTATCCATTTGTTCTCTCCAATTTTTCTTCCTTGTAGGAATTTTTCTTCATCGACAGAGAAGATATCATGAGCGTGGAAACAAAAGAAGCAAGGCTGACACCAAAGGCAAGCATTAGCATCAGAAAGAGGTAGGATATTTATTCTCCTTTGTGTTTTTCTAGCATAAGTTAGGAAAGGTTGCATATATTTGTCTCGTTTGTTGCTATATCCTCTCAAGAGGGATTGTTTATGTCCATAGAAAGGATTTCCTGCACAATAACTACCACATGGAACACCCTACAAACTTTTTCTCCATTTCATGAAAACTTTAGAATGTGATAACTTCTTCATACGACTTATATTTGACCCCATTCAAGTGGCATTAGAAATTTTTCTACAATCTCTTTAACATGGAAACCATTGCATTAACATTTGAATACTTTTATTTTAAACGATCATGAGGATCCATGTGGATCATCCCTCCCCACTGGAAGCTCACGGACCACCAAAATTTTTTTCATTCATAAATTAAGGGTACTACCTCCACACTTATCCTATATTTTTCCACCTTGCTCTGAAAACAGGACTCATCACAATAAATTGTATAACAACGAAGAGAACTAAAAAAACGTTGTGGACATAATCAATCATTCTTGTTCTTTCTCAACTATTTGCGTTCACTATTTAAACTACTAGCCACACACAACATGTTAGCAACAAGAACAAACACATAGTTTCTACTAAAAATGAATCAACATGTTTGATATTCTTAATAGGATCCTTGATACTTTCATGCAATAAATCTGATGAAATGGAAACAAGAAATGGCACCCCAAGGGGGTTTCTGATTTAATTTTCCCTTAAATAAATTAGAAGTAAATTGTAATTCCACGTCACATGATAGCTTGTACGAGTTAACTAAGTTAGGAAGACTTAGTTAATTCAATAAATTCGATTTCAAGGTGAAACTTGAGGCATGTAGAGGTCAGTATAAGTTTTAGGGGGTCTAGTTGGAGTTTATTTTGAGTTGTAATTAGTTAACTCAATTATTTGAGCTAAAATCGGTTTAACTAGTTTTATCTGAGAGATGATATAGTGATAGGTCCAACAAATTAAATATGATTCAATTCACATGCAGTGATCAATTGGTTAACTGATAATTCACTATAAATAGTTGTTTCATGTCAGTTCTAAGGAAGGCCCAATTGAGATTGGGGTTAAAAGGAAGATAAGTATCAATTGTATAATTAGAAAATTGTACAGGTCATGCACAAGGTCATTAGGAAGCCTTGTATGTATTGCACAATATATTGATGGGAATTTACTAATTAATAGGGGATCAATTAGCCCAGGAATGCATGAGTAAGGCTGGTTAGGCATAGGCAAGCAAGTGGTTAAATATTGGACCAAATTTGCTTAGATCAGAGCAAGATCAGAGTGAGAAAATCAACATAGTGCATAGGTTTCTCGAGAAGGGCAATATAATTGTATTGTTTCATGTTCTTGAATTTATGAAATATACATATAGCAAGGTTTTTATCCTGGGGCTTTCCCCAGATAAATCTTGTGTTGTGCGATTGATAATTATTTCTCTTAATTTTTTATGTGATCGTGCGATCGAAATTGGTTTCTACAATTTATAGAATTGATTCTGTATTTTTTTTAGTATGTTAAAAAATTAGTTGAATCTATTTAGATATTTCTACATGGTACTAGAGCAGGAATCACAATCGAAGAGAAGAACCAATTTTTTTTTTAAATAAGTACACCAAATTTTCAGATTTATTCTTCTTGACTAGCAATAGATCGAGATGTTTTTCATGGTCTTGAGAATCGAATATGCCCTTGAGGAAAATTTGAATTACATATCATGGAAGGACATGATGGAGGTAGTGCTAGAGGAAAAAAAATGGAAGGAATCCATAAATAGGGATATTTCCCAGCTCGGAGTAGTAGATGCTCAACTTCTTAATGCATGGAAGAAGAATGTAGAAAAGGCGAGACAGATATTGTTAGAAGGAGTTCGAGGTCATATTGTCTCAAACCTCCATGGAAAGGAAACTCCATATGTTATGTGGAATTCATTTAACTACCATTGAAATACAAGCTTAGAAAGATCAATATGGAGAAGGGCGACACGATCCCAAAATACTTGATGAAGTTCAGTCAATGTCGAGATGAGCTTGGAAGTGTTGGTATGACAGTTTCCAAGGATGATTTGGTGAGCCTAGTACTTCTAGGCCTTCCCAAGAGCTGGGATAGCTAGCAAGACTTGGTGAATGGGAGTGAGAAGCTACCCAAGTGGGAGCGATTGTGGTCTGAATTGGTACAAAAGAGATTTGAAGGAACACAAAAGATGGATCCTCATCAAAGACTGATGATGAGGAGAATTATACCTTGGCTAGAAAGGCAAATGGAGGGAAAGGTAAGGCACCCCGTTCCAAATTGGATTCTGGTCAGGTGGGCAAGAAGTGAGACATGCCAAAGGTAAAATTCTTTCACTGTCATGAGCTTGGACACTATGCTACAAATTTTCTGTGCAAGAATACCAACAATAATTCCTCAAGAGGAGTGGAAGGTAAAGCACTTGCTTCACAATTCGAGTTGGATTTCACGATCATCGCATGCATGGTTCCATCGGTGATCGGTTCTATGTGGTACTTAGATACTAGAGCTTTGTTCCATATGACCAAAAATAAAGAGTTCTTCAGTAACTTGGAGGAGAAGGATCTCTATATGCACATCTATATGGGAGATGATGAGAGTTATAACGCTATCGACATAGGTATAGTTACCTTTGAAAGGGAGTCAGGTACTCCTCTCACATTAAAAGATGTCATGTATGTTTCTGGTTTAAAGAAGAATTTGGTTTCTATTGCTATGTTGAAAGACCATGGTTATGATGTGATATTAAGTGAAGGAAAGGTGTTACTTCATCACAAAGCCACAGGAAAGGTGAAAAATATTGGGGTTTGAGTAAAGAACCTATAAAAATTGGGTGTAGAAGATTGTGCTTACTTGAGCACGAAAGAAAAGAAGGTGGAGAGTGAAGACACTGGTAAGTTATGGCACATGACATTGGTCCATTTACACCATGATGCTTTGATGATCATGAAAAATATTTCTACAAGACTTCCAAAGGGTGCACTTGTGCAGCAAAATACATGCAAAGGGTGTACATTGGGGAAGTATACCAAAGCCACATTTCATTTTAAGGAAATTTGTTGGAGAGAGAACAGGTCTCACAGAGGAGACCTAGGTTCAGGTTTAAGGGACAACACTATTTTCCGCCGTAGTCTAGTTTCACGCCGACATTTGCACTCTGCTTCGAAGGGCAGAGAGTCTCACTCGAGGCGTGCCGCGACCTTACTGTGATAGGGAGTAGATCGGTATCATCCCGACAACATCAATATAGTGTAATCAAAGCTAAACTAAAGTCTTAATCAGACATAACACAACATTCCATAACATATAACTCTCAGGAAAACATTCAAACTTATAGTAAATAAAAATTTAAAAGGTGCTTGAAAAACCACTCATTCAAACCCATAATGGATACTTGGAACAACACTTCTGAATATATTAATCATCAGCCTTCAGTGGCGAAATATTACAAGGCTCAGCTGCATGAGCATAAATAGAGCAGAATACAATACATCCTATTGGACAGAGAGAGAGAATACAAAAAACACAAGGGAATGGAGAACAATACAACCCCGAGAGAGCTCTCCTGCGGCTCCCTGTTGCCTATTCCCGTCTGCGCAAAACTCTTTACCCACTGGCTGGATGCCTATTTGTTCTGCTGTCAGCGCAAATGAAAATTCCTCATTTCTTCTCGCTCAGCTGTCTTTTGTTTCTTTCTGTTCATCATGAGTTCACTGCTTGTTTCCTTCCGTGCTCTTCTGCCATCTATGCTTGCTCCCGCAATAGCCGTGACACTTGTCCTTTGCTCCTCTGCAACCTTGACACCTTTCTGCCTACTGTGGTTGTGTTCTGCCAAGTACTAGCCACAACTAAAAATCTATTAAATTTTAAAACAAGGGCCCCAACAGGCCCCGACCACATCCTATTGACTCACCCCGAGTCAATTGTCCTGCACTGTCTCTACTTCCATGGGTTCGCTCGTCCCTCTGCCCTGTTCTGTCTGGCTGCCTCCTCCTGGCTGTCTAAACAAGGGCCCCAAATCTGGGACCTTGGTTAGAGTTGATGCTTTGAGCTCCTGGAAGGTTTCCATGGCCTGCTGCCACCCTTGTATTAGTTCTTTAGTCTCAGCCGTGATTCTTGTGCCAACTTCCTCCCCTGCATTTGGCGGCAAGCTAGTGAACACTGTGTTGATCTGCATGTTGGCCTTAGAGGCCAATTGCTGCATCGTTTGTGCACTGAGTTTTACAGGCTATCAAAGCTCCCGGATGGCCTGCTTGGCTGCCATTGAGGTCTCTTCTATTTGCTGTATTTGGACTTCTAATACATCTGCCTAGGCGTAGAGCTAGTGAAGTCCCGTCGGGTCCGTAGTTTCCTGGATTTCCTTGGAGATCTGTTTTAGTTGTAATGAGATCGGTTGTGCCTTCATGGTAAGGGTTGTTGAGCATTCTTGCAGACCCTTCAGTAGGTCATAGGATTCTCTTGCCGCAGTACTCAAAACTTCCTACATTTTCATTACTTGTCCCTGTCTTTCTGATATTTGTGCGGAGTACACAACCGCTGGGTCGGGCAATGCGGGTCGCGCTACCAATGCCGCCTTGAGTTCTACATTTTCCTGGTGAAGGTGTGAATATGCCACCCTGAGGTGGATCGTCTGCCCGACTACATCAGTCTCCTGCATGTCTTCTAGTATTTGACTGCTGCTGGCCGTTACTGTAGGCCACACTTCCCTGAAAACCCTGGTCACTGTTTCCATTTGTTCCTATAGCTTCTCCTTTTCTGTTGTCAGCTGTTCACGCTGTTCAGTAAGCGTGCTTATCTGTTGTTGCTGCTGCTCACATTTCTGTTGGAGCTCTGAGTGGAGCCTCTTGGCCTGTTGGGCTACCCTCTGAATGAAATGGTATCGCTGAGTTGTCCCCCATGTCTCCATACTTTCAGTACTGGAGGTACCCTGATCTGGCATTCACACTCGGAGCGGTTGTCCACTGGCAACTGATCTCACTGATTGGTCTTGAGGTGACTATGGCGGATTTTTCTGTGGTATAGAGTCCACCATATTTAGATCTGGTTGCCCCTCTTGATCTGCTCGGTTGGGTGGTTGGGGCACTAAAAAAGACATTTGGGATGGGCACAAAGATGGAGGTTGTTCTGGGAGATGGGTTAGATTGGGATACCTGGAATTCTGAAAAAGTTGGGAATGGAGTAGCATCGCTTGCTAGTACTTGAACTACTTCATTAAAGATTCTTACCTTAGTGTTCAGCTGCTGAATGATCAGGAAGAGCTGCAGGTTTGACATCCTGTTTGCTGCTTCCTCCAAAGTTTTTCTGGCAACCGGTGTGGTAGCATTCTATTAAAGAAGTACATGTAGACTCCATCTTTGATTTCCATCGCCACTCCTAGCCATGAGCAGACCTCTGTGTGGAAAGTCGCTTCATCAAGTTGGAACTTCAGAGGCCTCATCTGGAACGTTGTCTCTGGTACACATGTAGGTTTGAGGAACGTATGCTTATGTGTGACTCCAAACTAGACTTTCTCACTATATCCATCTAGCAGGTTTCCTGGGATTCTCTGTTGAATCAATACGACGTCAACCATTTGGCCATACCAAACTCTGAAGGCTTCTACATTTACTTCCTTGGTGCTAGGGTCTCCAGACACCTTCCATGGTACAAAATTCATCACCACTGGCTGGTCTTCTACTATCTCCACTGGTATCCTGATGCTGGGGAAAGTCCATTTCCACATGGCCAGCGCCATGATCAAATACCCATAGATAAATCAGGTTGCTCTCTTATAATTTTCCTCGCATGCCTCGAACAATTCCTTTAGCAGGAAGGAGCACCAATTCAAACTTGTCCCTTGGACACAATGCTCCACAACTGAAATTGTGTCTAATGTGCACTCCCCTTTTGTATAATGCCTCATCATCTTGCTAGCAATGAGATAGCAAGAAAACTTGATCTCTGACCTGTTAATTAACTCAATATTTGCTCCCTTTCCTCCTCTTCGAGTGCCATACTTGGCGTAGTAGTCTATGTCTCCTAACTTCTTTGCCCTCTTAGATATGGTTTGGAATGCTGAAGACACATCCCTTCCTTCCTGTGACAGTCTTGTCAACCTATGAATGTCCTCGGCATGAATTGGGATTTCTTTTCCTAGCCATAGAGAGCCGTTCTGAATCCTGCTTAATAAAAATTTTGTGCACTGCACCGCAGTGCCTGTAATTCCAAACACTGGTAAGTTTCTTAAATTCATTATTATGGACTGCTGGATAGCCCTGAACACAGGCAAGACTCTTGCTGCTGCCCGTCCTGCTTCTGTTTTATAATTCTCAATGTATACCTACCTTTTCAGCATAGGAAACTCAAAGGAATCCGTGAGGTCTGCATCAATTAAGGTCGCACTGTCATATTTTCCTTACGAGGGAATCCATTTTATGAATTCTGTTGTCCAGCTCCTGTTCCACGACTGCTGGGCTTACTCTTGTCATTTTAGCTCATCATTGGTATACCTGAAGAGCAGTTCTCTCTCTTTTCCCTTGAATTTATTCTTTTGGATGCCTTCTCTACTCTGGTTCCGGTTCAACTTCCCTTGCTCTTTTGGAGGTTTCTAACCCTAACTCGGATTTTTCCAGCATTCTCGTGCTTCTCTGCATACAGGTTATGTAAGTAACCGGCACCGATGAGGTTGATGAGACCCCATAACTAATTAATTTTTCCCTGGCTTCCCTGCAGCTACAATCTTGCGATTAGTTAGCTGCTGAGGTGGGTTCTGACATTGTTGACTTTGGTCTTGGGATCTAGGCAGACACGATGGCTGGTGGTTATGTCTATTTATGGAAAATTTATTACAGTATGGATGATGCTAATTAAGGCAATTATTTCCAAATCTTGGTGATCTTACGGACTGACACTGGTACTATGCTTAATGATGATGGGCTGATGTTCGGCATGCTTTCCTATCTGACGTGGATGACACGCTGGAAACTACCCCTCCCCGACCACTATTGGTTGTGTTGCGGTCTCCGCAACTCAACTGAAATTTATTTTATTATGGTGAATCCTATCTATGCTCATCTCAAGTGCGAGAGAGCTATTGACTCTAATCTGCCCTACCGAATCCTCTTGGTTGCGAGAGTTATTGGAATTGACATTTTAAACTTACTCATGGTAGGGCTTCAGGCATGTGCCGTTGACCCATCCTTGTAGAACTTAGTCGTTCAATTGTGCCAATCGAACTGCTCCTGACTGTTTGATTTTTATGACGTGAAATGGTCCCGGCCAATGTATCTGCAGTTTTCCTAGGAACTTATGGAATTTACTGTCATAGAGTAGAAATTTATCCCCAATCTGAAAAGTCTTGTGTTTAATATGTCGGTCGTGCCAAGATTTCTACCTCTCCTTTTTTACCGTTTGGTGAAACTCTGCAAGAAATCATCCTTCTTCAAGTTCTTGTAGCTCCTGCAATTTCTCTTTTAAGGATTCCTCTTCAGATAACTTTAGAGTTGTTTCAATTAGAAGGCTTGGTACAATGAATTCCGTTGGGACTACCGCTTCTCTTCCATAAACCAGCTGAAATGGAATTTGGTTGTTTAGTCATTTTATCATTGTTCAGTATGCCCATAGTGTTGCTGGAATCCGTTCATCCCAGTCATCACGCTGCGCATTTCATATCTTCTTCAGTCCCTTCTCTAATATCTTGTTGAATGCTTCCACTGTGCCATTTGCTTGCAGATGATATGGAATGCTTTTATGATGTTGTATCATGAATCTCTCTAGGAGGGACTTAATGGTGTCATTGATGAAATGTGTACCCTGGTCGTTGGTCAAGATTTTCGGGCATCCAAATCGGATGATTATATTTTCAAATATGAACCTAGCAGCAGTTTCTTCCATGCAGTTCTTCACTAGCACAACTTCTGCTCAACGTGTTAGGCAGTCTGTCGCCGTGATTATGTACCTCGCCTTTGAGTATCTTGCAGTTGGTGTAATTGGTCCTAGAAAATCGACTGCCCACTTTTCAAATGGTTGCAGTACCTTTATTGGATGAAGCAGAAGCTCATCTCTATGAGATGGTTGTCCTGTCCACTAAAAAATGTCACATTTCTAAACAAATTATTTATTGTCCTTGTGCACTGTTGGCCACCATAAGCCTGCTTGTAGTAATTTGTGTGCCGTCAATTTAGCTCCCACATGTCCTCCCACAACACCACTGTGGCTTTCCCATAGTACAACTTCTCTTTTGTGGTCCAGGACACATCTTCAAAGAACGTGGTATAACCCCATCTTGTATAGGTGTCCCGCTATCAGTTGATATTCCGCGGCTCTAACTACCAGGTGCCTCTTCTGTGTCATAGTGTACTCCTGCGGACACTGCCCGGTGGTGAGATAGGATGCTATCTCATTCAGGTAGTCTGGGATGGCTTCTACTTTGAAAATATTAGCATCTGGCAACTGATCATCTAGAGATCCTTCGTTGTCTCCATTCTCTAGTCGAGATAGGTGATCAGGCCCTACGTTGAGTCTTCCAGGCTTTATAATTACTTCAAACGTGAACTCCTAGAAAAGTAGGAGCCATCTGCAGATTATGCCTTCTAAGACTGGCTTGTTGACTAAGTATTTCAATGCTGAATGATCTGTGAAAAATTTGAACTTACCTCCCAATAGGTAGTGGCGGAATTTATGGAGAGAGTATACCATTGCCAATGCCTCTTTCTCTGTGGTTGTGTAGTTCCATTCTGCTGTTGACAACTTGCGACTGGAAAAATATACTGGATGATCGACTGAAGTGTCCCTCGGTTGAGCTAAGACTGCACCGAGTGCAAGGTCAGACGCATCAATATGTACTTTGAACTATTTGTTCCAGTTCGGGTGGACTAGTATTGGTGCACTTGCCAGCTTTTATTTTAGTGTGTCTAGGGCCTTTCTGTAGCTGTCCGTCCACTGGAACTGTTCTGATTTCTTCAATATTTTTTCTAAGGGCACTGTTATTTTGGCATAGTTGCGGATGAAACGACGGTAGTAACCTGTGTGGCCCAGCAATGACCTTAGCTATTTTACCGTTTCCGACGCCTCCATATTGAAAATCACTGCTACTTTGGCCAGGTCTATGCAGACACCTTGATTACACACCACATGCCCTAGCAGTGTTCCAAATGGTACAAAAAATATACACTTCTTTAGGTTCAATGAGATCCGCAATTGTCGACATCTATCAAAAATTACCCTTAACAGGCTTGCATGATCCTTGAGTATGCTATAAACATTCCAGTCATCCATATAGACTTCTAAGAACTTATGAATGTATTCCTGGAATGCGGCTATCACAATGCGAGAGAAGACTGTTGGTGCATTCTTTAATCTAAATGGCATCACATTGTATGCGAAAGAGCCCCATTCGGTGGTGAATGTTGTCTTTCTCTTGTCTTCCTCCACTATCCTTACCTGATGGTAACCTGAGAAGCCATCGGTGAATGAGTATGCCTCTTTCCCCACAACGTTGTCGAGGACTTCGTCAATGAATGGAGTAGGGAATGGATCATGGATACAAGCAGTGTTTAGGCTTTTGTAATCTACACAGACTCGTATCTATGATTTCTCCTTTTTTCTCTGTATAACAATGGGACTTACCCATTCTACTTCTTCTACAGGGAATATTAGTCCGGCTTTTAACATTTTGTCGATCTCTGCTTTTACCTTCTCCTTTACTCTTGGGTTCAGACGATATGGTATATGTTTTACAGGCCTTGCGTCAGGCTTCAGTATTATCCTCATTTCCCCCATCTCTCCTTTTATGCCTTTTAGATCTGCTACTAATGAAGGAAACAAGTCCACATATTCCTTAAGTAGATTGAATATTTCCTTAGTTGTTTGTTCATCCCAGTAGTCTCCAATTGTCGCCAGTTTAGGTTTGTTGTCTGTTCCAATATTTACTTTCTTGGTTCTGAGAGGTAACAGATGGATAACTTCTGTCGTTGGTTCTTCTTTGATGTCTCTCTCGCCTTCTGTTTCTTCAAAGTACAGGTTCCTGAGATCCTCCAGATTGTCATCGTCCATCTCACTATTAATTTTTTGACATGCCATCTTTTGTTGGATACCCTGGTATAGAAATGACTGCTCGTCTGTCTATTGACTATTGGGGAAGAACAATACCTACTTGATAGCTTGCAACGCCTGTGTAACCTGCTCTGTATTTCCCTCAAACATGAAACACTGTATGAATTTGTCTGCAACTTCCTGCCATTTGTGGGTCCCTCTTCTTTTTTCTTCTGTCAAGTACCAGGCCTTTGGAATTATGTCCAGGGAGTGGATAAACCAGTGGACCCACAATTTTTCGGGATATCCATCAGTTCTCTATTGTGCTTCACATTTCTCTAGATGGTTTCTGGGGTCAGAGTCCCCTTGGTACCGGTCCTCATTCCTGTGTTCCTCTTCCTCTTTAAATCTGGCTTTTAGTACTGCTGCCACTTCGTCCCATTGCGTCAATGAGTTGCGATGATTACTCCACCATATTGCGGATGTGGATTGTAGTGCCATGTCCATCAATGGTATTCTATGAATTTCTGGTACCGTAGTTTCTATCTTGGCTATGAAAACATTTACAACATTTATATCTGATAAAATTGGGTATTCCTGAATATCGGTCCCGATCCAATTAACTCTTGCAATATTGGCACATCTCCTTGTATTTTTTTCATAGCCTCCTTGTTTCCAATCGTCCCAAGCTATTTATGATCCTAACTCTAAGCTTTGGATGCTTCTCCAGCTTATAGAGCCTTCTGCCATCAGGTTGATGTAATCTTCCCTTCTTCCTGCGGTCATTTGGTAGAGATGGTCTAGGAGTTGAACATCTTCTTTGTTATCCACAATCTCTGTATATCTCGGTCCTTGGTAGGGGTCAAGTGGTTGAGTGACTCTGATTTCCCCGTCTTCAAAGATCATCAATTATTTTTTTAGATCGATCACTGCATAATTTTCAAAGGCCCAGTCGATTCCTAACAGTGCAGGGTATGGATCCTTATCCCCCATGATGTTGATGACTTCAAAGTCTGTATATGTATTTACTCCTGCAATGTCAACTTCAACTTCTTCCAGTCGGCCGATGGGAACAATGAAATATTGGTTCACCATCCGAAGTTGGATCGGAGAATATGTTAACATTGTATTTCCCAATGCCTCCCAAGTTTTCCTTGGTAGGATGTTGACATCGGATCCCAAATCAAGCATGGTATCTTTAACTTGGAACCGCGCAACTTGTGTATTCACTCGGAATTACTTTCCCTTCCTTCTTTTGCTTCTCTTTATTCTTTGTACATACTTCTGGTCCACTTCTGCTGATTCTTTTTCTCCTGTATTATTCTTCAGCACCCCTTCCAGGTTCTGCTTTAGCCGTTCTAACATTGGTGTGTTATTAACAATCTTTAGGAATAGGTGGAACCACTCCTGGATCAAAGCTTCATAAGTACTTTGGGTTTCATTGTCTTCCTGAGTTTTCTGTAACTCGATTCCTTTGTTCCCCCCCAATTGGGAAAACGTTTCCGCTACTTCCTGGAAAAGTTGTTTCTGTCGTTCTGGTTTGATCAGGAGATTTTGGGATGTTGGCCTGATCAATTTTATCGGGTCCATAGCACGCGCATCCTCCCTCTTTATTTTGCCACCTTGTGTCACTATAGCCACGTTTTGCATTGTTTGAGTTCCCATTAGCTTGGGTTCTGCATTTACTAGATTCGCCCCCCTCTATCTAGCTCTTTCCTCCCATATTTTGATGAGCTCTGGGAAATATTCTGTTTCATGTGTGTTAACCCGGCACTGTGAACACCAGGGTTTTCTAGGGAGGGGGAATTCTCTAGCTACATGTCCTTCCTGGTCCTAGCTATAGCATCTTACCGGACATCTACCTCCTGCTCGGCCTCCTCTCATGCCTCCTCCTCTTCCTCAGGGAGCTTCATTTACTCTATATGAAGGCCGGTATAGCCGCTCCGCCAGTGCGTCCAGTGCTCAGCATTGCTCTGTGCTGTGGGTGGTTGAGGAAAAAAATTCACAGTATATATTATTTGGAACATTGGAATATTTCTATAAGATCGGACACATGCGAGGTTGATGGCCCATGCTTTTGCATATTTTGCAATACTCATTGGTGGCTAGACCTTGTTGTGCGGGGAACCCTATGTATTGCTGTTGCGGTGGATATATCGCTTAGGTGTTTATTTGTGCAACTCCTCCTAGTGGTGGAGCCCCTTGGGCCCCTGCGGTCGATGCTCCCGCATTTTGGCCCCGCAACTGGGGACATTCCGTTGCCACATGTCCCTCCATGAGACAATGCGTGCACCATACATTCAGTCTCGCCGGTTGCATGGGTTGAATTCCCTTTAGTTTTTATGTCAGACTGGCTATTTGATGTTGTAGGCCCATTATTGAGGGATCCTGTACCGCTGCACCTCCCCTGAAATCTTGTGGGTAACCCTCCATGGCTTCTATCTTCATCGCCTACTCTAGGGAATCCTGCAATGTGTTGATCCTTTGTGAGTTAATGGATTTCAGGTCAGAGGTAGTAAAGATTTAATGAACCAGTCCCTCTGATGGTTTGGATCAATTGGATATCTGAGTTTCCTAACTGCATCCTTGAATCTCCGCATCAATTCCCAAGCAGTTTATCCTTCTCGCTGCTTGATTTCCCACATCTCCGACAGGCCTTGTTGGTCTGTTTGGGGCAGTTTGAATTATTTAATGAAATCCCTCTTTACATCTACCATCACTGGATTCGGGTGAGCTTACGACCATTTCATAAACCAGCGTAGGGCTCTCTCCCTAAGGGTGGTCTAAAATTCTATCAACTTCCCAACATTTGGTGTCTGTCACGCCCTCCAGATGGCCTCGCAGAGATAGCAGTGCTGTTCAATGTCGTTGTTCCCCTTCCCAGAGAATTCTGAGTACCAGGTGAGAGATCCCGCCATGTTCACTTGAATAGGGGTTACTAAAATGAAGTCATTTGATCCTGGTTGTGAGATGGTGCCGCTAGCAATCCTACTACTAGTATGTGTTACAGTTGGAGACTGAATACTGTGCAATCTACTTAGTTCACGTGACTTAACAAAAAATTCACTTATGGGCTTGTAGAGCACCAGGGGAAGGTTGGGACTAGAGCTACTTGAACTGTGGGGACTATGAATACCTTGAGATATGGATGATGACCTTTCTTGAAATAGTTTCTCCATTGCAACGTGCATCTCCACATCGGACACCTCCTCTAGACGCGCGTCTACACCTTCTCTGTCAGACTTCTTTCCTTTCTCCGTCTAGGCTGGACTCCTATACACCTGCCGCACTTCCTTCACGACCCCTCCTATATAATGGGGACCCACCTAACCTTCCATTCCCTTTGTCATCTGAGGCACCTCCTCTTTTTTCTTTCGACCACTTTCCTGTCTTTTCAACTCCTTCATCACCCTCTCTCGCCACCTTTCTGCAATTTGCGCCCTTCGATGTGCTTGTCGCTCTCGGAGTTTGTTGGCAGTATCGACATCCATACTCTTACTCCCCCTTCTCACGGTTCTTGTAACATCTCTCCCTTAGTCCCTTACCCCGGTACTGGAGGGTTTACGCTTCCATCTCTGCTTTTTGAAATCCCATCAGTCCTTCGTCTACCATCAATGCCATGATCCATAAAGGAATCTCCTTCAGCAAATTCCCCCTTAAGCTGGATTTGAAGGTATCTTCTGCTCTTGAGAAAGATTGGCAGCACTCAGCTGCAAACTCCACTATATATTTGTCCAAGGTAGATTCCACCCAAAATCTACAGCTTGGGTCAAATCGGTGTTTAACCAATGAAGGGCCACCAAATCCTCATGCGTCCACTTGCGATTGATCTTCTGCGACTTTCCTTTGACGGTCTTGGTCTAAAGCCTCTACAACCAGTTATAGAGTTCTCCTAGGAACTTTCCCCAAAGGATTTCGTAGGTATCACTAGCAGAATCGGAGAATAGGACCAGGTTTTTAATTATTTTCTCCTTCTGTCGTCTTAGCTCAGTCTACTGAGCTATGAACTGATCCAGTTGGTTATCCCACTAGCTTCGTATTTCTCTTTCGAAGATCTGAGATACCATGATATAACTCCCAAATTAATTTTCGGGTCCTGACAACGGAACCATTTGTTGGCGAGAGAACAGGTCTCGCAGAGAAGACCTGGGTTCAGGTTTAAGGGCCAACAATGTTTTTTGCCGTAGTCTAGTTTCACGCCGGCATTTTCACTCTGATCTGAAGGGTAGAGAGTCTCACCCGAGGCATTCCGTGACCTTACTGTGATAGGGAGTAGATTAGTATCATTTCGACAACATCAATACAGTGGAATCAAAGCTAAACTAAAGTCTTAAACATCCATAACACAACATTCCATAACATATACCTCTCAGGAAAACATTCAGACTTCAGTAAATAAAATTTTAAAAGGTGCTTGCAAAACCACTCATTCAAACCCATAATGGATACTCGGAACAACACTCCTGAATATATTAATCATCGGCCTTCAGTGGCGAACTATTACAAGGCTCAGCTGCATAAGCATAAATAGAGCAGAATACAATACTTCCTATTGGACAGAGAGAGAGAATAAAGAAAACACAGAGGAATGGAGAACAATACAACCCTAAGAGAGCTCTCCTACGACTCCCTATTGCCTATTCCCATCTGCTCCAACCTCCTTACCCACTGGCTGGCTGCCTATTTGTTCTGTTGCCAGCACAACTGATAGTTCCTCCTTTCTTCTCGCTCGGCTATCTTCTGTTTCTTTCTATTCATTGGGAGTTCACTGATTGTTTCCTTTCATGCTCTTCTGCCATCTATGCTTTCTCTCGCAACAGCCGTGACACCTATCCTATTCTCCTCCACAATCTTGACACCTTTCTACCTATCATGGTTGCTTTTTGCCACACACTAGCCGCAACTCAAAATATATTAAATTTCAAAACAAGGGCCCCAACAAAATTCGAGCCAAGGAAGTCCTTGAGAGAGTTTACTCAGACATGTGTGGACTTTTCTCGTCAACTTCCACAACAAAACATAGGTATTATGTGATTTTTGTAGATGATTTTTCTCGAAAGTGTTGGAATTTCTTTATGCAGAGGTTCTCCAATTTTTGTGAGTTAAAGCAATTGTCGAGAAAGATATAGGGAAGAAGGTGAAGGCTCTGAGGAGCGACAATGGTGGAGAATATATCTCTAATGAATTCAAGAAATTTTGTGCTTCATAAGGAATTCGAATGGAATCAATAACACCTCATAACCCACAGGAGAATGGGGTTGAAAAAAGGAAGAACATAACTATTGTGGGCGAAGCTTGAGCTATGTTGCATGATCAGGGCCTATCGTTGCATATGTGGAAAAAAGCATGCAATACAACAATATTTGGGCAGAAAATAAGTCCTCATCGGATACTTAGGATGAGTACACCAAAGGAATATTTTTTTAGGTAAGAGACCAGATGTGTCACATTTTAAATTTTTTGGTTCATTAGTTTATTTCCATGTGACCAAAGGTTCCAGGAAGAATCTAGATCCAACAACTGAGGTGGGAATATTTGTGGGGTACAATGATACACCTCACAACTATCGTGTTTACTTGCCATCACACAAGATGACAGCAGTTAGAAGAGATGTGAAATTTTATGAAGAAAAGTCCATGAAAATTCCCCTTGAGAGGGAGCTTCAGTTGCATGTAGTTGAGGAGATTTTGGCTCCAAAAGAAGAACCTCAAGATGTGGAGTAACCACAAGTAGAGATGTAGAGAGTGGAAGCACCTACTCATGCATAGACATCCCAAGATGGAAGGAAGTGCACCATAGAGGTTGATAGGTTGTTTCTTGATGCTATAGAGAATGTGGGAGCACCCACATCACAACATAGGTAGAGAAGGTCCCCAAAGCGGTACACTGGATACATGTCTCTTATGATCGAAGGTGTAGAGATAGAGCCATCCTCTTTTGAGGAAGCAATGCAACAACCAATTTGGGTTGACGCCATGGTTGAGGAGTATGACTCCATTATAAAAAATAGTGTAAGGGAATTTGTCCCAAGACCATAGGGGAAGTCAGTTGTAGGATCCAGGTGGATCTACAAGGTGAAGCAGGTAGCATATGGGAGTGTGGAGAAGCACAAGGGCAAATTTGTGGCTAGAGGGTTCTCTTAGGTGGAGGGGATTAATTATGATGATACTTTTTAATCAGTCACAAGGTACTCATCAATCAAATCCATCCTTGCACTATCAATGTAGATGGGATGGAAAATACATTAGATGGATGTAAAGACAACCTTCCTCAATGGGGTGATTGAGGAAGAGGTGTACATTGAGAAAATTTAAGGTTTTGATACCTTCGACAGGGAGTCGTATGTGTGCAGACTCAAGAGAGATCTGTATGGGCTGAAGCAAGAACCTCAGGATTGGTACACTAGGATTGACAACTATTTCACTTGGTTGGGATTCACCAAGAGTGAAGCAGATGCAAACCTTTATCATATTGTGGTAGAAGGTAAGATTTTGATTATTGTACTTTATGTTGATGATATGATACCGATAGGTGATTAGTAACTCATCAAGTCTTGTAAAGAGGATCTTGCAAGAGAATTTGAGATGAAGGAAATGGGGCTCTTGCACTATTTCCTGGGATTGGAAATATGGAAAATATATGGGGAGCTATTTGTATCTCAGGGTAATTATGCCAACGATATCCTCAAGAAGTTCCACATTGAGGGAAACAAACCCATGGAGACTCCTCTAACAGAAAATTGGAGGAAGGAAGTTGCTACTTTAGGTGAATTTGTAGATGCTACAGTCTACAGGAAGCTTGTGGGTTCACTCATGTATTTGGTGAACACACGACCAAACATATTCTATGAGGTTAAACGACTTAGTCAAGCTATGGTTAATCCTCCCAAGCTATTTTGGAAGGCAAGAAAGCATGTGTTGAGATACCTCATAGGCACTATAGAGTATGGAATATGGTACAAAAGGATAGAGGGAGTGAAGCTTAAAGGCTTCACCGATGCATATTGAGGAGGGAGTCCATTCAAAAGGAGGAGCACATCAGGTGGCATATTCAACATAGGATTAGCAACATTTTCCGGGTAGTACAACAGGAAACAGAGATTAGTTGCACTAATTTCAGCAAAGGCATAGTACATGATGGCTAATCAGGTAGCATGTGAGGCCATCTAGATGAGGAAGATACTTTTTGGTTTGTTTTTTCGACAGATGGATTCGATGATGAGTTATTGTGATAAACAAAGTTGCATCAAAATATTGGTTAATCCAGTGTTTCATGACAGGTCCAAGCATATTGATATCCGATATCGCCATCTCAGAGATTGTGTGTAGAGGCGGATTATGTCATTAGAGTACATTCCCACGGAGGAGCAGGATGAAAAAATCTTAACAAAGGCAATTTCAAGAAGAAAATTTGAGTTCCATAGAGGTAGGATTAGGGTAGCATAAAATCCCTTTCTTGTTGAGAGGGAGTGTTGAAATGGCAACAAGAAATGACACCCCAAGGGGGATTTTGATTTAAATTTCCCTTAATAAAATTAAAGGTAAATTGTAATTCCACATCACATGATAGATTATATAATTTAAATGAGTTAGGAAGACTTATTTAGCTCAGTAAATTCGAGTTTAGGGTCAAAATGGAGGCATTTATAGGTCACTTTAAGTTTTAGGTGGTCTAGTTGTAGTTTATTTTGAGTTGTATTTAGTTAACTCAATTATTTGAATTAAAATCAGTTCAACTAGTTCTAACTGAGAGATGAGCGAGTGATAGGTCCGACGAATTAAATATGATTTAATTCACATGAAATGATCAATCAGTTAAATTATGATTCTCTATAAATAGTTATTGCATGTCAGTTTTAAGGAAGGCCCAGTTGAGATTGGGGTTAAAGGGAAGATAACTATCAGTTGTATAATTAAAAAATTGTATAGGTCGTGCATGAGGTCATTAAGAATCCTTGGATGTATTGTGAAATATTAATGAGAATTTAATAATTTATAGGGGTTCAATTAGCCCAGGAATGCGTGAGTAAGGTTTGTCAGATAGACGAAGGCACGTGGTTAAATATTGAACCAAACTTGCTTAGATCAAAGAAAGATCAAAGTGAGACAATCAACAGAGTGCGTAGGTTTCTTAGGAAGGGGAATATCATTGTATTATTTCATGTTCTTGTATTTATGCAACATACAGATAGAGGGGTTTTTGACTGAGGCTTTCCCTAGATACATATTCTGTTGTGTGATTGATAATTCTTTCTCTTAATTTTTTATGTGATTGTGCAATCGAAATTGGTTTCCACAATTACATAGAATTGATTCAATATTTTTGTTTTAGTACATTACAAGAGATCAGTTGAATCTATTTATATATTTCTATAGAATCCTCATGTTTTAGCTTTTGTTAACCCTAAAACACCTCATAGTTAAACACAAAATTAACTATTTCATATTTATGTTCAAGATCACACTCTTCACTGGCTTTTGAAAACATGAGTAAAAAAAATATTTCTTGCATTCACAAGCCTTTTCAGTTGTCTTGTGGTCACAATAAATAGATTAATTTTCATGTGATAGTCTCTCACAATGTATTCAATCCCATATTTAGTGAAATGGCATTTTTCTCTCCTCTTTGAAGAATTTGGCCTTGATATCATACACATATGGGATTTCCAACACAATTCCATGAATATCAAGAGGTATTACATCCAACTATACCTCATCTATGAAGTTGACAGTGATTGCAAGTATGATATTACATTGTTTAGTTACTTGTAATTTTGCATTATCACACACCCATACCAAAGGATAAGGTTTCAAATGAGTTGTAGTTTCCAAACCTAACTTCTTGAAAATTGATTCAGAAACGAGATTTAATTGGGAACCACTACAAAAAAGCATATCAACTTTATTATGTTTTGTTATTACCCTAATATGGAAGAAATCCATTTACTTTCAGAGTTAGGTGACTGAATACTAGAGTTGGAACCAACATGAGAGGGTGGTATACCTTGTACTCCCTAGCTATGATTTGTGTTTCATCACTTGAGTCAGACCCCAGATCTTTCTGGATGTAGTCTCCAACAATTATCTTTGGCATGACCTTCTTTCTTATAATGGGAACATGTAGCTTTGCATCTTCATTCTTCACTGTAGAAATATTTTTTTATTTCTCCTTCCTTTTGTTCTTTCTCTTTGTTGGATGAACATTTTACATGGAGAATCCATCTTTAACATTATTTTCTCTAGATTAAAGATGTGTAGCTTGAACACATGTTTTATCTAAGTTAGTAGGATTGAACATAAGGATGGTATGTTGAAGATAACTATGCAAACCATAAATGTGTTTAAGAAGAGTTTCTTTTTTATATAATGTAATACCCAAAATCAAATCTTCCTTCCTAAACTCTTGAGTTTAACTATGAATACTTTTTCCCTTACCTTGTGTGATTTTTTTTTAGTTCAGTATGGCTTGTTGCATGTAGCCTAGTGGATCAAATTGTCTTCTTAAGGAAAAAATACATTCATACCAAGAATATATTACTTTATAATGTCAAAGGAAGTATTCTTGGGTTTTTCTCTCCCATAAGATCAAGGATATACCATTCAATTGAAGAGAAGCAAGTTGGATCTTTGCCTTGTCCTTCACAATATTTTAGATCCTGTAATAAACTTCTAGTTTCCTGATTTGATTGTACAATTTCTTTGTGTTAAGCTCACCATCATATGTGGGAAAATCAAACTTAACATCAAGTTTTAACAAAGATGATTTGGATAGAGTTTCCTTGGAATGTTTCTTTAACGAAGAATGTTTTCTTGAACCATAAGAAGAAAAAAAAGAAGAATAAGGGGAAGAATATGAAGGATATGAAGGAATTTTAGGAGGATCACTAGCTCTTGAAGCTTTTACTGATGGTCCACTCCCATTTGCATTCTTTCGTTCATGATAAAATTCCTCCACAATGGCCTTCATTTCCATGAATGCCTCATATAAATCCTATTAATAAGCGAAAGGGTCATTTCCTCTTGGAGATGCCATTCCTTACCTTTGGGTTGCTCAGCTTAAACCAACTTCCAGGCTGAATTATTCCAATGATCCTTCTCCTCATTTATTATTTGATTGAGTAATAATATACACTCGCAAACCTTTCACATAAGATCTGATACAAAATTTGATCCATAAATATGACTTGTTTGCAATTAAAATTAAGTGTGAATGAAATTAACTTAATTAATAAGCTTATTGAGAAAATGAAACTCCAAGAATGAATAAATAAAAACAAATAAAGAGATATATACACAAAAGAAATTTTATAATGGAGTACACCCAATGTGGGTTATGTATCTCGGTAGTACTTCCAATGAGTGGTCTTTTCTATTAAGATGAAAATATGAAGTTACATGCACTTGGTCTCCCAAAAAAACATCTATTTTTCATTAATTCCGCTTGAAAGCCACTTTCTTCCCTTCAGACTACTCAAAACAATGCTACAAGTCCTTTTTACTCAAACTACAAAAAATAAACACTGCATAAAAGAACCTCAGCCTCACAGTTCGCCACAAGACAACTCTATGGTGCAGTGGTAAAAGATATTGGTTTAATAGTGTTAAAAAATGTAATGGTAAACACACAAATAGGAAAGATAGCATGAGTTGTATTTATATTAACCATATATGTGCATTTATATTACATTATCATGACTCTGGGATTCCACATTCCAAGGTCACTTGGACTCCTCTTTGATTTTTCACCTTCCACACCTACCCATAGAGGATTAGGTGTCCAACATTCCCCCCCTTAATCTGAAGGGGTATGTGTGAGTCAAAGAAGAGAGCTGTAATAAAAATATGCAAAGTATGCATGGAAACACTTAGGCTGAATGAGCTCTCTGAAATTTTGGCATAAAGAAGTGGTTTAAGGATGACCACCAACACTGGAATTCTTAGTGCAATTCTCGGAACTCTTCCAAATCTGGCAAGACGCTGAGGTCTTCTGCTAGAGGAATTACTCCTCATTTTGAAGGGGGAGACCTTCAACCTAGAATAAGGGAGGTCTACAACCTGTGATGGTTTAAGGATGACCAATAACTCTGGATGCTTGATGCATTTCCCGGAACTCTACCAAAACTAGCAAGAAGCTAAAGTCTTCTACTAGAGGAAGTGTCCCAAATTCTTTGAAGAGGAAGAATATAAACCTTGCATAGATGGTTTAAGGCTGACCACCAGCCAAAGGCATGCTCATGGGCATCTATGTCTCTGGCTACAACTCTAAATCTAGAATGACAAGTTGTGGCTCAGGTTCACTTAGACTCCTATGTCTCTGGCTACAACTCTGAATCTGGAATGAGAGATTGTGGCTCAGTCTCACTTGAAATGTTGTGTCTCTGGATACAACTCTAAATCTCGAATGAGAGATTGTGGCTCAGGCTCGCTTGATGTGGCTTAGAAGCTTGTAGATGACCACCATTTCCCCCCTTGTCAGGTACAAGGTGAGATGATGGTGAAAACTCAACTGCAAGATTGTTCAATATTCTATAACAAGTTCTAACATATGAATTAAACATCTTCTTGGCTGTTGATGCCCATTGCCAAGAAGCGAGCCATCCAAGATGAATCTTTTTTCTTGCAGGATGCTTGTTTCTGAAGCATTTGGGTGAAGAATGGGTGTGCCAACCATAGTGCTTTCATGGGTGAAGATCAAAAAAATGATCTTTCATATGGAAAAATCGATCACAATGTTGGAATTTTACAATATGTTGTTACTATTGTGGTAGAGGAGCATAATCTGGAACAACTGAAGGTGAGCTATCTTGAAGAAATCCGACACTCTAAAATTTCATGGGCTTGGAGTAGTCCATAATATGAAAGGTGAACTCCTTGTCATATCCAAGACCACTTTTGTGCTTGCTGTGGACAAGATCTTCCCAAGGTCTAATGATGGGCTTGGGAGGTGCATGCTGGATTTTTGCATCTTTTTGCACATATGCTCTTGAAATGGGTATTACCTTTGCAAATTCTTGTTGCTGATGTGATTTTATCTCAATGCTATGAACAAAAATAGGTTCAGAATGACAACTCTTTTGCTGAAGCTCATCTTGTTGTAGCTCTTACTCAAGTTGCAAAAATTCAATCTTGTCTGGTGCATTTTGTAGACAAGTTTGAAAATTAGAGAGAGAGGTTTTGCTAATATTTACCCTATCATTGATGGTGGAAAGTATGAGAGTGCTAAAAAACTCCAATATTTCATAAACTTTGGCCATTATCTTAGCAAAAATAAATGCTCAATAATCCTAATGGAAGCTATAACAAGAATATACAAACCCCAACTTTATTCCAAAAATTGAGGAATACCAACTCTCTATCAAACTATCGCTGAATATATAATGCATACATAAAAATCCCTTAAATCATCTATTGCTTCCAGTTAGAACATGCGATTCTTTATATGCCTCAGTCATCTCTGTTATGGTGAGAGGATTTTCTGAGAATTCCTGGAGACTCTGCCTTTTTCCTTGAAAAATATGTCAAGGCCTGCTGCACCACAAATATAGCTAGAAAGAAACCCTTAGATAGTAGCTTGGACCAATTTAAAAATTAGATCAAAAGATATACTTAAACCCACATGCCGTACACAACAATCAATGTGATTCAAGGATTGTAGTATTAAGTGAATAGAACACAAACAATTCAACACTAGCTTGTATACAACGATTTATCAACTGAGAGAATGGGTTGTGAAAAACCTCTAGCGATACCGATGACTTGAAATTAATACTCTGGGTGATCAATTTCGTAAGTAAATGCAAATGCTATGGTAGGCACTGGAGATGCACACTCTATAGATGTTGTTGTTCTGTCAAATGGTCCTGGGGAAGTTGTAGCATGGGTAAGTCCTGTATGTTGGGAAAAATACTGAGAGGGGGGGGGGGGGGTGAATCATTATTTTGGGCATACTCAAAACTTTCACTTTTTCTTACTTCAAAACCATACGCTACTTTTCTTAACCAGACTCGCGTATATACACGAATACCCTTCACAAAACTCGCGTATATACAAAGATCTTATTATGCCATTAATTCTTTACTTAGATCTATGCAAAATTCATTCTTCTGATGATTAGATAACAGTAAGCATGTGCAGTAATAACATAATAAACCATCACACATAAGCATCACACAAGAACACCAGGATTTTAGGTGGAAACCCAAGTCGGGAGAAAACCACCACTGCCGTTGTCTCGGCCTTCAATATTTTATTATAAAGAAAACATCTTACAACTATGTGCTAGCGCAGACTCATACCAGCACACAGGCAACCACCGCGCCGCGCCGCCCGGAAGGAGCCATGACCCCCCGCTCGCTAATGTGCCCTCACCGGAAGGGGCCAGCGACCGCTCTCATTTACCAGCCTCACCTGGAAGGGAGCTACAACCCCCTGACTAAAGGCTACAACCCTCAGCACCTCTATGGACCACATTTCATCAATTTTCACACTAGATCCAACAGCTTCAATAGAGCACAACTTGTAGGCCACTTTTCATCGTATTTTCAGACTGGCCCCACTCCACACATTTAAGCTCAATCATACATCAAACTGATACTTATAACTCATTGACGTACAGCGCAAACCAATGCACCATTGCATCGTACATTTCATTCAACATCGTACTTCAAAGAAACCCTAGTTTTCATACGCGCTTTCTTTTTTTCATCACACGCGTATATACGTCTCCATTCACACAAACCTCGCGTATACATTCGCACATATTCTAACTGATTTCACAACCTATACACGTTTTCGCTTTATCAAACCCGCGTATATACGTGCTTCCACCGTTCCAAACTAGCATATATTCGTATATTATAGAGCAACATACTTTCGCATCAAATATTCGCCCAGATTTAACCCTACTTCGTAAAGATGCTCCGCCCCATCTCGTATCCAAGCATTCCATAAACGTACTCCAGAAGATACAAATACATTTCAGATCTAGATTCCTTTCTTCATCATTTTCTTCATAGGTGCATCACAGATTCAGATCTATCATCAAACCATTACCCTTTCCATACAGATATACTTCAGAGTGAAGTATTTATTCAAACCCAGACTCATGCACACACTTTGCACAATGATTTTCTTCTCCTTATATAGGTTTACCCTTTTTCAATACCATGAGCCAAAACCACATTACTTCCGATGGTATTCCTGGGCGGGATCAAATAGACAAACCCATCGCTCAATACAATGGGTCAATACCATGGTAGTAACCCTTGGTTTTATACATTTAGAGCGCAATTGACCATACACGACTTGGCACGTCCTTTTCCACGTACATACACGACTTCCCTTAAGCAAACCCGCGTATGCCTTGTGACATACACTTTTCATCATTGTTCTAGCACATACTGAAATTCCTTTCATCATTACATCTGAGTTGCTCTATAGACACATCATATCACATCAGATTTCCACATCATTACCAAGTACATCAAGTCAAGAATAACTTCATCAAGTAGGTTTCTCCATCATCTTCATCCAACACAAGCACGATGACAACACATTGCATTGTATTGCCAACAATCTCCCCTTTGGACTTGATGGCAACCACGATGGTGTTTCCGATCACAACAGATACATTAAGCATAATGATATTCTCCCCCTATTCAAACACCATGTCACTCTCCCCCTTTGACATCAAGGGCAAGGGGCGGATCAAAACCAACACAAGGTTTTTCCCCTCATGTAGAAAGAAGAGCACTGTAGATCTGATGTGCACTGAAATTACCATGCTCCCCCTGAGTTCATGCTGAATGTTCAAACATATTTTTCAATGAAGTACATGAATCTATGACTCATACTTACATCAAAGATCCAACCAAGTGAGTTTACATATGTGACTCAAGTACCCAACCAAGTGGGTTTACACATTTTGACTCAGCTACCCAACCAAGTGGGTTTACAAATTTGAACATGTCCTTATATGACTAAATATTACAATTTTACATCATAGGTCTCATCATGACCTTTTCATCAAATTACAAATATGAATTTTTATGACCACTACCAAAAAGACCTCAAGAGAGATCATATTTCAGAACCATAATGCCAACAATGCATAATACTCAGCAAGGCTAATGCTCCCCCTGAAAAAGTACATCTAAGCATCCTTTCCATATGACCAAGGCTCCTCCTTAGTTTGTGCAACATGAAGCTCTTTCAACAACATGTTATCAGCAACAATTTATACATGATCTATCCTTATCTCTGAATCATAAGACTTCCATCTCATCCATGTGTGAAAGCAATGAAAACTCTTCAGCAAAAAGCAAAAAAGGCTCATCCACAATCATAAGAAACCATGTAACATGTCATCATCATTTAGAACTGAGAAATAAACAGATACAGTGCCAATAATACACTCATTAACAGTCAGATTGATGCTCCCCGTGAACCTGTGCTCCTGATCTTCAGCTGTTATACACAATTTCTTATCATAAGTGCATACACGTCTGTCTCCACTGGAACTCACATGTATATGTAGCTTTAGTTCACTGAACCCGCGTATGGAAAGTGAAACATTGAAAACTTCACATTCCTTCATCTCCCCCTGAAGTTGTACCACCTGTACCTGTCTTCTTCACATCAGATGCTCTGTCAGAAATAAATATAACCAGAATAACCAAACCAACCATGAGAATCATCATACATTGCTCCCCCTATGATGATACATTAGTAATCCTTATAATGTATCTCACATCACTCCTGCAGTCATTCAGAGAAGTAAGCTTTATAAGCGGATGACTGCTGTAGGGTCAATATTCCCTACGTTTCTGACCGGTCCTCCTTCTTTTTCCAAATTTGCTTGAACTTTCTAATTGTGTGCTGGTAGTTATCCAATTTCTCATATCTGTTCATCCTGCATTCTTTTTCAACATGTCCATACTTGTTACAAGCATAACATCTCATGTGACCAGAGAAGTAAGCATAAGGAGCATAGTGTGTTTCCCTATTCTTCCTTCCATTGCAATTAACTGCTTTATGACCATACTTGTTGCATGAAAAACAATATCCTTTGAAGAAACCATAGTACCTTTCTGTGTAGAATATGTTCGTATGTGCCTGAAACATTATGCTTCTGCAATTGGCTGCAGCATGCCCATAATTATGACATTTAAAGCATTCAACATTATTGATACTTCTATAGTTTGGAGTAAAATATTTCTTTTGAGAATTCATAATTGTTGGTTGCCCTTTTGTCTCTTTCACCACTTCAGGTTTTGCTTTGACATCCTTTGAATCTTTAGCACTTCCTTGTGAACTAGATTCTCCTTTAACCGTTTCATGAAAACCCAGACCAAGTTTGATAGAAGGAGACCTTTGACTACTAAGAATATTGTCCAGAATCTTAGTACTATTTTGAAACCTCAAGAGTTTATCCTTTTCTTCTAATTTACCTTTAAGAATGTTTACCTCAACCTCCAATCCTTGGCATTGCTTCTTCATGCTTTCTTCTTTCCTTCTTCCCTCTTCAACTTGATTATTCAAATTTAAAATCTCTTCTTTCAACCCATTTTCTTGTTCTTCAAAAGTTTGTAAGAGTTCTTCATTGTTCTTATTCGATGCTTCGAGATCTGCTTTCAGAGAGATGACATCTGCTTCAAGTTCTTCCTTTTCAAATGATAGGGTTCGTCATTCTTCTTATTTGATTTTTCCAAAACTTCTTTGAGAGAGATGATTTCGCTTCAAGTCCTTCACCGTGATTGGTTGCTTCGTCCGTGCCTTTTGATACATTTCTATATGTCCCTTCATTGTTTCTAGACCGTTCGTTCATTCTAGAGATCACATCCTTGAGGACAGATTTCTTCTTTAAATTGATCCCAAAATTACTTTCATCATTGATCTTGAGATTTGCTTCTAGACTTATATCGTTACTTTCACTATCTTCATCATTGCATGCACAAGAGAGTGATCACAGAACAACAATCAATACCCGATTTATCTTCTCCATTTTCTGCAACACATGTTTTCCGAGGTATCTTCTTTCTTTGAGTAGCCTTCTTCTTTTCGTTCTCATGAGCACTTCAAATCTTTGGTCAGAATCTTCTTCATCTTCACTTGACATTTCATTATTATCTTAATTTTCATAATAACTCTTTCCCTTTTCAAATTGTTTATAAGGACATTTAGCAGCATAATGACCCACTCTTCCACAGTCAAAACATTTGAAGGGTAGCTTACCTTTGAATCTTCCAGTACCTGGTTGGAGTCTCCTTACAAAATTTGCTTCTTCTTCTTCCGATATATAAATTGATTCCTTGACAAAATCCTTTTCTTTTCCTTTTGCACATGCCTTAAAAGCAACTTCTTTGATTTGAAAGGGACCTCCTTGTCTCATTTCATAAGCAGTCAGAATACCATGTAGTTGAACAATAGTAAGAGTTTGCAGATCTTGCCTTTCTTCAATAGCTGACACTTTTGACTCAAATTTTGAAGTTAAAGATCTTAAGACCTTTTTCTACTGTGAGTAGTATCGCTTATGGTTTCACCCAAACTTCTCATACGATTTACGATATCTAGATGTAAAAAGAAACTGGCAATACTCTCATCACTATGCATCCTTAAATTTTCATATTCAATTCTGAGAGTTTGGATTTTTGCACTTTTTACCTTTGTATCTCCTTCATAGCTCAGAATGATTTTGTCCCATATTTCTCTTGCTGAATTTAGTTGCATCACTTTAGAAAATTCTAGTTCAGACATGCTTCCTAATAAGAAATTGACTTCTTTGGCATTGATTTCATATTTCTTCCTTTCTGCTGCATCAGTAGGAATACTTGCCGGATATTGATAACCTCCTTCCATGATTGCCCATACTTCTGCACCAAGACTTTGCAGATATGCTTTTGTTCATATCTTCCAAAATAACAGATTATTTCCATTGAATAGAGGTGGCCTTATAGACATTATCCCTTCATGGCTTCCCATTGCGACGGATCTCCTCCAAGCGATCAAGCTTCTGCAGAAGGACCTGCTCTGATACCAATTGTTGGGAAAAAGACTGAGAGAGGGGGGGGGGGGGTGAATCAAACATTTAGCATACTCAAAAATTTTACTTTTCCATTCACTAAAACCCATACGCTACTTTGTTGAAGCCAACTAGCGTATACACGTGGATATCCTTCATAAAAATTGCGTATACACAGAGATCTAATTATGCCATTAATTCTTTACTTTAGATCTATGCAACATTCATTCTTCTGATGATTAGATAATAGTAAGCATGTGCAGTAATAACATAATAAACCATCACACATAAGCATCACACAAGAACACCAGGATTTTAGGTGGAAACCCAAGTTGGGAGAAAACCACCACTGCCGTTGTCTCAGCCTTCAATATTTTATTATAAAGAAAACATCTTACAACTATGTACTAGCGCAGACTCATACCAGTATGTAGGCACCCACCTGCACTTGTTTACCAGCCTCTCCTGGAAGGGAGCTACGACCCCCTGCTCTCGTTTACCAGCCTCACCTGGAAGGGAGCTACGACCCCCTACTCCCGTTTACCAGCCTCACCTGGAAGGGAGCTACAACCCCCTGACTGAAGGCTACAACCCTCAACACCTCTATGGACCACGTTTCATCAATTTTCACACTGGATCCAATAGCTTCCTTTAGAACACAACTTGCAGGTCACTTTTCATCATATTTTCAGACTGGACCCACTCCACACATTTAAGCTCAATCATACATCAAACTGATACTTATAACTCATTGACAGATAGTAGCAAACTAGCATAACAGATTAGACATTTCATTCAACAGACTTCATCAAACCCTAGTTTTCATACGCGCTTTCTTTTCACTGATACCGCGTATATATGCGCTTCCATTCACACAAACCCGCGTATACATCTGCACATATTCCAGAACTGATTTCACAACCCATATGCGCTTTCGATTTATCAAACCCGCGTATATACGCGCTTCCACTGTTCCAAAATAGCGTATATATCTTCAGATATTATAGAGAAGCATACTTCTTCAGATCAGATATTCAGTTCAAGTTTAACCCTTTACTTCAGACAGATGTTCGCCTCATCTCAGATCTAAGCATTCCATAAACAGATCTAGAAGATACAAATACATTTAAGATATAGATTCCCTTCTTCATCATTTTCTTCATAGGTGCATCACAAATTCAGATATATCATCAAACTATTACCCTTGCCATTCAGATATTCTTCAGAGTGAAGTATTCATTCAAACCTAGACCCATGCACACTCCTTGCACAATGATCTTCTTCTCCTTATATAGGTTTAGCCTTTATCAATACCATGAGCCAAAACCACACCACTTCCGATGGTATTCCTGGACGGGATCAAAAAGATAATCAAGCGCTCAATACAATGGGTCAATACCATGGTAACATCCCATGGTATTCTAAATTTGGACCGCAAAAGGGCATACGTGACTTGGCACGTACTTTCCCGCGTGCATACGCTACTTCTCCTAGACAAACCTGTGTATGCCTTGAGACACACACTTTTCATCATTGTTCTAGCACATACTGAAATTCCTTTTATCATTACAGCTGAGTTTCTCTATAGAGACATCATATCACATCAGATTTACATCATTACCAAGTCCATCAAGTCAAGAATAACTTCATCAAGTAGGTTGCCATCATCTTCATCCAGTGGGTTGCCATCAAGGACAACACATTGCATCATATTGCCAACACTGTAGTACGTTATTTAATGAAATATTTCAAACCTACTCATCTTGGTTCTCCTCTGTCCATGTCCTCATGCCTCCGGTGGAGAAATTAAAGTGATCCAGTCTTTTTAAGAAGTTGATAGATGTCTTGGTCCAGAAAAATTCTTGCAATTGGTGTTTCTTGGTGATGTTCAACAAGGTTGGGAGTGGAGAAAGAAAGATGTATGCATAATTTTAGGTGGAGAAATAATGGCTATATATAGTTGTGAAACAGTAACGAGAACACCATCAAGGTCACCTGGTTGGAGCACATTTGGATACTTTGTTGTCGCTGATAGAAGTTATGGAAGAAGGAATTCACTGTTGCGTACCATATTCATAGGCCAAGTTTCTGCTGTATATTGCTTGATTAATATGAAGAATCGATCGATCATCAATGGTGAACTAAAGAAAAATTATTTAAGACAGATTGTTGTATGGAGTTCACTGGGGATGAATTTTCAAATTGTGGGCTAAACTTGCAGCAATAGAGAAAGTATATCAACATCACAAGCTAAGGAAAATGCCTTCTAGTTGATGCATAATACGTAGCGTATGAACTCTGTGTGAATGCCGAGAGGTGGAGGTTTAGAGGCCGTGGAAGGAATGGAATGATGTTGTCAAGGAATTTTATAACATACAAATAATTGAGACCACATTAGATTAGGAAGATGAGTTTAGCGAGGAAAATTGTAGTTTTGAATCGGAGAAGGGGTTTTACAACTTGTATTTCAAAGGGGTGTCAGAAATAAGACCTTGTATTTATGTTGTGACACGGAAACAAGAGATTCAGGAAGTCATGGAGCTCCCACTCACACACCACGAGATCTACAAGCAAATCAGGATAGACCCTCGTCGGGGTGTTCTTCTTTATGGCCCTCTAGGCACGGGGAAGACCATTCTTGCCAACGTCATCTCAAACCACACTACAACTTCTTTCATTCAGGTCGTTGGCTCTGAGTTTTTTCAGAAGTATCTTGGAGAGGGGAAAAGGATGGTTTGTGATGTATTTTGCCTTGCTAAAGACAATGCACCAGAAATAATCACAACAACACGATTTGATGCTCAAATTAGAGCTGGTAGATAATTGCAGAAGGGAAGAGTGTTGAGAGGTAACATTCAATGCATAGGTTTGTCAATAGGCAGTGGAGTCTAGTAGTAACAACAGAGACATGTGCACTGGTTTAGGATAACTTGATATGGAAGTCTGTAGAAATGAAATGTACAAAAATGGTAGAATGTTAGCTAGAATCAGAGAGCATAGGAATATCCTGCAGATCTAAAAAATTCAGAGAGCCATACTTGAATTTGGAAATGGCGGACCTCAGAGATTTCAAGGCCACTTGAATTGAATGTCACACACAGGAAGGATGCCACTCATCATGGCTTTGATATCATGTTAAACAATGCAATGGTAAACACAAAAATAGGAAAGATAAGCATGATTTATATTTCTATTAACCATAGATGTGCATTTATATTACATTGGTGTGACTCTTGGATTCCACATTCCAAGGTCACTTGGACTCCTCTTTGATTGTTCGCCTTCCACAGCTACCCATAGAGGATTAGGTGTCCAACAAATGGTAGAGGTCGAAGGTTTGATCCACCAAGTGGTTAGGATTATTTCGGATTTACAAAATATTATAACACAAAACCAATATGTTTTCGACTCCTGAATACATAATTTATAGTGGCCATTAGTAAATGGTTGGATCAGAAGCGAGAGGGTAGTGGGTTCAAACACATGGATCTTCCATATGTATCACATATGTTACAAATAAGTTTGAATATGCAAATGCATTCTCACCCCATAAGGCCAATCACTAACATAGTGGTTATGTCGTTGGATTGTTTAGATGGAGGTTACAGGGTCAATCCTCCCCATTTCCAATTTTACCTCGGCAGGAGTTTTAACAAACTTTAAATATAGTTTAATCCATAAACCATTTAATGGTTATTCGGTTCTCCAACGATAAATAATTGCATTATTAGTAATAGAGTTGGGGTTTCATAATTCCTTGTCGACACTTCCACAATCATTTTGGAACCTTCCTAACTAATGGGAGGCTGCCACTTGGTGGCATCTGATTTTCCCATGTCACATTCAGTCAGTCTACCATGCCACCCGACCATGTAAACTCGTGTAGTCGTCCTACCATGTTGGCCCACGTCACCAGTGCCACACTATAAATTCCATGTCACCCCTGCACATGTCTTGCTCTGGTGCTACCACCTGCTGGCCATGTCAACAGGCCTTGCCACATGTCACACTGTTGGCATGCCACCTGTAGGTAGTCATACTACATGGTGAGATCTGGTATTGCATTGAGAGTGTTATAACTACCAAGGGTTACTCAACTCAAATTATCAACTTGAGGTTTGTACAAAATTAGAGGCAGCGGTGCTATATGCACAATAGGGTAGGTTCTACTCATGTCACCCTCAGTCATGACATTAAATCAAGATGTACAAATATTATTTCCTCTAACTTAACTATAATTAATAATTCTAATGAAAGCACAATTGAAACTGATTCTAACTATAAAAGTTAAATTTCCATTCATTCAACTTTTAGGTGCTAATTAACATTGCATGAAAGAGAAAGGGCTAATCTAATTGTAGAAGTAAAGATACTATATTTTTCATAATTCATCAAATCAATAACCTACTTGAATGTATCATTGATCTACTTTACATTTTCTTGAAATCATAAATCTAACTTGTATAATGCTTGTGAATATTTTGCAGTGAGGAAAAGACAAGGTTGGTTTGGTCTAGGATCTTCTCTTGATCATAAAATCACAAATTTGGGGTCATTATTCATCTTGCCTAAGTTAAGGTTGAAGTGGGAAGCAAAATAGGTGGAGGAAAATGACACTACATGCCTGCTACAAGTGCTACTATAGGAGGTCTTGTATTGCTATAAGAAGGCCTGTATTGCTACAGTAGGGGATCCAAGAGCCTTTTGAGGATGGAAATGGAATATTTAGGGCAAGAGAAGATGAATGAAGGTAGGAGGGAGTGAATAAGGTTGGGGAATAATCCTAGCCTAGCCCAAGACTTGTTAGAGGTCTTTCTTGCACCAAGGTGGATACCAAAAGTGTCCTTAATTTCCTAAAGAGGGTGACCGTGGAAAAAAAGTTTTTGGATAAGTGTGAGGATAAAGGTATAATATAGAGGATTTCAAGTGGATATGAATAGAGGTCCTAACCCCTGCATTTCAACACAACCCTACAACTAGCCACATGCATTTATCAAATGATCGATAACATTGTGAGATAAACTATCATGGAAAATACGAGTTGAATTTGATGAACATCTATTCTATTTCACAATACTACTCTGAACACTAAAATAACTCTTAAGTTGTAGAAAATAATCATGAAAATGGATAACTAACATCTATCTATTTCCAATAAATCATAAACAAATGTTTTTGGACTGAGATTGTAAATATTTCCATCCATTCTCCCACAAGAGAGGTGACGGGGAAACTTGCAATCACAAGTTTTTATAGCTTAACATCTACTACAATAAGAGAAATACATGAAATTTTGTGAAATAACAACAATATAGAAATAAAAAAAGGGAATAAATCCTTTGGGTTGGGCCCAAACCTAAGGGTTTCAACCATCTAAGAATAGCTTAGATGCAGCTCAATAAAAAACTTCTCATTAGCATAAAATAATAGTCTCAAATATCACATGAAAGTTAAAAATAACAATGTCATTCCCCGGGCTCAATAGATACTCCTAGATGAATAAAAAATTCAATTCCTAATGAGCATTTTAGCTGGTTTATTTATAAAGAAAGGTAGATGATAACAACTCCCTTAAAAATAGGAATGATTACCTCCTTGATCTCAAAAATTGCATATTTGGTCCTTCTTGAGCTTCACTTGCACTTGGATTTACTTGGTTGTCAGTGAATTCAATATTGTGAGTGAGGATTTGGTGATCTCAAGCCAATTTAGAGAGTTAAGGAGGTGGAAAAACCTCCCTATATTCTCTCTTGTTTGTCTCCATCAAGCCCCTGCATAGAAAATGCCTAAAAGATACTTGTTTTCCTGCAATTTAATCATATTAGGCCACATTATATGACACACACCTTTACTCTTCTTACTAAGAATATTATAACAAAAAATGTTAATTAATGTGAGAAAATGATAGTTTTAAGGTTGAAGGATAGAATAATGAGCTTCAAGATATACCTATTGATGGGACTCATCATCACCCCCATGTTGAAGGTGTTTCTCATCCTCTTAGCAACTTATTCATCCATGCGAAGCTCATTCATGGCCCTGTTGACCTCTCTAAAATCCAAAGGAATCTTAGATGGTGTGCCTTTTAGTGGATAAAAACATGAATTTGTCTCTATCTATGTCCATACTTGTTATTCCTCTACTTGGTTTCTTTCTTCTTATAAACCTAGCAGCAAGGGTGGATTGAGCTTGAGTCCTATCCATTTTATTTCAGTCTTTGCATGATTATTTTGTATAATGGGGTTCTTTCCAAAGAATTTTTTAGCCTCTCAGGAGAGTGATACTCCCTGATTTGTAGACTATGGGGTAAGGCATGCCATCTTCTCTGACAGGATTGTAGACTTTTTTTTCCAAACATTCAAAAATGTCCTCAAAATAAAAATGGATTTCTCTTGGGTTGTTATGTACTTAGATTCTAAATAGACATGTTACATCCTCATATGATCTGCCTCTAAGCTAGATACATTGAATTTTTTCCTACTAACACCTTGCATAACAATAAAACATGAAATTTATTACAAAAGAACACCTATCCTATTTAACAGTCCTATTTCAAAAAGGACTCAAACTCCTTATTACTATCCTTAACAGCCTTATCTACCTGAAATTACATCATTGACAAGTATTTCATCACATGGTCTAATTTGGATAATGGCATTCATTTTTTCATGACCACCTAGTTGACCTCCTCAAAAATAGGAAACAATACCCTGTTCTTAGGCAAAGGATCTTTTTTTCTTCTTTGAGCATTATGGCTATCATTTGATCTCTAATTCGTGGTCTTGAATGCTTAATCATGGCTTGACATAGTCCATGACTCTTTCATATCCTCCAGCTATTCAAAAACTGCTTTAAAGGCTGCTCCAAAAGATAAAATATATTGTGCTACGAAAATACAGTAGTTTCGTAGCGCTTTCTGTAGCGCTGCCTTACAAGCCTTTATCCTAAAAAATTATGATTCTTTCCTCTTGAATCATCTTATCACCCTTAAGAACATCTCTCATAACATTTTCAGCCCTTAAATCAGCCCTTAACACCTTTAACACTGATCAAAAGAAGCAAAAACACAGCTACAACAGTTTTGTAGTGCTTTTCTGCTTTTTAAGCCTAAAGGCGCTACAAAACTGCTGAAAATGCAGATTTTTTCATAATTTTGGAAAATGAAAGTTTGTAAGTGCCAAAAACCTGTAAAAAACATGTATTCATTCTCCATTAACGATAAACCAACTAACTTTGGGCTCCTTGAAGTGTCAATCTCTTCTTTCATATTTAAGACATCCTTGCAGATTTTTCCTATTTTTTTGTGAAAAATAGGCCTTTTAATAGAGCCTATATCTTCTAATAAATGATGTATTTTCAAACCTGAAGGAGGTTTTTATAGGGTAGTATTTCATGAAGCAAAAAGTCTCTTTTTTTTTGAAACACGTCTCCTGCTGTCCAGAAACTACATTTGAAAAACATGTGTAAAACAGGAAAAACTCTGTTTCTGAAAATAGGGCTTCAATGAAATCCTTGTATCTCCCAACTGATAACACCTGTGAGAAATTAAGATAGTTTTTTGTATACGGGGATGTGAATAAGACAAAATTATTTCAGATTTTCAAAATTCATTTTAAGTTGCTCAGAAACCACCTTTAAAGTTGAATTCTCAAAATCAGAAAACAGAGTTTTGCTTTCTTGGCTTTACTCTTGCAGGTTCTTTTGGTTTTGCAACCATAGGTTGGCTTGGTTTTGCTGCTGGTGGTGATGCAACTCATTTAGCTTTAGGGTTTCTTGTAGAAGTTAGGGTTTCCAACTCAAAACCATTAACAAACAAGAATGAGGACCAATCTTTGCCTATCTTTTGAAGTTCATCTAAAATTAATAATTTCATTAAGCCATGATGAAATAATGATGTATCACTCCCCTCAGACTTTGCTTGCACCTTATCATAAATATTTGCAAGAATTATATGTAGATAAAAATGTAATTCAAGTGATATCTTACCAGTGAAGTGTAGAAGTAATTTGAAATGGTATGAATAAACCTTGTGATACCTGACTTCACGGGTAAAATATTTATGAATGTTGAGCAGCAGTTTTGAATAATTATCTTTGATGCAGCTTCTTGGGATAGCATTTTTGAGATCCATCTCAATGTGCTCAGGCTTCATGAACTCTTTACACTACTCCATATTAAATTTGAACCCTTTGAACCAGGTTTCTTGACCTCTTGGAATCTCTGTAACAATAGCAATGACCTTTGGTGTGATAGACAAACTTAGCATCCCCACTTTAGTGGTTGTTCCATTGAAATTCATAGCAAATTCCTTGGATACCTGTGTGTGATAGCCCTGCAATTTATCACAAAACTTTAGGCAACTTGCTCTTCTGAATGCTTCCATCACTGCTGGGTCTTCATTTATTGCCTTCATGTCTTGAGGTTCATGCCTTAAGCATTGTCCTCCTTTATGTATTTTTCTTTCCTCTACCATATTATTCAGAGAAAATCTCAGCCTTGCTTGATATAAATCTTTCAGCCTTGCTTGATATGGATGTATCAACCTCACTTGAATAAATGTATCAGCCTCGCTTGATATGGATGTAATAAACCTTTGTAAGCCTACTAGCCACAAGTTTGGCTCGATACTCAGAGCTCAGACATTAAGAATGAAGGAAAAAGGAATGAGAATGAATAATTAGGAAAGAATTTGAATTTCAAGTGTCCTTTCATAACTGACAATGATGGCCCACTCATATTATATACTGAAGATGATGATTGCAAACGTGGGTGTGTACTTCGATTTCATCATTACATGACTCAAAAAGCCTCTATCTTACCCTTTCCCAACAGTTTCTGACATTTGACAACTCAACTGACAAGACAGTTACAAAACCATGCTTTTGTAGCACATGTAGTGTAATTTTTTTTTGTTTGCGCTACGAAACTATTAGCGCTTTCGTAGCGCAAAGTGACTTTTTTCAATGTGATGCGCTACGAAAATATGGTTTCTTGGCTAATTGGGCAGTTTTGATAAAAAAACTTTAAGAAATGAAATGAATCCTAAAATTATGAAAGAATTGACATGAAAGACCTTAAAAATGAGTTTATTTAAACACTAGGGTAAGCTCAAACTATAAAAAATTTAATACTTCCCTTGGTCAAACTCAAGAAATGACTACTAAGACCCTATTTTGACCCATGAACCTAAGTAATCTTTTCATAATGATGTTTTTAATTTTTTCTTTGAGTGATAGCAGTTGCTCCACTTGGGATAGTGTGCCCCTGTGGTACACTAAGAACCATTAGTTCCAGTGCTGCTATCCATTTTCTTGACAAAATAGAAAAAAATTCTGAAATTGCCAAGATTTCTCCTTAAACTCTAATGGCCTTCACCTTGGGCTCAAGCTTGCTGATTTAGCTTGTCAACCAACTTTGTACCAATTGAAAATATGCTCATTCAACTTTGAGCTTATTCACACACTCTTACCTACCCTAATAGTTGCAATACCCATTTTTTAATTCAAGCAACATGAAACTTCCAATGAAGCTAGTCATTTATCTGATCTTACATTTGAACCTCTTGACTACACTTGAACAAAAAATAAGCATGATACTGAGATGACCAAGGCAACATAAAATATATCTGATCTTCAAAATGAAAATATAACTGGAAAACTAAACTGTAGAACTCTTCCATGTAGTCAGCTATAGCATCAAAGAAGACATGATCTGTTTGATGCTTCTCAGGACATTTTGCGGCTTTGGACAACTCATACATGCTTTGATCAAGCACACAAGACTTCAGTTGTGCGCTACCAAACTAATTTTCAAGAACAATGTATTCTTCCTCAATCTCAAAAGAGAAAGGAAGCAACACCCTCTCTTTGTGTTCTGGCATGGAAAGCTTTTGAAAAGACTAATCTTGATCATGAAGCCTATAAGGTTGAATTTGATCTTCTAAAAATTCAGTGTATTTTTCAATGTTCTTATCAAATTCATCCACAAATTGAATCTTAACTTCTGACTTGTACTCAAATGATTTCAAATTAGAAGACAAGGATAAAGAAAAATTTTCACCCACTTCTTCATTAGTGTGATCATTATTTGATGTAGACTGATGCAAGAAATAATATGAAGACTCAACTTTTTCCTTTACCTGAGAGTTGTAGTAATTATATTCCAATATTTCCTCTTGTTGTTTTCAATGATTCTCATACTCCCGATGATCAAAATACTGACAATTCTGCTGCAACTTTTCATCAAACTCAGAGGATGTAACATGATTATCATAAATAAACTCTTGATGGGTTTCATTTTCGTCCAAGAGAGAGGATATCCTTTCTTCTTGGTGATGAAAGGGATTGTCATGAAGGGCCTCTAAAATTTCCTCATCCATGAACTCATCATCTTCATAACAATTCTCCAAATATTCAATAAAAATCACACAGTGTTTACAATAGTCTTTGACCAGCAATAAGGAGGGATGACACTCTTCATACATGTCATAAAATGCAACATGTAAATCAACAAGAGAATATAATGAACCATTTGGCAAGCTTTCATTCCAAGACCATGATTTTCCTTCTAAAGTGGCCATAAAAATCTTCATGAGACATTCCTCAGGGAACTGAACCTTAAGACTATGTACATGCATATGAAATCTAACCAAATGAAGAGCATCATTGTCTTTATTTTCATCTTTAAATATTGGAAGATTAGTTAACCATTCAACCTTTGGCATAGGATTTGGAAAACTAGGGATATGAGACCGATTCATAGGGGCATACTTGGAATTTATTCTTGCAATGGAACTCATCTTGAAAATTCATCAAGCTTGTTGGAGTAGGGTCTCCCAAAGGCTATGAATTTTGTCCATTTTCATATGATTTTGTATTTTTTAGTCTAACGCAGGGGTTTTGGGGTGGGTCAAGGGTAGACCAAGAGTCCGCAAACCACAGTTTTCAGACCATTGGATTCGTAGGCTAAATCTCTATAAATAGATGAACCTTTTTTGAGTCATAGGTAGGAATGAATAGAGATTGATGTGAATTATGAACTGTTAGATCTGTGGTAGGATTGTTTGGGTTAGGACTCCTGCTGGCTGTGTGTACGGAGATCCTCTATCCTGCTGTGTGTGCAGGTGGTAATTTGGGAATGTAAGAGAATTTTTGGGTAATAATATAGATGTGAGAAAGTATTGCGGATATTTGATGTTATCTGGACCTGATCTGTTATGGTTGATGCAGACTGTTAGCCCCCCTATGAAATTCTTGACAAGCAAGCTGGGGGCTAGATTGTTTGGGAGCCTTCAAGGAATGCCTTTCCCCTGAAAACCCATCCTCCTTGAAGTCTCTGTGAACTGTGCCTAAAACATAGTTCCTCTGCTGATCCATTTCTCAAAAGGCCCATTATTGCCCATTATACCTTCGCAAAATATCACTTTCCTCCCTCTCTCTTTGTCAAGTCTCCCTTTAACTCCTCCATTATTCCCTTAATCTTCCTATCGTTACCCTGGTTGGCCTCAAATTGCATTAAAAAATGAATAAAACCCATGTATTTCATTATAAAAGGCCTAGCACCTTTGGCCAGAGCCCCGCGCCCTTCCGCCTTCCACAGGACCTAGCGCCAGAACCAACGCTAAATCCGTCAGGCGCTTAGCCCCTCGAACCTGTCCCCGCGCAAAAAAATCATTTAAAACCTTTTAAATGCGCATATATATGGGTCTGATATATAAATTCAAACTGGACAATCTCCACCGTCCGTTAAAGATCAAATCCAACGGCAAGGAGCGCGCCCGAAATGGTGGTCCCCACTCCATGCACTGTTTTCCAAAGCCGGCCGGTATTTTCTGCACCACCCATCTGCAGCAGGTGGTTTTCCCCAGAGAGCTAGCGATTCCACTTAGTAAACGATGCGTGGCATCTGTACGGGGGCAAAACCACCCTCATTTCGCGCATTAAACTTCGGAACGGGGCGCCCAACGAAATCCACAACCACCATTTGATCTCGAGATCTTCATCCGACGGCCTCCCTTCGTCCAAGCTGCTCGCTCGTTAGTCGGTCTCTGCTGCACCTACAGACCCACCATGTGTCGCCTTCGCCGTTGATCTGTGCCCGATCAACGGTCCAGATCATCCCGCTTCGCCCCGTCACCCGTCCACTGTTTTCCATCCCGCCACGTCACTCCACGTGCGCCCCCCGTACAGTCTCTCATTCCGTTGCATATATACGTTCAAAGTTCGTGTTTTTTAATGTTTTTCATGCATTTTCGCTCTATGTTCCGCCAACCCCAACCAGAGCAAGTTTTCACTGTTTCCTCTGTAATTTCTTCCGCCATGTCACCAAATGCGTCCATTACCTCCATCCACCTCATCCGTCGTTCACCTTCATGGTTTTCTTCACAATTTGTTGTTTTGCAGGGTCACTAGAGGTGAAGACTCTATATTTCTGTCGTACCATCTTAATGGAGAATTTTGAAGACAGAACTAAATCGAAGGGCTGGCGCTGCTATAGAATTGTCAAGGAAAGCGGCTGATGGGATTTTCACTAAAGAAAGGCAGGATTTCAAACTCTGAAAATCTCCCATCACCATTAAAACCCGAGCTAAGCTGTCAGAGATGGAATTAAAGCAGCGGAGTGTCCCAATACAGAGCAGAGAGAATAAGGCAAACTAATGAAGATCTTAAGCCTTAATCACAAGTTTAGAATGCACAGCAGAAGTTTGAAGACCCCGAGGATCCATCCAAAAGGTCCTCTGCACAGTAAAATAATGTCCCTGAAAGAATTTCCGCCCTAACTACAACTCAAAAACAGTCAGAAATTTATGAGACATGCCTTCCTAGCAAGTTATTTCATTTTCATTCAAATCATCCAGGAGTACTTCAGCCAAAAGATGTCAAGATAAAATCTGGAGCAGATCATTCCCTCACAAGGAAGGTGACAGAGATTAAATATACAACATGTCAAGCAGAACGGGTTTCGGCCCTGCATTCAGTTTAAAGATACATTTAATTTTCACCTACTCCTTCAGTCGATCTCAGGCTCACCTTTTGCCATAAAGCATAGAAGGAAACATTGTAATGGTTGTTGATGAGATATTAGAGAAAGGAAAGCATATTCCTCTTGAGACAAGTTCTCTATGTAATATTGTAAGATAGGTTGAGGTTTGATGTATTCAGACTGAATGTTCAAGCTGTGGGCAATGCTGTACCTGATTGGTGTTGTTTTTAATATGACAAGCACGTTTCTTTGGATCCTGATCTAAGCAACTGGTGATGTTTCCCTATCTTTGCGTTTGATTTCATTTCATTCTATTTCTACTGGCTTGTACCAGAAGTTTGGCATAAGATTCACCCTTGATAGGTGCCTTATGTTGCTGCTATTCAAGTCTTTTGTGTTTTCTGCTTATATGTGTATCTGAACGTTGATTTCAATTGATTTAACCAGTGTAGTGGATGACTATTGCCTACTCTCTGATGTATGGATTAATGGAATCTATGTTTAGATGTTCTTGTTGAAGATTTAGTTGAATGTGTTGAGAACCTTGGAGGTCAAGAACCCTGTCTCTGCCTCACTAGGGATTTTCCATCTCAATTAGCCTTTTCCAAGTTCCCTCGTGCTGCCCCTGATTTTGTCCAAGCAGGTCTGGAGTTAAATGACCTCCAACCTGATCTATAGATAGAATTGGATGGTTCTCCTTCCTTCATTTTCAGTCCTTAATGTCCCATTCCTACTTTCATCTTTAAGATCCATATGCTTTAGATGACTAGCCCAATTGAAAGCTTGCACATTGAACACAAGTAAATCCTTTCCTGACTCCATTACCCAGTGGATTTGATGTTCCCTGAGTTATCTACCTTTGCCTAAATTCCCTTGTTGTCCATCCTTGTCTTATATTGGAACCTTCCTTACTGATTCCCAACAACCAAACATAAACAATCAAACAAACAACCTCGAGCCTATAACTAGCCTAAAATCTTATACTTTGAGCCTTAAAGACATAAACCTTTGGCTATCATAGAGAGATCCCTCTCTGGACCTAGGAGGGCTAGATCCTAAGGTCTGAAAGTGGTTCTATGTTGTCTCATCTTTTGGTATTGCCAACCTTGCCAAAACATGGGAACCCCAACACGGACTTGAGTTATATGATCTGTTTGTAAGCTACAAATTGTCTATGTTTATGGTAAATGCATCTATGATCTGTTAATCTACTGTGAATATAATTTTTTGTGATTATAGCTGATATTACGCATGTGGATGTGAGCCTATTAATTAGATCTGATAACTGTATTCTAGTTATTTATTGGAACTCCTGCGAGCTAAAGTGATCAGAGAAGGAGGATTCCAGTATGATGATAGGCAGAACACGGAGTGTTTCATTGCTATGTTGCTGCCCCACCTGTACGTTCCTATGGGTCACCAAGATATTGAAACACAAGAGAAGGCCCTAGAGGTTGCCATGAAACTAAAAGCTGTGCAAAGAGATGATACCCAGTTAGGAGTACAACAGATACAAGGCCAGCTAGAAGCAATGCACATGGAGATTTAGAATCTACGCAAGGAGCGAGGGATGGAGGCCAACTCTGAAAGATGGTGCATATGATGTAGGGTGAATGGCCAAACCAAAGATAACTGTTCGTTGTTGGAAGACTACATCCAGGCTGGGGAACCTAGCTCGCTGCTCCTAGGGAAACTGCAGGATCGAGTGGGCCGACTCTATGGTACGATGACTGCCGTGTTGCTAGGTTGCACGATACCAACCACTGCCCCCGACTTGCTGCATATGTCCCTAAAGTAAAACAACAGTGGTGTAGGTTTTGTAGGTCTGTAGGACATGATGAACATAATTGCTGAACATATGATCTGATGATCGACCAGGGAAACCTATATAGGGTACAGTCGAACCCCTCATCACCTAGATCCCCCGCAGGAATAGGAGGGTCCCCAGCTAGGGGCAAGGGAGGGGGACGAGGAGGAAGCGCAGGTAGGGGTAGTGGCCAATTAATCTGCGATAATTGTGGGGAAATAGGTTACTTTGCGAGGGATTACACGAACCCAACTTGGAAATCCTACAGATATTGTAGACAGTTGGACCATGTGATCGAGGATTTCCTGATTCTGATGGCTAAGGTACAGGAAAAGCAGCAGACTCCTACACAGAATGTACAACGAGTGAAGGCGGAACCTCGTGAAGAGGATCTGAGAATTAATGTAATAACACGCATTGGTACTTTCACCGAAGGGTCTGTGGAAATAGCGGAGATGGAGACTCTCATTCGTAAAGCAGATACTGAACCAGAAGGTGTGGGCCCCCAGAAGGAGAAGAAGACCTCTGTCGCAGCTCAGCAAGACTGGGCTCAAAATGAGACATCGAATCCAAAAAATGGAATCGAAGATGAGGTCAAACCATTCTTACAGGCGTGCATGAATTTTCTGCACAACTAGCAAGCGGTAGGCAACCTCCAAGCCCTACTCAATGGTTGCACAAAAAAAGCAACCCCAAACACGAAGATTAAGGATGTGCACAAACTTTACGAGTAGAAGTGGTGCACTGGGCGCGAAATGTGATTAACTACATAGATCAGTGATTATGAGATGGACCAGGTAATTCTAGAACTAAGATCTGATGCAAATGTACTACCTAAGCAGACTTGGAAATGAATGGGAGAACCTAATTTGGAATGGTCTACTATCCAGCTCGCATGGCTAATCAACAGAAGATCATACCATTGGGGAGATTGTCGAAAATGGTTGTAGATATTGCTAGGGCTAAGGTACGAGCTGACTTTGAAGTCATTCAGATTGTAGAAGATGCGGACCCTTACCAAACACTCTTGGGATTAGATTGGATCATTGATATGGGTGGAATTATCGACTTGAAGAAACGAGGCATGGTGTTTGAAAGAGAGGGAACTCGGGTGATCGTACCACTCGACCCTGCAGAAGGAGAAAGGTGCACTGAGCCAGCACGTAAGGAAGACAGGATGGATCACATCTATAAGCTAAATACGAAGGATGAAAAATGGATCAACCCCACGACCAAGGATATGCCTTGCTGGGAGAAGCTCAACGAATGCGTCTTTGACTCCGACGAAGAATTAGAAGATTGGAAAAATTAGCTGCAGGAAGTCTCCACGCTGCACTGCCTGTGAATTACCAGGGAATTCCGATATATATCTTCCGAGGTAAGAGAATTACCCTACTTTGATGGCTCCAGTAGTATAAAGGAATTTTTGCGAACCTTCGAAGCTGAGGTTCCTAGAGAACGAAGGCTATGGGCTCTTAATTGGGCTATGAGTGCAATGCCTGCGAATTGGTGGGACACACATGAGGGGGCGTTCCAAGAATGGGAGGAATGTTGGGATATGATGGTACTGCAGTTTGAACCTCCAACCGATGTGTGCATCAAGAGATTCCAGGGCCTAGGAAACCTGTGCAAACACTTGTCCGCTTGGATGGAGCAATGGTGCGATCATACCACAGAAGAATGGGTTCACTTGTTTTTTCATGATTTGGGACCAATTCCCACTGCTTGGTATCTTGATGTAGAGCTACGACAGTGCACCCACTAGTGGGCAACCCTAAGAGATGAATTCTTTGGGACATTTAGGTTAACGGGAGGATTGGAGGCGCTTGAGGGAGCTCTGCAGGCTCTCGACACCATTGTGATTGGTGAATCTAGTCCCGACACAGTAAGAGGAGGCCCCACATGGGAAGCACAGATTCAGGATAATGTCAAGGTCCAAAAGGCTACCATAAAATATTGCAACACATATCCGCGCAAGTTCTCGATCGTAGCAGGAGGGGAGGAATGCACAATTGTGGGATCTCCAATACATGAGGCGGCTAGTACGAAACCACTTAAACCATGAAACGTTAATACGGAAGTACCACCCAAGTGGGTTACAAGTGGGAATTGCTGGGATGAGGGGACAATAGGCAAGATGACAGAACTAAACATGGAGTATCCAGATAAGTGTTCAGAACCTAAGAAGGTCATGGGGAACTTGGGTGGTACGCACATCACCCTCAACTACGATGCGCGGCCGGAAGAACAACGGCCTTATCATACGTAGAGGGCGAGGGAGGGGATTGATAATACACTCATCGCACTAGTCCCACAGGTAAGGCCCATGAATACGAAGTTTCTGCACGAGATCTTGGGACATATGGGCTACTATAGAAAATCCAGTCGGAGATATTCACTGATCACTGAACTTGTGTGAACACTGCTTAAGCATGATATTTCATTCAGTTGGGATGGCGTGCGCCAAAAGATCTTTGAACAACTCAGAAATAGGATGGTCATTGTCCTTATGTTTTCTTCCCCTGCTCCGACGACAATAGTTCATACGGTTACTTCAGGAATTACCCGTGAAGTAGGTAGTATGCAGCTTGGCACTAGGGACAGTGACTAGGCAATCACATATACTACTCAGACAATCTCGGGTGTGAAATGCAATTATGCCACCATAGCAAGGGAAGGGTTGGTCCTAATCTACAAACTACAGAAGTATCAATGCCCTTTGTTAGGATGCCACTATAAAATGATTGTAGATCATTGGGTTTTAGAACGCCTACGGAATGTGACTGTGTTGGGGGAGGAAGTCTATAGGTGGTAACTGCTTCAGGAATATGACGTTGAATTCATTGTCGAGCCAGGAAAGTTGAGTTCGGAGTAGGATCACGTGTCCTGAGTTGAGATGGGTGAGGAAGGATTTCCCTATACGCAGTTGTTCGCAAGTAGTCTTGTGGATGAGCGGTTTACCAAGATCTCTCCGTTCCAAAGCACAGGCATCGTACCTGCCAAATATTCGGTACGACAAAGAAAGGAGTTGGTGCATCGAGCGGTGGACTTCATCAACATCGCACCTCATGAAGTACTGTGCAATGATGCCTTGAAGTATGTAAATTATGAAGATGCAGCAGAGGGTCACTACACAGGTACGACGACAGCGCAAGAGGTCTGGAAGGCTGGGCTATGGCAACACATAATTTTAGTTGGAAGGAATCCCAGTAGAATAAAGCCAGTGTAGCGGGAACGTGGGAGGATTTCTTGAAGCACAGGGGTACGCTAAGCGCACCCCGGGTGTGAAAAATAATCGTTGAAACAATCAAATCGGGTAAAAACAACAAATTACCGTTGGATGGAGTGGATGGCCAGCATTTAATGCGGCGATTTTGGAATATTTTTTACCGTTTACTTGATGGTAAGTCTCGCGTGAAGTCTACCCTACCGTTGGGTGGTACTCAAGGCTATAAAATAGGTGAGATAGATCAGACACAGGTTCTGTATTGCTCAAATAGCTTGTACTTAGCCTGGTTGTCCTGGATGAAGTGGTGCTATAAGAAATTCTGTGCTACTAGCATCTCGTTCATGTCTAAGAAGCCTGCGCCCTTTGAAAATAGCAACCCTGAGTTCATATTTCGCGCCAGAATGATGGCTACGAACCTTGTCGAACTATCGGAGCCAGTAACCTCAGTAGACCAAGACACTGAGGAAGTGGTGGAGGTCGAATCCGAAGTTGAAGAAATCCTCTCCACACCCAGCCCTACCACACGGAAAGGAAAAGGAAAATCTCAAGGCTCAGGCAAGCTCCCGTAGCCTACAAAATGGGTTGTAGGAAATCCCTGTAGCTCCCCACGAAACTTGAAATCCCCGAGGGCTGCGCAGGAGGAGGCCCAGCCCGCCGAGCCGATCAACTAGCTGCCCCCCTTCATTTGACCACGCAGGGCATCAACACGCACGCCAAAGAACCTCAATGGCTTGATCACCTACTTGCAGATGTCGCTGACCCTGGGGGAGGTCCCTATCATAGGTGAACCTTTTGGTCACCTTGATGAAGTTAAGTTTGACGACCATGATTTGGTCAATTTTGAGGCCTTCCTTGAGCTCGCACCCTAATGGTACCTTGAAACAGTTCATGGAGATGATGGGGTCAAAGTTGTCCCCCAACACTGGGTATGTGGTTTGGCGGGGTCCAGGCTCCTAAATCTGCTTCGGATGCCCCACTTTGGACACTATAATGTAACGGAACAGCTCGAATGACAATTTCTCGTGCTAATTCATGACATATGTCTGTGGATCCAGGACAGGATCCCCATTGACGCTGTGCTCATGAATCATATCACTGGTCTTCCCATGAGTGGCCTAAACCCCCTGGAGTGAGTGGGTAAGAAATATGAGGCAGAGACTGCTGAGTTCGTGCGCCAAAAGTATCATGTGGATCGTATTACTCGGGGATTTATCATCAAGACCGTGACTGACCAAGGTACGCAGTTGGGCACCATGTTGTTAACATGTAAAATGACGAGGAAGTGTCAGGTCACCTACGTTCCATCCTATGTCATTCGGTTAGCTAGCCAATGTGCGAAAGGGGTATGTTTTAACTAGGCACAATATTTGTGCGATGAGTTTCTAACCAACATTCGTGAGTCCTAGGAGTAGGGCCGTGCCTTTTGTTACTCTTGGTTGTTGTTTCTTATAGCAGTGGTTTCCTGGGAAGCTCCTGTAGAGTCTGTCCTCCCTGAGATTACCCCGGACATGTGTGAAGGGGCTCGTTATGCACACTTGTGGGATTCCATGGATCCCTAACGGCTCGAGGACAACCAGGTATTCTAGGTCTTCTTTTAGAGTAGCATAGCTGCAGCTATTAATTCCCAACCGCAGTTGTCCCCTACCGTGTACGACAGATACAAGGGCATTGCCGCATTCTAGGTCACTCTACACAATGTTCAGATCACAGTGCGTAAAGAAAAAGCCTGGATGTCGCTTCCCTACATGGTGTGTTGAGAATGCAGCAAGATGATGGAGCTTAGTGAAATGAAGTCGCCTTCACTAAGTGGGCCCGCAGGCAAATTCTGGCGCAAAGTCTATTTTTAGACTATGTCTATTTTTAGACATACGGAGCATAATTTGGGAATTCTACTTGGAGATTGTTGGAGTATGCGACATGTCGGTAAAAATAGATGAGACCCTAATTTTTAGGACCCAGGCTATTTTTAGACTGATCTCCTAAAAATATGGAAGTCAAATATTATTTACCCTTAATAATATTTTGACTATAAACAGCAGTTTACTCTCTTGAAGCACTTCAGTTTGAGTCATGGAGGTGACTCATGCAACTGACACAAGGAATCACGTGGTTCCTAGGGTTTGATGGCATCTTGCATGGTTGGCTTCAGTTAGACTTCAGTGGCAGGAGTTTTGGAGGAGTTAACGGGACAAGTAGTGGAGTTGTGTTATGTTTGTTTTAGTTGAACTAGTTGGGATTAGTTAACTAACTAATCAACTAGATATGAGTGGAGTAAATTAAATAATATTTAATTTACTAAATATTAACTCATTAGTCAACTCAAGAACACTTCGGTTCACTACAGTGCATGATCAGTTCAGTGGAGACCAGTGGAAGAGGTAGATGAAAGGGTGAGTAAAGCTATCAGTTGGTAGATTTGTTTTGCATGAGATTTGCATTACACTTGGAAGAATTGTCCATGACAATTACGCAATCAAGGGAAGGGGATTCGAACCTTGAACCTCTTCATATACAGGCCATGATTGCGCAATAGAGGCAAGGCAATTGGCGGGGAGTTTTGAACCTCGGACTTGTTCAAAACTGAGTCAGATTGTGAGTAACTTCATGAGAGAGTACTGAGTACTTGTGAGGAGTATTGTACTTGTTTGGTTACTTGATTTCTCCATTATAATATACACAGTAGCTGCGGGGTTTTCAGCTATAGGCTTTCCCCATACATACTGAGTTAATGTGTGATTGAATTGATGTGAGATTGCTTCTGTTATTTCCGCATGTGACAATTAATTGTAAAAGAAGGTTATGTGTTATGTATGCAATTCGAAATTGATATATGACCAGGTTAATCTTCAGTGAATAAGTGATTTATTCAGCTAATTTCTACATGGTATCGGAGCAAGATTAATTGTCGAGATCTATTACGGTGATTGCAAACTTATTTCTTCGGACAGAGTCTGCATGCGGGCCAGGTAGCCTCCGGAATATTCATCCTTCTTTGTAAGGTGAAAGATCTGGTGAATGCCCTTTGCAGTCAATCTCTGATTTGGAAATAATTTGTTTTCAAGTGTAGATCGGAAGCGATAGAGCTTGGATTTTGGAATTCGAATTTTGCAGAAGGTTGTTCTTCTTGGTGCCGGTGTTGAAAGATGTCTTCTTTCAATGGTTTGCGACTCGAATATGCTCTTGAAGGCAGTTCGAAATATGTTGCATGGAAAGATCGAATGGAAGCAGTGTTAGAAGATAATGGTCTGAAGGAGTTCGTGGATGCGGATGTCCCAAAGCCCACTGATGCAGCTCTGGTCGATGCATGGCAAAAGAAAATCGCGAAATGTCGAAGGATCCTGTTGGAGGGCGTCAAGGATCATATTGTATCCAGCCTGCATGGAAAGGCTACTCCATATTTAATGTGGAAAGCTTTGACGGATCTATTCCAGAGTAAGAGTGACCAAAGGAAGCTGGCGCTCAAAGATAAGCTCAGGAACATCAAGATGGAGAAGGGCGGCAGTATCGCCAAATACCTCACGAAGTTCACTCAATGCAGAGATGAACTGGGAAGTGTGGGAGTTACTGTCGATGAAGAGGATATGGTCGACCCGGCTCTCCTTGGTCTTCCGAAGGCTTGGCACTCATATCAAGATAGTGTCAATGGTCGGGAGAAGCTGCCGGGATGGGAGCGCCTTTGGGCGGATCTCATGCGGGAGGAGATAAGGAGGACTACTCGAGATGGATCTTCATCAAAGGGAGCTGATGAAGAAAACTGCGCTTTGGTGTCCAAAGCTAAGAAAGGGAAGGGTAAGAAAACCTCTCATTATGGAGCTAAGGGCAAGAAGCAGGATATGGCGAAAGTGAAATGTTTTCACTGCCATGATCACGGACATTATGCTACCAATTGTCCAAAGAAGAAGAAGAACAAGCAAGCGGGAAGATCTGCAGATGGAGAAGCTTTGGCTTCACGGTTCGAGCTTGACTTTTCACTGATTGCATGCTTGGTTTCAAGTGTGATGGGATCGGTGTGGTTCTTGGACAGCGGTGCGTCATTTCATATGACGGGAGATCGGGAGTTGTTCTCAGATCTGGAGGACAAGGATTTGGGTATGCACATCGAGATGGGCGATGACGGTAGATACGGTGCGACTGGTATCGGTACCGTATCCTTTCAGAGGGAGTCTGGTAAACCCTTTGTCTTAAAGGATGTCATGCATGTACCTGGATTGAAGAAGAACCTGATTTCAGTAGCGATGTTGGAGGATAAGGGTTATGATGTGGTCTTCGGCGAAGGAAAAGCTTTCCTGCGCAGTAAGACTACTGGAGAGACCCGGAAGATAGGGGTTCGAACTCAGAACCTTTATCAGTTGCAGGTAGATGACTGCGCAGCTATGGCATGCAAGGCGGGAGAAGTGGTGAGCCGGGATGATGAAGGCGAACTATGGCACAGGAGATTGGGCCATCTTCACCATGGAGCTTTGAAGATTCTGCAGCAGATTTCTACTGGACTTCCTAAGGGCACCCTTGCGCAGTCAGATCAATGCAAGGGGTGTACTTTAGGGAAGTATGTGAAAGCCACCTTTCACGAGAAGGATAGTCGCGCCACGACGATCCTTGAGAGAGTTCACACAGACGTGTGTGGTCCTTTCTCAGTTGCTTCGACAGCAAAGCACAAGTATTATGTGATCTTTGTTGATGATTTCTCACGAAAGTGCTGGATCTTCTTCATGTCGAAGAAGAGCGATACATTCGCGAAGTTCTGTGAGTTTAAAGCACTGGTCGAGAAGGAGTCGGGGAAGAAGGTGATTGCTCTAAGGAGTGATAACGGTGGTGAATTCATGTCGGCTGAATTCAAGGAGTTCTGCAGCGCAGAAGGGATTCGGAGAGAGCTCATCGCACCCCATAACCCACAGCAGAACGGGGTGGCTGAGCGGAAGAACAGAACGATCGTGGGTGCTGCACGGGCGATGTTGCATGATCGGGGCCTACCCCTTCACTTGTGGGCTGAGGCATGCAATACATCAGTGTATGTGCAGAACCATTGTCCTCACAAGGTTCTTGGCATGAGTACACCAGAGGAGGCTTATTCTGGCAAGAGGCCTGATATTTCCCATTTGCGGATTTTCGGATCTCCTGTCTACATGCATGTGACGAAGGATGCGAGAAGAAAGCTGGATCCAACTGCTGAAGTTGGAATATTTGTGGGGTACACTGATACACCTCACAACTATCGGGTGTATGTGCCAGACAGTCGCAAGACTGTTGTGCGACGGGATATAAAATTTCAGGAGGAGAAAGCCATGCGGTGTTCGCTTGAGAGGGAGCTACACTTGCATGCAGATGAGGATCTGTTAGTTCCTAAGGAGGAGCTTCCGGATGTGGATCAGCCACAAGAGGAGGTTCAGGAGGTGGAAGAAACCACCCAGGCAGCGCCAACCATGAGAGGGCGCATGCGCACTACAGAAGCTGAGCGACTGGCTCGGGATGCAGAGAAGGTTGTAGGACCACCTACAGCACAGCGCAGACAGAGACAGTCACCGGATCGGTACACTGGATACATGGCTCTTGTGAGTCAATGTGTTGTGAAGGAGCCATCCTCTTTTGAGGAAGCTGTGGAGGAACCCGCATGGGTTGATGCCATGATCGAAGAATATGATTCGATCATCAGGAACAGTGCATGGGAGATTGTCCCCAGACCGGTTGGGAAATCAGTGGTAGGTTCGCGATGGATCTACAAAGTGAAGCAGGCAGCTGACGGGAGTGTGGAGAAGTACAAGGCGAGATTTGTCGCCCGTGGCTTCTCACAGATCGAGGGGATTGACTATGAGGAGACTTTTGCACCTGTCGCAAGGTACTCTTCCATACGGACGATCCTTGCTCTCTCAGCGCAGATGGGGTGGCACATTCATCGGATGGATGTGAAGACTGCGTTCCTCAATGGAGTTATTGAGGAGGAGGTGTACATAGAGCAGCCTGAAGGTTTTGAGATCTTCAGCAGTGAGTCGCATGTGTGCCGACTCAAGAGAGCACTGTATGGGCTGAAGCAAGCACCTCGTGCTTGGTACACTCGGATAGGCAGCTACTTCACCGGGCTTGGATTCTCCAAGAGTGAGGCGGATCCAAACCTGTACCAGATTGTGGTGGAGGGGAAGCTGTTGATCATCGTACTGTATGTAGATGATCTGATTTTGACTGGCGACGAGCAGTTGATACTTTCATGCGAGGAGGATCTTGCACGAGAGTTTGAGATGAAGGACCTGGGCATCCTTCATTATTTCCTGGGATTGGAGATTTGGCAGCGCAGTGGAGGACTGTTTGTTTCTCAGGGCAAGTATGCCCGGGAGATTCTAGAGAGGTTCAACATGCAAGGCTGCAAGCCTGTTGATACCCCTCTTCTTGGAGGTTGGAGGAAGGGAGATGCTACTTCGGAGGAGGAAGTGGATGCCACTGTCTATCGACAGTTGGTGGGGTCGTTGATGTATCTGGTCAATACTCGACCCGATATATGCTATGCAGTTAACCAGCTTTCGCAAGCTATGGTTAAGCCTACCAAGCTCTTTTGGAAGGCGGGCAAGCATGTATTGCGCTATATCGGAGGCACATCGGGATATGGTCTATGGTACAGACAGGAGGATGGAGTGAAGCTTTCTGGCTTCACTGATGCAGATTGGGCAGGGAGTCCAACGGACCGGAAGAGCACTTCTGGAGGAGTTTTCAGCATTGGGTCGACAGCAGTTTCCTGGTACAGCAGGAAGGAGAGATCCGTGGCACTCAGTTCAGCAGAGGCCGAGTACATGGCAGCAAGTTTGGCTGCATGCGAGGCTATTTGGATGAGGAAGATCCTCGCAGGTTTGTTCAGGTTGCATTTGGAGCCTACAGTGATCTACTGTGATAACCAGAGCTACATCAAGCTCTCGGCTAATCCATTTTTTCATGATAGGTCCAAACATATCGACATCAGGTACCATCACATCAGAGATTTTGTTCAGCGGAGGATCATGATGCTTTCATATGTTCCCACGGAGGATCAGGATGCCGACATCCTGACGAAGGCGCTCACCAGGAGCAAGTTCGAATTCCACAGAGGCAGGATAGGGATTGCGGATAATCCATTATTGAGAGGGAGTGTTGAAAATGCAACAAGATGATGGAGCTTAGTGAAATGAAGTCGCCTTCACTAAGTGGGCCCGCAGGCTATTTTTGGCACAAAGTCTAGTTTTAGACTATGTCTATTTTTAGACATATGGATCATAATTTGGAACTACTTGGAGATTCTTGGAGCATGTGAAATGTTGGTAAAAATAGGTGGGACTCATATTTTTAGGTCGAAGAGGTCGAAGTCTATTTTTAGACTGCCTCTCCTTAAAATATGGAAGTCAAATATTATTTACCCTTAATAATATTTGGACTCTAAACAACAGTTTACTCTCTTGGAGCACTTCAGTTCGAGCTACAGAAGTGGCTCATGCATCTGACAGAGGAATCACATGGTTCCTAGGGTTTGATGGCATCATGCATGGTTGACTTCGGTTAGACCCGGTGGCGAGATTTTGGAGGGATGCGGGACAAGTAGTGGAGTTGTGTTGTTGTTTTTAGTTGAACTAGTTGGGATTAGTTAACTAACTAATCAACTAGATATGAGTGGAGTAAATTAAATAATATTTAATTTACTAAATATTAACTCATTAGTCAACTCCACTGGACTTCGATTCACTACGATTGAGGTAGATCGGTTCCAGTGGAGACCGATTGGAAGAGGTAGATGAAAGGGTGAGTAAAGCTATCAGTTGGTAGATTTGTTTTGCATGAGATTTGCATTACACTTGGAGGAATTGTCCATGACAATTCTGTGATCAAAGGAAGGATTCGAACCTTGAACCTCTTCATATACGAGGCCATGATTCAACGTGATAGAGCGAGAAATTGGCGGGGAGTTTGAACCTCGAGACTTGTTCAAAACCAAGCTAGATTGTGAGTAACTTCATGAGAGAGTACTGAGTACTTGTGAGGAGTATTGTACTTGTTTGGTTACTTGATTTCTCCATTATAATATACCCAATAGCTGCGGGGTTTTCAGCTATAGGCTTTCCCCATACATACTGAGTTAATGTGTGATTGAATTGATGTGAGATTGCTTCTGTTATTTCCGCATGTGACAATTAATTGTAGAAGAAGGTTATGTGTTATGTATGTAATTCGAAATTGATATATGACCAGGTTAATCTTCAGTGAATAAGTGATTTATTCAGCTAATTTCTACATGGTGATGGATGAAGAAATCGATAGCGTCATTGTGCTCTAGCCCCCTAACTGGAAACTTGGCTTCAAAACTAGCGTGAAGGGTGTTGGAAGCACCAACACATCCCAAGTCAAACCCCCTATCATCAAGAATACCCGACAAGACACTTGTGCGGACACTCAAAAGGATGTGCAGCAGCAAAAGGACGTCGAGGAAGAAACCCAGATGGACCCACAAACTGGTTTGGGTACAGAATTTTTGGAAACCGGCAGACCTGCCTCCCCTCCTAGCATGAAGTGCACGACTGAGCTGGTCAGAACGCCCCACAAGAAGCAATGATCTCAGCAAGTGGAATGCGACGAAACAATCACAATGACTAACGGAGACCTGGAACAAATCACCGATGTAGTCACTATAGCCACATAGGACAGATGGGCTGCCTTAGAAGAACAGCAGCGGGCCACAGTCGACACAATTTAGGCTGAGCTACGAGCACTCCAGTTGAAGCAGACACGTTGAAGATTAGTGCGACCCCGGTATGCCCACCCTCCGTCGCTAGTAGCACAACACTAGCTACATATGATAGAAGCCTCTATTCTCTACCTGGCGTAGCTCTGGTCCTTAGTCCATCTGACTTGGGACCCCAAGTCTAGACCAGTGCAGAAGTCTAGCTGAACTTATCTTGGCTACCCCATGAGGCCTTACAGGGTCTCCACACCGCTTTATTTTAGGAAATCCACCATCGAGACCAACAGGTGCACCAACATATCGGCGTAGCTGAGTAAACCATCATTCCAAAGGAGGCGGAGGTCTATCTCGCCACCGCAATGCACACAGAGCTCGAGAACACAATTCACTGACTTTGTGCGGATGTTCTCGTAGATATTCCGGCCTCAGCCACCCCTCAGGTAAAAGTAGAAAGACTGGTCGCAGCACTTAAGGCTTCCCGGGATGAATTTCAGGTGGTTAAAACACGCATTGAGCAGCAGATCGCAGATCTGCAGGCTAAGTTACAGCCCGAAACACCTTCGGAGGTCCAGGCCCAGTGAACTGCAATGGTCACCGTAGCCGCGAATGTTACCATGTGGAAGATCGCGCAGGGAGCCCAACTACTGGAGACTGCCATGCAGCTGTGGACCAAGGTCCAACGCGATCCAATCTTGCGAGGGATAAACCAGGACCTGCGGCAAAAATAAGAGGAATTCAAGACAATCGAAGCCACCTTGCCCACTTTGGTGCTTGCTCAGTGCTTGCAACGACTGCGCACCAGCCACGCACTCCAGGAAGATATCAAGGACCTATTTCAAAAGAAGAAGACCCTGGGTGACCAACTAAAGCCATGGGTGGACGAAGCCCTCAAACTATCATAGGATGCCGATGTTTCTATTAAGAAACTGAACCAAACTTTGGAGAGTGTTACTGCCGCAATTGAGGGACCACTATCAGAAAAATTGGTCGACATTGCACAAAATGCAGTTTTCCAAAGTGAAGGCATGTTGCCTCCGTTAACGGAGGCGATCAGAGTATTGCAAGTGCAAGTTGAAGCCCCACCGGCATAGTGACTCAGGATGAGTCACAATATTGTGTTGGGGGACTGTTGGAGCAGGGTCTCCCAAAGGCTATGAATTTTGTCCATTTTCATATAATTTTTTATTTTTGAGTCTAACGTAGGGGTTTTGGGGTGGGTCAAAGCCCCTAAGGCATTGTAAATGGGTCAAGGGTAGACCAAGAGTCCGCAAACCATGGTTTTTGGACCATTGGATGTATAGGTTAAATCGCTATAAATAGATGAACCTTTTTTGAGTCATAGGTAGGAATGAATAGAGATTGATGCAAAGTACGAACTGTTAGATCTGTGGTAGGATTGTTTGGGTTAGGAATCCTGTTGGCTGTGTGCATGAAGATCCTCTATCATGCTGTGTGTAGACCCTGCTGTCTGTGTGCACAGGTGCTAATTTGGGAAAGTAAGAGGATTTTTGGGTAATAATATAGATGTGCGAAAGTATTGCAGATATTTGATGTTATCTGTACTTGATCTGTTATGGTTGATGCAGAATTGAGTTATATGATCTGTTTGTAAGCTGTGAAATGTCTATGCTTATGGTAAATGCATCTGTGATATGTTAATATATTGTGAATATAATGTTTTGTGATTATAGATGATAGTATGCATGTGGATGCGAGCCTGTTAATTAGATTTGATAATTGTATTCTTGTTATTTATCGAAACTCCTGTGAATGACCTTTGGCTGTATATATCTGATAATTTTGGACCGGCTTGACTTACCTGCTCTCTCCCAAGGTGCAGAAACCTGGTTCCAACACCCTTCCATACTGCTTCGGGTGAGACTTTGGCTTATGAAAGTAGGTCACTGGAGAAAGGGCTAGTAGTATAAGGGTTTGTTAGCAAACCTTAACCTTCGAACCTAGGTCAGGACCCCTCGAGCCAACAAAGCTATTGATGTTCAAGCAGTGGAGTCACCTTCTAATTGATTATTTGATGTGTGGAGTTGTCAAAGAAGAAATATAGCCAATATGTGCCTAAGTGTCTGCTGCTCTCAGACCTTAGAACTGAAACTTTGTCATTCTTCCCAGGGAAAATATACACCTTCGGTCCCTGGCAACGGCGCCAAAATGTTATCACCAAAATCATACCTGATTGGTTGCTGATCAGACAACTTCAATGTAAATATTTCAAACCAATCTTGTGACTGAGGCTTAGCCTCCTCAGCCTGAGAGGGATCTCTCAAGGGTTAATGATATTGATTAATGATAAGGATAGATGGCTAACTCTATGAATTGGTCTTGGTTTTGTATGTTTGCAGGTTGAAAAGACGAAGGCTAATAATACCATTGGGCTTATGGAATCAACAAATCAGTAGGTTCAGTGGCAAGGTTTCTTGACATGGAAGATGAAGAAAATAGAGGTCTTTAACAAAAAAAATTCAATCAAGAACATAGGTCAACACAGTCATTTCATTACTAAATGAATTCAGAGCATAGATTTATGAATTCTGAGTAATAGCAATGAAATCTACTGCTAGTGGTTCAAAGGCAATTCATTCATAAAACACAGAAAAACACAGTAATCTCATTACTAAAGGAAGTCAGAGCATAGGGTTATGAATTCTAAGTAATAAAAATGATATCTACTACAAGAGAGATGCATAAAAGGTATAGATAGAATAATTAGGCACCAAAAACTCCTTCAGAATCTCAAGTTGGTCAAGTAACAAATCTCTGTATTGCTGAAACAATCAATTTACAATAAGCTGCAATTTTGCCAAAAATATCCAACCCCTTGAAAAATTCGACCCCATGGCCTTTAATAGACATGTTACATCCTCATATGATCTGCCTCTAAGCTATATACATCGAATTTTTTCCTACTGACACCTTGCATAACTATAAAACATGAAATTTATTACAAAAAGAACACCTATCCTATTTAACAGTCCTATTTCAAAAAGGACTCAAACTCCTTATTACTATCCTTAACAACCTTATCTACCTAAAATTAAATCATTGACAAGTATGTCATCACATGGTTAAATTTAGATAATGGCATTCATTTCTTCATGACCACTTAGCTGACCTCCTCAAAAATAGAAAACAATACCTTGTTTTTTAGGCAAAGGATATTTTTTTCTTCTTTGAGCATTCTGGCTATCATTCGATCTCTAATTGGTGGTCTTGAATGTTTAATAATTGCTTGACATAGTCCATGACTATTTCATATCCTCCATCTATTCAAAAACCACTTTAAAGGCTGCTCCAAAATATAAAATACATTGTGCTACAAAAGTACAACAGTTTCGTAGCACTTTTTGTAGCGCTGCCTCACAAGCCTTTATCCTCAAAAACTCTGACTCTTTTCTATTGCATCATATTTATCACCCTTAAAAACATATCTCATAACATTTTCAGCCCTTAACTCAGCCCTTAAAACCTTTAACACTGATCAAAAGAAGCAAAAACGAAGCTACAACAGTTTCGTAGCGCTTTTATGCTTTTTAAGCCTAAAGGCGCTACGAAACTGGTGAAAATGCAAAATTTTTCATAATTTTGAAAAATTAAAGTTTGTATGTGCCAAAAACCTGTAACTAACATGTCTTCATCCTCAATTAACCAGAAACCAACTCACTTTAGGCTCCTTTAAGTGTCAATCTCTTCTTTCATATTTAAGACATCCTTGCAAATTTTTCCTGTTTTTTTTCGAAAAACAAGGCCTTGTAACAGAGCCTATATCTTCTAATCCATGATGTATTTTTAAAAATTAAAGGAGGTTTTTGTAGGGAAGTATGTCGTGAATAAAAAAATCTCTTGGTTTTTTTAAACACATCTCCTATTGTCTAGAAACTGCATTTGAAAAACATGTGTAAAACAGGAAAAACTCTGTTTCTGAAAAATAGGGCTTCAATGAAATCGTTGTATCTTCGAACTGATAACACCTTTGAGAAAATTGAGAGAGGTTTTTGTATCTAGGGATGTGATGAAGGCAAACCTCTTTCAGATTTACAAAATTCGTTTTCAGTTGCTCAGAAACCTCCTTTGAAGTTGACTTATCAAAGTTAGAAAACATATTTTTGCTTTCTTGGCTTTACTCTTGCAGGTTCTTTTGGTTTTGCAGCCATAGGTTGGCTTGGTTCTACTACTGGTGGTGATGAAACTCCTTTAGCTTTAGGGTTTCTTGCAGAAGTTAGGGTTTCCAACTCAAAAACATTAACAAACAAGAATGAGGACCAATCTCTGCCTATCTTTTAAAGTTCATCTAAAATTAATAATTTCATTAAGCCATGATGAAATAATGATGTCTCACTCCCCTCAGACTTTTCTTGCACCTTATCAACCATATTTGTAAGAATTATATGAAGATATAAAGGCAAGCCAAGTGAAATATTACCTGTGAAGTGTAGAAGTAATTTGAAATGGTATGAATAAACCTTGTGATACCTGCCTTCACAGGTAAAATATTTCTGAATGTTGAGCAGCAGTTTCGAATAATTATCTTTGATGCAGCTTCTTGGGATAGCATTGTTGAGATCCATATCAATGTGCTCAGGCTTCATGAACTCTTTACACTGCTCCATATTAAATTTGAACCCTTTGAGCCAGGTTTCTTGACCTCTTGGAATCTCTGTAACGGCAGCAATGACCTTTGGTGTGATAGACAAACTTAACATCCCCACTTTAGTGGCTATTCCATTGAAATTCATAGCAAATTCCTTGGATACTTGTGTGTGACAACCTTGCAATTTCTCACAAAACTGTAGGCAACCTGCTCTTCTAAATGCTTCCATAAGTGTTGGGTCTTCAGTTATTTCCTTCATGTCTTTAGGTTCATGCCTTAAGCACTGTCCTCCTCTGTGTATTTTTATTTCCTCTGCCATATTCTTCAGAGAACCTCTCAGCCTCGCTTGATATAAATCTTTTAGTCTCGCTTTATATGGATGTATCAGCCTCACTTGAATAAATGTATCAACCTCGCTTGATATGGATGTAATAAACCTTTGTAAGAACCAACCACAAGTTTGGCTCGATACTCAGAGCTCAACAGTACGAATGAAGGAGAAAGGAATGAGAATGACTAATTAGGAAAGAATTTGAATTTCAAGTGTCCTTTCATAACTGAAAATGATGGCCCACTCATAACCTATACTGACCATGATGACTGCAAACATGGGTTTGTACTTTGATTTCATCATTACATGACTCAACAAGCCTCTATCTTACCATTTCCCAATGGTTTCTGACATTTGACAACTCAACTGACAAGAAAGTTACAAAATCGCGCTTTCATAGCACCTGTAGTGTATTTTTTGTTGTTTGCACTATGAAACTATCAACGCTTTCGTAGCGCAAAGTGACTTTTTTCAACGTGATGCACTAAGAAACTGTGGTTTCTTGGCTAATTGGGCGGCTTTGATACAAAAACTTTGGGAAATGAAATGAATCCTAAAATGATGAAAGACTTGACATGAAAGACCTTAAAAATGAGTTTATTTAAACACTAGGGTAGGCTCAAACTATAAAAAATTTAATACTTCCCTTGGTCAAACTCAAGCAATGACTCCTAAGACCCTATTTTGACCCATGAAACTAACTAATCTTGTCATAATGATGTTTTGAATTTTTGTTTTTGAGTGATAACAGGTACAATGCTATTGTGCATATAAAATTCATCTAGTTTTGCCCTATATTCCATACTTTCCTACATGAAAAACTCATTAAACTTCCTGTAGTCTTGAAAAGGAAAAGACCCATACTATGTTAGTGTCTTAATTTGGAATTTCAACCACTATTCTTTGAGGAAAATAACATAGGAGTTTGATGGATGCCTGCGTTGTATGAATTTCATACAGAGACTTTCCATAGTGGTAAGCTGTGTTTCTTTCGCTTGCAATTGCTCTCTCAACCTTGTTTTTTTTCTTGTATTTTTTCCCTCATAATTGACTCTCTTATTCTCAAATCACTCAACTCCTTTCCCATTTTAGTGAATTTATCCTCGATGAGTCCCACATATTCTACATTTCTAGATTTGGAAATTTTCATCCATCTATGTGTCATGCCTCTTTTTATCTCATGTTTCATATATAATCCTACCTCCATCAACAAATTTGTAGTAGGACTCTATGTTAGGTTGTGGATTAGGCTATTGAAGCTCTTGGATTCCTTTTTCATCTGCTTGTGAGGTGGTTTCCCCTTCATGTAGCTCCTTTTTATACTCCTGTAGCATCCTGTGTTTCTTCTGTAGCAACCCCTATTTATCATATATCTCTTATTTTTCTACTTTCTCAAGGGAAGTTTGTGTGTTGGGTCTTTCCCTGATGGTGGGACTTCCCACAGATGTCATAGGTGGCTTGGTTTTGGCATTAGGAGAGGTAATCTCCTCAATTTTTCCTTCACTAGGCCCCACTTCTTCTTTAAATTTACTTGGTGACTCATCAATAGTGAGAGGTACCTCTAAAGGAGGATGTGGTTTCCCTTCCTAATCTCGGTGCTCTTCCTTGTTTTGAAACATAGGGGACCTTGCCTTGGATAATGTTATCAAGGCAATGATTTCTGCAGATAGAAGAAATCCATCTAGCCCAATGAGTGGTTCTAGTAACAAACGAGAAAAATTCAAGCAAACTCTCCTAGCTTAAATCAGAATGACATGAGAAAGAAATATGGCCTACCTCACTCATATGCGGTTGCTTTTCGATGTTAATCCTAATATCCTCACTTCCATGCTCACTCCTCACTATTCCTTGTGCACGAATACCTGCAAGAGAGATCAAACAATGACAAACAAAGAAAGCATGCAATATTGCATTATCATGTAAACCATATGACAGATCAAGGAGCATCGTACTAAACAAGTAATCATATAAAATATTATGGAAAGTAAAACATGATTTGTATTATTGATAAATCAAAGAGGTAAGCATACAACAGGTGCCTTGATGTTGGAAGCCTCCTTTGGGACAAGTTTCCAAATCTAAGGTAAAAACTTCAAGCACTCCTTCTCCTTGTAATTTTGGCATCATTTAGGCACATTTGAGCATTAGAAAGGAAACAAAAAATGACCAGCCATTTGGGGAAAACATGAAATTCATTTATAGGGAATCTGAAGAGGTTAAGGATCCACAAAAGAGGGAGGAAGGTCCACATCTTCAGGGGAAAATCATTAAAGGTAGAATCAAGGACTCAAAAATGGAGAGCGCGACCCAATGCTTAGCCAATTGATACTAGACTTTCGTTCTTGAGGCTTCTAGTAGACAGAGCTTCTACTCCATTTTTGGAGAACCTGCCTGAAGAGGACCAACGCGAATTTTAACTTTAATTCCCATGCTTTCAACGTTGTACATAGGTTATGCCTAGGGTGACAAGCACTAGGCCATGGAGGAGGGAACCATGCTGGGGTTGAAAATTAGTGTTTTTCACAATATTTCTACAGAATTTCTTTAATAAATTGATTCTCTGTCTCTTAAGAGATGTTTTGATCATGTTATTCATGATGAAAACTGTTTCATATCTTTTTTCACTCTGTGACATTTGTGGAATGAGTGAAAAAAAGGGCGACACTTCAGGTATGGAATAGGGAATGTGAAAAAATACTATGTAATAGATGCCTCCTAAGGCATGAAAGCATAATGAGAAGTGGTGGTTAAAGTGCTTTATCAATCAAGGAAATGAATTTGGAAAACCACCGCAAGGATACCTGCAAATAAAAAATGGTACAATATATATGACATATCTAATGTAAATATGCCCAAAATACATCTCTAAATAGGCATCAAACAATACATGAACCCACAACATGGATACAACCAGTAGAGTAGAAAGGATCAGAAATGTGGATCCATGACATGGGTGAAACCATCCATATAAAAGGGTATCATGTGTATAGTCATGAATACTCCACACATCCTAGATTTATCAGATGAAATTCAGGGTCTTCATCTCTATCTCAACCCATCCAAAGTACGAATCCAACCATGTGAATAAATGTTCTGATGTCGAACATGGTAGAAACCACATGATTAGCGATCAATGAGGTAAATCATTAATTGGAATGAGAGAAACCACCAATAATGATGATGGCTCTCCAGGTACGACAACACAATCTACAAGTGTGAATAATAGAGCTGAATTCAAACACTCGTAGAATCATTCAATCGAATGCCAATGATGTAAACCTATTTTCAAACATGAAGAACTTGCCATTGAGGCATGCAAGCTCCAAGGTACTGAAAGGGATTTTCTAGATCAACTTCCTGGATAATGAGCTGATGTCGACATGAAGTGATCCATCGAAGGAGGGACATAATGTTTCCCACATCATCGAAATGAAACATAGGATTCTCAAGGAAGATATGAGTGATTCAATATTGTTGTAGAGAGGGCCAGACAAGTATAAGAAGTTTGAATTTTGTAGATAGGACTTCTATCGAACATATCAATGATACGACTGTTAGACTCCTATACCAATAGGTGTCATTTTTCATGATTAACTTGTTGAGCTATGCAATATGTTCAAACCTTTTTCTTGTTGCAAAAGTGTTCCATATTCTTAAAAAATCAAAAAATCAAAAAATTTAAAAAATGTAAAGAGGGTATACCCTAAAAGAAAAATCAAAGGGTGAAAAGAATAAAATGGTCAAAAAAGTGAAAGAAATGAACCCCAAACAAAAATAGACCAGGAAAGTGTGCAAGTCCAAATGCCACTACTATTTCATTTTTTGTAATAAACAAAATTGTGTGCAGTTTGTCAAACTTTTGCCACAATTTATGAAGAGTCAAACTGTTTAAACTTGACTCATTCATTTTCAATTTCATGTTGTAGAATAGAGAATAAATATCTGACCAAACAGTTTAATCTTGACAGATAAGTAGATAGGTAGAGTTAATAAAAGGTGCTCAACAGTTTAATCTGAGCCCTTGGATGTAATAAGTGTAGACTTAGATAGGTTTGCCATGTAAAAGAAAAAGAAGATTGAGAAGGGTTTGCAAGTCTAAGTGCACCCTAATAAAGAAGAGAAAATGGTAGGGTAAAGTAAGTAGGGTAGGTAGATGTTGTTGCAGAATTACATGTGATGATTGATGGTTCCAAATGTGTTCAATTTTTAACTTTCATCACAAAGTGCAAAGGCAGATACTACATTGGAAAAATTTCACAGCAAAGCAAAGTCAAGATTATTAACTTTCCCTTTCATTTTCCCTAAAAATTTCACTAATTTCCCCTAAGTGCTAAGGTATTTGAAGATTAGAGGGGCTCAAGGCATTTCCTTGACTTTTGGAGGGACCGGACCCTCGGCCCAATAATTGAAAAAACCTAAGTACTTGAAATCATCCATTATCACATTCATTCACCTCTCAAAAATCTTTTTCTAAGTAAAATTCCATTTTACTTAGGAAAATCCTTTAATATTTCATGAAAAGCCCTCAAAATCACTTTTATTCTAAGTCTAAGTGATGAAAGTATAATAATGCCATTTACTTTTGAAATCTTCACTTTCTTGGCTATATTTAAGTGTTTTGAGTTTACATTGTCCCCTTGTCATATTAACTCTAATTTATATATTAATTCCCTATGAAAATCACCTTTTCCTATTATGTATAAATCCTTTTATAGTAATATCCCCAAAACCTTTATATTATGGATTTTTAGCAAAAATTATTTAATTCCTATTTTTTTCAAATTAAAAACCCACAATATACTCCCTTTTTGGCCAAAATATAACATTAATGGTATTCCCGCCCCCCTACAGTAAATAAATCGTGTTGATTTAATTATTGTATAAATAAAAATATATGAAAAAGTGTTTAAACATATAATATATGTGTTTAAAAATAAAAATAAACAATTCCCGACCATCCACCATACCAGGGATTAATTAATCCACACGATTAATTAATAACCGACCCCAGCCAATCAAACTCCACCCGATGGGTTTAATTAACAGTTAATTACATTGGGCCTGCGTCGTTAATTCCCCGCTATCTCCCTATCTCGTCGACCATCCGATCGACCCATCAAAGATCTACGGTCCTCATCCATTTCGCTGGCCATCCGCATATGAAAGATAATGCGCGATGGCCAAGCGGTTTTTAAGCAGTTTCGTGCTACGTGTCAGTCGTTGTATCGCATCGATGCCCTTCCGCATAAAACTACCTTCCCTCATAAGTAGTGCCATAAAAACCACTTACCACCTTTCTGCTTGTGACATGACCACTGTACCATGCTGACGTCATCCAATAAAATAATAAAAAATTCTGCCACCCATTGACTTTGCCAATAAAACAAAAAATTCACATCTTTTTCATCATTTCGTACGCAGCAAAGGAATACACCCTCCACGCAAAAATTCGAATTTCAAAAGCTTAAGTCCACCAACCTTTGTCTCGTTGAAGAAAATTGCAGTCAAAAATTCAAGAAATCGTTCGCCTATCCAGTACCTGTTTGAAACCAGTATCATCCTCAGAAAAACAGGTATTTACCCTAGAAAATCCCATTGAACTCTGTAATAAACCTGATTTTCGTACTCTTTCACTGAAACAGAGTTAAAAATTAATTTCTAGTTCAGTTCTAAATCCTGAGAAGTGTAATTATATTCCCAAACTTGCAATTGCACCTGTTTTTCCCGTCAAAACCGGAATTTCCATTTTTGAATCCACAAGAACCAAAAATGGAAGTTCCTGTGGCTTTAAACGTAGCACCGTTGAATTCCCCTCACAAAGAATTGGATTATTTACTTTTAGCCGATATGGACTTTCAAATTAAAGACCTGGGTATCAGTGAGAATCCCCTTCTAATATTTTTTCGCTGCAGAGACAATTATTTGAATGGTTCTGACATAATTGGACTCTGGGAGTCTAATATGCCCATGTACCTTCTCCCAGCAGTCCGTATTTTCCCTGAAATCATCCATCTTTGCCATGCCAACTATGATCCTAACCAAAGATCAGTCTTATCCCCAAATCAAAATGTCCTCTTCCCAGTAACTGCTCAATCCATAAATGAAATGCTACATTTCCAGCCTGGTCAAGCCCTCACCCCTCTAAACATGGCTGAATTACTTGAGAAGTCTACACAATTGTCCCATGAAGAGTTAAACCGTCTTTGTCAGACTTTCATGCTGCCACAGCATCAGCCTAAAGGACCTCCCCCTTATGGCCACACCTATTTTACTGATGAAGGCAGACTCATTTTAAACATGATATCTTCAATAATGGGTTTTAATACTAGTGAGTTTGTTGACCAATTGACCCTAGTGTTATTGTTTATTTTTACCCTTGGACAACCTCCTGCTGTTAGATATGATTTTGCATCTTTTATTGTTGACAAAATCCATGATCAATTCATGAGATTTGGAAATGAGAGAGTATTCAAATATTCTTCCTTCATATATCATCTCATGATATACTATCAGTCAGAAAGTTTTCCTTTCCATATTCAGAAACTTGATACTAAAGGAAACCCTAGATCAGTTATCTTTTGGTCTGCTATCACCCATCATTCTTATGATTCTCCTTACTCATACAATGAGTTTATTGATTTGTTTGTACAACCAGCAACCACTTTGTTAACTGGAATTTCTCCTCCCAGAGTCAGTAATGAAATCAAGAGAACCCTTCAACTCTCAAAACAATATAAAGTGGGAGATTGGTATTTATATCAGAGTTATACTGAAATTAGGATTTATGGATGTGAATTGTGTCCATTCAAGTTGCCCAGATATGTTCTAATGAGACTTTTTGCACTTGAGTATTTCAGACAGATGAATAATTCAGATATAGTTCATTTCTGTAATGCCAAGAAGAAGGTGCAACTCAAGATAAAGAGCCAATTAGGTCCCTTTGTTTGTAATTCTAGGGAGTTTGGGAAAGAAGTCGAAAGGAATTTAGAAGACTACCTCAAATTACAAAAGAGTTTCTACAGGGCACCATATGATCCATATAGCTTTATTTGTGATAGAAGAGTGAAAAACAAATTATCTCCACACATTCATTTTAGAATGCCAGAAATTGAACAATATGCAAATATAGATGAATGGGTGGAAGGAACTTTGGTAGAGAAAGATAGTAAAAAGGTCAATATTGATAATATAATGAAAGACCTTGAAAAGATACTTGACCTGGACTCTATTGGGCAGGTACAGACAACAGAACCTTCTTCAGCAGGAACTTCACAACAAAATTTGCAGGAGATCAGTGCAGTGGCATTAGAATCAAAAGGAAAAGAAAAAGAACCAGACATACAAGTAATTGAAAAGTTCACAATGACATAGCAACCAGAAACATCCAAAGAACAAGGACAGGCACAAATCTCTCTCGTTCAAACCAATCCAGTAGAAGTGTCAATTTTGCAGACTCCATTAAATGTGGAAAAGGGAAAAAGGAGAGAAGTTGAAGCTGATACCCCTTTCATTGGATCTTCACAACAGCCTCAGGCCAAGAAACCGAAATTGAATACTCCTCCAGAAGTAGAATCTATGGATGAAATCCTTGATAGTGAAGGACCAGAAAAATTGGGTAGTGAAAAAACAGGAATAGTCAGTGAAGCATCCACTACCTCGCAAAGGAAAAAGCTACAGAAGCAACAGAGTGTTGAAATATCTTCTTTCAAAATACCAGTTAAAGATACAGGAGATATGAAGAAGAAATTTATTAATATCAAAGCTAGGAATGATCCACTGAAAATACAAGTATATAATCAATATCTGAAAATGGCTCCAAAGAATCAAGAAATATTGATGTCAGCTTTTGACATCCAACAGGGAAAAATTTTAATGAGCCATTTCAAACCCAAGGTGCAACAACCCCAAACAGCTGATGATTATATTAGGACAAACTTTGAAGTCCTAGCAAAGGATATCCATCCTTTAGATTAGATTGAGTTGCATAAGCAGACTGGGGAAATGATCTATTCTACTTTGACTGATAAGGCAATGGCAGCTCACAGGTTACAGGATTCTTCGGAGAACACCAATACACAATTGCAGCTTGAAAAGGCTTCTTCTCAAGCCAAAGATAACAGGATAAAAACATTGGAAGAAATAATAATTGGTTTGGGACACAATCCAAAGGATGTCAAAGGCATAGAAGCATTAATAAAGAAAAAAGATGATGACATTGCTGCTTTGAGAAAGCAGTTGAAATTGCCAGCGTCCAGACATCCTCAAACTGAAGAAATAATAAAGAAGAATTCTGAAGAAGAAATGATGGAGTTGCTCTTAAAAATGAATGAGCAACTGATTGAAACAGAAAAAGAACTGGAACAGGCTTTAAAAGACAAGCAGTCCAATGTTCCAGTATCTACAGCAGTGGTTATCACAGGTACAACAAGTCAACCAACAGGTCAGCCAGCAGAGCCATCACAGGTAAATACTTCAACTTTGAGTACAGAGGAATTAGTAAAGCAAATGAATGACTTGCAACTGCAAGTAACATAACTTCAGCGCACCAAGTTACAGCTTATTAGTTTGGAACAGAAATATGATATTTCAAAAATGACTGTTGCTGACAAAACAAGAGAAGTCAAAAAATTGGAAAAATTGGTTAAAGCTTTGGAAAGGGATCTCACATTGGAGAAACCTTTGAGAGAAATAAATGAAATTATTTGGGTTGATATTATTCAGTTAATAAGAGATATTTGGTCCTCAATCCAGATAATATACGAGCAGAATGATTTGGTAAAAGTAGCTCTGGATGAAGTTGAGAATACACGAGCAGAATTAGGAAATAGGCCTGAGAAAGCCAATCAGCTTATACAATTCCTAAACACTCAAACCAGACATCAACTTGAAAATGTGGGTATTCAGAACATAACTGCAAAAATCTTGGAGATAAAAAGAGTTTTTACTAAAAGAACTCTTATGCAAAATTTAGAACGAAGGTGTTTTGACATGCAAAGTGAAATCATTGCTTTCAGAGAAAGGTTTAATGTTTTATTGAATAAAGGGTTGCCCAGCCCTATGGTTTCAGAAGATAAAATAATGGACCTGGAAACTTATGTTGAGAAATTGGACATACATGCTCACAATCAAGCCAGTTCCTCAACCATTTCATCAGAAGCAACATTACCTACAGGAAGGAATCTTCATGACAGATTAAAGAATTTGTTTTATCTTGAACATGAAGTAAGACATTTGTTTCCTAATCAGCCTAATTTCTTCAGATATACCGAGGCTGATGAAACATTAAGGAAGCTTCAATGGACCAAAATAGCAGAAGATAAATGGTGGGAAGATTTGTTGGAACTTTTGTAAAATTTATCCTTATATTAGATTTTGCCTATTTTACTACAGTATAAAGGATAAAGAGACAAACAAAGATCAAAGAGTATCAGTTCAGTTGAAAGTGTATCAGTAAAAACAAAGAGTATCAGTGAAGCAAGTCAGTTAGAACAAAATTACTGAAGAGGACAGCGAAGAGCTAAAATATAGGTCCTGCCTCCAGCACATTCTTAAAAGGAGGAAACAACACAACATTAGTTGCTTTTTTTGTCTTATCTATGAGACCATCTGTCTCTATTTTTATTGTAACTTATTTGTGATTCATCCTAGATCATATCTCGTTTTTCTAAAGAGATATTTTGTATGATTTTTTGTATAAATAAGCCCTCAATCGGATTATTGAAGGTGGATTCTTCTACTTTGCTGTAACATTGACTTTTGGAATAAAGTGCTTTTGGAGAAATTTCTTTGTGGCTTGCTGGATGATGAATTGAAGCTCAAGACGTTTTGCAGGATTCATGTGTCAGACTAAAGTTCAATAAGTCATTTCTATCCCGTGTTTTAAGTTTTATATATGTTTACTACATCACCGTGTTTCATTTGTGAATAGTTAACAAAAAGGATTAAATCAAAAATTGCTTAAGTGTACTCTGATTTCAATTGTTATTATTCTAAATGTTTTCTTCTAAACTGGTTATAAACAATGAATTATTAATTTCTCTTGTTTCTCTGGTTTAAGCATTTGATTACTTAGTAAAGAATTATTAATTTCTCTTTATTGGTGATCACTCACTTTCCCTCGTTTAAACATGTTGAAAGATTCTTAATTGCCTTGCATCCATTTAAAAAATCCATTCCATTCACTTTATTATCTAAAATTGTTCTTTGTTTTGGCTATCTTGCCCGTCAAAGCCATCTTTTGTATAAAAAATTAATCCAGTAAAGCCATATTTTCGACTCCATAGCCCAATGGCCTAAAAAACTCAATCTTGCCCTCAGTTGGCGGATTCCATGATTCAAATTCAAACAAAACCCCTGAAACTTATAACTAGCCTAATATTTTATAAGAACAAAGCTAAATCATAAAGAGAGAGCCCTCTCTGGATACAAATTGGCTAGATTCTGTATCTGAAGGTTGGTTTGTGGTTACCTCGGACCCCTTTCCTCTTCCAACAACTTCAAGGAAAATCTGAGTGATAACATAGTGGCGACTCCACTGGGGACCTGAATTTCTTTATTGTCACTATTGTTTGCTTATAAGCTACAGACAGAATCTGAAGATTAGCCAGGTAGCCTTTGAAATGCTTTTGCTCTGCAATTACATAGTAAATAAATGCTGCTTCAATCTATCTCTGGTTGAGCTTAATAACTGAACTTTAGTTTCAAACATTCAATCAGATTCTCTAGTTCAATAAATCTTTGAGAAAATTTTAATTCAAAATATTTAATTTCTTGAAGAATTTGTTGAAGTTGTATTTTCATTCCATTTAAAACAAAAAACTTAAAAAGAAACATTACTGAGAAAACTGGCTTCAGAAAGGATTCGTTATACAAGGTAAAATCCTGACCCTAACCCACCACCGATATTCGAAAATCCGAATCTGATTCCTAGGATTCTTAGAAGTCAAGAAAGTTCTGAAAAAGAAAGTCAAGAAAGCTCTAGAAGTTCTCAACCTCTTCATAGATCAGCATCTTGTCCTGTAAAGTGGATTTATTTTGATGAAGAACCTTTTGATGAGCGATTTGAAACATCTTTATTTGTGATTTTTTCTGAAACTGAATTATCCAGACTGGTTACGGACCCATTATTTCTTGAAGATTTACAATTGAGATTTGTTTCATTTCATCTTGACAGACATTTACAAAATTCCATTCAATCTGAACAGACCTTTGAAGAAACTTCAAACACTTCTGTGATTACTGCAGCTTCCCCAAGTTCATCTACTTTTCCCCAAACATCTCAAACATAAGCCACTCCTCCTACTCCTCCACCCACTACTTCCAGACCATCATCACCTGTTATTCCATTACACCTTCCAATGGCCAACAGATATGCTCCGTTAAGGTTGCCAGGGAACCCTTCTGCTTTGCCTCAAGATTATCATAGTAAAATCACCCCTTTCGATGGTTCCGGTACTTACACTGCTCAACAACATACCAAAAGGATGACAGATTACTTTGAATTTGATGAAATAGACGCTAAATATGTACAAATGAGAATTTTTGTCCAGAGCCTTACTGGGGAATTCAGGACATGGTTTAGGGCTCTTGCTCCAAACAGTATTGCTGACTTACTAGCCCTGTATAGGGAATTTTTAAATAGATGGGAGAAGAAGAAGGACCCTCTTCAAATCCTATCTGACTTTGGAAAATTGAAGAGAGGACCTAATGAAGCAGTGCAAGATTATATCATTAGATTTAACGAAGCCTACAATGCTGTTCCCCAAAACCTTAGACCTCCCCCGGATTCAGTACTGGTTAAATTCCCTGATGGTTTTAACTCTGACATAGCATATTCACTTAGGGAAAGAGCCCCCCAAACTCTAGAAGAGATGCAAAGAATAGTTGTTAGTGTTGAAGCTAACCTCATAGAAAAACGAGCTAGAGCTAGAGCTGAAAGAAGGATGCCTATAAACGAAGAGCCTTCAACTTTTGAAAGAAAGCTGGATGAAATTATTAAAGGTATGGAAAGACTAGGAGACAGAGTAGAGACAATCGAAAGAAAGTCTTCTGGCGATGGTCAAAATGTTGTTAGAAACCAAAACTTCAGAAGAAATCAGAACCAAAATACTGGGAAAAATGTTCCTGACCAAAACATCAGGCCATCGTTCCAGGAAAATTTTGTTGAAGGTTCAACTTCTGAGGAGCCTACAGAGGATGTTGAAATAAATAATGTGACTGAAAACAAAAATGAACCAGAAGTTTTCCTATCTCAAGATGATCAAGAAAATCACGTTCTTGAAACATTTCAAACTCATTCAGGAGAAACTTTTGATTTTAAAGAAGGATATGATTCTGTAATTTATGAGGTTCATAAACAATACAATTTGAGAAGCAGACGGATTGATGTGCCAGAGAATAGCAAACAGAAAGCTGCAAAACAAAACATCAAAGGTAAAACTAACACTCCTCCTGTACAAATTCTTTCTAGAACAAGTCCTAACCCCGCAAATCTAATAATTGAAGATGTGTCCGATAATCAATCAAATAATAAACAAATTTCTAATACTTTTCCCCCTGCAGGAAACGTAGAAGAACCAGCAGAAGTTAATTCAGAAACACCTTCAACTCATAATCCCACTCATGAAAAAGAGAAAAACACTGAAGACCAAAAAAATAGAGAAAATCCAACTGTTCAAAATACTAGAACTCAAACAGAAAAATCTTTCAATCTAGAAGTTGAAATAGGAAAACTAAAGATAGATGTTCCCTTAGCAGAATTAGCTAAACACGATGTCTATAGAAGCCAAATCAGCAGATCCCTTAACATTACTGGAATGGATGATTCAGTAAATGTTTTTGATGATCAACCCAAACTACTTTTTGGCCCTGAAGTAAATGGTAAAACAGAAAGTGGAGGAACTCCTCCATTTTATGTGAGTTTAAATGTACATGAAAAAATACTTCATAACGCCATGCTTGATTCTGGAGCGTCTCACAATTTAATGCCCAAAGCTGTGATGGAAAGATTAAATCTAGACATTACCAGACCATATAAAGATCTTTTTTCTTTTGATTCGAGTCAGGTAAGATGTTTAGGTTTGATTAAAGATTTGTGTGTTACTTTGGTGAAATACCCTGCAAAATCTATTCTGATGGATATAGTAGTTGCAGATATTCCTCCTAAATATGGTATGTTGTTGTCCAGATCCCGAGGTGCCAAACTCGAAGGATCTCTTCAATTAGATATGTCATATGCTACTATTTCAGTATTTGGTCAACCTAAAAGACTATACATAGATACCTTGATGAAATATTTAGTAAGTAGACAGGAGAAGCCTGAAAACTTCCCTGTCTATTCAGTACATTATGATATGGACTCATTCATCCTTTATAATGCTGAATTTGACCTTCCTACTGAACTAGAAGCACCAGAAACATAAACTACAAATAAATCTACTATACAAATTGAAGAAATTTATGAAAACAAAGAAACATCAGACATTCAAGAAATACCAGAAAAAATCGAAAAACCAGAGCTCCCTGTTAAGAAACATGTTAAAACAGTTGATGAAGATTATGAACATGAAATTCTATGGCATTTATTATTTGATGGTTCAGTAAATAAGTTAGGAGCAGGAGCTGGAATTTGGATACATAACGTCGAAAATGATCATGCCGAAGGCCATGCTTATAGATTGAACTTTAGATGCACTAATAATATGGCAGAGTATGAAGCTCTTTTGCTAGGGCTTAAACATGTCAAAAATTTAGGAGCAATTAGAGTATCAATCATAGGAGACTCTGAGTTAATTATTCAACAAATCAATGGTGAATGTTCAACAAAAGACCCCAGATTAAGACAATACAGAGAAACAATTGTGGAAATTCTCAACACTTTCCTACAAGCTCAACTTGCCAAAATTCCTAGAAAACAAAATTTGCATGCTCACAGTCTTGCAATGTTCACTAGCACCTGTAAATTACCTTTTGGACCTAATGATCAGTTCACAACTGAGATTAGACATAGACCTGCTATACCGGACAATCTCATGAATTAGCAAGTGTTTGTAAATAATAACCAGATTAAAAAATCTTTAACCTTAGAAAATGAATTCTCTAACAGTAGTATAGATGACGATACAATAGTTGGTGAATTTGATCAAACAGATAAACAAGAAACATATATTTTAGAAGAAACTGCAATTCACATGCTTCACCCAACTAAATTCACCAAAAAGGATATGCAGGATTTGAAACAAATGGAAATCGATGAGATTATAGAAGATGAATCTGAAATTATCAATCTGAAAGATAATCATTTACCTAAAGGATTAACTCCTTTGGAAGATCTTTTTGACTCAAATGACATTCCACTAAAACCCAAAATGGAACCATTAAAAGCTGATATTGAAGAATACAATTTGGGAACTGAAGGAAATCCCAAGATGGTTAAGTTATCTAAATCTTTACCAAAGGATCAAAAAGTTAAATATATTGAACTGTTAAAAGAATTCCAGGATGTTTTTTCCTGGAGTTATGAAGATCTTAAATCATACGATACATCAATAATTCAACATACAATACCTTTGAAACTAGATCAAAAACCTTTCAAACAGAAACTTAGAAGAATTAACCCTGTGCTACTACCTTCAATTGAGAAAGAAATTAAAAGAATGTATGAAGCAAGAATAATAGCTCCTATTAGGTTTTCTGAATGGGTTTCTAATCTAGTACCAACAAGGAAGAAGACTGGAGAGATTAGACTATGTGTAGATTTGAGAAATTTAAACAAAGTTTCTTTAAGAGATAACTATCCTTTGCCTAAAATGGACCATATATTACAAAGAGTTGTAGGATCTTCAACGATTTCTCTTCTGGATGGATTCTCAGGATATAACCAGATTCTGGTTCATCTTGATGATCAAGACAAAACAGCTTTTACAACTCCATGGGGTACATTCAAATATGTTAAGATGCCATTTGGACTAAAAAATGCAGGGGAAACCTTTCAAAGAGCAATGGATATTGCATTCGCCAAAGAAATTCATGATTTTATGGTTATTTATCTAGATGATTTAACTGTTTTTTCCAAGACAGATTAGCAACATTTAGATCATCTAAGACAAGTATTTTTAAAATGCAGAAAGTATGGTATTTATTTAAATCTGAAAAAATAATTGTTTGGTCTTGAAGAAGGAAAACTCCTAGGTCACATTATTTCTAAAGATGGCATTAGAATTGATCCTGAAAGAATACAAGCCATATTGCAGATACCTCATCCCAGGAATATTAAAGAACTTCAAGCTTTCATAGGAAAGATCATTTTTTTGAGAAGATTCATTTCTAGTTTAGCTGAATTACTTAGATTACTCACTAACATGTTAAGAAATGATTCGAGTATTCAATGGACAGTAGAAGCCAAGAAATAATTTGAAGAAATAAAAATGGCTTTAACGAGAACAGCAGTTCTTACCAGTCCAAAATTTGATAGAGATTTCATAATTTTTTCATTTGCTTCTGAACATACGGTTGCAACTGTTTTACTACAAAAGGATGATCAAGGATGTGAAAAACCAATAGCCTTTTTTAGTAAAGCACTTAGAGATGCATCATTGAAATATAATATCATGGAGAAACAAGCTTTTGCACTTGTGAAAGCAATTAAAGATTTCAGAGTTTATATATTGTATTCTCATGTGATAGCTTATGTACCTAATGCTATCGTTAAAGAAATCTTAACTCAAGATGGAATTGAAGGCAAAAGAGGTAAATGGATAGCTACCATATTAGAATATGATATTGAAATAAGACCTACAAAACTCATAAAAGGACAAGGTTTGGCTCAACTCATGAATGAAACAAATTGCCAAGCCCTGGACATTAATGAATTGGATGACGAACAGGAGATGGCGACTCCACAAATCAGTCAGGCCTTTTTAGACTCACCCTGGTACATTGATATCATTTATGTTTTGTTAAACCTACAAGATCCTCCAGGGTTATCCAGAACGAAACAAAGGTTTTTGAAAATGACATCTTTAAAGTATTGTATTTTAGATAATGATATTTTTTGGAAGAATCATGATGGAATTCTATTAAATTGTTTATTAAAAGATGAAACTGACAAGGTTCTCAATGAATTCCATGCAGGAGATTGTGGTGGACACCTCTACTAGAAGTCAAATGCAGATAAAATCTTAAGGGCTGGTTTTTATTAGCCAACCTTGTTTTCAGATGTTAAGAGATTCGTAACTGCTTGCCATAAGTGTCAGATCTTTGAAGGCAAGAGAAAATTGTTTTCTTTACCATTAAAACCAATTTCCACCGAGAGACCCTTTCAACAATGGGGACTGAATTTTATTGGAGAAACCCATCCTCCTTCTTCTGGGCAACACAGATGGATCCTCACTGCCACAGATTACTTTACTAAATGGATTGAAGCTATCACATCCAGACAGGCCAATGATTCTGTAATTATAGAATTCTTAGAAACCAATATACTTTCAAGATTTGGCTGTCCTGAAAAAATAATAACTGATAATGATGCTGCTTTTAAGTCTAAGAAAATGATTAGTTTCTGCAATAAGTATCACATCACTTTAGGCCATTCAACAGCTTATTATCCTTAGTGTAATGGACTGGCTGAATCCTCCAATAAAAGCCTCATTAATATCATTAAAAAACTATTGGAAGAGAATAAGAAGAATTGGCATAAGAAACTTACCAATGCATTGTGGGCAGATAGACTTACAACCAAGAAATCAATTGGGACGAGTCCATATGAATTAGTTTATGGTATTGAGGCTAGAATTCCATCATCCTTAGGAATTCCTGTTATGAAGTTACTTCAGGAGGCTCAAGTAGAACCAAATGATATTCAGAGAAGAATAAACTAAACAATTCACTTGCAGCAGACTAGAGAAGAAGTGTATCAACGATCCCAAGTTTTGCAAGAAAAGTTAAAGAAGATATTTGACAAAAGGACTAAAGCAGAAGATTTTCAACTGGGAGACAAAGTTCTAAGATGGGATTCCAGAAGGGAAGATAAAGGGAAACATGGGAAATTTGATTTCTTATGGAAAGTACCTTAAATAATTCATACTTTACAGGGAAATAACACATATTTTTTGAAGAATTTGGATGGTTCAGAAGCTGAGGAAGGACCAGTCAATGGTCGAATGCTAAAACACTACTTTGATCCTATTTACTAGGATGTTCTGATTTTTTTTAACCTGTACATAATATATCCTTTCTAATGCATCAGTTTTGATTGGATGGTGACTTACTAAAGTTGAAGCCCGAAGTGAAGGCCCTAAGCTTCAGAAGTTTTACTATCATATATACAATAAAGCCACTAGAAAAAGAAGATTACATGGTTCAGTTAAAGACATTTTAAGGCATCTAACCTGCTGTTCTTGACTTTTCACCAGGAAAAGCCATCCCCAAGTGGTGCCAGTGTTAGACTCCTATACCAATAGGTGTCATTTTTCATGATTAACTTGTTGAGATATGCAATATGTTCAAACCTTTTTCTTGTTGCAAAAGTGTTCCATATTCTTAAAAAATAAAAAAATAAAAAAATTTAAAAAATGTAAAGAAGGTATACCCTAAAAGAAAAATCAAAGGGTGAAAAGAATAAAATGGTCAAAAAAGTGAAAGAAATGAACCCCATCAAAAATAAAGGCCAAGGAAAGTGTGCAAGTCTAAATGCCACTACTTTTTGCTCTGATGTAATATACAAAATTGTGTGCAGTTTTTCAAAATTTTGCCACAATCTATGAAGAGTCAAATAGTTTAAACTTGATTCATTCATTTTTCAATTTCATGTTTTAGAAATAGAGAATAAATATCTGACCAAACTGTTTAATCTTGGCAGATAAGTAGATAGGTAGAGTAAATAAAAGGAGCTCATCAGTTTAATCTGAGCCCTTGGATGTAATAAGTATAGTCTTAGATAGGTTTGCCATGTAAAAGAAAAAGAAGATTGATAAGGGTTTGCCAGTCCAAGATTGATAGTTTCTCACTACCTCTTTGCTAGTTTTATTCTCTGTATTCAGGGTCTTCATCTCTATCTCAACCCATCCAAAGTACGAATCCAACCATGTGAATAAATGTTCTGATGTCGAACATGGTAGAAACCACATGATTAGCGATCAATGAGGTAAATCATTAATTGGAATGAGAGAAACCACCAATAATGATGATGGCTCTCCAGGTACGACAACACAATCTACAAGTGTGAATAATAGAGCTGAATTCAAACACTCGTAGAATCATTCAATCGAATGCCAATGATGTAAACCTATTTTCAAACATGAAGAACTTGCCATTGAGGCATGCAAGCTCCAAGGTACTGAAAGGGATTTTCTAGATCAACTTCCTGGATAATGAGCTGATGTCGACATGAAGTGATCCATCGAAGGAGGGACATAATGTTTCCCACATCATCGAAATGAAACATAGGATTCTCAAGGTAGATATGAGTGATTCAATATTGTTGTAGAGAGGGCCAGACAAGTATAAGAAGTTTGAATTTTGTAGATAGGACTTCTATCGAACATATCAATGATACGACTGTTAGACTCCTATACCAATAGGTGTCATTTTTCATGATTAACTTGTTGAGCTATGCAATATGTTCAAACCTTTTTCTTGTTGCAAAAGTGTTCCATATTCTTAAAAAATCAAAAAATCAAAAAATTTAAAAAATGTAAAGAGGGTATACCCTAAAAGAAAAATCAAAGGGTGAAAAGAATAAAATGGTCAAAAAAGTGAAAGAAATGAACCCCATCAAAAAGAAAGGACAAGGAAAGTGTGCAAGTCTAAATGCCACTACTTTTTGCTCTGATGTAATAAACAAAATTGTGCGCAGTTTGTCAAACTTTTGCCACAATCTATGAAGAGTCAAACAGTTTAAACTTGATTAATTCATTTTTCAATTTCATGTTTTAGAAATAGAGAATAAATATCTGACCAAACTATTTAATCTTGGCAGATAAGTAGATAGGTAGAGTAAATAAAAGGAGCTCATCAGTTTAATCTGAGCCCTTGGATGTAATAAGTGTAGTCTTAGATAGGTTTGCCATGTAAAAGAAAAAGAAGATTGATAAGGGGTTTCCAGTCCAAGTGCACCCTAATAAAGAAGAGAAAATGGTAGGGTAGAGTAAGTAGGGTAGGTAGATGTTGTTGAAGAATTACATGTGATGATTGATGGTTTTGAATGTGTTAAATTTTACTTTCATCACAAGTGCAAAGGCAGATACTACATTGGAAAAATTCACAGCAAAGCAAAGTCAAGATTATTAACTTCCCCTTCATTTTTTCCTAAAGATTTCACTAATTTCCCCTAAGTGCTAGGGTATTTGAAGATTAGAGGGGCTCAAGGCATTTCCTTGACTTTTGGAGGGACCAGACCCTCGACCCAATAATTGAAAAAACCTAAGTACTTGAAATCATCCATTATCACATTCTTTCACCTAAAAAATAATTCTTTTTCTAAGTAAAATTCCATTTTACTTAGGAAAATCCTTTAATATTTCATGAAAAGCCCTCAAAATCACTTTTATTCTAAGTCTAAGTGATGAAAGTATAATAATGCCATTTACTTTTGAAATCTTCACTTTCTTGGCTATATTTAAGTGTTTTGAGTTTACATTGTCCCCTTGTCATATTAACTCTAATTTATATATTAACTCCCTATGAAAATCACCTTTTCCTATTATGTATAAATCCTTTTATAGTAATATCCCCAAAACCTTTATATTATGGCTTTTTAGCAAAAATTATTTAATTCCTATTTTTTTTCAAATTAAAAACCCACAATATACTCCCTTTTTGGCTAAAATATAACATTAATGGTATTCCCGCCCCCCTACAGTAAATAAATCGTGTTGATTTAATTATTGTATAAATAAAAATATATGAAAAAGTGTTTAAACATATAATATATGTGTTTAAAAATAAAAATAAACAATTCCCGACCATCCACCGTACCAGGGATTAATTAATCCACACGATTAATTAATAACCGACCCCAGCCAATCAAACTCCGCCTGATGGGTTTAATTAACAGTTAGTTACTTTGGGCCCGCGCCATTAATTCCCTGCCATCTCCCTATCCTGTCGACCGTCCGATCGACCCATCAAAGATCTAAGGTCCTCATCCATTTCGTTGGCCATCCGCGTACGAAAGATAACGCGCGATGGCCAAGTGGTTTTTAAACAGTGACATGCTACGTGTCAGTCGTTGTATCGCATCGCTGCCCTTCCGCCTAAAACCGCCTTCCCTCATAAGCGATGCGATAAAAACCACTTACCACCTTTCCACTCATGACATGACCACTGTACCATACTGACGTCATCCAATAAAATAATAAAAATTCCGTCACCCATTGACTTTGCCAATAAAACAAAAAATTCACATCTTTTTCATCATTTCGTACGCAGCAAACGAATACACCCTCCATGCAAAAATTTGAATTTCAAAAGCTGAAGTCCGCCAACCTTTGTCTCGTCGAAGAAAATTGTAGTCAAACATTCAAGAAATCGTTCACCTATCCAGTACCTGTTTGAAACCAGTGTCATCCTCAGAAAAACAGGTATTTACCCTAGAAAATCCCATTGAACTTTGTAATAAACCTGATTTTCGTACTCTTTCACTGAAACAGAGGTAAAAATTAATTGCTAGTTCAGTTATAAATCCTGAGAAGTGTAATTATATTCGCAAACTTGCAATTGCACCTCTTTTTCCCGTCAAAACCCGAATTTCCATTTTTGAATCCATAAGAACCAAAAATGGAAGTTCCTGTGGCTTTAAACGTAGCACCGTTGAATGCCCCTCACAAAGAATTGGATTATTTACCTTTTGCCGATATGGACTTTCAAATTAAAGACCTGGGTATCAGTGAGAATCCCCTTCGAATATTTTGTCGCTGCAGAGCCAATTATTTGAATGGTTCTGACATAATTGGACTCTGGGAGTCCAATATGCCCATGTACCTTCTCCCAGCAGTCTGTATTTTCCCTGAAATCATCCATCTTTGCCATGCCAACTATGATCCTAACCAAAGAGTAGTCTTATCCCCAAATCAAAATGTCCTCTTCCCAATAACTTCTCAATCCATAAATGAAATGCTACATTTCTAGCCTGGTCAAGCCCTCACCCCTCTGCACATGGTTGAATTACTTGAGAAGTCTACACAATTGTCCCATGAAGAGTTAAACCATCTTTGTCATACTTTCATGCTTCCACAGCATCAGCCTAAAGGACCTCCCCCTTATGGCCACACCTATTTTACTGATGAAGGCAGACTCATTTTAAACATGATATCTTCAATAATGGGTTTTAATACTAGTGAGTTTGTTGACAAATTGACCCTAGTGTTATTGTCTATTTTTACCCCTGGACAGCCTCCTGCTGTTAGATATGATTTTGCATCTTTTATTGTCGAAAAAATCCATGATCAATTCATGAGATTTGGAAATGAGAGAGTATTCAAATATTCTTACTTCATATATCATCTCACGATATACTATCAGTCAGAAAGTTTTCCTTTCCATATTCAGAAACTTGATGCTAAAGGAAACCCTAGATCAGTTATCTTTTGGTCTACTATCACCCATCATTCTTATGATTCTCCTTACTCCTACAATGAGTTTATTGATCTGTTTGTACAACCAGCAACCACTTTGTTAACTGGAATTTCTCCTCCCAGAGTCAGTAATGAAATCAAGAGAACCCTTCAACTCTCAAAACAATATAAAGTGGGAGATTGGTATTTATATCAGAGTTATACTGAAATTAGGATTTATGGATGTGAATTGTGTCCATTCAAGTTGCCCAGATATGTTCTAATGAGACTTTTTGCACTTGAGTATTTCAGACAGATGAACAATTCAGATATAGTTCATTTCTGTAATGCCAAGAAGAAGGGGAAACTCAGGATAAAGAGCCAGTTAGGTCCCTTTGTTTGTAATTCTAGGGAGGTTGGGAAAGAAGCCGAAAGGATTTTAGAAGACTACCTCAAATTACAAAAGAGTTTCTACTGGGCACCCTATGATCCATATAGCTTTATTTGTGATAGAAGAGTGAAAAACAAATTATCTCCATACATTCATTTTAGAATGCCATAAATTGAACAATATGCAAATAAAGATGAATGGGTGGAAGGAACTTTGGTAGAGCAAGATAGTGAAAAAGTCAATATTGATAATATAATGAAAGAACTTGAAAAGATACTTTACCTGGACTCTATTGGGAAGGTACAGACAGCAGGACCTTCTTCAACAGGAACTTCACAACAACATTTGCAGGAGATCAGTGCAGTGGCAGTAGAATCAAAAGGAAAAGAAAAAGAACCAGACATACAAGTAATTGAAAAGTTCACAATGACAGAGCAACCAGAAACATCCAAAGAACAAGGACAGGCACAAATCTCTCCCGTTCAAACCAATCCAGTAGAAGTGTCAATTTTGCAGACTCCATTAAATGTGGAAAAGGGAAAAAGGAGAGAAGCTGAAGCTGCTACCCCTTTCATTGGATCTTCACAATAGCCTCAGGCCAAGAAACAGAAATTGAATACTCCTCCAGAAGTAGAATCTATGGATGAAATCCTTGATAGTGAAGGAACAGAACAATTGGGCAGTCAACAAACAGGAACAGTTAGTGAAGCATCCACTACCTCGCAAAGGAAAAAGCTACAGAAGCAACAGAGTGTTGAAATATCTTCTTTCAAAATACCAGTTAAAGATACAGGAGATATAAAGAAGACATTTATCAATATCAAAGCCAGGAATGATCCACTGAAAATACAAGTATATAATCAATATCTGAAAATGGCTCCAAAGAATCAAGAAATATTGATGTCAGCTTTTGACATCCAACGGGGAAAAATGTTAATGAGCCATTTCAAACCCAAGGTGCAACAACCCCAAACAACTGCTGATTATATTAGGACAAACTTTGAAGTCCTAGCAAAGGATATCCATCCTTTAGATTAGATTGAGTTGCATAAGCAGACTGGGGAAATGATCTATTCTACTTTGACTGATAAGGCAATGGCAGCTCACAGGTTACAGGATTCTTTGGATAACACCAATACACAATTGTAGCTTGAAAAGGCTTCTTCTCAAGCCAAAGATAACAGGATAAAAACATTGGAAGAAATAATAATTGGTTTGGGACACAATCCAAAGGATGTCAAAGGCATAGAAGCATTAATAAAGAAAAAAGATGATGACATTGCTGCTTTGAGAAAGCAGTTGAAATTGCCAGCCTCCAGACATCCTCAAACTGAAGAAATAATAAAGAAGAATTCTGAAGAAGAAATGATGGAGTTTCTCTTAAAAATGAATGAGAAACTGATTGAAACAGAAAAAGAACTGGAACAAGCCTTAAAAGACAAGCAGTCCAATGTTTCAGTATCTACAACAGTGGTTATCACAGGTACAACAAGTCAACCAACAAGTCAGCCAGTAGAGCCATCACAGGTAAATACTTCAACTTTGAGTACAGAGGAATTAGTAAAGAAAATGAATGACTTGAAACTGCAAGTAACATAACTTCAGCGCACCAAGTTACAGCTTATTAGTTTGGAACAGAAATATGATCTTTCAAAAATGACTGTTGCTGACAAAACAAGATGTTAGCCATCAGTATTTTTTACATGTTAGTGATGACTATATCTACAGCTGAGTTTTCTAGAAACTGATTTCCTTATGTCAATATGTCATCTAGAAAACCCTCATAAAACTTTTTTCGCCCTTTCTACTTTTCAGTCCACCCATGTCAAAATCAAAACCTCATTATCACTATCCTATCTAGCTTCATCCCTATTGGTCTGCCCATCAGCTCCAAAAGGAAAAGTCCAAGTCTGTTTCAAAAGCCTCCCCTATGTTAGGAAGTGCCGCTTTAAGACATTTCACCCTTGGCAATCGTCAAAAAGCCAAAAATCCTCCATCTGCTACAGACCTACCATGACTTACCTCCCACTCTACAAATAAAATCGACAAACAGCTCTAAGTCGCACCACTTACACCCCTAGGTCTCAGCACTGCACAAACCACAGTCTCAAGCTGACTATTAGGTGTTTCACAGTGTTTTATGGATTCTACAGAGGCAGGAAATATAACTTCATCTCAGGAGGAAATGCTTGAATATACAGTTAGAAGAACAACTGCTTCTAAATGTAACATGAGCCTGAGATATATCTGCAAAACAGAGGGCCACTCATCAAGACCTTACAGTTCTTTCCAACATGAAAATCACAGTAAGAGAAAGACACCACTGTCACAGCAAACTGGTAATTTGTCATGGCCCAGAACCTCCTTCCTTTACAAGCAGAGGGTTAGGGCGCCTCCTTCATCTACAAGCAGAGGGCGCTGGCCACTATTGATTTTAAGGATTGCAAAACTCCAGGTTTGTTCTTGACTGAACAGTGAAAGGATAACTCTAGGTTTTCTGAATATGAGTAATGGTCATAACAAGGATAGAGTCTGAAGTATGCAAATTCAAAGGAAAACAGAGTTTGGTCTTGTAAAGGAAGTCATGAGAAGTTTTCAAATCATGTGAAATGATGAAACTTTAGAGAGGCATATCATTGGTAAAAACCATTCTGATCATAAGCAACCTGCTTTTCCACAAGACTAAATTGAAGAGATGCTGGAAAATCATGTCATCACACAGGCAGAAGAAAGGGTGTTTTGTTTTTCAAAGAGCGCTGACCTACATATTCACAGAGACTTTCTTTCAAATAATCTGTCATGAGATGACCAAAGCAAATAATGACATCTTAGTTCCCCTCAAAGCAGTACAGTGAGACAGTGACACTTTGACTAGGGTTTTTCTGAAGCACAGTGATGGTTGCAAGCAGAGGTGCCAGTACTGATGTTTTTCAAGTTGGTTGCTTACCATCATAATCCAGCGAAACCCTTGTCATGCAGCCTTATCAAATAATCTTCAGATACTTTGCCAAGTGAAGGGTCTCCTCCATTTGTGAGCAGATGGCCAAGGCATTAAGTGTTGTTGAAAATTGATTGGTCAAAAGGTGCAGTGGAAAGATACAAAGAAGGAAAATAGAAGTCTTTACATAGGTGAAAGATGGTGTTTATGTTTCAAAATATATTGTTTTTTCTATTCATATGGAAATGTCTGTCAAACTATACCTATAGTGGACAGGAGACAATATTGAATATATACAGGCCATTGATACAAAAAGGGTAGTTTCTTTAGGAGAAGTGGCCACACAGTCACTTTACTGTCACATGCCAAGAAGTCTATAAGAGCTCCTTTTTGAGTAAACAGAGAAATATGGTATGAAGGGATCCAACCAAAATATGGCACTTGTAGTAAAAAAGGGAACTTATGGATCACCTGGAAGCAGAGACTGACACCATGTATAAGAAAAAAAAGCTTTTGTCAAAGCTTGCTCATCAAATAACCATCAGCAGATTAAGACAGAGTTTCTGGCAATAAGTTTCATTAGCTCTGGGCAGCACTCAAAACCCATGAAGCGCTTCACTATTACAATCCAAGTGAAAAAGAATTATAAAGGGAATTTCTTCTTTTTCTGTAGGCAGAGGATGATTGAACTTAAAAGTCAATACAATTGTAGTTTTGCATTTACTGTCAAAAGACACCTACAGGAGTCTATCAAACCAAGCTTAAAAGGAGGAGGCATTTCTTCAAAGCAAGGAGCAGTCAGGACATTTTATCACAAGTCATCATCTGGGTTTTTGAAGACTTTGGAAAGCATGAAAAGAAATCAGCTGCAATGTGGGCACCTGCAGTAGGTAACGGTTGAAGAAGCTGTCAAAGACCAAGGCTGTCAAAACAAGTTGACAAAACAAGCCCTGTCCTTCAGAAACAAATCAGTATTCAGGCATTCTCTTGACAGTGTTAAAGTGGGGTTACCTTACATCAGGAATAGCACCAGCATCATTAAAAACAGTGGCAGAGATGATGAAGGTTATTGAGTTATTTTTCAAAGTTGAAGTTTGGTGTTAAAGTTGTCACCCAAGGAACAAAACTGGCAAGAAATCACCCTTTGAACACCTGTGCATAAGTAAAACAGAGTTTTGGATTTTAAGCTTTTTTGTTTGTTATAAAAGGGTTGGTCCATGATTGACACGGTCCAAAAGTATAGAGATCTCCAGCGCATATATTGATTATAAACCCAAGTTGCAAATGCACCAAGGTTGTTGGTAAAAAGGATCAAAAGGGCTGTAAACACCTTGCAAAAGCCAACCAAACAATTTCATTTTGTATTTTGAAAACAGAAATGACCGTTGCAGAGTTTGAAACGACATAAGAGCAAAGTCGAGGGTGATTTTTTCATTTTCAAACTTCAAAACAAAGCTCTATACCGCCCTCAGCATCAAAACAAGAAGTTCGGGTCAGATTTGCAGAAGTTTGCACCGATAAACACAGCGCGACGCGCCTGGGAACCCGCACGACACGCCTGGGAGCGATTTTACACTGGCAGTCAGTGTATGCGCGACGCGCCTGTACAGTTGCGCGACGCGCCTGTACACGACGCCCGCCCGACCCGACAGAGCCACCTGACACCGTTTGATTGTGTGCCGTTCTTTCCCTGAAGAGTGCCGCGCAGGCCTAAGGACCTCCATAGCTATCTCCAACGCTCCACAAGAGTTTTTCCTCGTATCTTGAGGTATTTTCACACTTTGACCCTAAATTTTGTGACTGCTTGTTGATGATTGAAGCCAAAGATAAGGTTTGAAAACAAGTCAAGTTGAGTGTTTGCGTTCAAGAAGGAATAAAGTTTTTTTGAGTTTGGGATAGCTCATATCCACCAACAGGAGGCCTATCCAAACAAGCCACTCCTTCTTTGTTATTCAAAACCTAGTATTATCCTCAAAAACAGTCAATTTTTAGCAAAAGAGCAGTGTTATCCGGTTGGGGGTGTTTTGGTCAGAACCCTATTTTTAAAGGCAAATTTAAAATTAACTGACACACACATTTTGGTGAGCTGCATACGAAAGGGTTTGATGTTTTGATCCAAGGAAAGCTTATTCACTGTTAAAACTGCTACAAATTTTCACAACACTGCATTCAAAACGTCCGAACCTTGTCACCATAGCTGAAGAAATAGTGTTTGCTGTGTGAGGTTTCGAGGTGTAGAGCTGTAATAAAATGCTGACTGTGTTTGTTGGCTCTTCATAAACTTTTGAGGAACTGGTTTTCAAAAAGTACAGAGGAAGTTTCCCAAGGAAGACTAGTTTTCTAGATTAAAAGAAGTTTATGCTATTGAAAGCTACAAGGCACAGGTAACCCTACTCAGCTACCAAGAAAACAGTTGTTCTCTGAATACTCTGTGACTGTTGTTTTTTCTGTTCTTCAAAACCTGTGGCCAAGTGGATTTTCAGAAGTCATAAAGGCATTCTTCCAAAGATGACTGATATTCCACATTGAAAAGGGCCTTGATTATTGTGAAAAAGGGAATCTCTCACAACCTCTGCTTAAGCTTTTGGAGCTTTCCTAAAAATCTGTTACCTCTTTTCTAACTGTGAATTTGCCTGTATGCTCACACCGGGGTTGACCTTATGAGCCTGTTTCTGTTTAAAGGAGTGACATAACATATAAAGAACAGTGAAGTTTAGTAAGAGAAAGGGTTCTTGGTCAAGCAGAAAATTATAGGTTGAAGCTCCGGAGGAAGGTTGTTCACACTCCTCACAAAGGAACAGTATTCACTGTGTTTGTTGGTTGACTGCCTTGTGTTTTTCAAGCTTATTGACAAGTTGTTATCCATCTAAAGTAAAGACTTTTCTAACATGACCAGAGGTGTTATATTGGTAGGAGGTCTTGCCTATTTGGCAAGGTAGAGACTCTTGCAGACCTTGTTGAAACCTTTTGAGGCATTTTCCAAACTCTGTCACCTTGTTCAAAACAGTAAAATTTGACTGTATACCTACACTGAATTTTGACTGCATATCCATAATTCTGTTGTTTTATTTACACTCCGAGAAGAGCAGGTTGTTAATCATTGAAATTCTGCTTTGAGACAGAGATACAGGTGTGTTGATTGGCCTCTAACAAATTCACAAGAAGAGTGATTTCTTAACACTGTGTACAGGAAATTTACACAGCAGTCTGTCCCCTCTTTACTATATGGTACCTTATTTAGAAATCTGCCTGGCTGAGGTACACTCAAAGGTAGAAGGCTAGTTTTAAGAGAGCAGAGGTTGTGTATTACAAGAAACTTGTTGCAAAACATCCAAATCACATTGTTTATCTGTCAAAACAGTACATTGACACAATTCGACTCCAACAGGGTAGTTTACACACAGTAAGGCAGTTTGTCTTTTCCAAAGCACATTTAGGTCAAAATGCCTCCAAGGAAAGACAACAGGAGCAGCATGGCAGTGATAAATAGGAGCAGCATGACAGTGATAAATATGAGCAGCAGCAGGAAAAAGAGGGGAAGAGTGTTGAACAACAGTAACTCAGTAGTGATAAACAACAGTTTCAAGAAGCGCCCGGCATGAAAAGAGGGGAAAAGCATATCAGCCCTTGATATTTTTGCCTCAGCTTCGGAGCATGTTGCTATGGACCCCTGAGGGTCATATGTGCCAAGTTTGGGCCCATTTCGACAACTTTTTGTTTTTTGGCATTTTTTGGGTTTTTGGTCGAAAACTCATAAATTCGCCATTTCAGTTTGAAGATGTGTCAAAGGAGAAGGATGATACCAATGGATGCCATAATTATATGATCAGGTCCCCAGCAATTTTCAGAGCATTTGGAGATCATTTTCCCCCTCAAATTGGCGAAAAATGCTCTCTTTTTGCACATTCTGCCCGCCATATCAGCAGTCTGCTATTTCCTGGTTTTTTGCACACAGGTACATTTTTGGGGAACTTCCAGGCATCAGATTGAGATGATTTCAGTTGCTCCGGAAAGTAGACACAGAGAGCTTTCCAAAAAACTATCATGAGCCTCGTTTTGACATCGGGAAGGCTGCCAATTGCCTCCAGCAAGTCAGGGGACCTTTTTCAGATATAAATATGAAGTATTTTTGTAATTTTTGAACCTCAAAAATCTGCTTTTTCCAAATGTGCGTTTAGCTATTTTTACACTTGGGAAATGATGTAAAGTCAATATAATTTCCGTTTTTAGCAGTTTTTTAGATATTTTATGGGATATTTTGTGCCTTGGGCTTTGCAAAGCCTCAAGGACAAGTTTAGATATTTTGACTTGGCCAATGGGATAGCTAGTTGCTCTATGAGGTTTTCCTTCCTCTAGCCTATTTATTCCATGGGTTTCATTGTAAAACAGAGGCTGAACTTGAGAGAAGAATCAATATATTGGTCATATGAGCTTTGAAGAACATTTTTGAGTTATGATTTTGGACTGCCTCTTGGATGCTTTTGATGAATGATGAAGGATTGTTGATGGATTCCATGTCATGGTAGAATGGTATAGTGTTTCTTGCTTTGTTGTTTTCTTCTAGTTTTCATTCATGATACATGCTTCCTGCTGCTATAGATCAGTAGAGATTAATTTTGAGATATTCCCATGGAGGCACCTCAAAATTCCTGAATCTTCATAGATTTATGTTTTCTTCTTCCTTAGTTATACTAAAGAATTCTTAACTGCTCTTTAGTAACTTAAGGTATTGTTGCTAGTTTTATTCATAAGTTCTATGTATGTTGAGTAGGATGTATGGTGTGCCCTGCCTACCTATGATTGTCCATAGTTCTGTCCATAAAACTATCTCTTTGACTGATTAGCTTATCATCTTGTTGAACCAAGGAGGCCTAGTCCCGATCTAGCCCTTTGCCTAAAACTATGAAAGCTTGTTTGTCAAAGTGCCCAATAACTTAAAAACTATGTTTAGGCGTTCCGGCATAGTATTTTGAGTTGTTAGTCCTGCTTATGTGTTTTCCCCAAAGTCTGATAGCCATTTCCCAAAGTTAGAGGGTCTTACACCTCTATGTATGGCTGGAATGTTTGATTTCTATGTATTAATTAGCTCATAGTTACATTTAGCATGATTAATGGCTTGCTATAACATGTTTATGTCTTCTATCAACTAGTTACACTTGAAATCCCTCGTCTTTCACAAACTTGATGTCCATTTACTCCATTTTTCCCAAAGGTCCTTTCTACCTTGAATCAAATTGGCCCTACAGCAGCCTTACATCATCATCTCATAGCTTCCTTGACCTGTTTGACCCCATAGCCCAATTGATCTGACTTCTTGTTATCCATTTTTATATCTTTGATCAGTTTTATCCCTCACAAACTAAAAACCAAAAATCAAAAAACTCACTTCATAACTAGCCTAATATCAGAACACCATAAGCAAATACACCAATATCCTTTACACAAATAGAGAGAGCCCTCTCTGAGTCCAGGAAGGCTAGGTCCTTGGGCTCCAAAGCTTGGTTTGATGTTACATCGTCATTTGGCTCGCCAATCGGCCAAATCACGGGACCCTAACACAAGAGAAGTCAAAAAATTGGAAAAATTGGTTAAAGCTTTGGAAAAGGATCTCACATTGGAGAAACCTTTGAGAGAAATAAATGAAATTATTTGGGATGATATTATTTAGTCAATAAGAGATATCTGGTCCTCAATCCAGATAATATATGAACAGAATGATTTGGTAAAAGTAGCTCTGGATGAAGTTGAGAATACACGAGCAGAATTAGGAAATAGGCCCGAGGAAGCCAATCAGCTTATACAATTCCTAAACACTCAAACCAGACAACAACTTGAAAATGTGGGTATTCAGGACATAACTGGAACAATCTTGGAGATAAAAAGATTTTTTGCTAAAAGAACTCTTATGAAAAATTTAGAACGAAGGTGTTTTGACATGCAAAGTGAAATCATTGCTTTTAGAGAAAGGTTTAATGTTTTATTGAATAAAGAGTTGCCCAGCCCTATGGTTTCAAAAGATAAAATAATGGACCTGGAAACTTATGTCAAGAAATTGGACATACATGCTCACAATCATTTCATTGCTAGTTCCTCAAACATTTCATCAGAAGCAACATTACCCACAGGAAGGAATCTTCATGACAGATTAGAGAATTTGTTTTATCTGGAACATGAGGTAAGACATTTGTTTCCTAATCAGCCTAATTTCTTCAGATATACCGAGGCTGATGAAACATTAAGGAAGCTTTAACGGACCAAAATAGCAGAAGATAAATGGTGGGAATATTTGTTGGAACTTTTGTAAAATTTATTCTTATATTAGATTTTGCCTATTTTACTACAGTATAAAGGATAAAGAGACAAACAAAGATCAAAGAGTATCAGTTTAGTTGAAAGTGTATCAGTAAAAACAAAGAGTATCAGTGAAGCAAGTCAGTTAGAAAAAAATTATTGAAGAGGACAATGAAGAGCTAAAATATAGGTCCTGCCTCCAGCACATTCTTAAAAGGAGGAAACAACACAACATTAGTTGCTTTTTTTGTCTTATCTATGAGACCATCTGTCTCTATTTTTATTGTAACTTATTTGTGATTCATCCTAGATCATATCTCGTTTTGTTAAAGAGATATTTTGTATGATTGTTTGTATAAATAAGCCCTCAATCGGATTATTGAAGGTGGATTCTTCTACTTTGCTGTAACATTGAATTTTGGAATAAAGTGCTTTTCTAGAAATTTCTTTGTGGCTTGCTGGATGATGAATTGAAGCTCAAGACTTTTTGCAGGATTCATGTGTCAGACTACAGTTCAATAAGTCATTTCTATCCTGTGTTTTAAGTTTTATATATGTTTACTACATCACCGTGTTTCATTTGTGAATAGTTAACAAAAAGGATTAAATCAAAAATTGCTTAAGTGTACTCTGATTTCAATTGTTATTATTCTAAATGTTTTCTTCTAAATTGGTTATAAACAATGAATTCTTAATTGCTCTTGTTTCTCTGGTTTAAGCATTTGATTACTTAGTAAATAATTATTAATTGCTCTTTATTGGTGATCACTCACTTTCCCTCGTTTAAACATGTTGAAAGATTCTTAATTGCCTTTCATCCATTTAAAAAATCCATTCCATTCACTTTATTATCTAAAATTGTTCTTTGTTTTGGCTATCTTGCCCTGCAAAGCCATCTTTTGTGTAAAAAATTAATCCAGTAAAGCCATATTTTCGACTCCATAGCCCAATGGCCTGAAAAACTCAATCTTGCCCTCAGTTGGCGGATTCCACCATTCAAATTCAAACAAAACCCCTGAAAATTATAACTAGCCTAATATTTTCTAAGAACAAAGCTAAATCATAAAGAGAGAGCCCTCTCTGGATATAGATTGGCTAGATTCTGTATCTAAAGGTTGGTTTGTGGTTACCTCGGACCCCTTTCCTCTTCCAACAACTTCAAGGAAAATCTGAGTGATAACAGCGACTACGGAGTTTTGAAACATTTGAATCAGAACAAAATCAGTGGTCATAGTGATAATAGGATATGATCGAATGAGAGGCAAATTGATTTACAGAACCCGGGAAGGAAAGTAACAAAGAGATGATAATCCAAACCTAAGATGAGATACAGACAAGTGTAATTTTTAAGAGCGACATGTTGCCTTTGATACAAAATAAAAGATACATTTAATTCCATTTTGCCCCACTATTTCTAGCGAGTACCTCTTTATTTTTTATTTCAATATTGAAGAGGATAGCATATTATTCGCATATAAGTTCACCCTTCAGATGAATCCATCCTAGTAATTTTAATGAGCCCTAGGAAGCAGTAGCTTGGTATCATGATGGTGACAATTCTTGCATCATTTAAGTTTTACGAGTTCGACAAACAGGTAATTAGACATATTTTTCGTGTTTAGGGAGTTTGAAAAAGAAGTGGAAAATAAAAATCCATATGTCCCTTTTTGTAAATAGTCTCTTGAACCTGAAAAGGTAGAAAAAACATCCAAGAGAACCTCTTAGTCATGTTCAAATAAGGTATTCCTTTTTCATAATTAGTCTATCTCCGCCTAGAAAATTGTTAAACTTATACTGAGTAGACATCAATTCATTTACTTTAACGAGCTCGAAATGAAAAGTTCTTGACGATATTTTCATGTTTTGAGAGTCAGAAAAGAGCTGAAAGATGACTCCACCTAGAGGAACAAGTGGTATAAAAGGTAGCAACTAGTTTCGGTGATGATGGAACTTCTCAAGACATGTATAGGTTAGGCTAGCTAATAAGATCACTCATCACAACGATTCCTTAGTAAAGGGTAAAATAACCAAGTGAAATAATATGATCGGCCAAGCAGAGGGTGACGATGGAATGAGAAAGCCAAGGCTCATATGGAAGAAAAGGAAAATAAAAGGGAAACCACGAGAGGTGTATAGGAATGGTTTCATTTTTTACATAATCTTGAAAGGAGACAAACTATGCTTGGATTTGGTTTCATTTTTACACAATCTTGAAACAAATAAAAACAATGCTTGAAAGTTTGCATGCCCCTAGCATAATGACTCAATTCGAGATGCATGCCCCCTTAGCTTCATCTCATTAACCTAAGTAGACTATTGGTTACTAACAAGTGAATGGAATGAAGGTTCATTTAAGAGATCAAGTGAAAGAATTGACTAGGAATTTACGAGATCTAATCAAAGACTCGATGTGAAGGGGAATTTGTTTAATTTTTTAATAAGATTCACACAGTAAAAGAACTATTATCATTGGGATATATTTCATATTTTAACGGTGTTGACATAGTAAAATAATTATCCTCATGACACCTTGTTTCATATTTCAATGAGCTTGAAAAAAGAGAAGGAACTCTACTCCAACAATTTGTTTCATTTTTTAGTGATCTTGACACAAGAAAAGGAACTCTGCTCCGGTACCCATTCGTGGAACATAGGAGGTCATGACTTCCAGGAGGTTCTCATCAGAAGGGAGAACAACACTCTAGAAATTAGGTTCCAATGCCCTAGTACATGATACACTATATCACTAGATAGATCATTAGTGGACGCGGGCATGGAACAGGTTGCCACATAATTAACCTATGGCAGGGGTGATAACACTTGCATGTAAGGACCATTTATTTATGATGGTTGATTGGGAGCCAGATTAGGACCAATGAATGAAATCTGATCAATGATCACAATTATTCCTTCATGTGGGAAACACATCACACGAAAGAGAGAAGATAAAAGAGCTACCATGACATAAGTATAGTCATTCCCAAGGAGTAAGTTAAAATCCAAGGGGCCTTGGAAAATCATCACATCAATATATGTAGTATTTCCTCCCAAAGTAATAGGAAACTTATGAAGTATCCCTAACAATTGACTAGTTCATTCATTAAAAGTCAACAAATTCTGGGTAACAAGCACAAGCTACGGAGAACCCAAATATTTCCAAGTAGTTGAGGACATAATACTAACACATGTGCCTTCACCTATTATTGTGGTAGGTACAACCACATTATAAGCCTATAATGTGATCTCAAAGGCCACATAAGAAGAAAGATGATATCCTGCCAGTCGACTCCAATCAAAGGAAGTTACAAGACTACTTGGAGGGGGTACCATGGGAATGGGAGAACTACCCCCTTGTGTTACGGGATCGAGAGGATCAACCTCCCGTACTGTGGGAATGGGAGGATTTCCCTCAAATTCATTGGAATCTGAAGAAACAAAAAGAGCCTGAGTGGTATGGAGTTCACTCTTTATGGGAACGGTATGATCAATTGAAGGTGGAATCAGGTTGACCTTCTTCTCAACCAATGGTTGATTGAGAAAAAACTCATTGGATTCACTTTCGAAGAGAGTGGGATTGACCATATATTAATTATAATCAATCAATTGATCAATTACTGGAGGATGAAGGGAAATATTTCAGTAACCAACAGGAAGAGAGGGTTGAGAAGTTATAAGGTTTTCCAACACTTTGGAGGCTTCATTCATATAAGGAAAAAGGTAAATTGGATGATTCCATTCACATAACTTATAGGGAAATTTGACTTTACCCTTTTTCCCATGGGCCTTATTATCACTAGCTGAGGGTTTGTCACCAAAATGATCTCCATAGGTCGATGAAAAAGGAAGATTTGAATCGATGGACAACACTTCTAATACCCTAGGAATGCCATGACAACCCCTAAGAAGGTGGTCACCTTTTCATACCTTGCAAGGGAATTTGAATTTGCAGGATTGATTGGAAGGTTTCTCAACATTAGTTGCATTAGTAGGAATGGTTGCTTGTTTGTCCCCTTGCTTATTTTTATTCTCCTTCTTCGTCCTCTTCTTCTTCTTCTTTTTAGCTTCCTGGTTACTAGAATCCAAACTTTCACCATGCGAAGAGGAAGTATGGGTTGAATAAATAGGCAAAGAAGGTGAGGGGTCAACTTTAGGATAAACATGAGGTTAACACTATTCAGGCGGAGGCAAACTTGGTTGAGAAGAAACTTGGACATTTGGAACCATGGGGGTTGAAAATAACCACTCTGGAAAACCAATGGTTAATGCTGGGAGGGAAAAATTTATCATATAGGGAGCGCCAACATTTCCAAAAGAAGGAAAAGGACTAGGATTCCCATCTGAGGGTATTTCTTGATTGGTAAACTCGAGAACCATTTCCATTAGGCTCAACCTAATATATTTTGAGTCATGCACGGGTAATATGTTACTTTGTGGGCATTAAATGTTAGAAATGACCAATAAATACATAAAAAATGGGTAAGCTAGATATAAAGGATTACCAAGCAACCGTGAACTACATAATACCTCCTGGAGAACCAAGAAGTACGACAGCTAACCTCCCTCAATGTTGTGTTTGGTGTATCACATTTACAAGGCTGTCGACTCAGTTACATATGGAAAATTAGAAACCTAGTGGGGAATCCCAAAATATACGCAACGATACATGGGAATGAAAGTATGTAGTAGTGTTGTCTAATGCGTAACTGTTTGATGAGAGCATTCCCATATACTTTCAAATCTGGAGCACCTGTGATATACTTGAGAGTACTGGAGAATGATTCTATATAATTCCATACGTGGAATGGGATATCACCCCCAGGATGCAATGCAGGTAGTTATTGACAGCTCCTACGCTTAATGATGTTGGAACATGTCTCTAACCTAGACCTCTGAATGTTTCACGTTAAGTTACAAATGCTCCTTAGGTTTATTAAGGTTAATTTTACTGTTTATCTTGAAATAAGTTTCGATTTTCGGGCTCAAAGTGATGTCACTTGGATGCCTAAGATGAAACTATATGAAAAAAGGGCACTTTTCATTCGATGAAAGCTAAACTAATATTGGAAGATATTTCAAACAATGATGCATCAAAAAAATAATGCAACAAGAAAAATTCCCTTAACCAACTTTTCATTTTTCACTTTTCCAAATGCAATTCTAAAAATTAAAAAGATGATTTTCACTTTCACTATCCAAATGAAACTTTTCAAAAGTAAAAATATTTTCACGTGTACTAAGATGCACTTACATGAAATTTCAATTTCTTTTCATTTTGAATGATTTAATGCACTTAAATGCACTTATTTATTTTTAAAGTACCGAAAAAAATGTAATCTATTTTCAATAATGAATTCCAAAAAATAACTTTCCTATGCAAGTAATCTAATGCACTTAATTAAAAGTAAATTTATTATGAATGAAAAAGAACTACTACTCTTCCTATTGACAGGAAATCAATATTTTCCCAATCATACAAGCAACAAACAAAAAATTTCAATCAGCTCAACACATGAAAGACTCAATCAAAAATACGAAATTACCACTTCAAGCATGAGACAAATTTTTTTATTCCACCAAGAAAATGAAAGAAATCAATCAAAAATTGATGCAGAAAAATTAGGGAAAAGGCCTTAAGGATCAAAACACATTGTATTTTTCAGCAGAGACCGTGAAAATATCAACATTCAAAGACTAACACAGATAACCAGTTGGAATTAGAGGTCTACAACGTGGACTGCTAGTTGGAATAAGAGGTTTGCGGCGTGAACTTCCAGTTAGAATCAAAGGTCTGCAGCATTAATGTGTGAGATAAATAAAGTGTTGGTAACAAAAATGTTGATGATAACAAAAATTTTGATGGAGGTACATAGGGGAAAAACAAACAAAACTCAAGAATAAACTCTAGATCTGATACCCTAGTACACCTTCAAAGCAGAGTGCAGATTGAAATAAATCCAAACAAAGGGTCATTCAATGGTTGGAAAAACTAAAAAAGAAGGAAAAATACAAAAGGAGGACTAAAGAGGCTATAGGCTCCCTAATGGAGTCAAAATCCCTTCTACAGATAGAAGTGATCCCTCTAGCCCAATGCATGGGTCTAGTAAAAAATGAGACAAAAGCAAGAAAATTCTCCTAGCTTAAATAAGAATGACATGAGAAAGGAAGATGGCCTACCTCACTCCTATGTGGTCATTTTTCGATGTTAATCCCGATCTCCTCAATTCCAAGCTCACTCCTCGCTATTCCTTGCGCACAAATACCTGCAAGCGAGATCAAACAATGAAAATCGAAGAAAACATAATATATTGCATTCTAATGTAAACCTTATGACAGATCAAGGAGCATCATACTAATAAAGTAATCATATTTAAGTTTATGGAGAGTAAAAAAATGATTTGTATTATTGATAAATAAAAAATGCAATCATACAATCGGTGCCTTGGTGTTGGAAGCCTCCTTCGGGACGGGTTTCCAAATCCAAGCCAAAGACTTTAAGCACTCCTTCTCCTTAGAATTTTGGTAGCATTTAGGCACATTCAAGCACTAGAAAGGCAACCAAAAATGACCAACCATTAGGGGAAATAATGGCATTCATTTATATGGAAGCTGAAGAGGTTAAGGATCCATAAAAGAGGGAGGAAGGTCCACATATTAAGGGGAAAATCCTTAAAGGTAGGATCAAGGACTCAAAATGGGAGAACTCGACCCAATCCTCAGCCAACTGATACCAAACTTTTGTTCTCAAGAATTCTAGTAGATGAAGCTTCTACATTTTTGGAGAACCTTCCCAAAGAGGACCAATGCGGATTTTAACTTTAATTCTAGCGCTATCAACGTTGTACACAGGTTATGCACAAGGTGAAAAGAGATAGGACATGGAGGAGATGTTTTGATAATGTTATTCATGATGAACATGTTTTCACATATTTTTTCACTTTGTGACATTTGTGGCATGAGTGACAAAGAGGGAGACACTTCGGGCATGGAATAGGGAATGCGACAAAATACTTTGTAAAAATTGCCTCCTTTTTGGCTTGATAGGTGTGCCTAATGTATTCAATTTCAAACTTATTTCTCAATTTTCATGGAGAGAGACTTTTCTGATTTCCTTATTTCTCTGTTTCTTGGGTCTTAGAAGTCTCCTCAGGGCTTGAATTTTCTTCTACTTATTTATTTCCTTATTCTTCATTAATATATTCTTATTCTCCCTCTATTTTTGTTGCCTCTTATTCCTCTATTTTTGCTCCCTCTTCTTCCTCTAATTTTTCTCCCCTGCCTCTAGTGCTAGAAGCTGGTGTTTCTCCAAGTGTGATGGCTTGGATTTCAGTGAAGACCTCCATTTCCATGTCTACAAAATCATTCCACAGGATAGGGTTCCTTAAGTGGCTCAAAGCATCCATCACAATTAACTTGATGAGGCAATGGCGGGATATGTTTTTATGCTTTCCTTTCCTCGCCTTCTTGCTCATTTCAATGATTTCTTGCAAGAGGAAATGGGGAACACTAAGGCTTTGAGGGAGAAACATTTTTCCCTTGAATATTAATTCATGGAGTAGTCTAAAATGGTAGGCATATACAACATTCAATCTCACTTCACAAGATATATATTTGAGGAAGTGATAAGACACCTCATCCTAGGGGTAAGGTAGGCTCTCCCTTCTCACTCCATTCTTATATTCTATAGGTTTCGCTTTCAAAATGAAGAAGTATTTCCTAGTTGTGACACTCAATGCTTTGTCTCCTTTGCTCCATCAAATTTCCAAGGAAAAGCTGGCCACTCTACTTATTATTTCATGGCTTAAAGAGATGTACAATCCTATGACGATAGTAGTGGCACTATCTTATCCTTGAGAATGAAATGCCATGGAAAACTCATGAGTGATAACATCATCATACATTTTTAACAATTCAAAGAAACCTAACCATTAATTTATTATAAATATGTTCACTATAGGAGGGTGTTGGTGAATTATTTTGATGTCTGTGGGTTCTCTTCTATTAAATCCCACCCCCCCCCCCAATTTCTTCTTCTCCCCCTACTTGGTTTTATTTAGGTTTAAAATTAATTTTTTTCAGGGTAATCTCAATGGAAGAAACAATTTTAAACTTCCTTTTTATCAGTGAGGGATAACAGTGCCAGAATTTATAACAAACTAACCCTTTTTCATTCTACTCCTATCTTGCCTTTACACACAATAATTTCCACAAAGACCTACTGCTCAATTTTCTATTACATGATATCAACTTTGGGCAAAATTTCCAATGAAATTAGATGGAAATCAAGGAAGGAGGAAGTCGCTTACTTATTTTAAAAATAGCTCTATATGTGCATGAGGGTTTAAATAGAATTTCATGTCATTGTGGCCCTCTTTCACCCTTCAATTATTCCTATATCTCCTTCTCTACCCTCTTGTATCATTTTAGACCCTCCTATAGCTTCGTCTTACAACACCTACAAAAAGATTTTAAAACACCTTTATGGAACCCCAGACAGTCTGAAATGGTGCAAATGAAGTCAAGCCCAATACATAATATTCCCTTTGTGGTAAAGGCTTAGAGTGCTTTGGTTACATGGCAATAATTTCCCTTTTCTTTGTGATTATCACCCTACTCCTTGTGAAAACCGCCTCACTTGAGTTGACATATCCACGTTGCATGCGGGACTAATAAAAACTTTAGTTTACTAGATGAGGGTGGCCAAGTTCACCAGCCACCTTCAACCTATTAAAAATCCTTCCTCGACCATTAACACATTTTAGCTTTTAATGCGTAGGGAAGAGGTGAAGGTGGTCATAGATGAGCCAATATTTTGATTGAATTTTTGGAAATGAATGCAAAATGGAGTTGGGCCTCATAGTATCATGATATTGAGGGATTTGATTTCCTTTTCTTGCTTCTATGTGTGTCTTCATAACTTGATGATCTTATGACTAATAACTTTTTTGTGTGTGCAGGTTCCTTCCTTATGTCCAAGATGCTACTGGTGGAGTAGATGGATTACTTCCTGAGGATGATGTGTCCCCTCTCTGTTGTAGAAATGGCTCCATGAAGCTTTTTGTGGGTGAAAAAAATAATTTCAGGGAGTTCTGTTATGACTGCACAGGTTGTTGCAGGAGGAGTTTCCTTCATGTAACAATCATTTAATCCTCCCTTCAAGTCTCCAAATTGCATGACAGGTTGATAGGAAATGATGAAAGGAATGAGAAAATTATTAGGATCATGAGGAAGTGGTGTAGGTGATGGAAGAATAGAAAAAAATTATTTTATGTCTTTTTTAGATGCATGACAGAGTGGATATTTTGAGAAAATTTTGGCTAGTTGGAGTGGATGGGTGATGGATTTGACATTGGAAGACCCATATTAACATTCCCTAGAGACAAAATGGAATTTTGTTTTTTTTACCATTAGATCCACCTCCTTTAGCCTTATGGTCTCCTCCTCTAGCATTACAGGACCTCCTGTACCATTACAGGTTCCTCCTGTAGCATCACAACGAGGAGGAAAAATTGGATTCTCTTGTTGATTGGATGATGGAGAGAGGTGGGTATGTGAGTGGAGAGTGTGGAAATAAAATGTATATATGGAGGAATGGAGGAAGAGTTTTAGATTATTCTCAGTATCCATAATTCTATCAACTATTTGGAGTCCTACAAAAATAAAATGTTAACAAAAGTGGTGTAAGAAATCCTTCATTTTTCTTCTCTTTTTTTTTGATATAAGTAGGATGCCTTTGTAGAGGTTTTCAACCTGCATGTATCCTCTATGCTCCTCAGAGGAATTTTTCACTTGGGGATCTTTTATTTTTATTTTTATTTTTTTCTACTCCTGGGCTGCCTTAGAGAGGCTTTCAACTCAGGATTTTGCCTCAGATGCCTCATGGAGGCTTTCATATAGGACCTCTTATTATTTTTATTTTTATTTTATTTTTCTAGTGGATTGAGGGTTATGCTCCTCCCAATCACATTAACTAGACTAAGGGCTATGCTGACTGAACTAAAAAACTCTTCCTTGGAAAAAGGTTTCTTATACAACTTCAACCTATGACCATTGACAATGTTAGGTCCTTATATTACTAGTATAGTTCCTTATTGTTGTTAGTGTAACCCCCTTATTGTTATTATTGTACCCCTGTAACCCCCATATTGTTATTATTGTGCCCTTAAATTATTATTGTTAGGTCGGCTAGGATTACATTGTGGCCCCACTAGGATTACATTATGGCCCCATGGTCTCCTATATATAGAAAGGAGGTTTTGTAATTTGTATCATCCAAGAATTGTTCATTCATGTAATATATTGGAGGTTGCCCCCTCGAAGTGGCTTATTTATAAGGCGTTGATATCTCTTTTCTTCTATTTTTGGAGCTGGTTTCACAACATTTGGTATCAGAGCTTTGGATTCTAGGGTTTCGCTTCTCCAAACAGGTCATCATGGAATTTTCGCTATAAATTTTTTTCTACGAAGTTTCAGAAGCTGAAATTTTTAGGGTGCGAAGCTGAAATCCTGAGGAACATCGTCAAAAAATGTCAGAGTTTGGTTCGCAATATTTTTGGAGATATGATCTGTGGAAGTTAGGTATTTTTGTAGGCTCCTCAATTTAATCGAAACAGGTCATCGTGGAATTTGCGCTATAAATTTTGTTTCTACGAAGGTTCAAAATCTGAAATTTTTAGGGTGCGAAGCTGAAATCCTGAAGAAACTCTTTGAAAAATTTCAGAGCTTGGTTCACAATATTTTCGGAGATATGATCTGTGGAAGGTAGTGCTTTTTCAGGCTCTTGAATTTCATCTCAAAGAAGTGATCATGGGAAAATCTTCATAACTCTCTCTCTAGGCATCGAATTGGAGTGCCATAAAAAGTGGTCACAAGTACACAGACTGTAGTTTCTTTTCTATCAATTTCAGAGCTAAAAGATGAAACAGTGACACGTGGAAAGTCGTACAAGTTCGCTCTACTGAACCAGTCCATAATTAGGTCATTGTGGGAGATTGGACATAACTTTGCCTTGGAGAATCCAAATCAAGTCAAACCTGTGGCATTCGAAATATAATTAAGAAGGCTACCTTAGTGCCCAATTTCAGATATTGAAGAGCCCCAATCACAAATATAATCCAATTTCAATATCGAGCTCCTTAAAAGAAAGAAAAAGGTGTGTATTTTTTTTTACGAATTGCATAAGTCTTGTTTGAAGAATCAAATTGAATTGATTCCAAGGGCATATTGTAGAATATATATCAGTATTGGGTTAAAAAAAAAAATCCCCGTAAAAATAATTCAACACCCATTAAGCCTTCAAAAGGCTCTACTATGACTCATGAAGATGAAGAATTGCGACATGATCTATCAAAATTACAAGAGCAAGTGCACCAAATTCCATTCTCACAAAGAGCAACAAAAAATGAAATGGATGTTTTGAAGAAAGGCGTGGAAGTGAAGATGGATGGTTTGAATAAAGGTGTGGAATATAAGGTAGATGGCATGGAATCTAAGATAGATGACATGGAAGCTAATATCGATGAAAAAATGAAAGACAACATGGAAAACATGAAGAATGATCTAAAAGAAGACATGGAAGGTTTGACAAAGTTGATACAAGAAATGTTTCCTAATGGTGAAAATATAGTAGAGGAAACTCATGATGAGAACAAAATAAATGTTAATCATGACTTCATAAACTCTAATGTTAGCGGGAAGAACCACCATATTCCAAAAATGGATATGAGGAAGTTTGATGGAAAGGATCCTGTAACATGGATACTACAGATGGAGCAATATTTTGATATCCATAATGTGCAAAACACACAAAAGGTACGCATTGCAACTTTACATTTAGAACAAAATACATTTGTATGGTATCGATGGCTTTGCTCCCGTAAAAAAATTGTCACTTGGTCAATTTTTACGAAGGAAATGATAGCACATTATGAGGATACAAAGAGCAACACCTTCTTTAGCCAATTGATAAACCTCAAACAAAAGGGTTTAGTGGGGGAGCACATTGAGGACTTCCAAAAATTGAATATAAGGGTAACTAATATTCCAGAGGAACACAGGATTGATCTCTTCATAGGTACTTTAAAGGATAACATCCAACATGAAGTTCGCATTTTAGAACCTGATTCATTGGAGAAGGCATTTAGGTTGGCAAGAAAAATTGAATGTAAAATTATGGTGACAAGGAAGCCTACCACTCACTTCTATAAAGAATGAAGTGTTGCTACGCCTAGATTTCCACAACCTACAAGGTTGACACCACAACAATTGGAAGAAAAAAGAGCAAAAGGGCTTTGCTACAGTTGTGATAGCAAATACACTAAAGGTCATAAGTGTGCTGAGAAGAAATTATTTTACATAGATTGTGAAGAAGAAGAAGAAAATGAACAAGAAGAGGATATACACCGGGAACCACCCCTAGAAGAGGAAGAAATGAATCCGACCATATCGTGTAATGCACTGGCAGGAATTACCACTCCTCAAACTCTCAAGATAGAAGGACATATAAAAAAGAAAAGGGTAATAGTGTTGATTGATTCGGGTAGCACCCATAATTTTATTCATTATAAGGTAGCCAAGGAATTAAATTGTTTCCTATACCCAGCACCAGAATGTCAAGTGGTGGTTGCAAATGGAGGAACTATAAATTGCTCTGGAAAATGCCATAATATCAAGCTAACCATGGGGGAATATGTATTGACTAGTCCAATGCTTTCCATTCCTATGGGAGGTGCTGATGTTGTACTAGGAGTACAATGGTTACAATCTTTGAGGACGGTAGCTTTTAATTTTCAAGAACTTTTCTTGAATTTTTTTTCAGAAGGAAAGAAAGTCGAATTATGGGGTATTGAAGGGAAGCCGAGAAGGATAATAAGCTCTAATGTCATGACAAAGCTTCTAAAGAAAGAACAACGAGGCGTAATTGCACAATTATGCTCACTAGAAGTTCCGACATCAAAATCATCTATTTCTACAGATCTCTAACAAGTCTTGGACAATCATTCCAAGGTGTTTGAAACTCCCAAAGGACTCCCACCTATTCGTGATCATGATCATGCTATTCATTTGATTCCAGGAAGTGTTCCTCCAAACATCCGGCCTTATAGATATCCTTACTTCCAAAAGAGTGAAATTGAATGTATGATTGCAGAAATGTTAGAGGCGGGTATAATTCAACCTAGTCAAAGTTCTTTCTCTGCTCCTGTAGTATTGGTACACAAGAAGGATGGATCATGGCGCATGTGTCTGGATTATAGTGAGCTCAATAAGCTCACCATTAAAGATAAATTTCCCATTCCTGTGATTGATGAAATATTGGATGAATTACATGGAGCAATTTATTTTACCAAGTTGGATCTTTGTTTAGGATATTATCAAATTAGAATGAAGACTAAAGATATTCCAAAAACAACATTTCGAACTCATGAGGGTCATTATGAATTTTTGGTCATGCCTTTTGGCCTTACCAATGCACCTTCTACATTTCAAGGGTTGATGAATTCCATTTTCAAACCCTTCCTAAGAAAATTTGTGCTAGTATTTTTTGATGATATATTAATCTACAACAGGTCTTGGAAGGATCATGTTGAACATGTTGACAGGGTGCTCAAACTATTGCGGGAGAAACAATTATATGCAAAAACATCCAAATGTTTCTTTGGAGTACAAGAGGTGGAAAATCTGGGTCATATTGTATCTCACGAGGGTGTTAAGGTAGACCCTAACAAAATTAAAGCCATTAAGGAATGGAAAGTCCCCACAACCATAAAGCAGTTGCAAGGATTTCTCGGGTTAACAGGGTATTATCGCAAGTTTGTTAAGAATTGTGGGAGAATAGCAGCACCTCTAACAACATTATTGAAGAAAGATGCATTTTCATGGACTCCTGAAGCAACTAAGGCCTTTGAACATCTTAAAGAGGCAATGTGCCTAGCACCAGTCTTAGCTATGCCAGACTTCACAAAAACCTTTATTGTGGAATGTGATGCCTCAGGAAATGGAATTGGTGTTGTTTTAATGCAAGAAGGAATACCCATTGCTTTTGAAAGTCATCCAATCAAAGGAAAGTATTTACGGAAACCTATTTATGAGAAGGAAATGTTAGCAATACTGCATGCACTAAAGAAATGGCGAACTTACCTAATGGGAAGACACTTCAAGGTAAAAACTGATCATGATAGTCTTAAACACTTTTTGGAACAAAGAATATCTTTAGAAGAGCAGCAAAAATGGGTCACAAAGATGTTGGGTTATGACTTTGAAATAATATACAAAAAAGGAAAGCTTAATGTTGTTGCAGATGCACTCTCAAGAAAGAATGAAGAGGTGGAAGCATTGCTTTGTCCCATTTCTATTATCCAACCAGATTGGATAACTGAAGCAAGAGATGAATGGAAGAAGGACAAAGATGTATGGACACTCATTCAAAAGTTGCAGCAAGATCCTGGTACATCTGATACATTTAGTTGGAAAAATGATTCCTTATGGTACAAAGATCGCTTATATCTTTGTAAGAATTCCCAACTAAAACAAAAGATTCTTCTGGAATTGCACACTTCTCCTTTAGGAGGACACTCAGGATTTTTAAAAACTTACCACAGGGTGAAGAAAGCATTTTTTTGGGATGGCCTTAAATCTGATATTCAAAAGTTTGTGGCGGAATGTTTGGTTTTCCAGCAGAATAAAGTGGAAACAATTAAGACCCCGGGACTTCTACAACCTTTATCCATTCCAAGTCAACGTTGGGAGGAGATTTCAATGGATTTTATCACGGGTTTACCTAAGTCCGAAGGAAAGAGTGTCATCATGGTGGTAGTTGATAGACTTACCAAGTATGCACACTTTTGTGCATTATCTTATCCATTTAAAGCAAGTACAGTTGCTACTACATTTATGGACACAATTCAAAAGCTACATGGAAACCCAAAGGTTATTGTGAGCGACAGAGATCCCATTTTTACTGGAAATTTTTGGACGGAGTTATTTTCTTGTTTGGGTACTCAATTAGCTCATAGCTCACCTTATCACCCCCAATCTGATGGTCAAACGAAGATAGTAAATAAATTTTTGGAAGGATATCTTCGTTGTTTTGTATATGATAAATAAACACAATGGGTCAAGTGGTTATCTCTTGTTGAATGGTGGTATAACACTTCCTTCCATACTGCAGCAAAAATGACCCCATTTATGGCACTTTATGGATATCATCCACCATCCATCACATCATCTTTAAGAAAAAATTCGAAGGTTCAAGCAGTGGAAGATCACATCGAGCATCAGCAAGAAGTTCTCCAACTCTTAAAGGATAACCTGAATTTGGCACAAAATCGAATGAAACAACGGGCATATCAACATCGCAGCGAGAGAAGTTTTGATGTAGGAGATTGGGTATTTTTACGGCTACAACCATACAAACAAATGTCCCTCAAGCAAGCTAAGAAGGATAATAAATTATCGCCAAAGTACTATGGTCCTTACAAGGTGTTTCAAAATATTGGTACTATGGCATACAAATTGGAGCTTCCTGCTTCTTCGCGAGTACATCCAGTTTTCCATGTTTCATGCTTAAAGAAGGTTATAGGTGAAAATCTTCCGGTTCAAACAATATTGCCAGAACTTGATGAGGAAGGAAAAATCATATTGGAACCTGAAGCAGTCATGGAAACAAGAACTCGACAGCTACGGAATCGATCAATGTCAGAGTATCTCATCAAGTGGAAGAACTTACCCACTGAAGATTCTACATGGGAGGATGAGAATTTTATACAGAAGCACCCAGAGCTACTCAAGCATTGAGGACAACACTTTTTTGAAGGAGAGGGGCATGTTAGGTCCCTATATTACTAGTATAGTCCCTTATTGTTGTTAGTGTAACCCCCTTATTGTTATTATTGTACTCCTGTAACCCCCATATTTTTATTATTGTGCCCTTAAATTATTATTGTTAGGTCGGCTAGGATTACATTGTGGCCCCACTAGGATTACATTATGGCCCCATGGACTCCTATATATAGAAAGGAGGTTTTGTAATTTGTTTAATCCAAGAATTGTTCATTCATGTAATGTATTGGAAGTTTCCCCCTCGAAGTGGCTTATTTCTAAGGCGTTGATATCTCTTTTCTTCTATTTTTGGAGCTGGTCTCACAACATACAAGTAAGGGAATTCCTTCCTCATGAATGTTTTTGATTTGGAAAAACCCATTTTCATGACACTTCTCTACTATATAGGGACCAAACCACATTTTCATTAAATTCCCTTTGAAATCCTTGAATCTAGAATCATAAAACATGGTCCAGTCTCCTTCTTGAAAATTCCTTTCTCTGATGTGCCTATCATACCAAATCTTCCTTTGTAACTGGATTACCTCAGTGTGTAGGAGATCTTGCATTCTAAATTCATTTAGACCAATGATTTGGAGCAACCATTCCTGTTGTGCTATAGTGATATCCAAGTCTAACTCGTCTTCTATCCTCAAGGTGTTGTACTAAAATTTTATATACAACATGGCCTTCTTCCCATATACCAAGGAGTGAATCCAGTGGTGGTATTCCAAGTTGTGTTGTAGGCCCAAGTATATTCCACAAGTATGTCTGCCCAATGTTTTATGTTGCTGTTAACAACCTTGGTAAGGGTTCTCTCCAATTCTTTATTGGTGACTTCTACCTACCCTTTTTCTTAAGGGTGATGGGAAGTATATATCCTATGCTTGATTTGGTGATGCTTCATAAGATATTCAATCAAACTTGATGGAATTTTTTCTCCTTGATTAGTGACTAATTCCGTTGGAAAACCAAATTTGTAGAAGATTTTCTCCCTCCAAAGTTCAACCACCAACTGCTCAGTTGTTGTCATTACTACTTTTATTTCATCCCATTTGGTCAAGTAGTTAGTGCATAAAATGATATACCTTTTATGTACTAATAGGGTATCAATAGGTCCAATTAAATCCATGCCCCAATTTTCAAATGGCTCTAGAATCACTTGATATTGTAATGGAGTTTCATCCTTGGGTGTTGGCTTACCCAGCCTTTGACACTGATATAACCTGGTGGTCTACCTCCTTGCATCCTGATATATAGTGGGCCAATAGTAACCTGATTGTAAAACTTTGAAGGTTGTACTCTTAGTAGAAAAGTAGACCCCACAGGGTCCAACGTGGCATGTTGAGAGGATGTGAAAGACCTCTTCCTCCCTCACATATCTTCTTAGGATCTGATCTAGCGCCAATATGAAAATGGTTTCCCCCAATACAAGCGAATGGGGCACTCTTCCTAACAATATTTCTTTTCTCCATAGAGGATAGGTTAGGAGGGAACCTCCCAACAACCAAATAGTTGGCTATATCAGAAAACCAAGGAGAAAATACTGAGATGGAAAAGAGATGTTCATATGGGAGTTGATCATCTATAATTTCTTCCTTTCCTGTATGAAAGGTTACTATTGATAAGAAATCCACAACCACATTCTCTTTCCCTTGTTTATCAACAATAGTCAAATAAAATTGCTTCAATAATAACAACCATCTAATTATCCTAGCATTGAAATTAAGTTTATTCATTAAATACTTAATGGTTTCATGATGAATGTGAACCAAAGTTTGATAACCAATGATATAATGCCTAAATTTGTTCAAAGAATGCACCACATCCAAGAGCTCCTTCTCAGCGACAGTATAATTCAACTCAACTTTGGAAAGGTTATTGCTAATGAAATAGATAACATAAGGAAATTTGTCTTCTACTTGTCCTAAGGTAGCCCCTACAACTTTATCTGAGGCATATCTATGTATATGGAAATGTAATTCTCAATTGGGACCCCTAAGGATAGGTGCAATGGTCAATGTTTATTTCAAGACTTCAAAATACTCTTAAGAGTTATTTTTCCAATGAAAATCTAAATATTTAACCAAAAATCAAAACAAGGGTGAAGCCAGTTTACTAAAATATTTAAAGAACCTTCTATAATACCTAGCTAATCCAAGAAAATTTCTAAAATCTATTTGTTTTTAGGGATAAGGACCCTTTTGATGATGGAAATATTACTTGGGCCAACCTATATCCCTTACATAAATATAGAATGGCCAAAGACAATCTCTGCATTCATAAAAAACTCACATTTTTCAGGGTTTAATGAGATATTCATTTCAATACACTTCTTCAAGACTTTGCACAAATTAGGAAGAAATCCTTCGAAGTCACACCCATAAGGGGTTAAGTCATCCATGTATATATCGATATATTGATGAAAAAGTTCAATAAAGATACTTATAACTTCCCTCTAGAAAGTAGTAGGGGCATTACACATACCAAATAGAAGAACTCTATAGGAAAAGGTACCAAAAGGCCATGTAAATGTGGTCTTGTATTGGTATTAAGGGCTGATATGAATTTGGTTGTATCCACTAAATCCATCCAGGAAGGAGAATAATTTATTTCATGCAGGGCTATCTAGGACTTGGTCAATGAAGGGTAAAGGAAAATGGTCCTTCTTTGTATCCTTGTTAGGTTCCCGGTAATCAACATAGATGATCAAATTCCCATTCTTCTTGTGAACTAAAACAAGAGTTGACACCCACTCACTATCTGAAATGGGGTATATGAACCTTGCATCCAGTACCTTTTGTAATTCTTCTTTCACAATTTCCTTGACAGATAGGTTCATCCTTATCTGGGGTTGGTGGAAATTCTTGCATCCTTATTTGATGTAAATATGATGGGTACAAATTTAGGTAAGTACACCTTTCATTTCTTTATAATCCCAAGTAAAAGCATCTAGGTGTTGCCTCAATAATTTGAAAAATTGTCCGTCTTGATTTTCTGAGAGAGAGGGGTTGATATTTAGGGTTATTTATGGGACAAAATCTACCATTTTTCCATGTTCTAGGCTAGAGTCAACAAAACACAAGTAATTCCAAAAACTACCCTCAGATTCTTTCATAAATTCATTAACTGGTATGGGAGTGGGAGGTTTTTTTTGTAAGATATGGTCAATAAGTTCATCTTCATCAAGTTTCCCTCCTCCTATAATAGTATCTATAATGCATGATGGGTATGGATTTGTATGATACAATTCATCATATTCATAATCCTATAACCATATGGGTAAATCATGTTCAATAGAAGGTTGAGTAGGAGGATACAACACAAGTTTTTTTGATAAATGTCTATCCTTGATAGTCATGTTCCCAACCATACAATTATTGTAGGAATCACCAATATCCAACCAAGGTATTCCTAAGATGAGAGGATAAACATTAAAGTTGGTATTGGGCTGAAGGACTAGAAAATTAGTAGGTTACTCCCACGAGTCAATGGAGACCATGAAATCCTCAATAATTCCCTCAGGAGCTACTATGAAAATGTATGCAAGCCACAAAACTGTGGTGGTCTTTCTCAGAGCCCCTTGAATATTGAGTTTCAAAATAGTCTCTCTATTCATCACATTGTTTGTAGCCCCAAGATCAATCAGGGTATTAGGGACCATAATGCCATCGATGTGCACATCCACTATTGGACTACTAGTTTCTAGGTACTTTGGGGTGATCACCCTCCCAAGCATTAGATAAGATGATTGTACAACAACATTAATAGTGGGGTTATCTCTTCTTCTTCTCTTATTAATTTTGAAACATTTTTCCTTAATAATATTTTTGTAGATGTGAACATCTTTAATGGCCTAGAGAAGGGGTATCTTGACACACAAATTATTCAATTCTCCTAGAAGTGCAACCTCTTCTAGGGTGTGTTGATTAGGGTGGACCAACCTTTTAGGGTAGGGGGGTTCATTGAATTTAGGGTCACTCTCTCCCTTCCCTTATTCAAGATATTTAGGTAAAAAAGGTGGGTGATTATCTCGGAGAACCCTCCTAGACAGAAGGTTGATCTCTTAGATTTCTACAACTTAGGAAGGATAAGGTGTATCTCCATTGTAAACTTGTTGTTCCTTCTTGTAGTCTAGGTTAATATTGAGTTGAGAAGGAATTTGAGATTTTTTAGGTGGGTTAGGATGTGTTAGCTATGGTTGAGGTTGGGGTGGAGGTAGTAAAGCAGAAGGATGCTTTGTTTGAGGCCTCCATCCTTGTGAGGGGTTTCCCCATTGGGAATATTGGGGTGGATATACTTGAAATGATGGTTGACAGATTGAGGAGGATACGAAGGAGAATAAGGCCAGGGAGGAGGTGTGGACCATGATGGATGAGTGGAAGGGTACTAAGGCTAGTAAGGTGCAGTATAATTTGGATTTTAATGAGGATAATGTGCACCTTGAATTCCTTGTTGATATGGGTGAGGTCATGGTGGTCTCCTTTGGTTAATGAAACATAATTGTTCTGACCCACTCTCTACTCCTCCCTGCTATAAATATTTTAGGCCTGGAAGATAGGGACATTTTTTTTATTGCATGATTCTCTTCAAAGACTAGGAAAACTTCTATGACATTCAGTGGGAATTCATTCCTGGGATGTCTTTTAGTACATGTAGGGCAGATAATAGCTAGTTCCCTTTATGCTTCCTCTTGATTTCTTTTGATTTGCATAGTATCCATTTGCAAGGAAAAGGCATGCAACATTTAACTCTTGAAATCCTCCAACATCTTTTGTATCTCATGCTTGATGGATGTTGTGGAGGGAGAGGAAATGACCAAGCTTTGGCTAGACCTACCCTTTTTACTAGTAGCCCTAGAGTGATTTTAAATACGGTTTTGATGTCATCATAAGGTAATTGGTGTATATCTCCTCCAGATAGCATGTTGAGGGTTTCCATCAAATCCTCTCTAATCCCTTTGAGAAGAACTAGATCGAGTGACTTAGGATCAAGGGTACAGTTGGCCCTCCTATAATTAAGTTTAATTCTTTCCTCATTGTCCTCGAGGGATTCATCGGGTCCAAGATTCATCCTAAATATTTCCTCCTTTGTTGCTTTGGACCTACAGTAGTCTCAGTACTTTTCATTGAAGGCTTGCCACATTTGGGCCCAAGAAGTGATGTTGCCTCTAGGTAGACCCATAAACTAGCAAAAGGTTGCATCTTTAAAAGTAGAAGGAAAAAAATTCAAGTTCTGCTCATTAGAGGAATAATAATGGGTCCTACAGACAATATCAAGCTCAAACATGAAGGTTTCATGATCCTTAGAGGTAAATCCATGGAAATGTGGAAAGGACGCAGGGATTATATTCTTCATTTTAGCCTCTCCATTGGTTTCTATGATGGGGAAAATATCATTGTTCCCGCTTTCAACCATGGTTTGGGTAGGTGAGGTGGGTTCTTCTTCTTCTTTCCCAATAGGTCATACAAAATTTAAGGTTTCTCACCTAGAGGGTATTCTAACTCCATTGTCATTAGAGAGGGAAGTTCACATACACCAAAGACAAATGAAGGTTGCATGCTTGAGGGTGTGGGTGTTCTTTGTAAAAAATTCCTTGGTTATCCCTACTCCTACGAGGCATGAAAAAAACATAATTTTTTGGATTTTTCACTTTTCAAAGAAATAAGACTAATTCAAAATAGAAAAAGAAAATGCTTAAGAAGAAACAACGCTTATTTAGACACTTCCTTGCAAACAACACCAAAAAGTGGTGAGCCCTCATATTGCACCAAGAGTGTTGCAACTCCCAAGGGCTCCTCAACTCAAATTATCAAATTGGGGTTTGTACAAACTTAGAGGTGATGGTGATATATGCATAGTAGGGTAGGTTCTAAACATGTCATCCTCAGTCATGAGATCAAATCAAGATGTTCAGATACCATTCCTCCAACTTAACTATAGTGAAGACTTTTATTGAAAGCGCAATTGAAATTGATTCTAACTATGAAAGTGAAATTGCCATTCATTCAACTTGTAGATGCTAATTAACATTGCATGAAAGAAAAAGGGCCAATATAATTGCATAATTAAAGCTACTCTATTTTTCATAATTCATAAAATAAGTAACCTACTTCCATGTATCATTGATCTACTTTACATTTTCTTGAAAATCATAAATCTAACTTTTAACATGCTTGTGAATGAAAACACTAATTCTACTATGTTTTGCAGTGAGGAAAAGAGGAGGTTGGAGTGGTCTAGGAGCTTAGATTAAACATCAAATCACAAGTTGGGGGTCATTGTTCATCTTGAATGAGCTAAGGTTGAACTGGGGATAAAAACAGGTGGAGGAAAATGGTGCTACAAGCCTGCTATAGACGCTGCTACGGGAGGTCTTGTATTGCTATAGGAGGCCTTGCATTGATACAAGAGGGGTCCTGAGAGCCTTTTGAGTGTGGAAATGGTGCCTTGAGGGCATGAGAAGATGAATGAAGGTAGGATGGAGTGAATGAAGGTTGATGAAGGCTCCTAGCTAAGCCCAAGACTTCTCAAAGGTATGTATTGCACCATGGTGGATACCCACTATGTCCTTAATTTCCAAAACAAAGTGACTATGGAAAAAACGTTTTGGGAGTAGTGTAAAGGGTAAAGGGAGAACATGGAGAAGCCCAAGTGGAGATGAAAAGAGGTTCCCACCCTTGCAGATCAACACAACCCTGTAACTAGCCACATGCATGTATTAAATGATCGATAACACACTGAGATAAAATATCATGGAAAAGATGAGTTAAATTTGATCAAAATCTATTTTATTTCACAATAATATGCTTATCACTAAATATATCCTAAGTTGCATAAAGTAATCATGAAAAAGGATAACTAATATCTATCTATTTCGAAGAAATCATAAACAAATGTTTTTGGACTGAGATTGTAAATCTTTCCAACCATTCTCCCATAAGAGAGGTGGCAAGGAAGCCTGCAATCACAAGTTTTTATAGCTTAATATATACTGCAATAAGAGAAATACATAAAATTTTGTGAAATAAGAACAAGAAAAAAAATAAAAAAGAGGGACTAAAGACACTAGGCTAGGCCCAAACATAAGGGTTTCAACCTAAAATCACATGAAAGTTAACAATAACAATGTCAATCCATGGGCACAATAGCTACTCATAAATGAATAACAAATTTGAATCCAAATTAGCCTTTCAGTTGGTTTATTTATACAAAAAGGTCGCTGATAGAATCTCCCTTGAAAATAGGAATGATTCCCTCAATGATCAAGTGCTCAAAAAGGAAAGTTGTCGGAATGGTGTCAAACATGAATGACTACATAGATCTGGCCGTTCTGAATCTGGCACAACTCGCTTCACAAAAAATCGACACCGTATGCTCCCAGAAACGAGTTATGTTCGTTTTCCCAAACATGAAAATTTGGCAAAAAAATGACAGCTGACTGGGCAATTTTTGGGCAAGTCGCAGCCTGCCACGTGGCTTCTTCTGATTGGTCAAAAGTCAAAATTTTTTGGGCCTACCATTTCCTGACACGTGGTAGGCCATGAATGGTGTTGTGTGGGAAATTTTTATTGGTTGGATGGTGGCCACAACGTGGTAGGCATGGGGGCCACCAAAAACTTTTTGAATTCTGAACTACACCTCATGGGATTCGAAAGTCGAACCTCTTACCAAAATATGCAATGGCTTGACCGAGCTGGCTACATGGTTCTTATTAAACCATATATCAAAAACCTTATATAAATTTTATGGCAGTAGAGTTTGGGGTAAGGGGCTAGGGCTTAGCCTCACAACCCACCCCCCCCCCCCCCCCTCCCATTTACACACCATATGACTTTGCGGCAAGAACCATGGGTGCGAACCTATTATTAATTAAAAATTTGGCCTTTAGGCCTTGGCACACATTTTAACTGTCCCATAATTTGCACCGAAAATCCATGAATTTGTTGCTCTGTTAATGGAATTCATGGTGAATTTGTAGGACAGTTACATAATTTGGGGAATTTGGAGAGAGACTAGCACCAAAGCTAGGGAAACTCATAAATTCTTCAGTTTTTGACCAATTTGGGAGCAGAAAGAGGCTAGATGGGAATTTTTTATAGCTATGAAGTTGTTGGAGCAGTTTTTGAAGCTATTTGAGCACTGAAAATCATTGTAATCACCATTTTTTAGCATAATGATATAGGGTGTGGTTATTTTTATGGTGTATTTGTCTATTGTTTCTACTATTTCAGATTTTAAATTTCATGTTTATGTGTTTAATAATTTTTCAAAAGAGGCTTTAAACCCAAATAGAATCACTTGCAAAATTTCACCAACCTCAAGAAAACTTCATATACAGATCAAGTTTGGTATCAGAGCTTAGGTTTTCTTGTTGCTGTGAGGGTTTAATTGTTTTCAAGTGTATGTGATGCTTACAAGGTTGAAGCTCAAGAGAGGAGAAGGAAAGCTTGTGGTTGCAAGTCCTCAAGTTAGATCAAGGACAAGGAGAGAAAGTTTGCACCAAAATCCTCCACAAAATCTTTCTTAAATTGCAGTTAAAGCTTCAACAAGTATGTAACATGAAGGAGACATTGAAAATATGTCATAGGATGAAAAGGCCTTCAGGAAAGAATTCTTTTATATGACAAGAATGGTGAAATCTCTCTATGAGGAGAGAAGCACAACGATGCAAGGTGAGAGCTCCAATATTCCAAAGGGATATAAGTCTTCAAAAGGAGATGGAGGAGATGGAGAAAATCCTCAAAAAAGTAATGGGAATGGTGAAAAACCATCTTTGACACCACCATTCCCTTCACCTCCATCCTCACCACCATCTTCACCATCATATTTTTCCACAACAAGCCCTTCACAAACACCTCCACATTCTACAAAATGTCATGGTAAAACTCCATTTTTGAAGCTTGACATTAAGTCTGATTTGCCTATGATGATGGAGAGGTAGATACTGAAATATTAGAAAATTGGGTACGTTAGCTTGAATTTTATTGCAAGATACAAAGAATCAAGGATGATGACACAAAGATTCAACTTGATTCATTGAGATTGGAAAGTGCAGCTCTTATTTGGTGGGAAGCCAACACTCAAGAGGATAGGAAGAAACACGGTAAGGTCTTAAACTCTTGGAATTATTTTTCTACTGCCTTAAGGAGAAATTTTATCCATTAGCATACATAAAAAAATATATAATGGACTAGAAAAACTTTAGGCAAAGTAAAGGACAAAGTGTGAAAAAAGCTATACTCAAGAGTTTAGGAGAAGAACACTAATTTTGGGTGTAGATTTGACATCTCAAGAAACTTTACTAAAGTAAATTGGAGGTTTGCATAGTTACCTAAGTGTTACATAGTAATTTGTCACCGTCCCTGCAATCTCCCGTCCCACACATTGGAGGGCCTATTCTGTGACTTTTGACCTATGACATGACCTGAAACCACTTTCATGGCATCCCCCTTGATAAGGACAATCATTCCCTTGAAGACAGTTTCCTGTGAAAATCCCTAAAGATAGACCTTTTGGCCTTGGCGCGACTAGCCAGTTCAGCCCTCACGCCAATGGGGGAAATCCACCAAAGAGGGCGTGCCAACTGGCGCTCTGTCCCAGTGTATTACTTGTGCCAAGCTTAATAAGGATTGTTTTTTAAAAATAAATGGCAGAAGTTTGATTCCAACCAACTCCTAAACAAGTCTCTAAAATGAGTTGGGAGGTTTGGCTCCAGATCTCCATGTAGGGGAAGTGGTTTTCCACCTATCATGGAAGCTTACTTGAGGATAGGGCCAATCCCACCATTGTAGGGATCCCAAATCCCATTCCACCATCTATATAAGCTTGTCATTTTCCCTTTGAAAGCTAGCCTAAATAGAGATGAATCAGTAGTAAGGAGACTATCGTCAGACAATCGAAGAGAGAGAGCTTTGTCCCATTCCCGACGAGCTTCATTGAAATGTGCTCCGCTATTGACCCGTCGAAGGAAGATCCAGTGTCAGAGCTCAAGTTGTATCTTTCTTTCGTTGTGATTAATAATAAACGACTTCGATTATGGTTCCATTCATATGTTCATGTCTTATGTTATGAATTGTATCTTCTCTGACTGATACATAGTTGCATGTATTAGGTTTTACGCTTGTGTGTTGTTGTTTCTTCGTGTACGTGTAGGTGTTTGAACGTGCCTAGTGGGAGAATTGTGATCTTGCAAAGCGAGGGATGGAAGTGCCATCTTCTCTACAAGCAACAACAACTTAGGACTTAAGGTAGGCCTCTTATCGCATCTTGGTCTTTTGTAACTAGGAACCTGCGTCTTAGCGTGACTCAGTTGTTGCTAGACCCGATCTGGGCTAGTAGGGATCGCCTCTGTCCACAAAGGGGATTTACCTCTCCAACAAACTGGCGACTCCACTGGGGAGACATTGATTGGAGTTTGTCTTGTCTCTTTCGATTTCTTTTGGCTTTTGTCTGCTTGATTTTCTCTTATGGTCTATCTCTTTCTAGTGTAAAACCTCTGTTCAGTCCCAAAGGATCATATCTGACCTCTGCTTTTCCGAAATTTTCATCTTTTCATGGTTGGCTTGATTGGCGCGGTTTCCACCCTGACAGTCGTGCCCATTGGCACAAGTTGCCAGTTCATCACTTGCGCCAACCCCTGTCTGGTGCGGATTATAGCCAGATAGTCACGCCAATCCTGTGTGGTGCTAGGGTTTGCTTCTTTTTGAGCTTTCTGAGCTTGATTTGTGGTTTTGGTGTCATTTTTTCGACTGCCTAAGTGTTCTGGAGCCTTAGTTGACTGTGTGTGACCTTCATCCTCTAGTTTTTTTCCCTCTACTATCAGTTTTACATTCTAGCCCTAGGGCATCTAGGTGCTATAGTGTGTCGAGCCTCCCGTAGGAGTTTTTGGTTCTCGTTTGATCAGTCAATTTCATTGTTTCTTCTTTCCATTCGTTTGGTGGTTTTTCATTTTTTTATTGTGTTATTTCAGTGATTGGTCTCTTTCTCATTCAATTTTTTTTTTGTCTCGTTTCGAGCCTAGATTACACGGTTCGTATGAGTCTTTGGGATTCCTCTTTGATTTGAGGGATTTCTTCATAAGTTTGAGGTCTGATTGTGTGTTTTGCATTGAGCGAGCTTGCGTGTCTTTTCTCTTTTGCTATCACTTCTCAAATTGTTATTTTCATTAGTTTTGTTCTTTGCTCTTTTTACCTCGAATTGAGTCACCATGTTGGGGGCATGCTTAACATTTCAAGCATAGTTTGTTTCCATTTCAAGCTTGTGTAAAAATGAAACCGGTTTCAAGCATAGTTTATTTCCATTTCAAGATTGTGTAAAAATGAAACCATTCCCATTTTACCTCTTGTGATTACCATTTTATCAACCTGTTTTTGCCAGATGAGCCTTGGTTTCCTCACTCCATCGTCGTTATTTTCTTGGCCGATCATATTCCTTCACTTGGTTTTTTTACCCATTCCTGAGGAACCACTGTGATGAGTGGTCTTGTTAGCCAGCCTCTTGACCTTTATTTTGTTCTGAGCAATTCCACCATTACCATAACCAGTTGCTACCCTTTATACCACTCGTTCCTCCAGGAGGAGTCATCTTTCAGATCTTTTCTGGCTCTCTAAAACTGAAAAGATTGTCGAGTCGCTTCTTATTTTGATCTCGTTAAATTGGCTGTGAAACGACATCTACCCAGTATACGTTTATCCATTTTTTGGGTTGGGATAGAGTATTTACGAAAAAGGAATACCCTAGCCTATCACGATTAGGAGGCTTTCTCAGACACAGTTTTCTACCTTTTCGGATCTGAGGAACTATTTACGAAAAGGGACTGTTGGAGTTTACTTTTCCACTGCATTTTAAAACTCTCTAAACATGAAAAGACAATGAGTTCTTCCTTTGTCAGACTCGTTAAACCCTGATGACATTGGAATTAGTTGTAATGACGATATTCAAGTTTCTCCTTCCTAGGGCTCGTTAAATGTACTAGGATGGATTTGTCTGAAGGAAAAACTTATATCACAAGAATATGCTATCCCCTTCAAGCTTGTCTTAAAAAATAATTGGGGTACTCGCCAGAAATGGTGGGGAAAATGGAACCAATATCGTCATCATGTTGGCAGTATGTCGCTCTTGAACATGGCACTTGTCTGCATTCATTTCAGGTTGGGGACATCTCATCTCGTTTTCTGCTTGCCTCCATGGGTTTGGGTGTTCCATTTTGACCTCTCTTCTACTCTTTGCCTCGTCGTCATGACCTCTGATCTTTTGATGTCAAATATTTCCAAATCCACTGTCATGCCGCCGATATGTTCAAGAGAAGTTGACCTTTGCAGTTTCAACCTTCCTCTGATTCTCATCTGATCCTGATTCACAACATTATGTTCCTCTGTCTCATGTCGATGATGTGGGAAACACTATGGCCCACCTTCGATCAAGGTCACTTCCTTTCGACTTCAACTCACTATCTAGGAAGTTGATCTAGAGACTCCCTTCAAGTACCTTGGAGCTTGCATGCCTCAATGGTAGGTTCTTCGCATTCGACACAAGGTTTTCATCATTGACCTTCGATCGGATGATTCTACGTGTGTTTGATGCTAGCTCATTGCTCACATTCCGTGGATTGTACCTATAGTACCTTGAGGGCCATTGTCATTATTGGTGGTTCCTCTCGCGTCTGTTAACAGCTTTCATCATTGGCTGGTAATCAGACGATGTTATTGCATGTTTGACTTCAGCTCACTTATTCACATGCTTGAACTTGTACTCTATTTAGGTCGATATGTAGTTCAAGACCCTGGATTTTTTCTGTAGGAATCCAGGTTGCGATTTTTTGGACTATCATGATTAGTTACATGACTCATTGACTAGATGGCTGCGACGATACCTGAGTCTATTTATTGATCCTCACTAGATGGCTACGTCCATGCCTCGGATCTTGATTATTGTATACTCTATTATGGATGGTTGCGCCCATACCACACATCATGTATTTGAGATATCAGTTGTACTTGTCTACGTAGGTTTTTCGACGTTAGTGTTTTCAGTTGGGCACATTCTCATAAAGCATTTCACCCCTCTCTCTCTCTCGGGCCTCATGCTTTAGGGGGCATCTATTACACAATAATTTGTCACCGTCCCTGCAATCCCCCGTTCCGCACATTGGAGGGCCTATTCCGTGACCTGTGAGCAGTGACATGACCTGAAAGCACTTTCATGGCATCCCCCTTGATAAGGAAAATCATTCCCCTGAAGACAGTTTCCTGTGAAAAGCCCTAAAGATAAACCTTTTGGCCTTGGCATGACCAGCTAGTTTAGCCCTCGCGCCAATGGGGAAAATCCACCAAAGAGGGTGTGCCAACTGGTGCTCTATCCCGGTGTATTACTCGCACCAAGCTTAATAAGGATTGTTTTTAAAAAATAAATGGCGGAAGTTTGATTCCAACCAACTCTTGAACGAGTCTCTAAAATGAGTTGGGACGTTTGGCTCCGGATCTCTATGTAGGGGAAGTGGTTTTCCACCTATCATGGAAGCTTCCTTGAGGATAGGGCCAATCCCACCATTGTAGGGATCCCAACTCCCCTTCCACCATCTATATAAGCTTGTCAATTTCCCTTTGCAAGCTAGCCTGAATAGAGCTGAATCAGTAGTAAGGAGACTATCGTCAGACAGCTGAAGAGAGAGAGCTTTGTCCCATTCCCGACGAGCTTCATTGAGACGTGCTCCACTGTTGACCCACCGAAGGAAGATCCAGCGTCAGAGCTTAGGTTGTATCTTTCTTTCATTGTGATTAATAATAAACGACTTCGATTATGGTTCCATTCATATGTTTATGTCTTATGTTATGAATTGTATCTTCTCTGACTGATACATAGTTGCATGTATTAGGTTTTACGCTTGTGTGTTGTTGTTTCTTCGTGTAAATGTAGGTGTTCGAACGTGCCTAGCGGGAGAATTGTGATCTTGCCAAAGCGAGGGACAGAAGCGCCATCTTCTCTGCAAGCACCAACAACGTAGGACTTAAGGTAGGCCTCTTGTCACATCTTGGTCTTTTGTAACTAGGAACCTACGTCTTAGCGTGACTCAGTTGTTGCTAGACCTGGTCTGGGCTAGTAGGGATCGCCTCTGTCCGCAGAGGGGATTTACCTCTCCAACACTAAGACACACTATTCTCATGTTTAATCCTTCAAATTTAGATTAAGTATGTGTATAGACAACACATCTATAGGTAAGAGGGAATCATGTTTCATAGGAGACAAGTGAGCATACCTTTGAGTTTGAAAATAAAGGAAAGGGTAAATTCAAGGGTAAAGGTAAGAAGAATGCTTCCGTTAAGATGGAGAAAGAAAAATTCACATGAAAACACTATTCCAAATATGGAAATGATGAAGATAAGAAGAATGCTTCCATTAAGATGGAGAAAGAAAAATTCACATGCAAACACTGTTCCAAATATGGAAATGATGAAGATCATTGCTGGAAACTTCAGCTAGAGATGAGACCCAACAAGCTTAAAAATAAGGGGAAGGAGAAGACAACTACAACAATAGCTCATGATTTAGGTTCTGATTTCAGAGATGAAACAAACATCACCACAATGGGTTTGAATGGTAAGAACATGGCAAGTATTAGTTCTTCAATTTGTTAAGATAGTACTCAAGACAATGAAACAAGAATTGAGATTTTCCATGTTAGAGTTATTTTGAAGCATACCAAGATTGAAATCCTATTTGATAGTGTTTCACAAGAAAACATTATTTCTGAAGACTTAGTCAAAAATTTGAATTTAGAAAACCTTCCTTATCCAATATCTTATCCTTTAGGTTGGATATGTAAGAATGAAAATTTGAAGGTGACAAGGAAGTGCATACTTATATTTGCAATCACTGTAAACTTTCTTAATGAAGTTGAACTTGATGTTGTTCCGCTTGATATTTCTAGTATTGTTTTGGGTAGCCAATATTTTTATGATAGGAGAGTAATATTTCATCTCCATGAGAATAAGTATCACTTGTTAAATAATGGGATTTAGTACATTGTTAGAGTGCATAGTAATAATATGAATTCATCTCTTATGCATTCTAGACAAATGAAGAGAATTGTGAATGCCAGTCAAATATTTTCTTTGTTAATGTTTAAGCATCATGATGTTCTGAATGAGGTCTTTCAAGGTGATGCATCAAATGAAAATTCTGATTTCATTGAGGTTTCTAATGATTGTGATAATATGTTTTATGAATCTAACATGTTTCCTCAAAAAAGAGGTCAACAAGATGAGAAAAATTTGCAACAACATGCATCACTGTTGAGCAGTGATGTGAACAAGATGCCAGTGCAAGAGAGTGCAAAGGTCAAAGAGCAAGCATCAAAACAATTTGACAAAGAGGTAATTGGGTTCAAAATTTCTTCTTGTGGGTTTGACAAAGTATTCTCTTTGAAATGGGATGTTGCACGGCGATGGTGATCACATTTGATTAATAGTCAAGCCAAGAAAAAGGAAAGACACGCTAAACATCATCATGTCAACAATTTTCGAGGTGAGAAAAATTTCAAGTTGTTTAAGTTTCCTTTGATTGATGACCGAGGAGGGAACGCGTTTGTCTCTTCAAAAACAATTTTTTGTTCAGCAAATTCTAGGAAATTGCAACAAGATGGTATCTACAACAACAAGACAATGTCTCAAGAATCAAGGGAAAAAATCAGTTTTCATAAAAAGCTCAAATGTTGAGTTCAGGAAAATTCTAGTGGATTGAGAATGGAAGGGTGAGGGGTTGTACCCTCATCCAAATGTTTAGTAACAAAATATCTTTTTGGGTCCAAAAGCTTCCAATGGGGAGGTTTTGGGAAAAATACTGAGAGGGGGGGTGAATCAATATTTAGAGCTGACTGAAAACTTTTCACTTTTTCTTTGAGCAGATTTCCATACGCGGTTTTTATGAACTAAACTAGCGTATGCACGCGGAAATATAGAAGGAAACTAGCGTATACTGATTTATCTTTCAGATTTAGAGAATCAGTCTTTTAAACAGATTTATCAGTTATGAATAAGGCTAGATAATCATAAGTTATGAGCATTAAACAATAGTATAAAGCATCACACACACATGAACACCAATATTTAAGGTGGAAACCCAAATCGGGAGAAAACCACCGCTGCTGTCGTCTCTGTCTTCAATCTTTATTATATAGAAAACCTTTTACAACATTGTATTGATGCAGACTTATACCAGTACGTAGGCTTCTACCTGCAGAAGGCTGCAACCTTCTCTCGTTTTCCAGCTACAACTGGAAGGGAGCTCCAACCCCCTGATCTCGTTTACCAGCCTCTCCTGGAAGTGGGCTTCAACCCCCTGATTTCAACACCAGCTTTTACTAGCTGAAAGCTTCTACTGCCATACTGAAGGCTTCAACCTTCAGACCCACTGTAGACCACGTTTCATCAATTTTCATACTGGATCAAACAGCTTCAACACAACGCTTCACTTAACATTGACAAACATATTTTGCCCAATACTTCAAACAGAACAGTGAGACCACTGTAACCAGAAAATCAGAAATAACCCAAACTTCAGAATAGATATGCAGATACAAACTCAACCCTGAACATTCATTAATTCAAATAGCATAAGCTACTTTTATTCACTGAAGCCACGTGTATACGCGCTTTCCTGCTCACCAACCTACGTATGTCTCTGTGCATATTGTTTTTCATAACATGAAATGCATATGCCACTTCTCTTCACCGAAGTAGCGTGTATACGTGCTTTTCTTCGTATCAACCTACGTATACTTCTGAGAATACTGATTTTCAGAATGTGATCAATCTCAAATACAGATCTGAGGCTTTCCTTCTCAGCAATGCAGAACCTTTAGACAGTCAGTTAGGTTTAACCATGTTTTCTCACTCATCCTTCATCATGTTTTCTTAATCAGTGATTAGATTTTTTCATTATCAAATCAGCAGCATACTCCATATTCAATCAACCAAGAACTTCAAGTAGACTTCATTTACTGATAGCAGAGAGAAAATAGAAATCACAGAAGTAATATCTGCAAATAAACTTCAGTAACCCTAACTTCCATATGCGCTTTTTATTAAGCGAACCCGCGTATATACGCACTTTTACCGAGACAAACTAGCGTATAGATCTGTAAAAGATAAACTTGCAAAACAGACCAGATCTATAAACTTACCCAGATTTCTTCAATTTCTTCATCAGACTTGCGCCAGGTCTTCATCATTTCTAGATCTAGAGATCTTGAACCTTCATCATATTCATAGGTGCATCATATATTCAGATCTATCAATTAAGAACAGAGTTCAACCATGCAGATATCTCTTAAAGAGATTTATTTATTAACAACCCTTACACATGCACACCTTGCACTATGATCTTCTTCTCCTTAAATATATTTAGCTTTTACCAATACCATGAGCCAAAACCACACAACTTTCGATGGTATTCTTGGACGGAATCAAATAAACCATACAGTGCTCAATACTGTGTGCCAAAACCATGGTAATGCCCCTTGGTGTTATAAATTTGGAGCGAAAAAAGGCATACACGACTTGGGACGTACTTATCCGCGTGCATACGCGACTTGGCCTTTACAAACTCGCGTATACATTGTGACATATTATATTTATCATTTCTCCGGCACTTACTAGAATTCTTTTCTCTGTCACATTTGAACTGAACTGTAGATACATCATTTGTACATCTTTAACACATAGTTTTCTATCCAAAGACAACTTCATCAAGTAGGTTTCCATCAAGGACAACACATTGCATCATATTGCCAACAATCTCCCCCTTTGGAGTTGATGGCAACCATGATGGTGTTTGATCACCAAAACAGATAGATACATTGAATATAACCATTATTCAAACACCATGATACTCTCCCCCTTTGACATCAAGGGCAAAGGGCGGATCAAAACCAAAACAAGGTTTTTCTTCTCTTGTAGAAAGAAGAGCTTTGTAGATTTGATGTGCACTGAAGTGACCATGCTCCCCCTGAGTTCACGCTGAATCTTCAAACATATTTTTCAATTAAGTACATGACTCTATGACCTTTCCTATCACCAAGGACTCATACTTACATCAATGATCCAACCAAGTGGATTTACATATGTGACTCAACTACCCAACCAAGTGGGTTTACAAATTTGAACAAGTCCTTACATGACTGAATATTTCAATTTTACATCATAGGTCTCAACATGAAATTTTTCATCAATTATAGAAATGACTTATACAATGAAGATCAAAGATTCTAAAGCATGAGATCAGACTACAACAAATAATTAGAATGCCAACAATGCATCCCTTCCACATGACCAATGCTCCCCCTTAGCCTGTGCATCCTGAACACTTTCAATAGCAAATCATCAAGGCATCTTCATCAGAAGCATTAGAGAATGAAACAGAAATATGAGATCTGGAACATCACTAGAGATACCCAATAGCACCACAATTGTGCTGAAGAATGCTGACCCAAAAAAAATTTTGTCAGCAAACACCCATACGCGGTTTTCTGTGTATAAACTCGCGTATATACGCGACTGTCCTTCAGGAAATCCGCGTATCCAATTTAATCTTCTGAATTTAAGCAGATCTATTCTTCTGAGAGGCAGAGACAACTCCCAGCTTCTGTCTGAGATATTCAAACACTTTCTTGGGTAAATTTTTTGTAAATATATCAGCAACTTGTTCTTTGGAGGGAACATACTCCAACTTCACCTTTTGTTCAAACACTTGTTCACGTAACAAGTGATACTTGATGGGAATGTGCTTGGTCTTGGAATGCATAACAAGATTCTTTGAGATACTGATGGCACTTGTATTATCACACATAATGGAGATAGGAGGTGAACATTTTATTTGAATGTCTTGTAAGGTTTGCATCATCCAAAGAAGTTGAGTGCAACATGATGCGGCAGCCACATATTCTGCTTCTGCTGTAGATAAGGCAATATAGCTTTGCTTTTTGCTAAACCAAGATACTAACCGGGGCCCCATATAGAATGCACCACCACTAGTGCTTTTCTGATCATCAACATTTCCAGCCCAATTTGCATCAGTGTAAGCATGAAGAGTGAGATCGGCATTCTTTGGATACCATAGTCCAAAGTCTTGAGTTCCTTGTAGATACCTGAATATTATTTTGACAGCCTGAAGGTGAGACTCTTTTGGATTAGCTTGGAATCGTCCAACAATACCAATTGCATGCATAATGGCTGGTCTAGTCCCAGTGAGATAAAGTAGACTTCCAATCATAGATCTGTATTCTGGTTGATTCACCGTGGGAGAATCATCATGAGAACTGAGATTACATCCGGTTATCATTGGTGTACTTACAGGTTTGCACTCTTCCATGCCATACTTCTTCAGAATTTGCTTAAGATATTTTGCTTGTGATAAGAATATGCCATCTGTTGCTTGTTGCACTTGCAAGCTAAGAAAGAATGTTAGTTCCCCAAGTAAAGACATTTCAAATTCTTGCTGCATAACAGAAGCAAATTTCTGACTCATAGATTCTTCATTACTTCCAAAAATGATATCATCAACATATACAACCACAATCAATAGTTTATCATTTTCTGTTTTTGTGTATAAGTTGCTATCAGCAGACCCCTTTGAAAATCCTTGTTGATGAAGATATTTATCAAGACGATAATACCATGCCCTTGGAGCTTGTTTGAGACCATATAGAGCCTTTTTAAGTCCACAAACAAGTTTTACATCATTTCCCAAAATGAATCCTTCTGGTTGTTCTATATAAACTTCTTCTTCTAGATCACCATTGAGAAAAGCAGATTTAACATCCATTTGATAAACTTTGATTTGTTGGAAGCTTGAAAAAGCAAGAAACATTCTTATGGTTTCAAGTCTAGCTACAGGAGCAAAAGTTTCTTCAAAGTCTATACCTTCTTGTTGAGCATACCCCTTGCAAACAAGTCTAGCTTTATTTCTTATAACATCCGCATTCTCATTTAACTTGTTTTTGAATATCCATTTAGTTCCAATGACATTTTTGTCATGAGGTCTTGGTACTAATTCCCAAGTGTGATTCTTTTCAATTTGATCAAGCTTTTCATTCATGGCTTGAATCCAAAATTCATCTTTGCTAGCTTGATTGACATTGTGTGGTTCAATAGTGGATAGAAATGCCAGATAGCTAGAAGATCCCACAAGAGTCCTTCTTGTTTGTACACCCGATCCCTTATCTCCCAAAATTTGAGATTCTGGATGATTCTTTTGAACATATCTGGATGGAGCCTTTTCAGATAAATCATCTTCAGGTTCTTCATTGGGTTCACTGTCTATATCATTCCTATTTGATGTAGAAGGATATATGTCATCATCATCTTCATATGTTGTTTGTTTTTCTTCTTTTGGAGCTGCAGGAGACTCATCAATAACAACATCAATACATTCAACAATCTTCTGAAGTCTTTTATTGTAACATTTATATGCTCTACTCCTAGAGGAGTAACCAAGAATTATTCCTTCATCTGCTCTGGGTTCAAACTTGCCAAGTTTTTCATCATTATTTTTGATAAAGCATTTTCTTCCAAAAACTCTAAAATGCTTCACAGTGGGAGGATTACCATACCAGAGTTGATATGGAGTTTTATCACTATTTACACGAACATGTGCCTTGTTAAGAATATTTACCGCTGTATGTGCTGCTTCTCCCCAAAATGTGTTAGGTGTTCTGGAATCATCAAGCATAGCTCTAGCCATTTGTTGAACTGTTCTATTCATTCTTTCTGCTATGCCATTTTTTTGTGGAGTGCCAGCTACAGAAAAATGTCTCTTTATGCCATGTTGTTCACAAAATTCAAGGAATTCATCTGATGTATATTCTCCTCCTCGATCAGATCTAAGACACTTTATTTTTAGATCTAATTCATTTTCAACCAATGCTTTGAAGATCTGAAATTTCTAAAATGCTTCATCTTTGTGTTTAATCAACCCAATCCAACACATTCTAGAGAAATCATCAATAAATAAGATATAGTTTTGTTCACCATGTGGTGACTTTTTCCTCACAGATCCTCATATGTCAGTATGAATGAGTTCAAGAGGCTTACTTGATGATCCTTCCTTTGCATTAAATTTCACTCTGGTTTGCTTACCGAATTGGCAAGATTTTCATATGATACTTTCAGGTAGAGTAATATTGGGAAGATCACGAACAACTTTAAGTTTGCTTGATTTGTTGATTTGAGAGAAGCTCAGATGCCCCAACCTTCTATGCCATAGCTAGTTTTCTGAAGATTTACTCAAGTAACATTGTTCTTTACAGTTCTTCAATACATACAGGTTGCTTGGAGTTCTTTTTCCTTTTATAATTGTTTTACCTGTATCAAGATCATGTACCACACATTCTTTTGAACTAAAGACAACTTCAGTTCCTTGATCACACATTTGACTTACACTTAACAGGTTATGCTTTAATCCATCCACATACATGAAATTATTAGCTTTCACCTTTTCTTTTAGAAAAACAGACCCTTTTCCCTTAATGACAACAGGAGTATCATTTCCAAATGTAACATTCTTTTCCTTTTCTAGAGCACTATATGCAAGAAGTTTGTTTTTGTCACCTGTCATGTGTTTTGAGCATCCATTATCAATGTACCATTGATTTTCTTCTCCTTCTGCAAATAAAGCTATGCCACAATTTTCAACCTGTAATTCCTTCTTTTTCCATACTTTGGAGCTTGAAGGAAAATGCTCTTTTGGCTGGACTTTGCTCCTGCATTCAGATTCTTCATGGCCAAATTTATTTCAATAAGCACATTCAACTTCATTTTGAAGAGGAGAAAAGTTGTTATAGGTATTCTTCTTTGTTCCAATATCAATCCTTTTATTTCTTTCTTCTCTTGTCATGATGGTTTTATATGCAACACATTGAACAACTTTATGACCAAAATTGTGACATGAGAAACATTGTCCATTGAAGAAGAAATTTCTGCGATCATGAAATCTTCTACTTGAATTTACCTGTTGATTGTTGTTTCTTTGAAAGGTATTCCTATTAGTGTTCTTAGAATTGAGATGGTCATGCTTTACCTGTAAATATTATTTATTCCCTTGCTGAGTGGCAGAATGTTGTATACTAGCTGTAGCTGCTTTTAGATAATTTGGTACTGAAGCCTGAGAAGATTCTATGATATATCCAAGACCTATATTTATAAGAGGAGACCATTGTACCTTGATAATCTCATCTAAGGTTTCAGATCCTTTAGCAAAACTAAGATTCAAAGTCTTCACTTTCTCAATTTCTTTTCTTAGACTTGCTATTTCACATTCTAATTTTTCATTGTGTTTCTCCTTTTCTTCAAGCTGATTTTTCAGAGTTTCTATGGATATTTTTCTTTCTTCTAAGCATATTTTACTTTCTTCTAAGCATATTTTGAGTTGATTGAATTCATCAAGAAAATAATTGTTCTCTAAAGCATCCATAAAAGTATCTTTTTCTTCTCTAGATTCTTTTTCAAATGCCATGAGAAGTCTAAGATCTTGTTCACATTCTTCCTCACTGTCAGATAACCCATCACTATCTTCATGAGTATAGTAACTTTTTCTAGTGATATACCGATTCTTATTCCTTCTTGCTACTTCCTTCCCTTTTTTATGTGTTTCTTTGTAAGGACACTTAGCAGCATAATGGCCAACTCTTACACAAGAAAAACATTTGAAAGGAAGCTTACCTCTGAACCGTCCTGTGCCAAGTTGGAGTTTCTTTACAAAATTTACCTCATCTTCTTCTGAGATATACCCTGATCCTTCTATATCTTGTACTTCTTTCCCTTTTGTAGAAGCTCTAAAGACGGCTTCTTTGACTTCAGATGGTCATCCTCTTCTCATTTCACATGCAGTTAGTATGCCATGAAGTTGCACCATGGTAAGATTTTGAAGATCCCGCTTTTCTTCAAGAGCAGAAAATTTTGACTCAAATTTTGCCGTTAGTGATCTTAAAACTTTCTCAACCAAAGTAGATTCGGTTATTGTTTCTCCCAGATTTCTCATACGATTTACAATATCATCAAGACGTAAAACGAAATTGGCAATGCTCTCCTCATTACGCATTTTTAGATTCTCATATTGAATTCTGAGAGTTTGAAGTTTAGAACTTTTTACCTTTGCATCACCTTCATAACTTAGAATGATTTTGTCCCATATTGCCTTTGCAGTATCCAGCTGCATGACTTTGACAAATTCTGATTCAGTTAGACTTCCCAATAGAGCATTGACCGCCTTTGCATTTGTTTCATAATTCTTTCTTTCCGTTGGATCTTTTGGTACTGCGGCTGGATATTGATATCCTCCTTCAACAATAGCCCATACATCTGCTCCCAGAGACTGAATATAGGATCTCATCCTTATTTTCTAGAAGATTAAATTGTTTCCATTGAAGAGCGGAGGCTTGATAGATGTTGTTCCATCTTGATTGATCTTCCTTCTAGTGGCTAAGATTTTTCAGAAGGACCTGCTCTGATACCAATTGTTGGGAAAAATACTTAGAGGGGGGGTGAATCAGTATTTAGAGCTGACTGAAAACTTTTCACTTTTTCTTTGAGCAGATTTCCATACGCAGTTTTTATGAACTGAACTAGCGTATGCACACGGAAATATAGAAGGAAACTAGTGTATACTGATTTATCTTTCAGATTTAGAGAATCAATATTTTAAACAGATTTATCAGTTATGAATAAGGCTAGATAATCAGAAGTTATGAGCAGTAAACAACAGTATAAAGCATCACACACACATTAACACCAATATTTAAGGTGGAAACCAAAATCGGGAGAAAACCACCGCTGCTGTCATCTCTATCTTCAATCTTTATTATATAGAAAACCTTTTACAACATTGTACTGATGCAAAATTATACTAGTACGCAGGCTTATACCTGCAGAAGGCTGCAACCTTCTCTCGTTTTCTAGCTAAAATTGGAAGGGAGCTCCAACCCCCTGATCTCATTTACCAGCCTCTCCTGGAAGGGAGCTTCAACCCCCTAATTTCAACACCAGATTTTACTGGCTAAAAGCTTCTACTTCCATACTGAAGGCTTCAACCTTCAGACCCACTTCAGACCACGTTTCATCAATTTTCATACTGGATCAAATAGCTTCAACACAACCCTTCACTTAACATCAACAAACATATTTTTCCCAATACTTCAAACAGAACAGTGAGACCACTATAACCAGAATATCAGAAATAACCTAGACTTCATAATAGATATGCAGATACAAACTCAACCCTGAAAATTCATTAATTCAAATAACATACTCTACTTTTATTCACTGAAGCCGCATGTATACGTGCTTTCCTGCTCACCAACCTGCATATGTCTCTGTGCATATTGTTTTTCATAACATGAAATGCATACGCCAGTTCTCTTCACCGAAGCTGCGTGTATACGTGCTTTTCTTCGTATCAACCTGCGTATACTTCTGAGAATACTGATTTTCAGAATGTGATCAATCTCAGATACATATCTGAGGCTTTCCTTCTCAGCAATGCAAAACCTTTAGACAGTCAGTCAGGTTTAACCATGTTTTCTCACTCATCCTTCATCATGTTTTCTCAATTAGTGATTAGATTTTTTCATTATCAAATCACCAGCATACTCCATATTCAATCAACCCAGAACTTCAAGTAGACTTCATTGACTGACAGCGGAGAGAAAACATAAATCACAGAAGTAATATCTGCAAATAAACTTCAGTAACCCTAACTTCCATACGCGCTTTTTATTAAGCGAACCCGTGTATATACATTCTTTTACTGAGACAAACTAGCATATAGATCTGTAAAAGATAAACTTGAAGAACAGACCAGATCTATAAACTTACCCAGATTTCTTCAATTTCTTCATTAGACTTGCGCCAGGTCTTCATCATTTCTTTTGCAGATTATCCTATAGATTCATCATTTCTAGATCTAGAGATCTTGAATCTTCATCATATTCATAGGTGCATCATAGATTCAGATCTATCAATTAAGAACAGAGTTCAACCATGCAGATATCTCTTAAAGAGATTTATTTATTAACAACCCTTACACATGCACACCTTGCACTATGATCTTCTTCTCCTTAAATAGATTTAGCTTTTACCAATACCATGAGCCAAAACCACACAACTTTCGATGGTATTCTTGGACGGAATCAAATAAACCATACAACGCTCAATACTGTGTGCCAAAACCATGGTAATGCCCCTTGTTATTATAAAATTGGAGCGCATAAGGGCATACGTGACTTGGGACGTACTTATCCGCGTGCATACACGACTTTGCCTTTACAAACTCGCGTATACATTGTGACATATTATATTTATCATTTCTCTGGCACTTACAGGAATTATTTTCTCTGTCACATCTAAAATGAACTATAGATACATCATTCGTACATATTTAACACATAGGTTTCTATCCAAAGACAACTTCATCAAGTAGGTTTCCATCAAGGACAACACATTGCATCATATTGCCAACAGGAGGAGTGATATGGTGCTCAAAATATGATCAAAACTGAAAGTTTCCATAATGGTGTGGAACCTGAACGACCGCGTATATATCGTCATTATGAATCTGATGCAACTCATTTCGTGGAAAATTGACACTGTATTATTTTGGAAATGAGTTCTTCTTGTTTTCCCAAACAAGCGAAATTGTAAAAAAAAGGACAATACTCGGAAAATTTTGGGCCAGTCACAGGCTATCACGTTGCCTATTCTGATTGGTCGAAATTCAATTTTTTTCCTACCATTGCCTGACACGTGGTAGGCCCTAAATGGTGTTGTGTGTGTGAGTATTATTGGTTTGATGGTGGCCAACCACATGCTGCCACATGGCCCATTCGGAGGCTGCCATGTGCCAACACGGGGGCCACCAAAAAATTGTTGAATTCTGAACTGCACCTCATGGGATTTGAATGTTGAACCTCATACCAAACAATGCAACGGCTCGACCGACCGGGCTACATGGTTCTTACTAAACCACACATCAAAAACCTTATATAATTTTTATGGCGGCGATGTTTGGGGTAAAGGGCCAGGGCTTAGCCTCGCCCCCCCCCTCCCCATTTATACACCATATGACTTCGCGGTGGGAACTATGGGCATGGTATTATTAATTTTTTATTATTATTAATTAAAAATTTTCCTTTAGGCCTTGGCGCGCGTTTTAACGGTCCCAAAATTTGCGCCAAAAATTTGCAGATTTGTTGCTTTGTTAGCGGAATTCAGAGCGAATTTGTAGGACGGTTTCGAAATTTAGGGAGTTTGTAGAGCGAATAGAAGAAAAGCTAGGTAAACTCATAAATTCTTTATTTTTTGACCAATTTGGGAGAATAAAGAGGCTAGACATGAATTTTTGATAGCTCTAAAGCTGTTGCAGTAGGTTTTGAAGCCATTTGAGCACTGTAAATCGTTGTAATCACACTTTTTTAGCATAATGATATAGGGTGTGGTTATTTTTATGGTGTATTTGTCTGTTGTTTCTGCTATTTCAGAGTGTCATCTTTATTTGTTTAATAATTTTTCAAAAGAGACTTTAAACCCTAATAGAATCACTTGCAAAATTTCACCAACCTCAAGCAAACTTCATATACATATCACTGGATCTTGAAAATTGTGGATCTGGTCCTTCTTGAGCTTCACTTGCTTTTGGAGTTACTCAGTTGTTAGTGAATTCGAGCTTGTGAGTGAGGATTTGGTGATCTCAAGCTTAGTTAGAGAGTTAAGGAGGTGGTCAAGCCTCCCTATATTCTCTCCTAGTTGTCTCCATCAAGCCCCTGCATAGTAATTTTCTCAAAAATGATTAGTTTAAGTTCAATTTAATCACATTAGGCTACATACTATGACAAACACCTTTTAATCTTCTTACTAAGCATATTATAACAAAAAATGTGAATTAATGTTAGAAAAGGATATTTTTAAAGCTGGAGGATAGCATAATGAGCTTCAAGATATACCTAATTATGGGACTCATCACTACCACGTGTCCTATTGTGGTGATGCCATGTGTTATACCCTACCGATGTTTTCTCTATTTACTAGAAACTTTAGAATTCAATAAATTATTCAAATTATGTTTGTTTGACTCCATTCAAGTGATGTTGGAAATCTGCTCAACAAAATATTTGACATGGCAACCATTGCATCAACACTTGAGGGCTTTGATTTTTAGAAATCATGATGATTTACTTGGATCAATCCCCTATAGTTTATTTCAGAGGATCATCATATTTTTTTACATTTATAGATGGTTTCTCTAGAAATTTTTGGGTTAATGTACTAAAAATAAAAACTGATGTGTTTAATTCTTATAAACAATTTAGAAAATTGGCAGAAAAGAGAACTAGTAAGACAATAATATTTTTAAGAATGAATAATGGAGGCGAGTTCACTTCTTTAGAGTTTGAAAAATATTACAAGGACGTTAGGATCATGATACATAAAACCATAGTTTATAATTCTGAACAAAGTGACATGGTAGAATGCATGAACATGACTCTTCTAGAAAGAGCAAGAAGCATGCTTAGCAATGCCAATTTTCAACAAGAGTTGTTGGTTGAAGTAGTTACTAATACATGTTATACTTTAAATTGATCACCAATAGTTGCAACAAATTGTAAAATCCTTGAAGATGTATGGATAGGTCATCCTTGCGATTATTCAATTTTTTTATTTTTTTTTGTGAAGTGTACCCTCTTACTCCTAAGAATCAACATTCTGACTTAAATGATAGATCAAATAAATATTTCATTATTTGTTATGATGATGTTGCTGAAGGATATCAACTGTGGGATCTTATCACCCAAAAAATCATCATAATAAAATATGTGATATTTGATGAATATTATTTTATTAAATCAGACAATGGAGTAGATGTTTTGAAATAGGAATAGGTACAGGAACATGCACCAAATCAACAAATTAAATTTGAGACTTAAACATTTACAGACTCAAGGAAGCTAAATGAAGCTTGTGATGATAAAGAAGTCATAAATGTTGAATGCATTTAGGAAAATGTGGAAATTCCAAAACCAACACCAATAATATCTACACGATAGAGAAACCCTCCTAAAAGTTATACCAAGTTTATTTCATATTTTTCTTTTGTTATTGATGATGGAGAAACTTCTTGATATGAGGATGCATTTGATAATATCAATAATTCCAAATGGAAGGCAATGCTAAAAGAAGAAATATATTTGTTGGAGAAAAAAATGTGGTACTTTGTAAAACTTCCTAAAGCTAGAAAGGTTGTCGGGATGTAAATGTTAGCGTTGATGTGTGTTGGAGTGTTGTTGGTTGGGATTTATGTCAAATTAGTAGCATGGGTCGTAGGAAAATTAGTTTGCACATGTATGCTTGGTTGCAGGTAGCTTGTGTATGGATGATGTGCAGATGGTTTTTTGTAGATGGTCCTTGGCATGTCTGTTTGCATATAGATGGTAGAGGATTGCAAGATTTGGATATGCAACGACCCAAATTGAGTAGAGGATGTGATGGCCCTCATGATCATGTTATTTTGATCATGTTGTGGCATATAGGTTGTGTTTCATTGGTTTGGAGGTTTTGCCACTATGTTCGTTGTGCAGAGTTGTGTTGGAAATGTGATGACCTTCTTGATCATGTTGACTGACCATGTTGCTGCAAACAAGTGTTGGTTGCTAATATAGGAGTTAGAATTGAGGAGTTTGGAAGATTAGGTCTCCTTGTCCCTGATTAGGTCTTCATGTTTATTATATGATGTATAGGAGTTAGATAAAGTTCTATAAGTGTTGGAGGAAGTATGGCATGCTCTAGAGATGTATATTGATGGTAGAGAAGTTGTAGAGCAGTTTGATGGCCTAGGTGTTACTGTAGTTGTTGGTTGTCATCCAAGTCAACATAGTTTGAATGGTGATGATGTTGGTGATGTGGCAGTGTATTGGTGAAGTGTTGTAGACATGACAAGGGATTATTGAGGTCTTTCTGATGATGATAAATCTATGGAAGAACTTTGGCAGAGTTTTGAGCTAAGTAGAGTGAGTTTTATTTATCCTCTACCACAACTGCGTGGAAACAAGCTCATGAGTGTGGTTGGAAGTCTCCAATTGAAATTTAGAAAGCTTGTGAGTGTGGTTACAGCTGGAATATTCTAGTTCTATGGGTGTTGTTGAGGCTTAGAATGAAATTTTCTTTGCATTCCTCTTTCACGTCGGGTGTTTTTGTGTTTTTCTAGCTTGTCTTGTTCAGAACTTTTCACGTAAAGGCAAAAAAAGGACAGGGAGATTCTAGAAGTTGGTTAAAATTGATAATATCCATTATTTAGTGGAGAGAGTGGCTTGTTCAATTCAAGGAGCTAGATCCGGGAAAATTGAGAGGTGTGAAAAGAATTGTTGAGCACTCCATCACCTGTAGCATTTTCTGAGTTAACGATCTCAAAAAATGATAAATAGAGGAATAATTTGAGTTCATTTGGTTGGTTTAGTTGGGAGTTTGAGAGCATGCCATTGAGAGGGAATTGAGAGTGAATACAGTTTCCAAAAGCTGCTCACATAGTTTTGCAGAGTTTTATCAGAGTAATGTATGCAGAGATCAAAGATAGATTGGAGGAGAAAATTAAGATATTTTGTGTTGTAGGTGGCATTTTCTAGAGAGGAGAAGAATTGGAAGATTTTGGTGTGTTAGAGATCAAATATTGGTGTGAGAAGAAAAGAACCCACCCCACCCCCCCTCTAGGTCATTGTTTTGACTCAGATTTTGGTTGTAGAACAATGGTGTTGTTGGGTTTCTCATGTTGAGTGGATTGAGATCCCAATTTGAAATATTCTGAAACATGGTTCACATGGAGGAAGTGAAGTCTTGGAGGCTTTATAGTAGACTATGATTTGGAAGATTCAGTATAAGGAACATATTTCTCCATCCAATAAGAGTTGGATACTACAATGGTTGTTGTGCGAGGATCATTGGTCGTGGTAGCTTCTAGTGGATAAACATCCATAGATTTGTGAGAGAAACATATTTCATAACTGGTAGGTGCCAACATACTGTAATTCAAGCCAAGTCTTCCAAATTATTGGTGTAAGCTAATCCATGTAAAAAAAATTTCTCATATTAATAGAAGAAATGAGCAGTGCAATAGCATCAGGGTGGTTTTATCCCAAAAGGGTTTCCACCAGAAATACTTATCTCTTCATGTGTGCTTATTTGTGTTGATGCTTTCCATGATTATTATGCTTTGATTTTATGATACTTTCATATTCTGTTAAGATAATGTTTTGAATTTGTGTGGAAAATTGATAATCCAAGAAATTTTTTAAAAGTGAGATAAAGGCCATCACTACTAATTCGTCGTCCCCTCTCAGTAGTGAGCTAGTTTCCAAAAACTGGTATTAGAGCTAGGTTATCTTCAGTGAAGTTAGACTTCCTGAAGATTATATCATGGGTCATGGATAAAAAAAAATAGGACGTCACAAAAGACAAATAAAATGAAGAAGGAAGAGAATTAATCCATTGCAAATGAAGCAACAAATTCTGAAATCTTAGTCAAAAAAGTTGTGTCATGAGGTAATAATTTGCAAGAAATTTTGAATTATGATTATGATGGCTCTATTTTTTTTTTTCTAAGTTAAGACTAATCCTACACCCACGGGTTTCGAACCGGTGACCTTGCAGAACGGAGTGCCTTAACAGCGCACCCCTTCACCGACTGTTCTACGCCTCGTGGGCTTTATGATGGCTCTATTGAGTTACATAGTGTTTGGTAATTTTATTGGAGTTAAATTACTTACATGAATTATCAACCAAGGCTAGTATACTGATGAAAAGTATGTGCATTGTATGTGCTAGGAGTTTTTATTATTCAAACAATTCCTAAGTTAAATTGAGATATCGAGATGCACATGTTAACTATGAAAATAAATATGTTGTTGTAAAATAAAAAATGATCATACTTGCTTAAATTTTTTTTATTGCAAACTAAAATCACCATAAAATTCTCACACATGCTCAAAATAAAGATCACACTTTGCAGAAATAAATATTACTCTTGCTAAAAGGAAAATCACACTTTTTTCACTCTTGCTTGAAATAAATCACACTTACTTGAAATAAATCACACTTACTTGAAATGAAATCACACTTGCTTGAAATAAATCACACTTGCTTGAAATTAAATCACACTTTCTTGAAAAAAACACACTTGCTTGAAATGAAATCACACTTGCTTTTGACAAAAAGAGATTAACTCTAAATTGAAATCTCATTCGCACAACTACAATGCAAATTTATATCAACCTATACTCTGTCCTCTGCCCATGTGCACAAGAGATCTTTCTTCACTCTACAAAAAAATAATTAAGCAATATTAATAAAAAAATCCCAAACATTCATTAGAAAATCAAATTTAAGCATTTAAGAAAACTAATGCAGTGCTACAACAAACAAAGAATTGAAATACTATCTACAATTAATGAAAACCTTACAACTTGAGGGGGGCCTACAGTTTGAAGTAGGTGTCAACACCGCACCTTCAAAATACTAAATTTGCATTGATAAATCGCACAACCAAGGAATGAAATGAAAGAAATTTTTTTATATTTGCAAAAATAAAGTTTTCAAATAAAATCCAAGCCTATGACTGTCATGCCAAGAGGAAGATTTATAATCTCATGCTAATAACCATTTTAGAGTATTACGACTCTTCCTTACTCGACAATTATTAACATAAATCGAGAATATAACATGATTTTCTCATTATTTTCTATCAGAGAAGAAAATCATGAGGTTGAATATCTGCATCTACTAATTTATCGCTCGCTTGATTCACTTTCTATGGTGGTTGAATTTTACTTTGACTGAGCTGCTATGGTGCTTCCCTTATCGATCCAGGTTATGAATATAGGTAAAAACCATTGTGCTAACTATTTTACACTTGCCCATATGCCTTGTTCTTTGGTTGGATCTTTATAACCCTGGCAAACCTTCAACTTTGCTACAGAATCAGACATTAGCTACAGAATCACTGTAATTCAGTATCTCATGTGAATATTGAGTTAAATAATAAAGAACATTGCCATTTTTGAAAAAAAATATGATTATGTACATGTTATTCCATAAACCTTGTAAATTGGTGCCCAATTAGAGCTATTAGGATAAAAAAGGAGGAGGATAGGGTGTAAGAGATTTGTCAAAAAGAAGCAATTTTGGGGTTCAACATTCCCCAACATAGAAAACATTGCATGTCCTCATGAATAATTTCAAAATTTATTGTCCTCCTCTGTCACTGAGCTTCTTTAGAGGCCCAAGTAAGAAAATCCAAGTTATTCCTTCTTGATTTCTTGGTAGTGACTTCCATCCTCAATTTATTCATCAAGATTCTATTTTGCAAGCTTATCACCTTTCTTTTAAGAGATTTGTTTTTGGCCTTCAATTTCTTGTTTCTCATACCATACACAAAGATGCAACATTATGTTGTCATTTTTAGTTTTCTGGATTATTTTTTACTTTCAGTGTTTCATGTTCTTGTTTTAAATTTCTATTTAGTACCTCCAACTCATAGATTTCTTCTTTAGGAGTGTTTACAATTTTGGATCTTTCTGGAGGATAAGAATGAGTAATTTCCTATTGGTTTGAGGATGATTCCATTTTTTTCCTTGTAGCTCTTTGCTCCAAATACTATATTTAATCATATATATCTTGTTGAACATGATCTATTTCAGGATTTCTCTTAGTTGGAATGGAAACTGGTGATATAACTCTAGGTGATGAAACTCTCAGTGATGGAACTCTTAGTTCCTCATATTCTTCTAAATTGATGAATCCTAGGGACTACTGAGGCTGTCAATGCACTGTTTTATTGATCCTTTCACTTCTTCTTATAGTAGATGATGGTTTTTGAGTAGTAATGGATTGCTTCTTAATTTCCTCTTGCTTTGTTTTCATTTTGGATGAACTCTCTCCCTTATTGTTCTATTTCTTTCTTCTAGCTTTTATATGTTTAAGAGTCTCCGAAACACTTGCAAGAGGAGTTTCATCCTTTAAATCATGCTTTTGTTGTGGAGGTGAGTTATCATAGGGCTTAAAGGCAATTTCCTTCTACTCTTCCTTGTTTTACTGGGTTCTCCTTGTTCTGCCTCCTTAAAATGATTTCTAATTAAGAAATCTTCCCAATTGTTTCCTATGTTTTTCAAATGGGCTTCAATCAACATATTCACTAATCCATGGTTGTATAAGGCATTATCTATAGAATATATTTTTCTTAGTATGTTTCGAGACATTTTTCTCAGGCTATGAAGTAAGAAGTATGATAGGTTAATTTCATTTCCTTCAAGAAAATTTATCATCAATCGTGCATGGTAAAAGAACATGTTACCAAACCTACCTTCACAGGTTATAATTTTTTTAATAATAAATAACAAATTCCTCCATTTTTTCTTCAAATATGTGATTGAAATCCCATTTTTAAACACAAAAATATCCATACCTGGATTCTTGAGGAGAAATTTCCAATCTTTCTCTTCATTTTTTCGATTATTAAGCCAACTTTCACCAATTCTTGGAAATATTGTATCCTCTACTACAAATGACTGACGTTCCCAATCTCTGCTTATATACTGTCATATGCCCTAGAAAATTATTTTGTCACTTATTTTTCATTCCCATCAATTTTTTCCACAAACTTTAGCCACTGCTCTTGCTACAAGAACTGTCTGACCTGTGGGTATCCTTCAAGGAATTTAACCCCATTCTTCTCTAAGTGTATGATGAATCTCATGTTGGAGAAGATTTAGCCCTCAATTTCTCTTTTGATAGGGTTATTGTGGAAGGAATTCAGTTTTGGAGTGAGTTTAAAATGAGAGAGTTTAGGTAAGGGGCGGTTTCGACAATGAAAATAGGGTTGAGTGAAATAGATGTGATGGAAGGACTGCACATGAAGTGGAATGATATATGAAGAGAAGGAAATGAGTTTTGAATTATATTCATACTTCATAACATATTATTTTGACAAGACATAAATATTTTCATTAATTTCAAAGTCATTTCATAGTAATCATTTTACAAAATGGCGGTAGCAATGGCCACTCATCTTATATTTCATAATTCAAATGTTTTTACCTTTATTATCTAACTAATATATACATACCTTATATCTTTTCCTTACTAATTTTTGTCCTTTTTTCAGGTTGCTTTAGGTTGTGTGCAGGTTTCTCTTGCTGTAATATTTCAATTTTCTTTTGCCATGATCTCCATTTTCCCTGGTTGCAATCTGTCAAATCAGTTGCATAATTTCATGAGAGTTGCAGAATTTTGAAAATTTCGTAGCTACCTTATTTTTTAAAATAAAAAAGAGGAATAAAAATAAAATGGGACAAGATTAGGGAAATTAAGAATAAAACCTATGCTGCCAAGGATTCTTGGTTTTCAACTTAGATTTTTGTATAAACATGCAAACTGTTGAAAATGCAGCAAGATGATGGAGCTTAGTGAAATGAAGTCGCCTTCACTAAGTGGGCCCGCAGGCAAATTCTGGCGCAAAGTCTATTTTTAGACATATGGAGTATGGATCGGGGATTCCAGTTTGAGATTCTTGGAGCATTGGTCATGTTGGTAAAAATAGATGGGACTCTATTTTTGTGACCTATAGGTCGAAGAGGTCGAAGTCTATTTTTAGACTTCCTATCCTAAAAATAGGGAAGTCAAATATTATTTACCCTTAATAATATTTGGACTCTAAACAACAGTTTACTCTCTTGGAGCACTTCAGTTCGAGCCTTGGAAGTGGCTCATGCATCTGACAGAGGAATTACGCTATTCCAAAGGGTTTGATGGCATCATGCATGATTGAATTCAGTTAGGACTTCAGTGGCAGAAGTTTGGTGGGGTTAATGAGACAGCTAGTGGAGTTGTGTTCTGTTTATTTTAGTTGAACTAGTTGAGATTAGTTTAACTAGCTAATCAATTAGTTATGAGTGGAGTGAATTAAATATTATTTAATTCATTAATTAGTAACTCATTATTCAACTCAAGAACACATCGGTTCACTACAGTGCATGAACAATTCAGTGGAGACCAGTGAAAGAGGTAGATGAAAGGGTGGAGTTAGCTATCAGTGGCGACATCAGTTGTGCATGAGATTTGCACCACACTTGGAAGAATTGCCCATGATGATTGCGCTGTCAAGCCAAGGAGATTCGAACCTTGGATCTCTATATAGACAGGCCTGGATTGTGCAATAGAGGCAAGGCAATTGGTGGTGAGTTTTGAACCAGTAACATGTTCAAAACTGAGCTAGTTTGTGTGTAACTTCATGAGATAGTACTGAGTACTTGTGAGGAGTATTGTACTGAGTTAGTTACATGATTTATCCATTATAATATACACAATAGCTGTGGGGTTTTCAGCTATAAGCTTTCCCCATACATACTGTGTTAATGTGTATGATGATTTGATGTCTTATCGCTTGATTTTATTTCCGCATGTGTGATGATCTGAGTGGAAGAGATTATGTGTTGCATATAAATTCAAATTGTATGTGATCAGGATAGTATCGGTGAATAATTGATCATTATTCAGCAAATTTCTACATGGTATCGGAGCTATTGAAGCAGAGATTGATCATCACAGTGATTACAAACTTATTTCGGTAGACAGAGTCTGCATGCGGGCCAGGTAGCCTCCGGATTCATCTTTCTTCGAAAAGTGAAAGGTCTGGTAAATGCCCCTTGCAGTCAATCTCTGTGCTAGAAATAATTTTTTCTCACAGATCTAGAGCGGTTGAGCTTTGAGGTGGAATTCGAAATTTTGCAGCAGTTTTTGTTTTCTTGGTGCCAGTGTTGAAAATGTCTTTCAACGGTTTGCGACTCGAATATGCTCTTGAAGGCAGTTCGAATTATGTTGCATGGAAGGATCGCATGGAGGTAGTATTAGAAGATAATGGTCTGAAGGAGTTCGTAGATACGGATGTCCAAAAGCCCACTGATCCTGCTGAAGTTGATGCATGGCAAAAGAAGATGGCGAAATGTCGAAGGATCCTGTTGGAGGGCGTCAAGGATCATATTGTATCCAGCCTGCATGGAAAGGCTATTCCATATTTAATGTGGAAAGCTTTGACGGATCTATTCCAGAGTAAGAGCGACCAAAGGAAGCTGGCGCTCAAAGATAAGCTCAGGAACATCAAGATGGAGAAAGGCGACAGTGTCGCCAAATACCTCACGAAGTTCACTCAATGCAGAGATGAGCTGGGAAGTGTGGGGGTGACTGTCGAAGACGAGGACATGGTCGACCTGGCTCTCCTTGGTATTCCGAAGGCTTGGCACTCATATCAAGATAGTGTCAATGGTCAGGAGAAGCTGCCGAGATGGGAGCACCTTTGGGCGGATCTCATGCAGGAGGAGATAAGGAGGACTACTCGAGATGGATCTTCATCAAAGGGAGCTGATGAAGAAAACTGCGCTTTGGTGTCCAAAGCTAAGAAAGGGAAGGGTAAGAAAACCTCTCATTCTGGAGCTAAGGGCAAGAAGCAGGATATGGCGAAAGTGAAATGTTTTCACTGCCATGATCACGAACATTATGCTACCAATTGTCCAAAGAAGAAGAAGAACAAGCAAGCGGGAAGATCTGCAGATGGAGAAGCTTTGGCTTCACAGTTCGAGCTTGACTTTTCACTGATCGCATGCTTGGTTTCAAGTGTGTTGGGATCGGTATGGTTCTTGGACGGCGGTGCGTCATTTCATATGACGGGAGATCGAGAGTTGTTCTTAGATCTGGAGGACAAAGATTTGGGTGTGCACATCGAGATGGGCGATGATGGTAGATACAGTGCGACTGGTATCGATACCATATCCTTTCAGAGGGAGTCTGGTAAACCCTTTGTACTGAAGGATGTCATGCATGTACCTGGATTGAAGAAGAACTTGATCTTTGTGGCGATGTTGGAGGATAAGGGGTATGATGTGGTCTTCAGCGAAGGAAAAGCCTTCCTGCGCAGTAAGACTACTGGAGAGACCCGGAAGATAGGGGTTCGGACTCAGAACCTTTATCAGTTGCAGGTAGATGACTGCGCAGCTATGGCATGCAAGGCTGGAGATGTGGTGAGCCGGGATGATGAGGGCGAACTATGGCACAGGAGATTGGGCCATCTTCACCATGGAGCTTTGAATATTCTGCAGCAGATTTCTACTGGACTTCCTAAGGGCACCCTTGCGCAGTCAGATCAGTGCAAGGGGTGTACTTTAGGAAAGTATGTGAAAGCCACCTTTCACGAGAAGGATAGTCGCGCCACGACGATCCTTGAGAGAGTTCACACAGACGTGTGTGGTCCTTTCTCAGTTGCTTCGACGACAAAGCACAAGTATTATGTGATCTTTGTTGATGATTTCTCTCGAAAGTGCTGGATCTTCTTCATGCAGAAGAAGAGCGATACATTCGCGAAGTTCTGTGAGTTTAAAGCACTGGTCGAGAAGGAGTCGGAGAAGAAGGTGATTGCTCTAAGGAGTGATAACGGTGGTGAATTCATCTCGGCTGAATTCAAGGAGTTCTGCAGCGCAGAAGGGATTCGGAGAGAGCTCATCGCACCCCATAACCCACGGCAGAACGGGGTGGCTGAGCGGAAGAACAGAACGATCGTGGGTGCTGCACGGGCGATGTTGCATGATCAGGGCCTACCCCTTCACTTGTGGGCTGAGGCATGCAATACAGCAGTGTATGTGCAGAACCGTTGTCCTCACAAAGTTCTTGGCATGAGTACACCGGAGGAGGCTTATTCTGGCAAGAGGCCTGATATTTCCCATTTGCGGATTTTTGGTTCTCCTGTCTACATGCATGTGACGAAGGATGCGAGAAGGAAGATGGATCCAACTGCTGAGGTTGGAATATTTGTGGGGTACACTGATACACCTCACAACTATCGGGTGTATGTGCCAGACAGTCGCAAGACTGTTGTGCGACGGGATGTAAAATTTCAGGAGGAGAAAGCCATGCAGTGTTCGCTTGAGAGGGAGCTACACTTGCATGCAGATGAGGAGCTGTTAGTTCCTAAGGAGGAGCTTCAGGATGTGGATCAGCCACAAGAGGAGGTTCAGGAGGTGGAAGAAACCACCCATGCAGCGCCAACCATCAGAGGGCGCATGCGCACTACAGAAGCTGAGCGACTGGCTCGGGATGCAGAGAAGGTTGTAGGACCACCTACAACACAGCGCAGACAGAGACAGTCACCGGATCGGTACACTGGATACATGGCTCTTGTGGGTCAATGTGTTGTGACAGAGCCATCCTCTTTTGAGGAAGCTGTGGAGGAACCCGCATGGGTTGATGCCATGATCGAAGAATATGATTCGATCATCAGGAACAGTGCATGGGAGATTGTCCCAAGACCGGTGGGAAAATCAATGGTGGGTTCGCGATGGATCTACAAGGTGAAGCAGGCGGCTGACGGGAGTGTGGAGAAGTACAAGGCGAGATTTGTCGCCCGTGGCTTCTCACAGATCGAGGGGATTGACTATGAGGAGACTTTTGCACCTGTCGCAAGGTACTCATCCATACGGACGATCCTTGCTCTCTCAGCGCAGATGGGGTGGCACATTCATCAGATGGATGTGAAGACTGCGTTCCTCAATGGAGTTATTGAGGAAGAGGTGTACATAGAGCGGCCTGAAGGTTTTGAGATCTTCAGCAGTGAGTCGCATGTGTGCAGACTCAAGAGAGCACTGTACGAGCTGAAGCAAGCACCTCGTGCTTGGTACACTCGGATAGACAGCTACTTCACCGGGCTTGGATTCTCCAAGAGTGAGGCGGATCCAAACCTGTACCAGATTGTGGTGGAGGGGAAGTTGTTGATCATCGTACTGTATGTAGATGATCTGATTTTGACTAGCGATGAGCAATTGATACTTTCATGCAAGGAGGATCTTGCACGAGAGTTTGAGATGAAGGACTTGGGCATCCTTCATTATTTCCTGGGATTGGAGATTTGGCAGCGCAGCGGAGGACTGTTTGTTTCTCGGGGCAAGTATGCCCGGGAGATTCTGGAGAGGTTCAACATGCAAGGCTGCAAGCCTGTTGACACTCCTCTTCCTGGTGGTTGGAGGAAGGAGGATGCTACTTCAGCGGAGGTAGTGGATGCCACTGTCTATCGACGGTTGGTGGGGTCGCTTATGTATCTGGTCAATACACGACCCGATATATGCTATGCAGTTAACCAGCTTTCGCAAGCTATGGTTAAGCCTACCAAGCTCTTTTGGAAGGCAAGCAAGCATGTATTGCGCTATATTAGAGGCACATCGGGATATGGTTCATGGTACAGACAGGAGGATCAGTTGAGGCGGCATGGCTTCATGGATTGGTATCATCATATCAGAGATTGTGTTCAGCGGAGAATCATGATGCTTTCATATGTTCCCACGGAGGATCAGGATGCCGACATCCTGACGAAGGCGCTCACCAGGAGCAAGTTTGAATTCCACAGAGGCAGGATAGGGGTTGCGGATAATCCATATCTTGCTGAGAGGGAGTGTTGAAAATGCAGCAAGATGATGGAGCTTAGTGAAATGAAGTCGCCTTCACTAAGTGGGCCCGCAGGCAAATTCTGGCGCAAAGTCTATTTTTTAGACTATGTCTATTTTTAGACATATGGAGCATGGTCCAGGGGTTGCAGTATGTTATTCTTGGAGTATTGGTCATGTTGGTAAAAAATAGATGGACCTCTATTTTTGGACCTATAGGTCGAAGTCTATTTTTAGACTGCCTATCCTAAAAATAGGGAAGTCAAATATTATTTACCCTTAATAATATTTGGACTCTAAACTTCAGGTTACTCTCTTGGAGCACTTCAGTTCGAGCTACAGAAGTGGCTCATGCATACGACAGAGGAATTATGCTATTCCTAAGGGTTTGGTGAGCTCATGCATGGTTGACTTCGGTTAGGACTTCAGTGGCAGAAGTTTGGTGGAGTTGATGAGACAGTTGGTGGAGTTGTGTTCGGTTTAACTTAGTTGAACTAGTTGAGATTAGTTTAACTAGCTAATCAACTAGTAATGAGTGGAGTGAATTAAATATTGTTTAATTCATTAATTAGTAACTCATTATTCAACTCAAGAACACATCAGTTCACTACAGTGCATGGACAGTTCAGTGGAGACCAGTGAAAGAGGTAGATGAAAGGGTGGAGTTAGCTATCAATGGCGACATCAGTTGTGCATGAGATTTGCACCACACTTGGAGGAATTTCCCATGATGATTGCACTGTCAATCCAAGGAGATTCGAACCTTGGATCTCTATATAGACAGGCCTGGATTGCGCAATAGAGGCAAGGCAATTGGCGGTGAGTTTTGAACCAGTAACCTGTTCAAAACTGAGCTAGATTGTGGGTAACTGTATGAGAAAGTACTGAGTACTTGTGAGGAGTATTGTATTGAGTTAGTTACTTGATTTCTCCATTATAATATACACAATAGCTGCGGGGTTTTCAGCTATAAGCTTTCCCCATACATACTGTGTTAATGTGTATGATGATTTGATGTGTTATCGCTTGATTTTATTTCCGCATGTGTGATGATCTGAGTGGAAGAGATTATGTGTTGCATATAAATTCGAATTGTATGTGATCAGGATAGTCTCGGTGAATAATTGATCATTATTCAGAAAATTTATACACAAACATTGTTGGTTTTCATGTTTATGCAAAATTTTTATTTTCATCCTTTATTTTTATTCTTTTATTTTATTTTATTTTTTATTTTTTCGAAAAATAAATTAGAAGGCTAAGTTGGTGAGGAAGAAGAATCTTCCTTGACCAACTTCAAATGGAGATTACCTTGCAGATTTCTTACAAACTCTTCCTTCATTAATGGTTTATGATATATTCGTCATATATGGCCATTTATAAGGAAAGTTACTTTTTATTCATCAATATTTTTTATTCTGACTGCTCCATTATCAAATATAGTTCAATCTCATAAGGGCCAACCCAATGATTTTGAAATTTTCTTGAAAACATTTAAAATTTAAATAAAAAAGAAATGCCCAATCACCAGGATGAAATTTTCTTTCTTTGATAAACTTATCATGCCACCTTTATCTTTGATGTTGAACTATATTGGTTCTATGAATAACATATTGTTATATCTAATTAAGTTCATTCAAATTCTCCATTCTTTGTCTTTGTGCTTCTATAGATCAAGACCTAATTTGACTATTCTTTTAAGTGTCTTTATCTGGAACTCAATAGGAAACATGAATTTCTTCCCATAAACAAGTTCATAAGGAGTGTGTCATGTGGTATTTTTCCATGTGGTACGATATTCCCATAAATCTTCTGGAAGTTTTTCTTCCCAATCTCTTCTATGCAGATGCACAATATTGGTAAGAATTGCTTCAATTAATTTATTGGTAGATTCAGCTTGTCCATATTATTGTGGATGATATGGAGTGGATTTTCGATGTTTGATTTTGTATTCCTCCATTATCTTCTGTAAAAACTTTTATGTAAATTGAGTACCTTGATTTGTCACAATTCCCCTTGGGACACCAAAATGAGTTAAAATATCCTAAAAAAGAAATGAAACTACAACATTTTCAGTAGAAAAAGGAAGTTCCTTAGCATCTACCCATTTTTTGACATAATTTGTACTGACAAGAATGTACCTTTTTTGTCTTGACGGTGGATTGATTGGACCAAAAAATTCTAGTGCCTATTTTTCAAAAGGTTCATTAAGTACTTGAGGTTGTAGAGGAATTTAATCCGAAGGAACAACCTCCCCCATTCTTTGACAACTATCACATATCTTAACATACTCTTTGACATCTTTAAAAAGAGAAGGCCAATAGTATCCTAAGAGAAGAACTTTATAAGTAGTTCTTTTATGAACAAAATGTCGTCCACATGGTTCATCATGACAATATTTTAATATCTCTGGTACTTAATCCTCTCTAACACATATTCGAATAATTAAATATGGTCTTGTCTTGTACAATTCTTCATTTATCCATCAATAAGATGCACTAGTTTTAATAACCTTTGTTTCCTCTCGAGGATACAAATATGATGGTAATTTCCCTATGGCCAAATAATTAGCAATATATGCAAACCAAGGAGATTAAATAGATACTGCAAAAAGATACTCATTAGGAAAATTATCTTCTACGTGAATATTGTTATTATCATTTTGGATTCTAGATATAAAATCAACAACTATGTTTTTCTTTCTAGGTCTATCCCAAAAAGTAATATTGAATTCGTATAATAATAATAATAACCATCTTATAATTTTTCCATTAGTAATTTACTTATTCATTAAATATCTAATTGTAGAATTATATGTGTGAATGAAGGTTTCATAACAAGTGATATAATGTATGAATTTATTGATGGCATGTACAAGGACTAAAAAATCCCTTTCTATTACAATGTAATTCAACTTTGTAGGGTTCAATTTTTTTCTTGTATAGTAAATAACATAATAAGTCAAATATTTCTATCCTAATACAACTCCTAAGGTTGTATTTGAGGGCTGAGGCATCAGTTGAAATATGAAAAGCTAGTTTTCAATTTGATCCTCTTAAAATGGGTGCTTCAGAAATATTTTCTATCAATGTTTCAAAATATTTCTAGCAGTTATAATTCCAGATGAATTCACAATCGTTTGTAAGCAATTTGAAAAGTGGAGATACAATCTTTAAAAGTTTTCTATAAACCTTCTATAATAGTCAGTAAAATAGGGAAAAATTTTAACATCCATTTGACAAGTAGCAATTGATAATTTAGATATGACGTCTACCTTAGATGTATCCACTTTAATTCTGCCTCCTGAAATATGGTGGCCTAGAACAATTCCCTCAGTAAACATCATAAACAAAATTATGGCTTAATGAGATATTTTATTCTTTAAATCTACTGAGAACTTTTTCCAAATTTTTAAGAGCTTCTTCAAAATAGTTTCCATAGACAATAAAATCATCCATGTAAACTTCCACACAATCATGAATTTGATCAGAAAAACTGCCTAGAACTTCTCTTTGGAATGTTGCTAGTGCATTACATAGCGCAAAAGGAAGTACTCGGTAAGCATAAGTTCCCCATGGACATGTAAAGGTTGTTTTATCTTGATCTTTTGGAGCCACTTGGATTTGGTTATATCCACTAAAACCATCCAAGAATGAAAAATACTTTTTCCCTGCCAATGTTTCAAGGACTTGATCTATAAAAGGAAGTGAAAAATGATCTTTTAGAGTGGCTTTATTCCCTATAATCAATTCACACTCTCCATTTTCCATTATTTTTCGGAACAATTACAAAACGTGAGACCCACTAACTATTTAATATTGGATAAATGAGACTCACTTTTAACAATTTTTGTAGTTCATCCTTAACAATTTCCCTTAATTTTGGATTCATCCTCCTCCAGGGTTGTCAGATTGGTCTAGCATTTTATTCCATATAGATATAATACATACAAGTGTTTGGGTCAATTCCTTTCATATCAGTGTATTCACATGCATAAGTAGAGGAATATTCTTGTTGTATCTTCACTAATTTCTTCTTTTGAGATTCTTCCATATTATTATTGATATTCAAAGTTTTCCCTGGAAAAATTTCTGTAAAATTTCTTCATAGAATGTAAATCCATTTGTCGTGATGATAAATATTCAATATCACATTGTTCTTGAAAAATTGTATTTTGTTCACAATGTGAGGAAGATTCATTAGTTTCCATTAAATTCAAAATATGATCTTCTTCATCTATTTGTGAAGTAGCAAAAATTGATCGTATATCAAAGTTTTCATTATCATCATCTATCCATTATTAACTTTCTACTTATATTGTTGTTTTTGCTAGAGGATATAATGTGAATTTATTTGTTGAACTTCCATCAAAGATAAACATATCACAAGATCTACAACTGATAAAAGCATCACCTATAACTAACCATGGTCTACCTAGAATCAATGGATGTCCTCCTAGATTATTCTTGGGTGTTAATGATCATGAAGTCAACACGATATTCCTAGGAATATAATGATACAAACACATATTCTAACACACCATTAGATTTGATAACATATATATTTGCTAGTTGCAACAGTGTAAGTGTATCTTGAAGATTAGGGAGTTTTAATTGATCCATAGTTTGTTTACTCATGATATTGATAACTGCCCCTAAATCAATCAATGTGTTCGTAATTTAAACACCATTAATGTGTGTTTTCACAATGGTACTACCTGGATCCAAATATTTCTAAATTTTTTTATTTCTCATCATGATATCTACAAATTTCCCAACTAATTGGATTCTTTTAACTTTTTTTTTCTTCTTGGTTTCTTAATACTTAACTCCCTGATTGTCTTTGCAAATATTGGTGTTTCTTTTATAGCTTGTAACAAAGGAATTTTATACAAACATTCTTCAGTTCATCTATCATGTCATAATCCAGCACTATAAGTATGTTTTTCTATCCCTTTGTCATTTTTCAATCTTTTAGGGAAAGGTGGATGTTGAACAGAAACTGAAGATTGTTCTATAATGGGAGTTGATTTTATTGGAGTATCATCATAATGTACAAAGATGGTTTTTTTTTAGGATATTCCTCTTGATGAAGAGAAATCTATTTCTCAGAGAGGTTATCCTTCTCAAATTCTCGAATAACAACAGATGGTGACTTCTTTTCCAATACTCTACCAGATCGAAGTTGAACATTGTTTAGATCCAATGGAGTTATCACATTGTAAGTTTGGAAATTATGCCCTTCTATGTTGTAAGAAGGTTTTTATTTTTTATTATTTGGATTTGGAAGTGGCTGGGCAGGAAGTTTATTTGGATTTTGTGGAAATGGTAATGAAAGTTGTGGATTTGGATTTTAAGGTTGAGAGGGTTGAACAAGCTGACGAAAATATTGTGGTGGAAAAACATGGTAAGGTTGTTGAAATTGAGGATATTGAGGATATTTACCATAAGGATTTTTCCATTCTTGTGCCCATGGTTGAGGCCAAGGCTTCCAAGGCATGGGTTTAGTCCAATTACTTTGTGGTGGTTGTGCATATGTTTGAGTGTTGAAACCTTGAGTCATATTTGATTGTGGATTTTGCCATGGTCTCGTAGCAATAAAACAAAGAAGTTATGTTTGATTTGGTATTAATTCCTCTTGATAAACAACTTTAAGACCTATAATTGAAGGAAATTCCTTTGTTTCATGATTTTATGCACCTATAATACATGTTTTTACACTTTTTAGATCAAGAGGGCATTCTCTCAAGGCATGCTTCTTTCTACATTTTGTACAAAAGATAGATAATGCAACATTTTAATCCTTTTTCTTGTTTTGTATTTTAAGGGCATCTATTTGTTTTCTAAGACTCCCCAAAATATTTCTTTTGAATTTGTCAAGCAAGATACCTAACTATGCTCTACTTATTGTTCCAGCTGCAGATTTATTAATCCTATAAATAATATGATCTCTTGGATTTTGTTAAATTCTAGCATTTCCTCTTGAAATATTTGTACAAAGTTCACAAATGTATCTAAATTATAATTGTGAAACATCTCCTTCACCCATCAAAATTTATAAGATCTATCCACTCATCTCTAATGGCTTTTAGCAAAAGATCTTTGAAATTTTCATCATTTAGATTATGCATTTTAGCCCTTTTAAGATTGTAAGCAAATATTTCAACTAAATCCTCAAGATTTTCATCCTCTTTTTGAATAATTTTAAAGACTTCATCTTTAAGGTTATGAGGCATATAATAATCTTTTTTTATTTTTCTAAGAACACATCTTTTATTTCCTCCCATGTTCTTATGGTGTGTGTTCTTAGTCCCATAAACCATTTTAATGTTGCATCTTTAAGGGTGGATGGAAAAAATTTCAAATTTTGAGTATCAGGCAAGTAATCATAGGATTTACAAAAAACTTCAAACTCAAAGAGAAATGTTTCAAGATCCTCATTCCTTAATCCATGGAAATTAGGAAGGATAGAGGGTGAGATATTTTTCATTATGGCTATGTTATCTTCATCAAAGATGGGAAATCCAAAAGGTTCTGAATCTCCTCTACCACATCCTATTCCTCTTCCTCCACCTCTTCCACATCCAATCCTAAGATGTTCATCATTCACATTGTGTACTTATCCTTCCCCTTCTCCTACGGTTGTAGATTCCTCAGAGATAATATAAAGTTCCAAAATTGTATCTTTCAATTCCTCCTCTAGTACTTCTCTCAATGGAAAGTTAAAATATGTTTCTTCTTCTTCTTCTCTAGGTATTTCTATTTATTTTCCTAGAAATTATTCTCTAATTGAACATAGAAAGATTAATCCTTCCATTGGGGATGTAGGATATTCTTCTTCTACTACGGATTTAGTAGAGGAAGTTGGTGAATCTCTATTTTGTATTTCCATTCTAAGCACCTCAGGAAGTCTATGTCTACCTGCAATTGATGGAATACAAGTTTCAGTGGATGGTGTGGCACTACGAGGTCTTAGTGGGGTGAGTGGTGATGTTGGAATTAAACTCCCACCTTTTACAAATCTACCTCTAGAATCTCTTTCCCTATGCATATCATTTTTAAATTTTTTGTTTTTATGAAAAGAAAAGAAAGACTCCTATATACACTTCCCCGGAAACGATGCCAAAATGTTTGGTAATTTAATTGGAGTTAAATTAATTACATGAATTATCAACCAGGGCTAGTATACTAATGAAATGTATGTGCATTGTATGTGATAGGAGTCTTTATTATTCAAACAATTCCTAAGTTAAATTGAGATATTGAGATGCACATGTTAACTATGAAAATAAATATGTTACTTTAAAAAAAAAAATGATCATACTTACTTAAAAAGAATTAATTGCAAACTAAAATCACCATAAAATTATCATACTTGCTCAAAATAAATATCACACTTTGCAGAAATAAATATTACTCTTGCTCAAAGGAAATCACACTCGATTCACTCTTGGTTGAAATAAATCACACTTACTTGAAATGAAATCACACTTTCTTGAAATAAATCGCACTTGCTTGAAATGAAATCATACTTTCTTTTGACAAAAAGAGATTAACTCTAAATTGAAATCCTATTCACACAACTACACTGCAAATTTATATCAACCTATACTCTATGATTTGTCAATGTGCACAAGAGATCTCGCTTCAATATACAACAAAATAATTAAGCAATATTAATAACACAATCCAAAGCATACATTCGAAAATAAAACTTAAGCATTTAAACAAACTAATGAAATGATACAAAAAAAATATAATTGAAATACTATCTACAATTAATGAAAACCTTACAACTCGAGGGGGCACTCCTGCAAGAGGTAGGTGTCAACACCACACCTTCAAAGGACTAAATTCGCAATGATAAATTGCACAACCAAGGAATGAAACGAAAGCATAGTTTTATATTTTCAAAAATGGAGTTTTCAAATCAAATCCAAGTTTATGATTGTCATGCCAAGAGGCATATTTATAATCTCGTGCTCATAACTGTTTTAGAGTATTACAACTCTTCCTTACTCGACAATGACTAAAATTAACATAAATTTATAAGATAACATGATTCGCTCATGATTTTCTATTAGCGAAGCAAATCATGAGGCTGAATATCTGCATCTACTAATTTCTCACTCGCTTGATTCGCCTTCCATGGTGGTTGACGTTTACTTTGACTGAGCTGCTATGGTGCTTCCCTTATCGATCCAGGTTATGAAGATAGGTGAAAACCATTGTGCTAAATTTTTTCCACTCGCCATATACCTTATTCTTCAGTTGGAGCTCTTTTGTCTCACTGAACTGAAGAGATCACACTGAGTGGACCAACATCCTGTGGTCCACGAGAGCGAGAATGATAGTGCCATAATATACAGACCCTTTGAAAATGAGAAGTCAATAAATATGAGAGCCACAGAGTCTAATTTTGAATTTGCAGTAGATTCTATCACAAAACAACAACTGACAATCAATTTTAGCATAGAGATATTGAGGTTGATTGAAAATTATAAGAACAAACCTAAACTTACCACCATGGATAATAAAATTTAACACCTTATAATTATAAACAATAATTTTTCCAACAACAAAAAAAATTATTAATATCTCCTCGTATGAATTAAATAATGAAGAAACTGAAGTACTGGGAAAAGGGCTCAATTTTTCCTTAGACCCCAATCAAATTCCAAATAAAGAAATAATTTTCAACATTGAAGATGGAATCAATTCCCTTAGTGAGTAGGACAAAGAGCTTGTAACGCAAGAATGCGCCATCATCCTTAGAAAATCCAGACCTCCAAAAAGGAATTTGAGTAATGAGCAATTAAGAACCCTAAACCTAAGGTGTAATGATAACATTGTCCCACTAAAAGAAGAAAAAGGAGGAGCTATAGTGGTGATGTATAAAAAAGAGTACATAAATAAAATGAGAGACCACCTACATAACAGTGGAAGCTATAAAAAAATCAAAGAGAACACTATCTCTAAGATTATAAAAAATGTCAGAAAAGCCATTAAGGCATCCAATCTTGATGAAAAACTAAAAAAGCGCTTATCTCTGGATAGTGAAATCACACCTCGTATTTATGGAGCCCCCAAAATTCACAAAGTTGGTTCCCCACTCAGGCCTATTACCAATACTATCAGAGCACCAATATATGAATTAGCAAATTTTTTGGCCAACACCCTCTCCCCTCTAGTTGGTAAAGCCAACTTATTCATCAAAGACTCCAATCATTATGTTGAATTCATTAAAAAATAAAGACTTGATCCTGGTGACACAATTTTAAGTTTTGATGTTGTCTAGCTCTTTACTAAGATCCCTTTAGATGAAGTTGTCCAAGTAGTGAAAGAAGTCGCGAACCCCCAAACCGCAAAACTTGTTGAAATATGTATCCGCTCTACATTCTTTACCTTCCAAGGGGAAATTTTTGAACAAACATCTGGTGTAGCTATGGGATCTCTGCTTGCCCTTATAGTGGCTAACCTCTTTATGGAGATATTTGAAAAGAAATCTCTCAATACTTACCCATTGAAACCTAAATGTTGGATCAGGTTTGTGGATGAGACCAGTGTCGATTAGTCGCATAGGGATGATGAGCTAAAAATATTCCTAGAACACCTTAATAGAATATCCAAACATATCTAGTTCACAATGGAAGGTGGGGATAAAAACTAAATCCCATTCCTTGAAATTCTGCTCATAAGAAAAAAAGATGGATCTCTTGGACACAAAGTGTTCAGAAAGAAAGTGCACACAGAAAATTATCTTCACGCTAATTCACACCATTAGCCCGCCCAAAAGATGGGGGTTCTTACGACTCTTTTCATGTGAGATTTCAGAATATCAAATGACAATCATGTTGAAGAAGAAATTGAATATTTAAGAAAGGAATTCATACGCCTGGGGTACAAAAAAAAATACATCATCAAATCCATTCAAAAAGCCAAAACCAAAAATAAAAGTAATTCCCATGATAACCTCACTGCAAAAGCATATCTTCCATATATTCAAGGATTCACCAACAAGCTAGCCAAGATTCTCGCTAAAAAAGATATTGGAACCTCTTTCAAACCTCTAATGACCATAAAAAAAAGGATGAAATATGTCAAAGACAACCCTGATCACCTCCAACAAAAGGGTGTTTACAAAATTAGTTGCTCTTGTGGTGATTGTTATATTGGAGAAACAGGAAGGACGTCAAAATTAGGCTTAATGAACAAGGAGTTGACATCAGAAATGGAAGAACTCGAACCTCGGCTGTGGCAGAACACTCTAATAGGGCTTGTTACCATATCTGTCTAGAACAAGGTGTGGTGATTGCCAATGAATAACATCATTTCAAGCGTACAATTTGTGAAGCCCTTGAAATCATCAAACACCCTCACACCCTCAATATGGATGGGGGTTTGGAGGTTAGTAGAAATTGGATTCTTGTTCTTCCCCACTCAACTATGGAATAGTATCACTAGCATCAACCCTATCATTTTATCCCATTTCCCATGCATGTCCCTTGCTTCACAGGTACTCAAAATACACCTTACCTCCTCCCCTCCCTTCCTCCCCCCCCTCCCCATTTGGTGCATTGTACATTTCTCTCTCCAATATATCTCATGACGTTCCTAAGTCTCACCCATTATTCCAATGCTCGCTGCTCTTCTCACCCTTTAATTAACCCCTATAGCAAAATTTTCTAAAAAACTTATCATAATTAACCTAACTATTATTAAAAGCATTAACATTAATTTAAATCTCATCAAAATAATATAAATTTAAGCTTTACTATTATTTTTAAACTTATCATAATTAACCTAATTACTATTATTAAACTTATCTTAATTAACCTAACTATTATTAAAAGCATTCACATTAATTTAAATCCCATCAAAATAATATAAATTTAAGATTTATTATTATTATTAATCTATAAATATGAATAATAGGACAAAATATTACTACAAATATTATTATTCATATTAATAATATAGCATTATTAATTATATTAATAAGAATTCGTTACAATAGCATGTTTGATTTTATCTCTTAAAAAACAAATCAAAACTTACCTAAACTCCATTATTATAAATTTAAATTATTGCAATTAAAAACTTTACTATTAATATTAAATAATAATAAACATTTATAATAATATTAATATTAATAATAGGTGAATATAATTAAAAGCACTAATCTAATTTAAACAATTTTATCATAATAATTTATATTAATAAATTGATGAAAAATTAAATATAAAATGAAAATAAAATAAAATTATTTAAAATTAAATAAAATTTATTAAATAATCGTGTATTATGTTGGTCAGCTTTCCCATTCCTCTCAATTTCTCCATCCTTTCCTCCCTGTATTTATATACCTTGGTTTCCTCTCTTCTTGGTAGGTTTTTTCCTAAAGATGAGTCTTGATCTATACTTGAAACACAGAAAATAAAATGAAGACCATGGACATTCCAAGCTCTCTATCTCAAAATAATTAGTTGCTGAAGTGGATATACTAACCTCTACATGTAAGAATCAGAAAACAATTTTTCATATTTATGATGAGAGGGAGAATGGACTAAGAGAAGAGATCCATGGATTAAAAACTCAACTAGAAGAGGCAAAGAAAGTTGAAGAGGGTATGTGGAAGCAATATAGATAAAAGGAGGAGAAATGTGAGAAATTGGAAGCATAAGTGGTTTCAATAAGAAGAGATATAGAGAAGAAAGCCACTAAATTGGAAAGCAATGGAAAAATGTAACATATGTCAAGTCAGATTGCAACATGCATAAAGGAGAAACTAGTTTAGCTGCAACCACAAGTATAACAGATGATAGCGGTAGAAAAATTAGCAAGAAGGAGTGTCATCATCACAACCAGAAGTTGAAGAAGTAGATGATTGAAGAAAATCCAAAGGAGATGCCAAGAAAATCACCTAGAAGATCATTCTCATCCTTTGAAAATGTGATATGCTTCAAATGTCAGAAGTATGGACATATTGCAAAAAATTGTAGAAACTTGCAGTAGAAGAAGCAATGGTATAGAAGGCCTTATGAAACAAACAATCAAGGAAGACAACCCCCTTTATGAAGTTCATCCAAAATCAAGCATAATTGTCATTTTTATAGTTATTGTTACTCATGAAATGATTTTGGCCATAAGGCTATTGAATGTAGGTTGCATGCAAATAGTAGTAGAATGAGGATCAAGAGATTCGAATCCTTTCCTCCATTTCTTGGTCATGTCAAGTGTTCTATATGTGACAATCTTGGTCATATGGCCAAAGATTGGAAGAATCCAATTTACTTAAGGCCACCTAATCAAATAATGAAGAATATACAAAGTAGGCCAAACAAGAGGATAGTTGTACATTCACATGCAAGAGATCAACCACTCAAAGTTTGGAGGTGTTAGAATAAGGAGTCACTCCTTGAATAAAAAGGAGTAAGCCTTACACATCATAGTTCATTTAAAATCAAAAGATTTTGAATGGTGGGATGGCTTCTTAAAGAGTTTGAAATTATTTCAACTCTTTTAGACCTTCATGCATTTGGAAAGCTGTGGAAAGTATAAATTGTATGGACAACTTTGTAGTATAGGGGAGAATATTATGAAAGATGAAAGGTGACAGATAGTTGGTACTTAGTCTAAGACATATACATATCCTAAATTAGTCACACGACTTTAAGAGTGGCCTTTTACATAAAAAAATTTATGCAAAAGAAACAACATTTATAAAACATAAAACATGCATATATAATCTCATAAATCCTTCATGAAATCTTCACTAGCATGCTCTTCACAACATATAGATGATTTGCAAAAGACTGAATAATAGATAATTAACTATTAGATCCTCTAACAATGCTCTTAATCTTACTTTTTAGATGCTACAAATCATAAATTAGAAGAATAAAACAATAAGAGAAACAAACCATACATTAGATAGTCCTTGAAACACAAAATCCTCCAGCATGAAGTACAAAAGGATTTTTCTTTATTATGAAAAAGTCTTCAGGTCGACCAAAGTCCAACCTTGAAATGGCATTTACAAATTATATTTATAGAGAGAGGCACCAAACCACCTCTCCTAAAAAGAAGGATCCACTCTTCTTCTCATTACATAGGATTTATAGAATATTAAAGACATATCATATCGAAATATAACTAACATGAAAAATGTAGAAAGGAAGAAAGAAGAAAATTCTAACAATGTAGTTGAGTGTGCTGGAAACCTGCCTACTTTTTTTCTAATTTGTCTCTTCATGACCTTGGTTCTTTAAAACCCATGTCTCTTCATTGAATGTGTCATTTAACAACCTCAAAATCACTTATCAACTATCACTTGACATGTCCATATCATTAGGAGTCCTTATCATCCTTGGACTAGCTCGAAAATTCTGCTAACAACTATTAAAAATCCTTTAAAACAAATGCTACTGGAAATTCTGGTAAAAACCTGTAGATGCGCAAAAACTGTAATGCTACTGGAACTTCTGATATTGCTCTGTTTCCTTTTTAAAAATGCACAACAAGATATTTGAAAAATTCTTTGTAGACTAAACCATTTCAAAAAATTATATGTTCCAAAATATAACAATAGGAAAAAATATACTTCATTGGGACATCCTTTTACTTCTCCTCCACATGAGTTTCAACTTCTACAAGCTTGTCTTAATCTGTTTTTCTATCAACTGCTGTTTGTGACCTTGTAGTCTTGGTGGTAGTCTCTTTTACAATGTCATTTTTCTCTTTTGAGCTCTTTTGGTTTTTTCTTCTCTTGGAGGTTCCTATTTACTGGTCTGAAGGGCCTTTACACTTTTCTTTCTTCTTAAACCCACTATACTGTGCAATTGAAGGAGTTACAGTTTGTAACCCTTCATATTGCCTCTCAATATCTATAACTTCTATCATTAAGCTTGGGTTATGCAGGGCTTTGGATTTTAGCCTGAATTTGTTACTGGCTCTAATATGTATTTTCCTACTACCAACAACTTGTCTTGTATCCTTTTGTCTTTTCTTGCTACTAATATCATACCCTGAATCCTTCAAGAGATCCTCATCTGATTTGGTGGGATGATAATCCTTCTGAACCTTAACTTAATGTTTTCTTCCGAAACTTCTAGCAACACATGTTCTTTTGATTTTCTGCAACTGTAGTCTTTCCTCTCCGTGCTCTAGCATAAACCTTAGGAAAAGGAGAAATAGGAGGAACAATATTCATTGATTGGGGCTTGGTAATAGATGAAACTTCTCCTTTTTCCAAATTCTCTTAAACTTTGGTTGGGGGATCCTTTTCCTTTTTATCCTTAGCCTTCTTGTAGATATTCGCCTTCTTTTCTTTTCCTTTATTCCTTTTACCAACTCATGAAGTAGTTGGTTTCTGAATTTTTCCCTTCCTCATAGCATGTTGAGAATGTTGTTGTGAGGTTGGAGGTTGCTGAGCAGGAATGTTTTGTGTAGGTGCAGGTTGGCATGCCCTGTAAAATAGGAAATCCTCCCAAGTCTGGTTTCTTATTCTTAGTTCTTCAACAATTAGCACCTTGATAGGAGCTTGATGGTAGATGCTATAATATGAAGTTGTTGCATGGGTTTGTATTCTAGCTGACATCTTAATCAACATTTTCTGCAGGAACAAAGGTAGGTTGAGAGCCTTCATACCTGCAAACATGAAACAAAAACCTCATGTGATGTAGAAATATAATATTATACCTCCTCTCACAAGTAATGTTGTGAAACCAGCTCCAAAAATAGAAGAAAAGAGATACCAACGCCTTAGAAATAAGCCACTTCGGGTGGGAAACCTCCAATACATTACATGAATGAACAATTCTTAGATGATACAAATTACAAAACCTCCTTTATATATATAGGAGTCCATGGGGCCACAATGTAATCCTATCCGACCTAACAATAATAATTTAAGGGCACAATAATAACAATATGGGTGTTACAGGGGTACAATAATAACAATAAGGGGGTTACACTAACAACAATAAGGGACTATACTAGTAATATAGGGACCTAACATGCCCCTCTCCTTCAAAAAAGTGTTGTCCTCAACGCTTGAGTAGCTCTGGGTGCTTCTGTATAAAATTCTCATCCTCCCATGTATAATCTTCAGTGGAGTTCTTCCACTTGATGAGATACTCTGACATTGATCGATTGTGTAGTTGTCGAGTTCTTGTTTCTGTGATCGTTTCAAGTTCCAATATTATTTTTCCTTCCTCATAAAGTTCTGGAAATATTGTTTGAACTTGAATATTTTCACCTATAACCTTCTTTAACCATGAAACATGGAAAATTGGGTGCACTCATGAAGAAGCAAGAAGCTCCAATTTGTATGCCATAGTACCAATCTTTTGCAACACCTTGTAAGGACCATATTACTTTGGCAATAATTTATTATCCTTCTTAGCTTGCTTGAGGGACATTTGTTTGTATGGTCGTAGCCATAAAAATACCCAGTCTCCTGCATCAAAACTTATCTCGCTGCGATGTTGATCTGCCTGTTGTTTCATTCGATTTTGTGCCAAATTCAGGTTATCCTTTAAGAGCTAGAGAACCTCTTTTTGATGCTTGATGTGATCTTCCACTGCTTGAACCTTTGAATTTTCTCTTAAAGATGATGTGATGGACAGTGGATGATATCCATAAAGTTCCATAAATGGGGTCATTTTTGCTACAGTATGGAAGGAAGTGTTATACCACCATTCAACGAGAGGTAACCACTTGACCCATTGTGTTTGTTTATCAGATACAAAACAACAAAGATATCCTTCCAAACATTTACTTACTATCTTAGTTTGACCATCGGATTGAGGATGATAAGATGAGCTATGAGCTAATTGAGTACCCAAACAACAAAATAACTCGGTCCAAAAATTTCCAGTAAAAATGGGATCTCTATCGCTCACAATAACCCTTGGGTTTCCATGTAGCTTTTGAATTGTGTCCATAAATGTAGTAGCAACTGTACTTGCTTTAAATGGATGAGATAATGCACAAAATAGTGCATACTTTGTAAGTCTATCAACTACCACCATGATGACACTCTTTCCTTCAGACTTAGGTAAACCTATGATAAAATCCATTGAAATCTCCTCCCAACATTGACTTGGAATGGATAAAGGTTGTAGAAGACCCAAGGTCTTAATTGCCTCAACTTTATTTTGCTGGAAAATCAAACATTTTGCCACAAACTTTTGAATATCAAATTTAAGGCCATCCCAAAAAAATTCTTTCTTTACCCTGTGGTAAGTTTTTAAAAATCCTGAGTGTCCTCCTAAAGGAGAAGTGTGCAATTCCAAAATAATCTTTGTTTTATTTGGGAGTTCTTACAAAGATATAAGCGATCTTTGTACCATATGGAATCATTTTTCCAACTAAATGCATCAGATGTACTAGGATCTTGTTGCAAACTTTAAATGAGTGTCCACACTTCTTTGTCCTTCTTCCATTCATCCCTTGCTTTGGTTATCCAATCTGGTTGGATAATAGAAATGGCATAAAGCAATGCTTCCATGTCTTCATTCTTTATTGAGAGTGCATCTGCAACAACATTTAACTTCCCTTTTTTGTAGATTATTTCAAAGTCATAACCCAACATCTTTGTGACCCATTTTTGCTGCTCTTCTGAAGATAGCCTTTGTTCCAAAAAGTGTTTAAGACTATCATGATAAATTTTTACCTTGAATTGTCTTCCCATTAGGTAGGTTCGCCATTTATTTAGTGCATGCAGTATTGCTAACATTTCTTTCTCATAAATAGCTTTCTGTAAATACTTTCCTTTGATTGGATGACTTTCAAAAGCAATGGCTCTTCCTTCTTGCATTAAAACAACACCAATTCCATTTCCTGAGGCATCACATTCCACAATAAAGGTTTTTGTGAAGTCTACCATAGTTAAGACCAGTGCTAGGCACATTGACTCTTTAAGATGTTCAAAGGCCTTAGTTGCTTCAGGAGTCCATGAAAATCCATATTTCTTCAATAATGTTGTTAAAGGTGCTGCTATTCTCCCATAATTCTTAACAAACTTGCAATATACCCTGTTAACCCAAGAAATCATCGCAACTGCTTTATGGTTGTGGGGACTTTCCATTCTTTAATGGCTTTAATTTTGTTAGGGTCTACCTTAACACCCTCGTGAGATAAAATATGACACAGATATTCCACCTCTTGTACTCCAAAGAAACATTTGGATGTTTTTGCATATAATTGTTTCTCCTGCAATATTTTGAGCACCTTGTCAACATGTTGAACATGATCCTTCCCAGACCTACTGTAGATTAGTATATCATCAAAAAATACTAGCACAAATTTTCTAAGGAAGGGTTTGAAAATGGAATTCATCAAGCCTTGAAATGTAGAAGGTGCATTGGTAAGGCCAAAAGGCATGACCAAAAATTCATAGTGACCCTCATGAGTTCGAAATGCTGTTTTCGGAATATCTTCAGTCTTCATTCTAATTTGATAATATATTGAATGAAGATTCAACTTGGTAAAATAAATTGCTCCATGTAATTCATCCAATAATTCATCAATCATAGGAATGGGAAATTTATCTTTAATGGTGAGCTTATTGAGCTCCCTATAATTTAGACACATGCGCCATGATCCATCCTTCTTGTGTACCAATACTACAGGAGCAGAGAAAGAACTTTGACTAGGCTGAATTATACCAGCCTCTAACATTTCTGCAATCATACGTTCAATTTCTCTCTTTGAGACATAAGGATATCTATAAGGCCTGATGTTTTGGGGAACACTTCCTGGAATCAAATGAATAGCATGATCATGATCACAAATAGGTGGGAGTCCTTTGCGAGTTTCAAAAACCTTGGAATGATTGTCCAAGACTTTTTGGAGATCTACAAAAATATATGATTTTGATGTTGGAACTTCTAGTGAGCATAATTGTGCAATTACACCTCGTTGTTCTTTCTTTAGAAGCTTTTTCATGACATTAGAGCTTATTATCTTTCCCTGCTTCCTTGCAATACCTCGTATTTCAACTTCCTTTCCTTCTGAAAAAAAATTCAAGAAAAGTTCTTGAAAATTAAAAGCTACCTTCCCCAAAGGTTGTAACCATTGTACTCCCAGTACAACATCAGCGCCTCCCATAGGAATGGAAAGCATTGGACTATTGAATACATATTACCCCATGGTTAGCTTGATATTATGGCATTTTCCAGAGAAATTTATAGTTCCTCCATTTGCAACCATCACTTGACATTCTGGTGTTGGGTATAGGAAACAATTCTATTCCTTGGCTACCTTACAATGAATAAAATTATGGGTACTACCTGAATCAATCAACACTATTAACTTTTTCTTCTTGATATGTCCTTCTATCTTGAGAGTTTGAGGAGTGGTAATTCCTACAAATGCATTACACGATATGGTTGGACTCATTTCTTCCTCTTCTAGGTTTGGTTCCTGGTGTATATCCTCTTCTTGTTCATTTTCTTCTTCCTCTTCACAATCTATGTAATATAATTTCTTCTCAGCACACTTATGACCTTTAGTGTATTTTCTATCACAACTGTAGCAAAGCCTTTTTTCTCTTTTTTCTTCCAATTTTTGTGGTGTCAACCTTGTAGGTTGTGGAAATCTAGGAGTAGAAACACTTCCCTTTTTATAGAAGTGAGTGGTAGGCTTCCTTGTCGCCATAATTTTACATTCAATTTTCCTTGCCAACCTGAATGCCTTCTCTAATGAATCAGGTTCCAAATCGTGAACTTCATGTTGGATGTTATCTTTTAAAGTACATATGAAGAGATCAATCCTGTGTTCCTCTGGAATTTCGGTTCCCGCCAACATTAGAGTTTATGAAATCACGATTAACATTTATTTTTTTTCTGATCATGAGTTTCCTCTACTATATTTTCACCATTAGGAAACATTTTTTGTATCAACTTTGTCAAACCTTCCATGTCTGCTTTTAGATCATTCTTCATGTTTTCCATTTTTTCATCGATCTTAGCTTCCGTGTCATCCATCTTAGATTTCATGCCAACTTCCATGCCATCTATCTTAGCTGCCATGCCATTCTTCAAACCATCCATCTTAGATTCCACAACTTTCTTCAAACCATCCATCTTATTTTCCATGCCTTTCTTCAAAACTTCCATGTCATTTTTTGTTGCTCTTTGCGAGAGAGAAATTTGTTGCACTTGCTCTTGTAAATTTGATATGTCATGTTGCCATTCTTCGTCTTCATGAGTCATAGTAGAGCCTTATAAAGACTTAAGGGGTGTTGAATTATTGTTAGGAGGCATTTCAGAACCCAATACTAAAATATATTCTACAATATTCCCTTGGAATCAATTCAACTTGATTCTCCAAACAAGACTTATGCAATTAGGAAAAAAAAATACACACCTTTTACTTGCTTTTGAGGAGCTCGATATTGAAAATGACTTATATCTATACTTGTAGATCCTCAATATCTGAAATTTTGCCTTGTAGTAGTCCTCTGAAGCTTCTTTCAGATGCCACAGGTCTGACTTGATTTGGATTCTTCAATACAACGTTATGTCCAATCTCCCACAATGACCTAATTATGGACTAGTTCAGTAGAGCGAACTTGTACGACTTGTCACGTGTCACTGTTTGCTCCTTTGGCTCTAAAATTTATAGACAGGAAACTACAGTCCGTGTACTTCCAGTCACTTTTTATAGAACTGAAATCCAAAGCTCAGAGAGAGTTATGAATATTTTCCCACGATCACCTCTTTGAGATGAAATTCGGGAGCCTAAAAAAGACCTACCTTCCAAAGATCATATCTCTGAACATATTGCGAACCAAAATCCGAAATTTTGTGAAGATATTCCTCAGGATTTCGGCTTTGTACTCTAAAAATTTCAGCTTCTGAACCTTCGTAGAAAAAAATTTATAGCGAAAATTCCGCAATGACCTTTTTAAGTGAAATTCAGGAGCCCGCAAAAAGCCCTAACTTCAACAGATCATATCTCTGAAAATGTTACTCACCAAGCTCTGAAATTTTGCGACGATGTCCCTCAGGATTTCGGCTTCGCACTCTTAAAATTTCAGCTTCTGAACCTTCATAGAAAAAACGTTATAGCGAAAATTCCACGATGGCCTTTTTGGAGTAGCGAAACCCTAGAATCCAAAGCTCTGATACCAAATGTTGTGAAGCCAGCTCCAAAAATAGAAGAAAATAGATACCAATGCCTTAGAAATAAGCCACATCGAGGGGGAAACCTCCAATACATTACATGAATGAACAATTCTTGGATGATACAAATTACAAAACCTCATTTCTAAATATAGGAGTCCATGGGGCTACAATGTAATCTTAGTGGAGCCACAATGTAATCCTAGCCAACCTAATAATTTAAGGGCACAATAATAACAATATGGGGGTTAAAAGGGTACAATAATAACAATAAGGGGGTTACACTAACAAAAATAAGGGACTATACTAGTAATATAGAGACCTAACAAGTAAGGTAGATCTTAATGATCTTGACAGTTTCAGCCCATTCATCCTTGAGATAACTGTTGGAATCACTTTAGCCCATTTAGAGTCTTTGTATTCATCCTTGATGGCGATGTTGAGGTCTCCTCCAGTAATAACTTGGTTTTTAAACCATTTCACTCCTTCCTATGGGTGGTGGAAAGCTTCAAAAATGGATTCTACATAAACATTTGCTTCTTGTCCATCGATTGAGAGGGCTAATTCTTTAGTGTAATATTCCCAATTTTCCACAAGATAATTGGAATATTAAAGTTCTTAATTTTCATAAATTAATTAAGTAAATAAGAGGGTAGAGGCACCATAAACCCCAAAGGTAAATAAAATCCACTTTTGATGTGTGAATGTGGATATTTTAGATGTAGATCTACATTATGGAGTAGTGGAGCAACTTCTTAATGCAAAAGGAGTGGAGATCATGTCTCATTAATGAGATAGATCATGGAGGTTGAAGCAGTCAAGTAAGATCATGGATCTTAAATGTAAAATCATGACGATCTTAGAAGAGGTCAACTAAGATAATAGTGCATTCAAAGTAAGATTATAAAGCACTTATGATAAGTTAGTGGAGGAAGTGATGCATTTAATGCACACATGATGGAAAGGGTGATCATCACATGTATACATGATGGAGGACATGGAGAAATAGCGCAGTCAACCATGGAGACTTATGTCCACATGTGCAATGTAGTTTATAGGTGGCCTAGGCTATGGAAGGCTCACAATCTATATAATGAAGGTGAAGGCACAATAGAGGGTAGATTTTAGATTTGATTATTGTCTCTAATCTATTTAGATCTAGATTTGTCTTAGGACATTTCTATGCATGGTTATGATGTTTAGCAAATTTTGTCGTTTTGTTTAGCACAACGTGTTTCTGAGCGGAAATCATTCTGAAGCTGATTTGACATATCTAGTAGCAGTCTATTGAGCCTCCCTCCCTTATAGCACAATTTTCTGAAGTTTTTGAGTGATCAACAACCACATTCATTGGAGGAGATTGGAGGAGCTAGATCTTGAGATTTTAGCCCAAGGATCTAGTGAAGGGATCAAGCCTTCTTGCATAGAACAGATTGCACATCATTGCAGCCATCATATCTTCAAGTCATGCAACAGATTTGCATACCCAATGGCTACATAGTGCAGGCCCTAAGAGGGTGATTTTCTTAGATTGGTAGATTTGAGAAATCCTTTCTGGGTTATCTTCGGTATCCATCATAGAGCCCAGATCTCTATTTTCAACATCATCGGAGCTCCCAAACTACCTAGACCTAACTTTTTATCTTTTCGGTAGTTGTAGTCCCAACAGTTGCAGCCCCAATAGTTGCAGCAGGGACATCATAGTTTTCCTTGCAGCAGTCCAGCAGTTACGCAGTCCCTCATGTGGGATCATTTTGGGGTCATTCTAGGCCATCTCTTTGGCTTGAGTGTCTCATATTTTGAGCACTGTTGTATTGATTTATCCACCTCCATATTAATAAAATGGATCAGCTATTTTGTGCATTCTTATGTGTATTTAGATTTATTATTTACTTTGTTGCAGTTCTCATATTGTGTTTCAATATTACTGCATTCTCATTTTTGGCTCAGCTTGTGTTTCAATATTATTAAGAGCATGATCTTTGGCTCAACTTGTGGAAACTTCATCTTTTCCATAAAAAGAAGAAGCAAATAGAAGAGATCTATCATAAAGGAGGATTGTAGTTTTGGCACTCTTCTCTTTAGATCGGGGATTTTGAGTGCCCACTTTGGGAAGGTTTTCTATTGAAATTTATTCTTGATCAGGCATTGGTGCCATCTTCAGGAGGTTGTTTCTAGCATTTCAGCTAGGAAACCGATGGAGGATTCATCCTTCACTTTTTTCTTCACATTCATCCTTTCAGGAGCAACAGATCTATATCTGAAATTTAGTCCTTTGTGTTATACCTCCATGCAGCAGCAGTCCCCTCAAGGATTGCATAGTTCAGTCCTATAGATCTATTGGAGGAAGGGATTTTCCAGTGCTTCAGTTGGAAATCCTGTGAGGGACCATCTCCTCACTTTGGTTTCATTGTTTCCATAATTCTGGAGCTTATTTGACATATCTAGCAGCAGGCTATTGAGCCTCCCTCCCTTACAACGTAGTTTTCTAAAGCTATTGAGTGATCAATAGCCACATTCATTGGAGGAGATTGGAGGAGCTAGATATTGAGCTTTTAGCCCAAGGATCTAGTGAAGGTTTTAACCCTTCTTGCATAGAACTAATTTCACATCATTGCAGCCATCATATCTTCAATTCATGTAGCAGATCTGCATACCCAACGGCTACATAGTGCAGGCCCTAAGAGGGTGCTTTTCTTAGATTGACAGATCTGAAAAATCATTTCTAGGCTATCTTGGGTATCCATCATAAAACCTAGATCTCTATTTTCAGCTTCATCAGAGCTCCCAAACTGCTTGGATCTAACTTTCTATCTTTCTGGCAGTTGCAGCAGAGACAACACAATTTTCCTTCAAGCAGTCCAACAATTACGCAGTCCCTCTTGTGGGATCATTTCAGGGACATTCTGGGCCATCTCTTTGGCTTGAGTATCTCATATTTTGATCATTGTTGTACTGATTTATCCACCTCCATATTAATAAAATGGCTCATATATTCCATTCATTCTGATGTGTATTTAGATTTATTGTTCACTTTGCTGCAGTTGTCATATTGTGTTTCAGTGTTACTACATTATCCCTTTTGGGATATTAAAGTGGTATCAAAGCATGATATTTGGCTTAGCTTGTGGACACTTCATCTTTTGCATCAAAAGAAGAAGAAAATAGAAGATATCTATCATGAAGGAGGATTGCAGTTTTTCCACTCTTCTCTTTAGATCCATGCAAGATCTCTCCAAAGAGGTAAACAAATGAAGAGAGAAAGGAAAAATGAGGATCCAAGAAGGAGATTTGATGAGGAAGGTTTGAGCACTTCCTATCAGCAGAAGAAGAAACCGAAGAAGCAAAGAGCTTCACAGTATTCCACTAGATCCACTTTCTTTGATGAGAAAGAGGACTGGTCTAAATATGTATAAGACTTGGGGCATGAGACCCTAAGTAAATATCTGTTTGAATACAAAGAACACCCTAGAGATTTGAAGAAGAATCTCTTTGTCCAACAGTTTTTACAATTCAAAGAAGAGGGGAGATCCAGAAGCAGCAATAGAAGAAAGAGGCATAGATTTTTATTGCCTACATTTGATGCATCTTACACAAGCACATTGAGGGTTTGGAGGGAAGAATTGGATACCTTATTTATGAAATATCCTATATCAGAAAGATAGGATGTGGATTTTGCAGCACTGCACCTAGAAGGTGAAGCAAGAGATTGGTGGTTCAGTCTCTTGTCACACATGAAAATGTCTGCTTATGCATATTTTTTTTCTAAGGCTAAAGAAGAGGTATGGTAGGAAGAAACCAAAGACATCTCACATAGTAACATCCCCCATCATCAAGGAGATAGTACATGAATATCCAAAAGAAGATGTCCTCATTGTCACTCAGGAGGAGGAGCCTCTACCACCACCACCTACAGATGTGCCTACATCAAGAGGAGGATCACTTGCACATTTGCAAAATTGTCTTGAGTTCTTGAATTTTTTATCCCCATGCATTATTGATGAGATACATGACGAGGAGGAGACAGATACTAGCGTTGTTACACTTGTAGAAGAGCATCCATCAATCTTACCAGCAGTTGGAGGGACTATTGTTCCGGTTGGAGGAACACTTGTGGTCTTACAAGAGGTTCCCACACATTAGTTGATCCAAGGTATGCAACCACTTTCATCTCATATTGTTTCAGTACCTCTTATTGAAACTTATGGGGACATGCCATTAGGGCTATTGCATGACAAAGGATTAGAACAACATGCCGATTTGGAGCAGTAGCATATCACTGCACAGAAGACCCTTGATTTGATCAAGGAGGAGATGAAGAGATATCCCAGTTCACCATTGTTGAGCTACATTCAACCCTTTGAGTTGAAATGTAGAGTTTCACAAGATGGGATGAGCATGATCCTATTCAGTAAAGTGCCGAACTATGAGTTTAGCATTATATGTGGCCATGAGACAACACATGTATCACCTTGCAGATCTACAACACTATCACTTAGTAGTAGTGATGATGAGAGGGCCCCATTATTATTGGAGCATTAGGAAGGCAGCTTCACTCATGAAGCAATGGAGAAAAGGATGATAGATTGTAGATATCTTGAGATGGGTAATCTTTTCCCTTTTCAAGATGACTCTTTCTCAATGAGCATCTCACAGCTCAAAGAGAAACTTCTACCTGCAACAGGTCCACAAATTTATTGGTTTTGGAGGGCCATTGATGAGAAGAAGATCTCATGGAGAGATCTCATTGGAGGTGCACTTCAAAATACCATGGATTGCAAGGTTCTTCAACAGTTTGAGGAGGTTTGTTCCCTACAATGGGAGGATACCAAGTTTGTGCATAATGAAATCCATCATCCACATTGGGATGAATGGTTGATGATATGGAGAAAGAGGTTGCAAAGCTACTTGCAGAACTATGAAATAGGCCAGAAAGAAGCATGGCTGCATTGGTTGCTCTTGGGTGAGTATGGTTACTACCCAACAACACATATTTTCATGATCCATGCCTTGTACAACACTCATGTAATGAAGAAGGAGGCATTTCTATGTTGGTTGCTCTTGGGTGAGTATGGTTACCACCCAATAGCTCATACTTATTTGACTCATGCCTTAAGTATCAATGAAAAAATGCAGCAAAAGAAGGCATGCTTATCTTGGTTGTTCTTGAGAGAGTTTGGCCATCACATGACATCCCCCATGTTTATGTGTTTTGTATTGATTGTAATATGGCATAGTACTCTCATGATGTGTAATAATAGATTTGGTTTGTATTGGGCTGATATGAAATTCCACATGTCAGTCATTATGTTGTTACTCCATTGTTTACATGATAATGTAAAGAGGCAGCAAGAGATCTTGTTGCTTTGGCTTCTATTGGGGGACTTTGGTCCTACATACTCCCCTACTTTGCATAATAGTGATGGAGGATGGCAGCAAGAGGCATTCCTCGATGGCTCTTACTTGGAGTGTATGGACACCATACTTGGTTTGATGATGATGTGGTGGGGAGGCAAGATGAATTGTTGTTGTGGCTTCTCTTGAGAGAATATGGCCAACCCACTTGGTATTTTGATGGTGTGGTGTGGCAGCAAGTAGCATTTCTGCGGTGGTTACTATTGGGAGAATAAGTTTTGGCATCTTTGTCTACCCATATGTATCTACTTCTTCTTTTGTGTTCAATTTTGGGATGATGCTTGGATCCAACAAAGCCAATAGGACTAAGGATGGAAGCATGAAGAACCTCTTTTTACTTCATGTAGCATGGGATGGAGGTATACTTTGTGAGTTGGATATTTCATTTGGTGGAAGGAACCATATATCTTTATGTATCTCATGTATTATGGAGGATGTTGGACAACTTATGGTTGTCACTTGGAGCTTCCTGATTGAGGAGGGACATCTAGCTACACAGTTAGAGGTCACTCTAGAAATTATAGAGAGGCAACTTGGGTGTTGGGCATGCATGAATCATTGCAGAAAATGGAAAGACCTTCCTTGTGTGGATGCCATTTGAAGGGGGAAAGATTTCTCTAGCATATACTTTTGCAGTTGCTTGAGGACAAGCAACATTTTGCCGTGGAGGACTATAATATTCGCAATTTTCCACAAGATAATTGGAATATTAAAGTTATTAATTTTCATAAATTAATTAAGTAAATAAGAGGGTTGAGGGACCCATAAACCCCAAATATAAATAAAATCCACTTTTGATGTGTGAATGTGGATATTTTAGATGTAGATCTACATTATGGAGTAGTGGAGCAACTTCTTAATGCAAAAGGAGTGGAGATCATGTCTCATTAATGAGATAGATCATGGAGGTTGAAGCAGTCAAGTAAGATCATGGATATTAAATGTAAAATAATGAGGATCTTAGAAGAGGTCAAATAAGATCATAGTGCATTAAAATTAAGATCATAAAGCACTTATGATAAGTTAGTCGAGGAAGTGATGCATTTAATGCACACATGATGGAGAGGGTGATCATCACATGTAGACATGATGGAGGACATGGAGAAATAGCACAGTCAACCATGGAGACTTATGTCCACATGTACAATGCAGTTTAGAGGTGGGCCTAGGCTATGGAAGGCTCACAATCTATATACTGAAGGTGAAGGCACAATAGAGGGCAGATTTTAGATTTTATTATTGTCTCTTATCTGTTTAGATCTAGATTTGTCTTAGGACATTTCTATGCATGCTTATGTTGTTTAGCTAATTCTGCAGTGTTGTTTATCACAAGGTGTTTCTGAGTGGAAACCCCACCCTTACCCACGGGGGACTTCGACTGCCCACTCTGGGAAGGTTTTCTATTGATATTTATTCCTCATCAGGCATTGGTGCCATCTTCAGGAGGTTGTTTCTAGCATTTCAGCTAGGAAACTAGTGGAGGATCCATCCTTCACTTTTTCTTCACATTCAACCATTCAGGAGTAGCAGATCTATATCTGGAATTCAGGCCATTTTGTTTTACCTCCATGCAGCAACAATCCCCTCAAGGACTGCGCAGTTCAGTCTTGTAGATCTATTAGAGGAAGGAAGTTTCTATTACTTCAGCTGGAAATCCTATGAGGGACCATATCCTCACTTTGGTTTCATTGTTTCCATCATTCCAGAGCTGATTTTACATATCTAGCAGCAAGCTATTGAGCCTCCCTCCCTTACAGCGCAGTTTTCTGAAGCTGTTGAGTGATCAGCAACCACATTCATTGGAGGAGATTGGAGGAGCTAGATATTGAGCTTTTAGCCCAAGGATCTAGTGAATGGATCAACCCTTCTTGCATAGAAATGATTTCACATCATTGGATCCATCATATCTTCAGTTCATGCAGCAGATCTGCATACCTAGCGGCTACATAGTACAGGCCCTAAGAGGGTGATTTTCTTAGATTGGTAGATCTGAGAAATCCTTTCTGGGTTATCTTGGGTATCTATCATAGAGCCCAGATCTCTATTTTCAGCATCATCAGAGCTCCCAAACTTCCGATATCTAACTTCTATCTTTCCGGTAGTTGTAGTCCCAATAGTTGCAGCAGGGACAATGCAGTTTTCCTTCTAGTAGTTAAGCAGTCCCTCTTGTGGGATCATTTCAGGGTCATTCTAGGCCATCTCTTTGGCTTGAGTGTCTCATATTTTGAGCACTTTTGTACTGATTTATCCACCTCCATATTAATAAAATGGCTCAACTATTCTGTGCATTTTGATGTGTATTTAGATTTATTGTTTACTTTGCTGCAGTTCTCATATTGTGTTTCAATTTTACTACATTTTCCCTTTTTGGATATTACATTTAGCCACTCCTAGATGAGAGTTTCCTAACCTTGAGAAAAATGGGTACCACCCATGCTGTATAAATAACATCCTCACATTTGGTTTGGCATCTATTAAATCAACCCCTTTTAGGTTCAATACGCTTAAGTTTTCCTCCTTTTTTAGTCATCAAAGAAATAAGAAGGTTTTCTACTAGATCAGAAAGGTGTCAAGAGTAGAAATACTTACTTAACAGGTGTTGCTGAATGTTCATTGCAAAATGTTGAAAACTTAGTCTCCTCCTTAAGCTTCTCACTGGAATTGCTTATTCACCAACAGTCGAATTTGAAAATTGATCCCTTTCCTTTTCTTTCAGTAATTTTAAGTGATATGTTGGTTCACTTTTCCATACATAAGATATTTTCATAATTGGAAATATCGAAAAATGTATACCAGACCTTGTGATATCCTTTAGTTTCCTGCTTTGTTTCATATTCACTGCAACAAGTGGATGGAGCTAAATGGTGTTGGAGTTGGCAGTGAGCTCCATCATATTTTATGACAGGCCTAAAATTTCAGCAGTGCTCATTCATGACTAACCAAATGGTCACCACATTAAATCATAGATCACAATTTATTTTTATAGTAAACACATACCTTTGACATGTGGACACAATGACTTGGGCTGACAGACATGACAAACAACGGTTGGTTCTTCGTAACTGCAAATTGACACCTAACTCTTCCATGTATGACCGCAACTTAACTTGACATCATTCAAACATATAACCTTTCCTATCACATGACATGGCTCAGGATTTAAAATATTTAAACCTTAGTTGACATCGGGAACATGTGGCTAACTCAAAAGCGGATGCACTTTTTTTACTTTTTTAAAAATAGGGGAGGCAACCGTAACTTTTGGTAGCATCGGGTAAAAGAAAAAGAGACATAAAATAGATTAAAAACAGACTGTCTAATAGGGTTAAAATAGATGCTACCGTAACTTCTGGCAGCGTTAAATAATAATAATAATAATAATAATAATAATAATAACAATAATAACAATAATAATAATAATATTAATATTAATATTAAAAAAAATAAAAATGAAATTTATAATTTTTATCCTAAAAGTATATAGATTTAAAACACACTTGCGACTAAGCATAGAAATGTGCTAACAGGAGGAAGAATGAACATCAAGAGTGTGCAAGGAAAAACTGAGGCTTGCATGATCTCAGGGGGAGCATATGGCACATATTGTTTTTCATGTAGAATCATTAATGGTGTATCCATAGCTAGTGAAGTGTGTGAAAATAGATATGTTTGTTGAGGAGTTGTTTTTGATGCATGCAATTAGGATGTGATGTTAATTATGCTTATTTATTTGATGATGATTTCATGATGGATGTTTGCTACTAATGTTGTATTTTCTAAGGCTATTGTGATCAGGAAGAAGGTTGACAAAGTGTGATGACACATGTTCAGGGGGAGCATCTCATATGCCTCCAATATTTCTCAATGATATTGATGACATCATGTTTCCTTAGGGGAGTTGGTTATATATTCCATGATATGTTATTATTTGACCTTCATCTATTGCAGGAGTATTTGTTTTGGTTGTGCATGGATTACATGCTACTTACTTGAGTTAATATGCAGTTGTCCTGTATTAATTTTGGGAAAAAAGTTGTTTTTGGATTAAGGATGTCATGTAAGAGTTGGTTCCATGGAGATTAGTGTGATATGGGTGTATGGTTATAGCTTCTTGCGTTCATGTGTTAGATAATTGCAGCATAAATGTAGAAAATCTAGAAGCTGATCATGATGGATATATTTCATATTATTGTTGTTGTTGCACATGGTGGTTGTTTGTTTCCCACTTGTCATGTTGTTGATGACTTTTCTTGATCATGGTGCTATTGTTGGAGTTCTTTCATATTGTGATGTATACACACATTTGCTGCTAGAGATATGTTCACTAGTACTTGATCTGCTATCTAGTGTTGAAGCTTGCCTTTTTGTTGGAATATGGCCTCTTGATGTTCAACTATATGGTGCATGATTCTTATATTTATGAGTATGATTGTTGATGTGATATGTATTGCTGCTACAACTGCATCATTATATGTTTTTTTCTATTTCTAGTTCAACTTATCTTACAGAAGTTCATGCTCCATATGATGGTTATTGATGTTTCCATGTATAGCTTCAGAAGGCTAATATATGTTGCTGGTTATTGATACTGCTACTATGACGATTTAATGTTGAAAATAGGCTTCATGATATTGCTGATATATTTATTTTTTTTGGGTCACTATGCACTCTTATAAGTTGTTGAATGTTGCTGATGAGACCTTGGTATATGGCTTGGAGAGGTTGATACATGCTTCTTTTATGATATATATTATCATTATCTTTCCGCTATAAAGAGGACATATTGTCCATCATATGCTTGATGTACTTACACTGTGACATTGTACTAGACATGCATTAATGAGAGGATTATTATGATATCCATGTATGAAATAGTTGCATTATTGTATGTGTCATGCATAGAGTTGTGATCCATGATTGAAATTTGACATATGTGTATAGTGAGTCATGAGAGTTAGTGCAGCTATGTATGGGTTGTTATCAGTATTGGTACAACCATGTAATTCATGTATTATTCATGTAGACTCTCATACTTATCATGGTCGGACATTCTAGAGTTATGTATGCATTGAGAGAGAGTTATGTGAGTCATGGTTCAGAAATATATGGGCTTATGTTGTCATTGTAAAATCATGTATCATCACTCTTATAGCCATGTAATAGGCCTATAAAGCCATGTAATTTGTTGCATATCATTTGTTCATAGGCATTGGTCCATGTGGAGTAGCCTCTTTCTTGTGGCAAGGAGGAAATTGTAGTAATTAGTACATAATTATCCATGGAGATGATAATTCATAGTTTTGATGGATTTTTGCTACTACTGGAGATGGATAGAGAGAGATTGTTGTGTAGAAATTCCTCATAGATTCAAATGTATAATTATAATTTACTAAAGGAATATACTTGAATCTACTCTACCAACTGTGGAAAAAATTAAACAATTGCGAAATCACTAATCATACAAGATAAAGAATTCAATCAACACATTACAAAATGATATCCTATGGAAATCCACAGATAAAAACCCCTCCTATCTATATATTGCATTAGTCGCAAAAATATGAGAAAATTACAATGCTTTGCTCAAGGCTGAGCAACATTTGCAGTATCTCTATCTGTCTCACTGCTTCCTAGACAAGCCTTCTACAATACTTAACCAAAATTTTTCTTTCTTAAGTCCTTATTTACTTGTGATGTTTCCTTGGGAATTAGCCTCTATTAAGTAGATAATTTCCTCATCCACAAATATGCAATTCATCACAGGCCTTCCTTTTAATGCATGCACCACATGTACAATTTGGATGATTATACAACTGATAGTACACTACCCTTGAACTCCAATCTCAACTGGGTAACTCGCAGATCATGCATGCATGAGTTGTTATATAACCAACTCACAAAATAGAAGAAAAGATATATCAACGCCTTAGAAATCAGCCTCTTCAAAGGGGCAACCTCCTTTACATTACATAAATGAAAATTTCTTGGATGAAACAAATGACAAAATCCACTTTCTATATATAGGATTCCATGGGGTCACAATATAATTCTAGCCGACCTAACAATAATAATGTAAGGGCACAACAATAAAAATAGCGGGCTTTTATGGGGTACAATAATAACAATTTGGGGACTATAGGGGTACACCAATAAGAATAAGGGGGCTACACTAACAACAATAAGGGAATACACTACTAATATAGGGACCTAACATGCCCCTCTCCTTCAAAAAAGTGTTGTCCTCAATGCTTGAGTAGTTATGGATCCTTCTTTATAAAATTCTCATCCTCCCATGTGGAATATTTAGTGGGTAAGTTCTTCCACTTGATGAGATACTTTGAAATTGAACAATTTCACAGCTGTCGAGTTTTTGTTTCCGTGACTGCTTTAGGTTCCAATATTATTTTTCGTTCCTCATTAAGTTCTAGCAATATTGTTTGAACTGGAAGTTTATCACCTATAACCTTCTTTAAGCATGAAACATGGAAAACTATGTGCACTCAGGAAGAAGCGGGAAGCTCCAATTTGTATGCCATAGTACCAATATTTTACAACACCTTGTAAGGACCATAGTATTTTGGCGATTATTTATTATCCTTCTTAGCTTGCTTGAGGGACATTTGTTTGTATGGTTGTAACCGTAAAAATACCCATTCTCCTACATCAAAACTTCTCTCACTGTGATGTTGATCTACCTGTTGTTTCATTCGATTTTGTGTCAAATTTAGGTTATCCTTTAAGAGTTGGAGAACTTGTTGTTGATGCTTGATGTGATCTTCCACGGCTTGAACCTTATAATTTTCTCTTAAATATGATGTGATGAATGGTGGATGATATACATAAAGTGCCATAAATGGGGTCATTTTTGTTGCAGTATGGAAGGAAGTGCTATACCACCTTTCAACCAGAGATAACCACTTGACCCATTATGTTTTTTTATCAGATACAAACAACGAAGATATACTTCCAAACATTTATTCACTATCTTAGTTTTCCCATTGGATTGAGGATAAGAAGATGAGATATGAGCTAGTTGAGTAGCCAAACAAGAAAATAATTCCGTCCAAAAATTTCCAGTGAAAATGGGATCTCTGTCGCTTACAATAATCTTTGGGTTTCCATTTAGATTTTGAATTGTTTCCATAAATCCAGTAGCAACTATACTTGCTTTAAATGGATGAGATAATGCACAAAAGTGTGCATACTTGGCAAGTCTATCAACTACCACCATGATGACACTCTTTCGTTAAGACTTAGGTAAATCTGTGATAAAATCCATTGGAACCTCCTCCCAACCTTGAATTAGAATGGATAAAGGTTGTAGCAGTCTCGGGGTCTTAATTATCTCAACTTTATTTTTCTAGCAAACCAAACATTCCGCCACAAAATTTTGATTATCATATTGAAGGCCATCCCAAAAAAAATATTCTTCACCCTGTGGTAAGTTTTCGAAATTCCCGAGTGTCCTCCTAAGGGAGATGTGCACAATTCCAAAAGAATATTTTGTTTTATTTGGGAATTCTTATAAAGATATAAGTGATCTTTGTACCAAAAGAAATCATTTTTCCAATTAAATGTATCAAATGTACTGGGATATTGCTGCAAATTTTGAATGAGTGTCCACACTTCTTCGTAATTATTCCATTCCTCCCTTGCTTCGGTTATCCAATCTGGTTCGATAATAGAAATGACACAAAGAAATGCTTCCACCTCCTCATCCTTTCTTGAGAGTGCATCTACAACAACATTTAGCTTCCCTTTTTTGTAGATGATTTCAAAGTCATAACCCAACATCTTTGTGACCCATTTTTGCTACTTTTCTGAAGATATTCTTTGTTCCAAAAATTATTTAAGACTATCATGATCATTTTTTACCTTGAAGTGTCTTTCCATTAGGTAAGGTCAGCATTTATATAGTGCATGTATTATTGCCAACATTTCCTTCTCATAAATAGCTTTTTGTAAATATTTTCCTTTGATTAGAGGACTTTCAAAATCAATGGGTCTTCCTTCTTGCACAACATCAATTCCATTTCTTGAGGCATCACATTCCACAATAAAGGTTTTTGTGAATTCTGGCGTAGCTAAGACTGGTGCATGGCACAATGCCTCTTGAATATGTTCAAAGACCTTAGTTGATTCAAGAGTCCATGAAAATGCATCTTTCTTCAATAATGTTGTTATAGGTACTTATATTCTCCCATAATTCTTAAACTTGCGATAATACCTTATTAACCCGAGAAATCCTCGCAGTTTCTTTATGGTTGAGGGAAATTTCCATTCCTTAATGGATTTAATTTTGTTAGGGTCTACCTTAACACCCTCCTGACATACAATATGACCCATATATTCCAATTATTGTACTCCAGAGAAACATTTGGAGTTTTTTGCACAAAATTGTTTCTCCTCCAATAGTTTGAGCACCTTGTCAACATGTTGAACATGATCCTTCTGAGACCTGTTGTGGATTAGTATATCATCAAAAAATAATAACACAAATTTTCGAAGGAAGGGTTTGAAAATGGAATTCATCAACCCTTGAAATGTATAAGTTTCATTGGTAAGGCCAAAAGGCATGACGAAAATTTCATAATGACCCTCATGAGTTTGAAATGTTTTTTTTGGAATATCTTCAATCTTCATTCTAATTTTATGATATCCTGAATGGAGAACCAACTTGGTAAAATAAATTTCTCCATGTAATTCATTCAATAATTCATCAATCACAGGAATGTGAAATTTATCTTTAATAGTGAACTTATTGAGCTCCCTATAATCTAGACACATGCGCCATGATCCATCCTTCTTGTGCACCAATACTACTGGAGCAGAGAAAGAAATTTTACTAGGTTGAATTATACCAACCTCTAACATTTCTGCAATCATATGATCAATTTCGCTCCTTTGGACATAAGGATATATGTAAGGGCTGATGTTTGGAGGAACACTTCCTAGAATCAAATGAATAGCATTATCATGATCAAAAATAGGTGGGAGTCCTTTGGGAGTTCTAAACACCTTGGAATGATTGTCCAAGACTTTTTGGAGATCTGGAGAAATAGATGATTTTGATGTTGGAACTTCTAGTGAGCATGATTGTGAAATTATGCCTCGTTTTTCTTTCTTCAGAAGCTTTGACATGACATTAGAGCTTATTATATTTCCTGGCTTCCCTACGATACCTCATAATTAAACTTCCTTTCCTTCTGAAAAAAATTTCAAGAAAAGTTCTTGAAAATTAAAAGCTACCGTCCCCAAATATTGTAAACATTGTACTCCTAGTACAACATCAACACCTCCCATTGGAATGGAGAGAATTGGACTATTCAATATATATTCCCCCATGGTTAGCTTGATATTATGGCACTTTCCAGAGAAATTTATAGTTCCTCCATTTGCAACCATCACTTGACACTTTGGTGATGGGTATAAGAAACAATTCATTTCCTTGGCTACCTTACAATGAATAAAATTATGGTTACTACCCGAATCAATCAACACTATTACATTTTTCTCTTGACATGTCCTTCTATCTTGAGAGTTTGAGGAGTGGTAATTCCAGCCATTGCATTACAGGATATTTTTGGACTCATTTATTCTTTCTCTAGGGTTGGTTCCTAGTGTATATCCTCTTATTTTTAAGTTTCTTGTTCATTTTCTTCCACCTCTTCACAATCTATGTAAAATAATTTCTTCTCATCACACTTGTGACCTTTAGTGTATTTTCTATCAAAACTGTAGGAAAGCCCTTTTGCTCTTTTTTCTTCCAATTTTTGTGGTGTCAACCTTGTAGTTTGTGGAAGTCTAGGAGTAGCAACACTTCCATATTTATAGATTTGAGTGATAGGCTTCCTTGTCACTATAATTTTACTTTCAATTTTTCCTGCCAACCTGAATGCCTTCTCCAATGAATTAGGTTCCCAAAGGAAAACCTCATGTTGGATGTTATCCTTTAAAGTCCCTACGAAGACATCAATATTGTGTTCCTCTCGAATATCAGTTACCCTTATATTCAATTTTTGGAAGTCCTCAATGTGCTCCACCATTGAACCCTTTTGTTTGAGATTTATCAATTGGTTAAAGAAGGTGTTTCTCTTTCTATCCTCATAATGTGCTATCATTTCCTCCATAAAAATTGACTAAGTGACAATTTTTTTATGAGAGCAAAGCCATCGATACCATAAAAATGTATTTTTTTCTATATATAAATTTTCAATGCGTACCTTTTGTGTGTTTTGCACACTATGGAGATAAAAATATTGCTCCATCTATAGTATCCATGTTACAGGATCCTTTCAATCAAACTTCCTCATATCGATGTTTGGAATATGGTGGGTCTTCAATCCAACATTAGAGTTTATGAAATCACAATTAACATTTATTTTTTTCTCATCATGAGTTTCCTATATTACCTTTTCGCCATTAGGAATCATTTCTTGTATCAACTTTGTCAAACCTTCTTTCAAACCTTCCATGTTTTCTTTTAGATCATTCTTCATGTCTTCCATGTTGCTTTTCATTTTTTCATTGATGCCATCCATCTTAGCTTCCATGTCATTCTTCAAACCATCTGTCTTAGCTTCCATGCCTTTCTTGATACCAAATGTTATGAAACCAACTCAAAAAATAGAAGAAAAGATAGATCAACGCCTTAGAAATCAGCCTCTTCGAGGGGACAACCTCCTTTACATTACATAAATGAACAATTATTAGATGAAACAAATGAAAAAATCTCCTTTCTTTATATAAGAGTCCATGGGGTCATAATATAATCCTAGCCGACCTAACAATAATAATTTAAGGGCACAACAATAACAATAGTGGGCTTTTATGGGGCACAATAATAATAATATGGGGACTACATGGGTACAACAATAACAATAAGGGACTACACTAGTAATATAGGGAACTAACATGAGTTATTTATGGCTGATTTATCAGTTAACTGGTTGATGACATAGTACAAACCCCACTATTAGACCTCCCACTAGTTCCTCCAACAGTTGGAACTAGTTTAATTGACTTTAACTCAGTTTAATTGACTTTAACTTAGTTTAACTGAACTAATTAATTACAACTCAAAATAAACTCAATCAAGGCTCCTAGAAAGTAGTAGACACTCTACATGACTCAAGGTAGACCCTCACCTCGAATTAACTAAACCAACTAAGTCAAACTAACTTAGTGAACTCGTACAAGTTGTCATGTGATGTGGAATTACAATTTCTTCTAATTTAATTCAAGGGAAAATTAAATTAAAATATTTCTTGGTGCCATTTTCAACATGTTGTTGATGATGTATGAGTGTTTCGTTGTTGGATCGTACAATGTGGAGATGTGATATAGAGAGGTTGTACATGTTGTTGTTGCTTCATATTTGATTGGTTAAATATAAATATATATGTTGTTGTGGTGATGTGTTGGTGACTTGATTTGTTGCTACTACTATGGATTTTGATGTTGCTGCTTCAGGAGAGAGTGAATATGATTTAGTTATTTATGTTGCTGCTTATTGTCATGCTACCATGGGAGTGAGAGAGTTCATTGTTACTACTGATAGGAGATATATCTTGTTGCACTAGTGTGTTTTTTATCAGACCTAGCTTGTGTCTAGGGGGAGTTTATTGCTAATATTCTTCAGTTACGTGGAGGAATGTTTTTATTGTTCTCATCCTCAGCCCTATATGTCATTGTTCATCACCTACATATTATATTGAGTGGAGTTTCTGGTTTTGTTGGTGGAGCCCATTGCATGGAAAGGAAGAGCATATGTTTAGCCCTTTTCCATTAATGTCAAAGGGGGTGAGTTTTAGGATGGAGATATGTTTTCAGAGGAACGTTTTACACAATTGGATTAACTGGGTTTACCATCAATGCCAAAGGGTGAGATTGTTGGAATTAATGTGTGTTGTAGTATTTTTGGTTGGCATTGATGTCAACTTGGTAGCAAGGGTTGTAGGAAAATTGGTTTGCACATGTATGTTTGGTTGCAAGTGGCTTTTGTATGGATTATGTGTAGATGGTCCTTTTCATGTTTGTTTGCATGTAGATGGTAGATGCTTGTAGGTTTTGGAGATGCATATAGATATTGAGTAGAGGATTTGATGGCCCTCATGATCATGTTTGTCACGATCATGTTATTCAGATCATGTTGTTGCATAGAGGTTGTGGTGTGTTAGTTTATAGGTTTTTCCACTATGGTCAGTCGTGCAAAGTTATGTTGGAAATGTGATGACCTTCTTGATCATGTTGAATGAGCGTGTTGCTGCATACATGTGTTGGTTGCTGCTACAGGAGTTAGAAGTGAGGAGTTTGGTAGATTAGGTCTCCCTGTCTTTGATTAGGTCTTCATGTTGATGAGTTGATGTATAGGATTTGGAGAAGGTTTTATAGCTGTTGGAGGAAGTATGACATGTTTTGGAGATGTATATTGATGGTAGAGAAGTTGTGGAGAAGTTTCATGGCCTGGGTGTTAGTGTAGTTTTTGGTTGACATCCAAGTCAACCTAGTTTGATTGGTGATGATGTTATGATGTGGCAATGGATTGGTGAAGTGTTGTAGAGGTGACAAGGGCTTCTTTCTGATGATGATCAAGCTTTGGAAGAATTTTGGCAGAGTTATGAGCTAAGTAGGGTGAGTTTTCTCTATCCTCTTCCCCAAATGCATGGAGATTGGCTCATGAGTGCGGTTGGAATTCTCCAACCGAAAATTGGGAGGATTGTGAGTGCGGTTACTACTGGAATCTGCTAGTTCTGTGGGTGCGGTTGAGGCTTAGAACGAAATTTTCTCCACATTCCTCATACACATTGGGTGTTTATATTTTTTCCTTTATTGTCTTGTTTGAAACTTTTCATGTAAAGTTCAGAAAATCTCAGAGAGATTCTAGAATTTGGTTAAACTTGAGAATATCCATTATTTAGTTGAGGGAGTGGTTCGATTAAGTCAAGGAGATGGATCTAGGAAAATTGAGAGGTCTGAAAAGAATTGTTGAACACTCCATCACCTGTAGCATTTACTGAGTTAACTATCTCAGAAAAATGATAAATAGAGGAAGGATTTGATTTCATTTGGTTGGTCTAGTTGAGAGTGTGAGAGCATGCCATTGAGAGGGAATTGAGAGTGAATAGAGGTTTCAACAATTGATCACATAGTTTGCATAGTTTTATCATAATATTGTATGAAAAAATCAGAGATGGATTTGAGGAGAAAATTCAAAGCCCTTGTGTTGTAGGTGGTAGTGTTTAGAGAGGAGAAGAATTGGAAACTTATGGTGTTTTAGAGAGCAGTGATTGGTGTGAGAAGTAAATAATAATTCCCCCCTGGGTTTGAGTTTTGATTTAGAGTTTGGTTGCAGAATGATGGTGTTGTTGGGTTGCTCATGTTGAGCATATTGAGAGCCCTGTGTGAAATATTTTGAAACATGGTTCACATAGAGGAAGTGAAGGCATGGAGGCTTCATAGCAGACAGTGATTTGGCGGATTTAGTATAAGGAACAAATTTCTCCATCCAATAAGAGTTGGATAGTCCAACGGTTGTTAGGTGAGGATCGTTGGTCATGGTGGATTCTATCAGATAGACATCTGTAGATTCGTGAGAGAAATAGTTTTCCTAATTGATAGGTACAAGCAAACTATAATGCAAGCCAAGTTTTTTGACTTATGGGTGTAATCTAATCCATGTAAAAAAATTTCAACAAATTAATAGAAGAATTGAGCAGTGCAACAATAGGATGGTCTTCTCCCGAAAGGGTTTCCACCATAAATACTTGTGTCTTCATGTGTGCTTATTTGTGTTGATGCTTTCCATGAATATTATGCTTTGAGTTTATGCTACTTTCATATTTTGTTAAGCTAATGTTGTGAATGTGTGTGGAAAATTTATAATTCGGCAAAAAGTTTAAAATTGTCATAAATGCCATCAGAACTGATTCATTGCTCCCTCTCAATAGTGAACTAGTTTCCAATAGTAAATGGGTCTACCAATTAAAGAGAGGTTTTTATCGTAATGTTGAAATATATAAATCCAGACTAGTTGCAAAAGGTTAATCTTAGATGAAAGGTATACATTTCCATGAAATTTTTTCGCTAGTTTTTAAACTTGTATTTGTTTGTATTGTGGTGGCACTAGTTTCTTTGCCTAATTTGGATTTAGAGAAATTAGATTTTAAAAAAATGTTCTTGCATGGAGATTTGGATGAGGAGATTTATAAGGGAACAACCATAAAGTTTTATACAACATCGTATTAGAATATTAGCTTGCAAGCTCAAAAAATCATTGTATGGTCCAGTCGTCTAGGAAATGGTACAATACATTTGATTCATTTATGATGAGCCAGAGTTATACTAGAAGTGCAAATGACCATTGTGTACTTCAAAAGTTTGAATGGTATATTCATTATCTTAGTGTTATATGTTGATGATATGTTTGTTATAAGAAAAATCATGTAAGATATCAACACATTGAAGGCTCAGATGGCTAAGACATTTGATATGAAGGATCTAGGAGTAGAAAAACAAATTTTGGGCACTGAAATACATAGAGACAGAAAAAATGGTAAGCTTAGGTTTTCATTACAGAAGTATTTTGAAAAAATTCTTGTAAAGTTCACGATGAATAATGTGAAACTTGTAATATCTCTTTTGCTTCTTATTTTAAGCTTTCTTAAGCTTTATGTCCTAGTAGTGAAGAAGAAAATGATTATATTTCTTGTGTTTATATCCTAATGAAATAGGATGTTTGATATATGCGATGGTATGCACCATGCTAGAGATTTCACATGCAGTTGGGTGTTGTCAGCGTGTACATGGAATGTTTGTGAAAAGAAAATTGGAATGTAGCAAAATGGGTGCTTCGTTATCTTAGAGACACCAATGATTATTGCAGCACATTTTATGGTTGTAATGATTATGTCTGCGTCTATGCTGATTTAGATTTTGCAAGTGATTTGGACAAGAGGAGATTTACTTCAAGATATGTCTTTACTCTTGCAGGACGATCTATTAGTTCGATGTCAAAGCTTAAGGAAACAATTACTTTATCCACCACAAATGCAGAGTGCATTGTTGTCTCACATGCTTGCAAAGAGAATATTTGGTTGAAGTGTCTTCTAGGTGAACTTGGAAGAACATAGAACATCATAATTGTATTATGTGATAGTCAAAGTGCAACTTATCATATTAAGCATATTGATATAAAGTACCATTTTGTAAGACGTGTTATTGATGGAGGTGGAGTATATGTTAAAAAGGTCCACGTTCAAGAAAACCGTGCAAATATATACAAAGCTAGTGTTGATAGAAAAGTTGCAGTGGTGTCTAAACCAGTGTTGATAGAAAAGTTGCAGTGGTGTCTAACTTCTCTTGGCTTATAGAAGTGGTGATGAAAGGACTTTGGCAAGGTATTGAGAAAATTGTTGTCAAGGTGGAGATTGTGGAGATTGTAAATGGGTGCTTAGCTTGAGTGGTAGTGATGGTGGTTTGCCATCCCATCCACCTGAGTTCAAGTCCTTGGAGACATGGCCCGTCATAATAATGTTGAAAAGATAAGTGTCCCATTGAAATTTGTCCATTTTTTATATATGTAACTTGCTAGCTGTTCCATATATTAAAAGAAATTATTACTTCCATATCAAAATTTTAAGATTAAAAATAAATAAGTAATTATTAACCTAAACTTCCATTTATATATGAAATTAATCATGTTTATAGCCATAATTTTTCACTTCGTTCAAAAAGAAACATCCTTATATATCAAAAAGTCTGACTCCCGGCTTGCTAGTGGGATTAATACGTAAGTTGCATAAATGATGTACATACCTTTCCTTGAAGAATGTGCCAGGTCATAAAAATGGTCACCACCAACTAAATCTATCATTCTTTTTTAATATTTTCGTTGGCATTGTCTTGAAAATATCTACCTCAAGACATACATTCCACAAATATGTGAAAACAGTTCCATACACATTGTCTGTATTTAACATTATCTACTTCAATTCATGCTTCACACATTTATAAGAATAGTTCCATTCACACTGCGTTTATTTATTTGACATTGTATACTTCAATACACAACTACCCATTTATAAATCATGAGAGTTTATAACTTTGTTCACTTTTTAGTAATATAGACGTTAATATTGAGAAGAAGTTTTTGAGTTTTAGAGTCTTCAAAACTCTTTTGAATTATATCGGTTATTTTTTATTTTTGGGGAAATATTGAATTAAATTTATAGTTATTTTGATTATTTTCGTGATATCTATTTTTTTATTATAAAGTAATCTAAAAATATTCAAAGTTAGTTTGGAAAATAGTAAAAATTTTGGGAAGATTATGAAAAAATTCTGCAGTAATTTTTGAAAATTTGGGTTGTCTCTGTCAAACTTCAGGATTTTGGGTGCCCCAGAAGTTTTTGATGATGCTGAATCTATTTCCATCTTCAAAAAAAACTATCCAAATACTCCAGTATTCTGAAATTTTGAATTTTTTTACCAGATTCCGACAAGAAAACTGCAGCATAGGAAAATTTGTGGCATCCTTAGACAAAGCCCTTTATTATTAATTCTGTTAGATTTAATTTCAAATGAACGACAACTTTCAGTATTAGCTTTAATTGTAATACTTTTGGGTTAATTTAACAAATTATGTATCTTTTATGGTTGGTTGTGTGTTTCTTCAAATGATGTATTTTTCATGGTTCTTGTGTGTTTCTTCAAATAATATATTTTTAATGGCTGGTTGTGTGTTTTTTTTTTCTTGAAGTAGTGGTGATGTTTTTTATTTTCAAAATATTTCAGAATCTGCAATCAAGATAAGGATAACAATCCTATACTCAAAATTGTATATTTTAGAATATTTTGAAAATCTGATTGACAAAAATGGAATAAAACACATCAAATTTCAAAATATTTCAAAATCTATAATTTAGATAAAGATAACAATAAAGATAACCCAATTAGATAGCCAAGTAACAACACAGTAATCTGGCATAGTTAAATATGCCCTGTCCACAAGTGTAAAGTTGATCCTAAAGATTGCATATTTTGGAATGTTATAAAAATCTAAATGACAAGACAAGAATGGAATAAAACACATCAAATTTCAAAATATTCCAAAATCTATAATTTAGATAAAAATAAATATAAAGATAACCTAATTAGATAACCAAGTAGCAACACAGTGATCTGGCATGGTTAAATATGCCCTGTCCACAAGTGTGAAGTTGTTGGGCTGAGAGGATGCCTGGAGGACAACGGTGAACCCAAACTTGGACATGGATAAAGATAATGGATTCCAAGTGATAGATGCCATTGCCAAAATGATAGAAATGGATGTTGAATTGTAACTCTAAGTGGAGTCATGGGGCCAGCTGGGTCTCTCAAATCACACATGTACAAGCAAGTTGCAGGTTCGGCCTTCAGATTTCTTAGCCACATTGGTTATGAATAATAGTTTTCTGGCGAAGTCCTCCTGAATGCAGAGCAGAAAGAATATGTGAAAAGAACTTACACCTGAAACTGGCAGACATTGAAAGAGTACCTCATTGATCAAAAGGCCTCGTTGTGGAATCACGCCTTGCACATACAAGTGGATGAAGTTGCCACACGTTCTGGACGAAGGTAGGTTTGCACGTGAAGCTTGGCATTCCAAATTGGTGAACTAAGCTGTAGAGCATTTGCTGCAAACTAGATATTGTCATAAATTATGTCTGTGGCACAACAAATTGATAAAGGCCGTAGTGTTTTAAAAAAAGCACTTCTTGATAAAGTGAGTTATGGAAGTCTAATTTAGTGAGTGATAGAAGATTTATTGTAAAACACTTATTATTATTATTATCATCTAATTTTAAGTTTATTATTAAGAGAATTTTTTGTTTGTGAGATAAAAGACCTATTTTTGTTCAGCAATTTGACTTTTAAGTTTATTGCTAAATCTAAAACGGCATACATATTCTATCCCTCTGATTTTGAACTTCTCTAATTTCTAGTACAGTAAATTTAATTGTTTTTACTCAAATTTAATTCCAAAATATTATATTCTTAAAATTTGTAATCTGCAAATTAATAAAATGAATAATAAAACATTTTTCTGCAGTACAGAATATCTGTCCAAATATATGATTGAATCTCTTTTCTCATATGCATTCCCAGATGTATATGTGGATGTTCATAATTATAGGGCTCTCTTAATACTAATACATTTTTGCTTGAGAGTAGTTTAAATAGGTCACAATTTTATTGGGAAAATAATAGAAATTTTGTTATGATTTTGAAAGAGAATTGTTTTATTGAAAATCTAGGTTACAACTGTTAAGCTTCGAGATTTTGGGTGCCCAGAAGTTTTTGATAGTGCTAAATCAATTTTTGAGTACCCATAAATTCTACTGCTAAGTAAATTTCTGCCATAAAAAAAACCATTTAAACACTCCATTAATTTTTTTCACAAAATTTCAGCAAAAAATTGGGCAAAATTGTGGACTTGAAATTGTGACATCAGTACACAACGAAGCTTCAGCTATGGCAAAAAGAGTTTGGAAGACGTTTTCACGTGAACGCTGTAGCACAACACAGTTGGCAGACCTCTGACACCGACAGAAAAACGTGAAGCCTAGACCATCCTAAAAAGAAAGGAAAAAGAGAATACCCTCTGGAGGCCAGAAATATCAGATTCTGAGCAGAACCATCCTTGCAAAGAAAAGGATGCCCCTGACACCCTGTGAGAAGAAATGGAGTATTTATCAAGAAACCCCACGGCACAGTATCTAGAAAGGGACCAAGATGCTGCAATTCCTAAAAGGATAGGTACTCTAGAAATTCTACGCAGACAGCTTGTGTGTCAGGTTTTCTCTAAAAGGATAGGGACTGTAGAAATTCTACACAGACAACTTGTATGTCAGATTTTTCTTTTTCCATAATGGAAAGTGTGCTTTACATTTGTTTTCACATGTAAAGTAATTTTCCACTTTTATTAAAAAACTGTTGATTATTGGTTTTGCATTATTTCACTGTCATGGAAATTATGAATACAAGGTTCACTGGAAAATGCAATCGCTGAGAAGCAGAAAATGCTCTGCTAATTCATGCACTGTACTGGAAAAGTGTCGATAAAACCACCTTAGCTACAAAAGTGTCGATGAAACAACGGGCAGGACGACAGGAAGGACATGTACACTGAATTGATAAGCTCGTGATACAAGGACAGAGGTAAATATCGAATTTGACAGCTATGCTTTTTGGATACAGTTCAAAACTGTAACAAGGAAAAGGAAAGGTGGTGATAGTATGACCGTTGTTTATTATCAGTTTAAATTTATTTTAATTTTGGATTGTGATGTGATTGAAGTTGTTTATTATCATTTTAGATTTATCTTAACTTTGGATTGACATGTGATAGAAGTTGTTTATTACCAGATTAGATTGCCAATTAAGCTGGATCTAGGCTTGTTTAATTATTAATTTTATTTTTTTAGTTTAATTTGTATTTTTATGTAATTTTTGAGTTGTTTTTAGTGGACTTTTTTTGAGTTATTTTAATTTGTGTTATTTAAACTAGATTTTAGAAAATTTTGATCTGAAAAATCCATCTCAAAAGTTTCCAAAAAATAGACAACTCGTTTTGACTGAGTCAAAATGTAATAAATTTAAACTAAAAAAAAATATTTATAAAATATTTTGATTGTGAAATGAAAGGTGGTTTTTGGGCATGTATTGATGAGCCATGGTATTGGCCCATGGTATGGTATGGTTAATAATATCCATCCAAAAATGGGGTGAGTATCCATGGTTAAAAATCTTGGTATCCATGGTTTTAAATCTTGTTTTATTGTAAGTTTATTGTAAGATTGAAGATTTTACATGCTTATTAATTAAATTTAAATATAGTTATATAATCACTATTATATTTATAAAGTAAAATGGATCTTAACTTATTGTTGCCTCATACATTTTAATGCAAAATGTATATTATGTTTTTCTTTTATCTAAAAGATTATTCATAATTTACTAATAAAAATAAAAATAAAATAACAATGTAACAAATTGAATTTTATTATTTTTATTATTTTTAACTTTTTAAAGACACTACAACATCTCCCCATAGTGGCTTTATATTACCAATCCTTTAGGTATTATAAATGAGACATATTAATATAAATTCAACATATTAAACCAAAATGTAAAAATGTTGACAAATTCTAATTAACCTACAGATCACTTATACTAATATGTAGAGGCTTCCTTAGAGGCCTCTTCTACCTAATTATTATTATTAAATATGAAAAGACCTATAATATTTAACGATATTTGTTTTTTTTGAAATATAATTTAATGATTTTATTGAATAATTACATTATTATATAGAAATAATAAGATTCCATTATTTAAAATTAATTAAATTTAATTTAGGTAGTTAGGAAGAATGATTGTAATATTTTCTAGTTCAATTCCTTATATATATATATATATATATATATATATATATATATATATATATTCCCAAATTGGACTAATTCTATTAAGCAGAAATATGGTACAAAATGATGATACAATCAAGAGAGACAGAAAACCGGCAACCGGAAATGATAGGACTATCAACCTCGGTTCCGGAAAAGGAGTGAAGCAAGCAAGGAGCTACAACAAATGATAGGAAAGCAAAAAGACTGACTTCTACCTAGAATGGGCAGAAGCCTCAACACAAAGCTTTTTCCCTTTCCTTTTTTGACTTCGACCCATCCATCCTGGGGAGTATGAGCAGCAACAACTTGAAGACTGGGGTTTTCCAAAGGGGGAACCTCCTTTTCAGATTCAGAGGAGGAAGTCATGTGAACGCGTTTCTGGGCGATGGCTATATCGGAGGTAAGAGTCGGACCATTGGCGGAAGGAACTACTGATTGAGGGGCATGATCCAAATCTGCATCACTATCATCATCTTCAGAGCTAGTGGATTCAGAATCCACGACTGGAGGTGGAGAGCATGGATCCCATTGCTTGGACTTGGTCTTGGAGAGGTTATCCTTTTTCTTTTTTGCCAAGATAGAGGGGCAAGAGGTCTGCAGATGTCCTGTTTGGTGGCAATGGCGGCAGCGGAATGCAGTATTTTCGTAATCCAGTGTCTGGGTCCAGCCAAAGTCGTTTATCTTGAGATTGATCTGGTATGGAAGTCCCTTGCTTAAATCTAGCTCCACACATATTCTGGCATATGTGTAGAGACCTTTATTTTCCCTCCAGTAATCTCCCATGAGGAAACTACCCAATGCGTTGCCAATAGCTCTGTAGACTACAACATGCCATAAGTGGGCCGGTAAGTTTGGAAGCCTGATCCATACCGGAGTCCTTGTAATCACTGCAGTTGCTGGATCAAAATCTGGGAACCAAGGAGTTAAGAAGAGCCCTGCAGTTCCCATGAACCAAGGGCCTTCTTCTAAAGCCTTTTCATAATGCTTACTCTCATCAAATAAAACAATGAAATATCCTTTTGAGAAAAAATTGACCTTACAATGATGAGTCCAGTTTGCATGGATCCAACCATAAAGATCCTGAGATCGCGGCCACAGTCCATTGAATCGGAAAATGATGGCTCTGTCTGCAAATGTTTGAAGTTGATCTGCAAGACCTGCATGGGTGATTTCGACAGAAGGAACATCATCTGTTTTTTCAACCAAAAAAGGCTTGGGTTTAAGGGCTTCCGGGGCTTTGGGGTTCTCAGAGTGAACTGCATCTTTGTAAGAGAAAGGAGGAGCAGAGGACGACTGTCTTGCTGCACCCCCTCTCAGACAAAGGGTTAACACCAAAGAGTTGTTTCTGCTAATGCTGTAAGTAGAGAGGGGAAGAAGGTTTTCAAGTTGTTTACCTTGAAAGAGAAGTCTCTGAAGGCCTGAAGGGATCCCAATCCGCCGTTCTAGAGCTAGTTTGAGATCCAGTACCAAATCTGAAGATCTGACCCATTGCATGATGGTTTTGCTTGTAGGTTGAGAGATTTGGATCTGAAAGGAGTCAAGATGATTCCTAGACGTAGTGCCAGGACCTCTTGTGCTTCCGTGAGCAAGTCTTCCATGGCGTTGAAAGGGAGGAGTTTTCCCCTGCAGAAAGAGACGGTCACTTATAGACAGAGTTAGATCCGAGGCAGAGGATTGGAAAGCAGAGTGATTAGAAATCCATTTGCTCTGCTCCCATTTGTAAACTGGTTCTTTGCAGCCTGCGTGCAAGGAGAAGAAATGGGCATTTGACTTGCGATTGCGCATAGGCCCTAGATCGCGGTGAGTGCACCCCTTGAAATGCTGAGACTGCCGTTGTTTTCCTGTAAGCTACGGCTGCCCCTGTAGAATAGCAAAACCAGGACTTAGCGGATAGTATGGCGCAGGGACGAGGTCAGTCAGAGCATATGAAGAAGGAAAAGGTCTTCCAATCAGATGCGGCGCGAGCGCTGCAGAAGAAGGAGCCGCCGACAGTGCAAGAGGAAGAACCCTAACCTCCATTTCGTCTCTCTACTTTCCAAATAGTTATTTAATTTACAAAATTATATTACTATATTAAATATATTATTACAATAAAAGAAAAATAAAAATAAAAATTTAACCACAATTAGAAACACATAAAATCATTAAAAATTCAAAACATAAAATGATTAAAACACTATAAATTCAGAAACCCATAAAATCACTAAAACACTTCAAATTCGAAAACACATAAAATAATTGAAACACTACCATTCAGAAGTTCTTATCTACCAACTCAAAGAAGCAAGATAGAATAAAAACGAGTAGTCTATAGTGCGACTTTTTGAAGGTTTTTAGGGTGGTTTTTTCGGGTCTAATTTCTCTAAATTCCGGTAGGAATTTATTGCAAAATAGCAGTTTGATGGGTAACCTTGCACAATCGAAGTGCCCTAGGGGTTTTTTAGGGTGCTGAATCCATATATACAGTCAGAAAAAATAGTTTAATTAACAGAAATCAAGATTTTACCTCAATTTTTTTCACCAGATTCAAACACATGAAACTCTAAAAAATCGCATTAAAAACAACTTTGAATAACAACCATTAATAATCCATAATACAATAATATAATTTAGTTTTATAATGATATTAATGACTTCGAGCAATAAATCAATAAATTGAGAATAAAAATAAATTGAGAATAAAATAAAAAGTTTTACAATGATATTATTGACAACATAAACAAAGGAAAATGTCCTCGGCATTTACAGCATAACAACACTACTACTGCTCTTTAAAATTGCCACTTCTTCTAATTATAATTCTCAAAAAAGTTCTCCAATGTACAACCATTGAAAAGCCTTTTCTACTTCAATCCTCTTTAAATTTGGCCTCGAAGGCTTCTTCTAATTATAATTCTCAAAACATAATCCATTTTACAATCGATGAAAATACCTTTTTCCATCAAATTGATAGCTTTATAAAGCATTAGTGTTATAAATTTGGCGTGTCTGTGTCTTTTTGAATTCCTTCAAGTGGTTATAACTTTTCAAATTAATTTTCTTGAATTCCTTTCTTAAAGATTGCAATGAATTATATTTTATTTGAATATGATTATAGTAAACCTTTTTCTCATTGAATATAGGTGGTCCAAATTTCTTTTTGGATGAAATATTTAAGATACGTCGAAAAGAGAGTTGTTAAAAAACAATTTCATGAGATATAACTTCCTAGGTATGGGTTCCAATTTTATTTCCATTTTCAAAGTGTTAGCACTTTTTAGTTTTTCAAGACTAAGAAAGGAAACTGAGAGTATTTTAACAACTTCATGAGATATAACTTTCTAGGCATGGGTTCCATTTCCATTTCTATTTTCAAAGTGTTAGCACTTTTTAGTTTTTCAAGATTGAGAAAGGAAACTAAAGAGGTAATCGCAATTTCATGAGATATAACTCTCTAGGCATGGGCTCCATTTCCATTTTAAAAGTGTTAGCACCTTTTAGTTTTCCAAGGCTGAGAAAGGAAACCAAAAAAGGTAACCACAGACCAAATTTTGACTTGGTATCTAGCCCTACCAAATCAAAGAGGTCTCTCTCAAAATCAACCTCACAACCAATGGAAGCGACTGGAGAGTATCAGTATTTTAGGCTAGTTATTAGCTCAATAGGGTTTTGATTAGGGTTTGCTGGATAAGAAGCACCAAATTAGGAACTAGGCCAAGTATTCCAAAAGATTAGTTGCAGACATAGAATGAGGCAAGGTAGGTGTAATAAGTGACATAAAATGATCTGTCATTGTAATGTGGTGAGGAGGAAATCATGTAGAAGGCGTAAAATGAACATACATGTATGAATTCATTGGTTTAGAGGATAAAACACTTATATGAAAATCTCAAACAAAACAGAGCATTTAGACAATGTATTATGTTTAAAGAATTAGGAGATTAACACAAGAAGAAATGAAGATAGCTGCTAGAAACATATGATAATCAAATACATAAGAAATACCGAGGAAAACAAGTGTCACCAACCACAACACATGAATCTCTTCAAAATAGCTGCAATTGCCTATATATTATTTCTGCAAAAAGTCAAGTACACCAATTCCAAAAAAGGGTGAACTTCAAGTATCCAACCTTTTCTTAGACTTATTTTTGAGTACATATAGAGGGAAAACAAGATTCCACCTCTAAGGAGTCGAATCCTGATCCATATAAATTGATTCATGCACCTATTAACTCATTTCCCAATCTCAGGGAAGATAGAAACAACTTTCCCCCTTCTTAGATAACTAATTGAGATTATCTCTCAAAGCATTGATTACAAGATTCTTTACAATGATAATCACTAACAAGCCTATTAACATCAAATAAACAATTTAGTCGACTATTTACATCAACCGATTTTGACTTTTGACCTCCATGTGCAGTGAAAACTATCTAAACAAAAAAACACAACTTTCTCAAAAACACAGCAAATGTCCTTAACAGAAACAAAACAACTTTGGCTTGATATTTTGATGATTTGAAAGTAGTTCTGATTGTTGCTGAAGGCTGGTGAAGAAATCTTAGGATGTCTACTATACCCTGGGACCATTAAGTCATCCAAAATCATCAGTTAGCCCCCTCAAAATTGATTTTAAAAGAAAGTGTCCAGAAACACAGTGAATTTCTGGAAAGATGGCAGAAAGGTGTAAAAAAAACATTGTTTGATCATTTTCTTCAAAATCATGACTCTACAAACATCATAAAGTGATTTTATGATATCCTTATGTCATTAGCTATCCAACCATGCCTAAATTTTTTAATTTGGACCCTTTGAGAAAAAGCTCAGCAACTGGTTGTTGCGTTTCTGTAGGAAGTTTTTTCCTGTGTGCACAAAAACTTCAAAATTTCAAAATTGTGTCTCCTTTTTCTTTGATGTTGTTTTGCCTTCATACCACCAGTGATGCATCAACCAATAGGTCTAGGATTTTCTTCATTTTGAGTCTCCTTAGGTTTATTTTGAGTTTCTTCTTCATATTTTCATGCTAACTTTGCAAATCATGTTCCTAGCATAATAATGCCTTGCCATATTTCTTTGCATGGTGGTATCTCTGTTTGTTTTTTCCAATAGCTTCTCCAAGTGTTCGTTCAATCTCCCAAGCCAATACTCCCTGTCTTTCTCAAATTCAACAACTATGGTGTCATCTATGGTGTCTTAAGCTTGAGGAGGAGATGGATCTTCTAGATTTTGTTCCTTTCTAGCCATTTCTCTTGTCTTAGGTCTCCTAGGTTGTGTTTGAATGTTCTTTTCTTCTAGCTGCTCTACATCAATGACGACTTTACCTTTATCCTTTGTTATCAAAACACCTGCTTTTCTTGATGATAGAGGGTCTTCTTGTGACTTTCTCTGCTGCATTATGGTTTTCCTCAGTTGTCTATTCTCCTACTATAGGAAAGCCACCATGAAATTGGCTTTGGATAGGTCATCCTTCAACTCTCTAATTTGTGCCTCTTTCTCCTTGATGATTTCAGCTGCTTCCTTGTTTGTATGTTGTTCTCCTAGGTCAACCATCTCAAATTCTGGAGGTACCTCTTCTTGTTGCAAAAGTGTGTTATCTCTATCTCTAGGTGTTTCCTCTCTCATGGCTTCAACCTGCACTTCTTCACTGAAAACCTCCTTGGATAGTCTTTTTTCCTGAGACCTAGTTTTAGGCTTAGACCTAAGCATCTCATCTTCTACTTCAGGAACAAAGACCAACTTCTTACCTTTCTTGTCTGTTTTTGAAATCTCCGTTCTAGGCTGAGTTTTTTTCACTGATGGCATGCTTGATGTTTAAGCTCCCTGTAGTCTACATGACGATGAAAGACAACTTTGACTCTTTGACTGGTTGGAGACAGTTAAGAGAGCAGCTACATCCAAGAAAGCTTCTCATGACATGTTGATATGTTTCAGTCGTTGGAGGACTATTACCTTGACTAGACCATGATTGTTTTTTGGATAAATCCCTCTTGCAAACAAGAGCGAACTCCCTAGTATCCTAACAGATAACTAGAAACAAACAACCATTTGAATATCTCTTTCCCTAAACTATTAGCATTAATATTGTCAAAACTTAGAAACGAGGAGGTAATTCTCCTACCTTTCAACGAGATGTTTGATTTAGACCTTGACTTCCATCCTGAATAAGTCCTTCAATGTTGAGAACCTGCAATCACAAACATGTAAAGAATCAAAAGCACCTGCAGTATATAATAATCCAAACACCAGTTTAACTTAATTACCAAGGAGATTAAGAATTTTCATTGTTTTAATGAATCTAAAAACAACACGATGAGAAAAAGGGATCCACATATATTATCAAGAATATAAATATCAATATTACAACTTGAGCCTTGATGTCGTACATATCTCTCCTGTATACCTTCATAATCATGCTCCTTGGTTTGACAAGCTTTCCTCTCTAGAATGACCAACAAGTTTTTCTTCAATGAACTCTTATGTTCAATGTGTAATCTTCAAAGTAAAAAATACAATCTATTCCCAATGTACCCCTAACCCTGAAGTTTCAACTTAATTTATAAGAGAAATTTAGGAGGTTTTAGATCTATCAATAGAGGGATGAGATCCTCCAAGGAAGGGATTAGGGTTCCTTCATCCAAGGGGATAAGTTCCATGAGTGGAGGGATATAGATCAAACTGGCGCGACTCAAGAGGATTTTATTTGGAAGAATATACGCCCAACTATGATTCTAGAAGTTACTTTTCGCGTTTAATTTTTTTTACATGAGGTGTGCAAGTTTTATGGGCAAACAGAGCATAAATGCATGCATATAAAGGTGGGAATATTAGCACATGCGCAAAAAGTGACCGCAAAAAGTGCGCATGCATCCTTCAATTTTTTTTAAGAATTTTTTCCCGGTTCCCAAGGTTTGGTTCAAGAATATAAATTTTTTGACTTCTAAGGAAGCATGAGTATGGATGGTGATAGATCCATATTGATAGTCAAATTTCATGGTGAAAAATGACATGTAACAGATTACCCCCTAAAGTGCGAAGTTTGAGAAAATATTTCAAGAGAGTGAAGCAGTTTATCATCCCAAGGATTGGATCAGAGACACTGATCGAAAACCTGCAAGAAACATTCAATGAAAATATATAATCATCACTGAGGTAGGCATTCCCATACTCAGAGCAAAACTAACTATATGTTTTGGTACAAATCTGACTTAGAATTACATCAAAAGTAGACAGATCATGGATGCATCCATCTGTTATGAATTAGTTTAATGTATCATGAATACATAACTCCTGCAACTTGGATGGTTGAAACTAGATCCAGGGTCTTGATTTCCACTTCTCAAACTAATATGAATCTATCCATGCGATTGATTGTTTCGAAGTAGAATGTGGTAGAAACCACTTGATTACCAATCAATGATGAAAATTGTTAACAAGTGTGAGAGAAACCACCAGTAATGACAATTTATCTCAAAGTACCTCAGTACAATCTATGAAATGTGAATGAATGATTTTCAGTTGAACACTCATGGAGTCATTCAATCGAAGGCCAATGCTAAAAACTTGTCATCGAAGGTGAGAAACCTACCATTAGAGCATGCATATTTCAAGGTAGTAATAGGATTTTGAGATCAATTTCTTAGATAATGAGTTGAAGTCGATAGGAAGTGATCCGTCACAGGAGGGCCTATGACACGAAACCATTATGTCAAGTTTTGAAGAAATATTTTGCAAGGACTAACTAAGGGATGGTAAACACGAATCAAGACAAATATTTGCAATGAATAGTGATTTGAAGTTGAACTTTCTCTTGAACACATAACGACACTGTAAATGACTTGGTAGCATCTCACTTAAAGATAATACCCAAAATCAAGAGAAGACTTTCAATGAGGTTTGATTAACTGTAAGAAAAAAGGATTACCCAACCCAGACACGAGTGCGACAAAATGTCATGTTCAAGAGCGACATGCTGCTTTTTAAAACAAGTATAAAATATGGATTATTTTTCTCAAAATTCCCCCTACCATTACTAGAAAGTACCTCTTTATTTTTTTCAAGCTTAAGGAGGATAAAAGTTTCTTGTTATGTAAGCTCATCCTTCGAATGAGTCCATCTCAGTAATTTTAATGAACCTTAAGAAGGAGTGGTTCAGTCTCATTGTAATCGATGGGTCATTAATTGTTTAATTTTAACGAGTCCAACATAGGATTAACTCGATGTTTTTCAGTTTTAGGGAGTCAGAAGAAATACATAAGTAAACTCCATGGTGTTATTTTTCATAATTTTAGTCTCTCAAACCCGAAAAGGGATAAAATAATGTAGGAGAGAACTCTATTGACCATGATTAGTCAACGTATACATTTTTTGTAATTAGTCTAATTCAGTCCAAAAAAGGGGTAAACTTATACTGAATAGATGATTGTTCATTTATTTTAATGAGTTCAAATAATCAAGTGCTCGTAAACCATTTCATGTTTAGAGAGTCTGAAAAGGGCTTAAAAGAGGACTCGATGGTTTCACTTTTACGTATATTTTGAGAGTCCGAAAAAGTGATAAAAGTTTACTCTGTCATCAAAATGATTCATTTTTTAAACAAAACCTATTCTCTCAACAAAAAATCGAAAATTATAATAATATGTTCTCAATCATTGTAAAAATATTCAAAATTTAAACTTCTAAAAGTAAAAACAAATAAAAGAATATTATTTTATTCATAAAAACCTATAAAAAGTGGAAAGAACAAGTCATTTTTACCTTTTGATTTTCAGAGTAGTGAAAAGGAGTTTTTACCATAGACCTTCTGAAGTTGATATCGGGAGGACCAACCAACCATTTCATGAATCATCAGTTCCAGGTATTTAGTCTCTTCATTATATTGCATTCTATCTGTTTAATTTTTCATTTTAATATTCTAGATTATTTTTTTGGAGGAAAAATGTTTTTAGAATCCACCCTTGGGGGTGTGCGGGTTTTCTTGGTAGAACCTATGCACCTCGATGATTTCTAACATAAAAAATCATCATACCGTCGCAGTTTTTATACGTAGATCATGCACAAAAACGAATTGTTTACGAAATAAAAATTTTCAAGCGTCGTGTGGTTTTCAAAAAATGATTTTATTTCCATAAAAATTTCTTCAAGTTCTCTCAAAATTTTTCTAATGTTTCTAAATGTTTGTTTGCATGCAATTAGAAACAACCATACTTTAGTGGAGAGAACACGAGCATGAATCACATGATAATGATGCCATTGATAGCCCAACAATTCTTTGGGTGTTAAATAATTGCGGTTTATAAAAATTTGGGTCTATACAAGGAGTGAAGGCCCAAGTGGAGCTCATGACATGGTTGGTTAATGCCTCATATGTCCAGGAAGAGTGTTTCATCATCGGGGATTGTTTGGTCAATTTAGTGTGTCCTAAATTGCTACATTTAATTTGTCAATCCGGGATTCGTAAGCTGACGAAGTGTGGCGCACTACATGTGCAAGATAACCTATCTCTTACTTTTTTGTCATTTTTGGATTTTTGTGAAATTTTAAAATACAAGTATGGAGACAAATATTCAAGACAACAATGTCTTTCTAATGATTTTCCAAACTTCAAAAGAATTTTAAAAACACACAATGACAAAATTAATTCTTCAAAGAAAATGAAATTAAAGAAAATGAAATTGCATCACTACTCTAGTCAAACAAACAATGAACTATTGATCATGAAACTCATTATTCTTGTTGTTGTTCAAACACAAAAGAAACTATGCTGAAAGAAATCCAAAAGTTGCAACAAAGTAAATCTAAATCAAATTACATCAACTTATCTTCTGATCCCTCATCATTAGTCCAGGTATGATTTTCGGAGGTAACCATAAACAACTTGAGTAACCTGATATCTAACTTGCAGAAAGTAAACTAATATCAAACTACACATTCATAATTCAATCCCTCACCATCAGTACAGCTGTGGCTTTCGGAGGTAACTGAAGATTTCATGAGCAATTTAATATTTCTAACTTGCAGAAAGTAAACTAATATCAAACTACACATTCATAATTCAATCCCTCACCATCAGTCCAGCTGTGGCTTTCGGAGGTAACTGAAGATGTCATGAGAAATTTAATATATATAACTTGTAGAAAGTAAAATAATATCAAACTATACATTCATACTTCAATCCCTCACCATCAGTCCAGCTGTGGCTTTCGAAGGTAACTGAAAATGACATGAACAATTTGATATATCTAAATCTAACTACTGAAACAAACGTGCAAGACTGAAATAATCAAAGCAATACTGAAATTAAACAGAAACTAAGAAAAGTAAATTAGCAGCAGAACAATATTAATTCCATGTCATTAGTCAAAAAGTTATGCAAATGTCCGGGCTGCCTATTTATAACCTGAAACAAGAACACTGATAAGTTAAAAATAAAATAAAACATGAAAGATTATGGACAGAAGCAAGATGTAAAGCATGAAAGATTATAAACAGAAATGAAGCATATATACCATGAAATATGCAATGTATAAACATGTGAATGAATTATGGCACAATGAGCTTAAAGAAATAAAACAAGAACTATACAATAATGCACAAAACCTCAGTGTGTGCAGGGGCCCTCTGCACCAACCTCGGCAACAAACTTCAAGTAAGAATTACGCTTGGAAACAGAGTCTTCTTATATATTAAAATGCAGTCATAACAGAAAGGTGATATTACGGCACAGTGGCAACGTAATTACATTACAGAGCTATCTGGAAGCTAATGGAGACTAATAAAAAACTAACTCTTATGCATATGCAAACGCGTTATTTATACTGAAGGTGATATAACTAATTTCCTAAAGTTTATGCTGATAGAGAACACGTAAACCATTACGTCCAGAGATCTAGGATCATGGCCGCGCTGAGGAGTAAATCTATGAAGAGTGGATGTTTGAATTCAGCTTATGGAGCCATGTACAAATGTTGATTTGTCTCCCACAATTCAGAAACGGCCATATAAATCTCCATGTGATGAGAAACAAAGTCCTGTCACCGTGGGACTCTACGGTTGACTTCCACTTAGCCACCTTTGACCGTAGCCTCGTTAGGTGAATTTTCTCGAGCCAATAGGACACGATCCATGTCCACATCATTTCTGACTTGACCATGTGGCTCATTTTACCTGAAGACACCTGTAACATAGAGTTTCACAAAATGGCTGCGGAAAGTTGCAGCAGCTGCGGAAAGTGGCAAGATTCCGCAGCTAAATGAGAAAAATCTAAATCAAACAACAGACACAAAAATATAGTTAAAAACCATTTTAGATGCTCTTTTGCAATTAATATACAATGATATTGACAACTTTGGAGGTTCAGGTGAATGAAAAAGATATAGGAAGATGTATAAGAACAATGCAGATTTGAGACTCAACAGGGATCACAGGCTCGTGATCGAGGTAGAGGATATTTATTTCCTCACTAGTTTGCCCCGAAGGGGAAGAGACATTTCCTTGTCTGGCACATGATCGAGAGGATTACCTAATGCTTCCTATATGGTGCAATATTTCACACAAGTTTCACAATTGAAGGATGTTCATATCGACATAAAGACCATCAAATGACTTGACCTAAAAATAACTGCTTTCATAGTTACTCGATTATGTATCAGTGCGGCTCCTCAGGTGTCTACCAAAGCACAGATGCACACTACCGTTGAATGTTCCGAGGGAACAATTATCAACTGGCGCGAAGGAGTACTAGTCAATATGAAAGGAAATCTCACGTGAGAAAAGAATGGTAAGATGAAGAACTTCAGCTATGGTGCTATTCTCATATCTTTCGCCTTAGAGAGAATCCCACTACTTGTACCTCAACAGTTTTTAGTGGATCTGATAGGACCGAGTGATCCATGCATGTTGGGATGGGTTTCGTTGATGCCTCACCATCGGATCCACTAATTCATAGGCCTTATTTTCAAACACATGCTTAACAATATAAGGGCCATGCCACATTGGTTCAAATTTACCAGTGCCTAGTTTATCGTGAGATTAATCATATACTAATACTAGGTCACCTTCTAAATAGATACGAGGATTAAAACTTTGATCATATTGTGCCTTAACACATTTTTTATGAGCTTCAACAGCTAATGCAGTGGTGCGGAAAGTCTTATCTAACTGTGCTAACTATAAGAAATAATTTTCCTCTTCAGAGGTAGCTCATAATAAGTCAATGGTTAGTTTGAGCGACGAAATTTCACATTCAATGGGTAGAACATCTTCCAAACCATAAACAAGTTGAAAAGGAGTAAATCCTGTAGATTTTTTTGTGGAGGTACAATATGCCTACAATGCAGAAAAAAGCATGGTGTGCCAATTCGATTTATGACTTCCTAAAATCTATTTAATCATATTGGTTAAAACTTTTTTTACAACATCAACTTGGCCATTGGCCTGTGCGGAATTATCATGGCGTAGGTCGAGCTGAGCTGAAAGCTCAGTCATTATAATGTTTTGAAAGTGGCTACCATGGTCCATAACGATGGCTCGAGGGACATCGAACCTAGCAATTACTTGATTGAATGTCAAAATATCTGTAGTTTCGTCGTCAGCCTTAAATGTATGCATTGATGCAGTTTATACGAGGCACTTATGAAATAGCATATAAACATAAATACAGAGATGCAGCGGAAATAACACTTCATTTCATTAATATCAAAGAACTGAAATTTGCTTACAGACAGAATGGAAATAAAACTAGCTAGGGCGATGGTAGCTATCTCTGAGAAGAGATGTGGCGGCTACAGGCCTCTGAACTGAGTTACAATGAGGCTCGAGGGCCTATTTATTATTTAGAAACAATGGGAAATCCTAAATAGCCAAAACCATAACCCTAGGAGATGAAGCGCCAAAACTATGGGCCCCGTTTGGGTAAATTGGTGTTTCAACTTCCCAGGGGCGTAACTTTGGCATACGATCTCCGTTTGACACGTACCATACCTCGTTAGAAAGATCTATCCGAGGACTACAAATTTGGAACGGGCAACATCGGTCCATGGACCCATGTTGCCCTCCGTTTTCCAAAAAAACATCGTTTAGGGCCTCAAAATGGCTCTGGAAGTTTAGGACCCGAAAAACTGCTAAAAATAGTAAACTGTGCCGAAACTGAAAAACTGAAATAGACAATGGTGGAGCCCCAAGTGGAATAGGCGGGTGACCACCAATATCCACCTGGATCATTCCTCCCCCCTTGGGAAGCAATGGTCCCCATTGCGTTAAGTTCCTCCATGAGATGAGGAAATTTCTGCTGAACTTGGTCCCTGGTGAACCACTTTCCTTGGTGCAGGAGTTGGCCAGCTTTGACAACCCGATATAGTTGGATCTTCTGCTAGCGAGTTTTCTTGATTTGCATGTCCATGATGCAATCTATGGTGGCCTATTCCATGCAGTCTGGATTTAACTCAGTTGGTGTGAGTTGTTCTGCAATGTCCGAGGTGTCCAGTAGAGGTGGGAAGTAAGGACGAAGGCGATCCACATTGAAGACTGGGTGCAGACCAAGGAATGGTGGAATCCTGAGCTCGAATGCATTGTTCCCTACAGCCTTGGTGATGGTGTACGGCCCGTATCGGAGCGGGCGAAGCTTGCGGTGGGGTCCAGTGAGGCGCTCCTTCTGCAAATGTAGCCATACTTTGTCACCCACCTGGAAGTTGTGTGGCACCCGATGTTGATCATGGCGTTGCTTGTACTTGGCATTGGCTCTGTCCAATATATCATGAACCTGTTGGCGGATTTGTTGAATGCGCTCGATGAAGCTACTGGCTTTGTCAACTTCAGACTGGACATGAGCTGAATTGGCCTGAGCAGCTGCAAATGGCATGGCTACGTCAATGGGGCATAGTGGCTGGAATCCCAAGCCCACCTGAAAGGGGCTATGGCTGATTGAACTGTGGAGAGCCCGATTATAACTATGGTGTACATAAGGGAGGCTCTCGTCCCATGTGCGTGGATGCTTTGAATTGTACATGCGCAGAATGTGTACAATCATTCTGTTGACGACCTCTGTCTGGCCATCTGTTTGGGGATGGAAAGCTGTGGACTTGGTGAGCTTGGTATCCAACATCGACCAGAGGCTGGACCAAAATGTGCTGAGGAACCTGCTATCTCGATCTGATATGATAGACCGTGGGATCCCAAAGTGCACCCACACTCGTTCAAAGAAGAGTTTAGCAGTGGCTTCTGCTGTGATATTCTTCTTGCAGGCCGCCATAATGGCCATCTTCGAGAATCTGTCGACGACCACAAAAACACAGTCATTTCCCTGCTTAGTAGAAGGCGGGCCCGACATGTAATCCATGGAGATGGATTCCCAAGGTCGACTAGGGGTAGGTAGAGGAGTATATAGGCCTTGCTTCTTGATGGTCGGTTTGGCAATGGCACAAGCAGTGCAGGATCTGATGTACTTCTCGACATCCTTTCGAAGGTTCGGCCAATAGAAATACTTCTGCAGGATTGCTACTGTTTTCTCGACCCCGAAATGCCCAGCGACTCGACTGTAGTGTGCTTCCCATATCATCTTGGCACGCTCTCTTGAAGGAACAAAAAGGTGTCCCATGTGACATAAAAGTGCATCTTGGAGGTGAAAATTTGGAACATGTACCCAGGTGTAAGTTTGGCGGTCCCGGGTCCTCTCATGAAACGGCCAATCAGTTTCATGCCCCCAAAGCGTTGCAGTCGGTGGTGAGCGCCACGATCGGTGGTCGGTGAGGAGCGATCACCAACATGATTGGTGCTACCCTTCTTATACTTGATGTTCAAATAAGCTGTTGCGAGATATGTAGACCATGATGGCGATCGTGCACGGCACCATATGTGCAGCCATGTTTGCGAGGGGGCACGTAGTGCAGCCCATGGATGATTGTTTCCTTCCCCCAAATGTAATGCTTCCATTGTCGACAAGCTTGCACAATGGAGTACATTTCTTTGTCATATGTGGAATGCTGCGACCCAGTAATGAACCAGATGTCTCAGCACAATGAAATGCCCACCAGATGTCTGATTGAAGTAGACGCCCCAATATGCCGCATAAGTCAGGAGGCCATCTGTCTCGATCTCCAAATGAACGATGCAAGTCTGAGTAAAGTGAGCAACTGGAGGCAAAGCAGGGGCGGTTTCGGTTCTGTAGGCATATACATTGAGGTTAGACCAGAAGTTTCTCTACACTCCTCCCTTGGTGACTTGACTCAAGAGCCAAGTGATATGAGAGAATCCCAACATGAACCTGCGGTAGAAATTAGCAAGACCCAGAAAGCTGCGAAGCTCTGTTAGGGTGGTTGGGGCTGGCCAATCCCGAATGACTTGGATCTTGGCTGGATCCACATGCACCCCCTTTCATCAATAATGTATCCCAGATATTGAACCTGGGTCATGCCAAAAGTGCACTTCTCCAAATTGGCACACAACTTGTGTTGCCGCAATGTTTGGAGGACTTGTCGGATGTGGTGAAGGTGCTCTTCCCAAGTCTAGTTGAAGATCAGAATGTCATCCAAGTACACCACTAAAAATGAGTTGGTGAATGGCCGCAAGATGTCATCCATCATCCTCATGAAGGTGGCGGGAGCATTCGTCAACCCGAAAGGCATGACCAGCCATTCGAAAAGGCCTTCCTTGGCTTTGAAGGCAGTCTTCCACCCATCGGAGGGTTCAATTGGTACCTGGTGATACCCAGACTTCAGGTCGATCTTGCTGAAATATTTTGCATGGCAGGTTGATCGAAGTTGTCCAATCCAGCCAGGTTAGATTTTGTCCAGGACGATCTTGTTGATGCCAGATATAAAATCTGAGTCTCCACACGTTGGGAATTTCCATCCTTCTTACGTACCAACCACATTCCCGGGCTCCCACAGGGCGATGAACTTGGTCTGATGTGACCTTTCTGCAACAGCTCCTGAATCTGCCTCTTGATTTCATCATTCTCCCGAACAGAGCGCCGATAGATCGGTCCATTAGGTAGCGGCGCACCGGGGGTCAGATCAATCGGGTGCTTGACCTGACAGTGCAGAGGAACCCCTGTGGGTGAGGTGAATATGTCCTCGTACTCCTCCACAACCTTATCCATTTTTTGTTGTTGTGCAGAGGAGCCCTGTCTGGAGGTCGTGGCCACAGTCTTCTTCTTGCCCTGGGGGCGGATCATCAGGAAAACGAATTTCCTGGTTTGGGAAATGAGCTTACTGCATTGTTTTGCAGTAACCAAAGAGATAGCGGCAGGAGGTGGTACCTCTGGTATCCTGTACAACTTATTCCCCAAAGTAACAATAACAGCACGAGGTCGAGACTCATACACAGCATGACGCTTCCACAAGTATGGTTGTCCTAATAATACATCAGAAACATCAATAGGAGCAACGTCACATAATACCTCATCCGTGAAGGGCTTGATGCTATAGGGAAGAGCGACAACTTCTTGAAGTGAGAGGAGATCTCATGCAGGCAAAAATCTGGTGGTGTATGGATGTGGGTAGAAATTTGTAATTGACAAGCCAGCAGCTTCCTGGCGATGTTTTTGCTGAAATGAGGTTCTTTTGGCTCCCATTGTCAGTGATAGGCCCATGCAGAGCCTTGCCCATCGGGTGGAAGGCGTTCCTCCTCCTGGATCTTCGGTTCCTCGCACGGATCTTTGCGTTAACCCAGCAGTGGCATTGGGCTACCGCATGATAATATGTTTCCCTTTTTCATTCGCCTTTTCGTTCGGTTGGGTCGGAGCATGCACATCCCGACCGAAGCCCTCATCCTGACCTGCTTGTGCCCGGCCCGACACTCACCTGTGTTGTGAGTGGAGCTCTTATGGAACTCACACCACTTTCCCGTGTCCTTCTTTGGCTTTGCGGTGCTGTTCTTTTCTTGTGGCTTCGATGAGTTGTCTTTAGCCACCATGCCTTGGCTTGGTCCTTTGTTCTGTGGTTTGGAAGCACCTTTCCCTTACTTTTGATTCGCAGATCCAAAGTCTCGCTTCTTCTGCTTGAATTTCTGCTCAATCTTGGCAGCATACCGGTATGCCGTACCAAGCGAGGAGATGTCGAGGAACTCCATTTCCTCCTGAATGTATCTGTGCAGACAGCTGCGATACTTTAACACCAGATGTTTTTCTGAATCTTTTATACCCAACTTTGTGCGCAGGGTATGGAACAGATTCGTCAGCTCATGCACATCTTGATCCCTTTGTTGTCGCAGCGTGGTCCATTGTATGTACTTGTCCTCATAGCTCCCCACAGGAGAGTACTGTTCCTTGACGGCGTCTCGGAAAGAATTCCAAGTTGGTACGGCCGAGAACAGAGAGGGTTCTGTCTGGTCTTTGTTCTCACAGTAGGTTTCCCACTAGTCCTTAACATGGGGGGTAGCTTTGAGGAGTGCAAAAATAATCTTCTCCCGGTCTGAAAAGTCATGAACAGAGAAATATCCTTCTAATAGATTCAACCATCTATCTACGGCATCGTCTATTTGACCCTCAAATATGGGAATGTCAAAATTTACTTGTACCTTAAAGGGAGTCGCAACTCCAGAGTGGCTACTGGATGCAGATGCGCCGCCGGTGGGCAGCCGTTGAAGGATCTGAGCAAAGCTATCCATCATCGCGTTCCTTTGTTTTTCGAGGGCCTCCTCGAGCAATATTTTGATAGGATCTTCTGCTCCCTCATCTTTCTTTTCGTCCCCCATGGGCGTCCGTCGAGGTTTGCGAGGCTGATCTTGCAAAGGTTCCACCAGATCGAGCCCTAGCTCCTTATACCCCCACCTCGTTGGGGACATGCAAAGAAGGATCGAGAAAAAGCAGACCGCTCTGATACCACTGATCCGGATTTATGCAGGAACGCAACAGAATAAACACATAACCATAAATACAGAGATGCAGCGGAAATAACACTTCATTTCATTAATATCAAAGAACTGAAATTTGCTTACAGACCGAATGGAAATAAAACTAGCTAGGGCACTGGTAGCTATCTCTGAGAAGAGATGTGGCGGCTACAGGCCTCTGAACTGAGTTACAATGAGGCTCAAGGGCCTATTTATTATTTAGAAACAATGGGAAATCCTAAACAGCCAAAACCCTAACCCTAGGAGATGAAGCGCTAAAACTATGGGCCCCGTTTGGGTAAATTGGTGTTTCAACTTCCCAGGGGCGTAACTTTGGCATACGATCTCCGTTTGACGCGTACCATACCTCGTTAGAAAGATCTATCCGAGGAATACAAATTTGGAATGGGCAACATCGGTCCATGGATCCATGTTGCCCTCCGTTTTCCCAAAAAACGTCGTTTAGGGCCTCAAAACGGCTCCGGAAGTTTAGGACCCGAAAAACTGCTAAAAATAGTAAACTGTGCCGAAATTGAAAAACTGAAATAGACAATGGTGGAGCCCCAAGTGGAATAGGCGGGTGACCACCAATATCCACCTGGATCAATGTAGGCATCGCCTCTACCCATTTGGTAAAGTAATCTATAGTAAGAATAATATACTCATGCCCCTCAGTCGAGTGAGGGTTACATGTAACGAAATTGATGCCCCATTTAGCAAAAGGACTGACAAATATGATTGGGTGAAGAGGAGCAGGAGGTGCACGCATCTTTCGATAAAAAATATGACAATTATGACACTTTCTAACCGCAAGAATACAATATTTGAAGAGTGACGACCATAAATAGCCAGCACACAATATATTTTGGGCTATGGAAAACCCAGACATATGACCACCACATGCTCCTAAATGGCAGTCATTTAAAACTATTTCGACTTCTTTGTGAGTTAAACAATGTCGAAAAATAAAATTGGCACCACGACAGTAAAGAGTGTCGCCAACAATATTGTATTGTTGAGATTGGTATCTAATTCTACGTCGATTAGAGTGTGAAATTTCAGGACGGAAGGTTTGGGTTTGAAGATATATAATGATATATCCATACCAAGGATCTAATGTTCTAATCAGAAACATAGATTCATCTGGAAGATGGTCTTTTGCCACAATTTTAGATTCAGTTTTAATATCCCAAAATGGGAAAAACAGGAATATATAACATATGCACAATTCCAAATAAGAATAAAACATATAGAACTAGAAAATGTTGAAATACATCAAGACATCATAAATATGAGAAGAAACAGCTGAGCCATATCATTATAATCATAACAAATGAATATACACAATGCTCGAAAAAGAATGCACTCAACCTAACGAAATATGGTTCGAACAACTCTAAATCCTAGCACTGGAAATGTTGTTGCTACTACTACAATTGCTGCTGGGAATAAGATCCATGTACAAGAGGTTGTTGAAGAGCTTAGAAATATTTGGGATTTTAACCACGGACTCTACTAAAAAAACCTATAAAAACCCAGAAACACCCATAAATGGTTTGGCGAGATTTTGAATTTGGAATTTCAGCCCTTTAGGGTTGCAAAATGCACCCCTGATAACTGAATTATGCACTCCTGTTGGGTAATTGCATAAATAGGGCTGAATTGATGATCTAACTATTGCAATAGCACCCAATTAGCTCAATAAATGAAGATTTGGCCCCTTCTCATGATTCCTAAGCTGAAAGCTTGAGTTCTAACTCCTCCTCTCAAGTTGCAGTTGTTGAACTGCAAAAATGCTGGAAGTGACTGTGCTGTCAAGAAGGCTGATGCTCTAGCCTTCTATGAGAAGATTTAATGATGCCCATGACTAATGGAAATGATCTCACAAAGTGAGGAGTTCATCCCTCTTAGGATTCCAACCTGAGATGCTTGGAACTTCCTTCCTCCTCTCAAACTACATTGCTGGAATGTGTAATTCCTACAGGAACTGCTGCTGCAAAGAGGAGTATAATGATGGCCTGATGTTAGATGTCACAATTCTTCTCTTGGAATATTGCAATGGATGCACTAGGTGAAGGGCTGATCCCTCCACAGGTTTCCCAGCTGAAATACTGAGAAATACCTTCCACCTCTCAAACCCTAGTGCAGGAATGCATAATTCATATAGTTGGAAGGGCTGAAGAGAGGGGATGAATGTGGCATTGTTGCCGGATGATGAATGATTTCTCAAAAAAACCTTTCCAAATTAGGCACTCGAAGTCCCCCGTGGATAAGGGTGGGATCTCTACTTGGAGACACCCATGTGCTAAACAACACAATAGACTTAGCTAAACAACTGAAGCGTGGAGAAAGTCTGAAAGACCAAAAAATAATAATATTTAGACTCCCCTTCCTTTTCTGCCCTCATATTCCTTTTATGGTTTTGAGCCTTCCCTAGCCTTGGTCCACCTCATAACTGCGTTGCACATGTGTCCACTTTCCTTCATAAAGACTATGTTGTCCTCCACTATCTCCATCCTCTGTGCAATCACTCCTCTACTATCTCCATCATCTTGCATTTATCCCTCCACTATCTCCATCATATTTGCAATTTCTCCTCCACTATATCCATCATCCTACATTTATTCCTGCACTCTTTCTTCATTATTATGCTGCTCCACTACTCCATAATGCTACTCCACTACTAAATTAACCCACATTCACACTATAGAAGTGGATTTTATTCATCTACTGGGTTTATGGGTGCCTCCACCCTCTTATTTACTTAACTAATAAAGAAAAGTAAGAAATCTAATATTCTAAGTAGCTGATGGCTAATTAGGAATATTACATTAGCGTAGGTAAAGTCACACATAAGTTCAGAAAAAACTAGTGATTTCTTAGATTTGGATTTTTCAAATTCTAAATTGAATTCTTGTAGGATAACTATCCACTTAGAGTATTTTCCCCAGAGCAATTTTTTCGTCAAAATGTACATCATAGGGTTGCAGTCAGATATCATAGTTGTTTTGCGTAAGAGTATGTAGTGATGACATATTTGGACAACTTGAATGGTTTCCAAGGCCAATTTCTCCAATGTGAATACTTGATCTATATCGGTGTAAGGTTCCGACTTAATTAATAAAGAACATGTTCATTGTTAGAGTCATCCTATTAAACTAAGACCATTCCAATGGTGGAATCAAATGTAGCTAAATACAAAAAGTAATCTTGGCGATAATCAGGTGGATGCAACAACGGTGCATGGGTCAACGCGTGTTTAAGTGCATCAAAATCTTTATCGGCAAGCTCATCCCAAATAAAAGGAACATTCTAATTTAATAATAGAGTGAAACCTTTAGTTAACTCCACATAGTTCAGGATAAAACAACGTGGAAAATTTTCTTTCCCTTGCAAATTCTGGATTTGGCAAAGAGTAGAAGGAGGAGGTAAATTGTTAATGACCTCAACCTTCAAAGGGTCGACACGAATTCCTTCTTTAGAAACAATGAAACCGAGAAATTGTCCTGATTGTACACAAGGTACACATTTGTGTAATTCAAACAAATATTGTAATATCTACATCGCATAAATATGGCACGTAAATGTGTAGGATGATCTTGTCTGCGTAAACAATGAGCAGGTAAGTCATCCAAGTAGGCTTGCACAATATGTTTGATGTCGTGAAATGCATAAGGCATAACTCAATGGAAAGTTGCGCCAATGTTTTTTAGTCCAAAAGGTAATTTACAATATGAAAATTTCCGCAATGGACATATAAATGATGTTTTGGGCTGATAAAAAAGGAGTATGTCTATTTTTTTTTAACCAAAAATTCAATCCATAAATGAAAATATTTTTTTTCTGGCACAATCATCAACAATTTGGTCGATGTAAGGGGTAGGATAATTATATTTGGGACAATCCTTATTAATATCCCTATAATTGACACATACTCTAATAGTTCCTTGTTTCTTGGTCACTGGAACTATGTTAGATACCCAATCCATCAATGGAATAGGATAAATGAATCTTGCACGAAGTAGTTTTTAAACTTCAACTTTAATAGTAGAAGCTCTTCATGGATGTATTGGACGTAATATTTGTCTAATAGGTTTAGCATCTGATTATGTCTTAATTTCGTGAATCACAATCTTAGGATCGATTCCTGGCATTTCTTCATAAGACCAGGAAAAAATGTCTCCAAATTCTTGAAATAGGGCTTTGTACATGTTAATTTCATCAATTGAGCATGAAGCACATATATGAATGTTTTTCAATTATTCCTGGTTTGATTTATATGTCAATTGGAATTGTCGTGGAAATATTTCCTAATTTCATCTCAGAATCCGAATGAAGGATTGACATAGGATTTTGAGGTTCCTCAACATAATCAATCGAAAATATGGATGAGAAGTCATTTTAAACTCTATAAAGGTCTGGTAGAAAAGAGGATCCATGATGAAGATCGTCCCAAGGTAATTCATCAAATGAAAAAATTTCCAGAATATTTTCATCGCTTGAAAATATGTGTTGAAAAGGATCAGAAAAAGATGTTGTGGTTGAGCTTGATAGAGAGGAGGACTCATCACTGACCGCATTCACTTGATCAGTATTGGTAGATGAAATGTCAGAAAGCGATTGCACCGCTACATATGTCAATTCATATGGACTCAAATGCATTTCATTTCCATAGTAGTCATATTTAGATTCTAAAGGCACAATCCATGGGTCATCAAATGGAATTGTACTCGATTTAGTCACGTTGATATTGGAAATAGTTTAAGGTACGTTAGGAGGAGGTATAATTAAAGTTCCCACTAGAGCAAAATCCTTAACTATTCCTACCCCAACATCTTCATAAGGGATAATCATCTTTCCGACATGTTGGATACTATCTGTAGAGGTAGGATTGGAAGTGTAGTAATACAACTGATCAATTTTAACAATTTTTCCTTTATGAGGAATTTAAAGACCAATGAAACAACAATGGTCATAGCATAAGACCAAATTCGACCTAGTAGAAGATTGTATTCAAGAGGGGCATCAACGAATTCCACCTCAAGTATAACGGTATTTCGTTCTACCTCTATGAGTAAATCTTGGAGTATTCCAAATGGACAAAAACCTCTTCCATCAAAGGCTTTAAGAATCGTAGGTGACTGGTTGATCAGTGGAGAACTAAGAGTTTTCCAACATGCTAAATACATAATGCACATAGTTTCTCCCTCATCAATCATTGTGTAAAAAACTCGCCTAGATTTGACTAAAACAAGAATTTGAAAATCCATTTGGTGCGAGAGTCTAGGTACAAAGTTCTCGAGAACAAAGACGATAATATTAGAATATTGAGGGTCAATTTCTCTAATAGTTGATAATAGTAACTTCCTCTGAGTTGGAAAATACTGTAGAAATTAAGGGGCGACATTGTTGAAGGTGACATGGCCAGATCTTCAACAATATTATAGTTCTGAGTGGCTCTCACATGTGGATTGAAAGCCAATTTTCAAAGTATACCTTTGGAAGGCAGCTTAAGTAGTAAATCAAGAATAGGTTTCTCGATGTGTAATGGTTAAGAAATAGGAGGAGTTGATACCGGAGGTTGACTGGATGATTCGGTTTCATTTCTAGTAACAGGACTCTTAGATCCATAGTCTTGAGATCGCATTGTAACCATGACCTGAGACATCGTCAAGATATTTGTCGACGAATTAGAAGAAGATCTGATCATTTTTTTGTCTTGTGATGGAAAGGGATCTTTAAGAACAGTGGGTGTGGGCAAACCTTTGAAAAATTTAGATACCTCGGCCCAATGTGGGCACTCTTTTGTATAGTGATCCTCATCACAGATAAGACAAGGACAACAAGGTTTCGTTTTTTCGTCAGATGGTTCAGTTTTTTCTGCTTTCTCTTTTGGAGAATTGTTTTTTTAATTTTTACCCTTCCCTTTCTTCTTATTGCTGGACGATCTGGTTTTGGAAGTAGATGAGTCTACAACATGAATTTCGGTAGAAGTTTCTAGAGAAGAGTCTCCTTTCGGTGAATCAGATAAAGTTATGATTGGATTATTAGATTTGGATTGTTTCTTCTTACTCTTTTATGTATTAAATATATCGATTACATTGTCTGCAGTGTGAGAACCAGAAGGAGTTCTAGTAATTTCACCTGGATGAGTTAAATAAAGAATCTTTTCATACAAACTATCAGACCATGTGTAACCAAGGTCTAGATATTGGGCTTGAGCGATAACCTGTTCTTCTGTTACAACACCTCCTTTAGCTACATCTCCAGTAATCTTAGGGAGTAATTATTTGATGAACCATTCAGCCAGAATTTGATTTGGGATGAAAACTTTGACTAAACAGCATCTACGTTGCCATTTGTGGATGTGATATGAAATGTACGTAGACATACTTTATTTAAGTGAAGTCAAAAGTTCTGTGCCATTATCATAATGGACTGGTAACTGAAAATGAGTAAGGAAAGTAGTTGCTAAGGCATTGAAATTGTTGAAAGAGCCTCGTGGTAACTCAATGTACCATTTCGAGGCTAAGTCGATCAAAGTTCGTTGAAAAAGTCCTAAATGGATGGAATCATCGATCAAATATTTGGATGCACACCATATATGATAATTCATAACATGGTTCGAGGGGCCCTCTCCTTGTTTTCCTTCAAACTTTGAAATGTCACTGGGAAACTTAGTAGGCATGGATGGCAAAAATGGAAGATGGTAAATCGGGTCATTTGTTAGCCAAGAAAAGTATGGGAAATATAATGTTTCAATGAAAGGTAATCGCCTGTTAGGGTCTTTCTGAGCGAATTGATAACTTCGAGGGATGATACCAGTACCTGGAGAAGGGTATCTAGGAAAACCTGGAATAGCTTGAGCAGTTGGAATTGAAACACCTCCAGGGTATCCAGGGGTAACCATACTGAGTTGAGGTTGAGATGGTATCTAAAATGTATAACCATGGTATGTTTGGCTTAGGAATGCTAGATTTGGTCCCAATTGTCCATATTGTAATTTCCCTTGAAATGTCTATCCTTGAAAAAATTGACCTTGAAGAGGCTGCCCTACCATGAGTTTTCCCTGAATAGTTTGACCTGTAAAAGGTTGCCCCTGAACAGGTTGACCTACAAAGGGTGGTCCTTGAATAGATTTACCTAAAAAAGCTTGAATTGTTTGTATAGTTGTTGTACTAGGTTTTCCCACATATGCTTGAGGAATTGACTGGACTGTAGGTTCGGTTTGATGGGTAGTAGTCTGAGGGATAGACTGTGTAACAGTTGGCATTGACATTCTAAGGGTTGTAGAAATAGAGACTTGTGGAACTCCTGGGATAGGTGTACTTGGTTTTTGAACATATGTTTGCAAAACATATTGGATAGGAGAACTAGGAGTACTCAGACTAGCTTGCTGACTACTTGGAAGAAATACCTTTGGGGTAATTTGAAGTGCACCTTGAATAGGTTGTTGGACTTGGGTGTAACCAAATTGTCCAAGCAGCTAAGCAGGTTGATTATAAGGCATTTGAAGAGTAGTTTGAAAATAATTTTGAGTAAACAAGGGGTTCCACATATTTTTTATCCATGTGTTAGGAGTTCCTATGGAGGGTTATGACACATAGGGTTAACCATAACCAGTTTGAGGCATTTGAACATAAGTTTGATAATTACTAGGAATATGCTGCCCTAAAACTGTTGGATAGGTTTGAGTAAAATTTTGTCCTCCCTGTTATCACAAAATTAGACCTGATAGGCTGCTAATCAAATCAATCTCATGTAACTGTTTCAAACCAATATTTTGATTGAGGCTTAGCCCCCTCAACCTGAGAGGGCTCTCTCAAGGGTTAATGATTTTGATAAAAATATAGATGGCTAACTCTATGTGGGGTAATAAGAAGATAAATGATAGATGTTGGTTGTAAATCACATCAACAAGTGTACATTGGGCTTATGGAGTCAAAATAGTTTCAGTAAAACAAATCAATCTACTTAGCATGGAAATTAAGGCATATCAGGGTTTTAGTCAAGAGGTACACATATGAAACTGTAAAAAACACAGTCAGTTTGTATATATAGGAAGTCAAAGCATCAAAGATGAATTTTGAGTAACATAAACAAACACCACTGCAATAGGATAGTAAAAATATGCAAGTAGAACAAGAACAGACTAGAACTCCTTCTGAATCTCCAGTTGGCTAAGTAGAAATCTCTGTATTTAGCTGAAAACCAGTCACTTACAATAAACACAGTCTTTTGCCAATAAATGTCCAACCCACGCATATTCGACTTCTTGATCATTTAGAGATCATTTACAACATAAGATAACCTTGTCTGATGCTAGATACATCGAATTCTTGACTCTTGACATGTTGCCTAACCATATGATGTGGTATTTATTACAAAACGTCAGCTAATCTACTAAATAGTCCTATTACAAATAGGATTCAAAATATTAATCACCTATCTATAGCAACCTTAGCTTAATTAAATTACAACCTTTGCCAAATTTATTAACACCTGGTCGAATCTAGATGATTAGCTTTAAATCTTGATGACCATAATGTTGACCTCCATCAAAACAGGAAATAGTCCCTTGTTTTCTAGGCATAGGGTCCTTTTCAGTTTTGAAATGTTCTGACCATCATGAGTTCATCATTTTGAGGTCCTTTGCTATTAGGAACTTAATTAAAACTTTCCAAAAATCCTCCCTAAGCTCCAGCTATCCCAAACCATCTTTACACTGTTCCAATGAGTTGAAAAAGACCGTGCTACGAAAACAACATAGTTTCATAGCGCTTTTCGTAGTGTGGCTCTTTTACCCATTCTTCTTCAAAATTTTGATTTCTTTCCTCCAGGATTATCTTCATTATCATTTAATACATCCTCCCTAGAAATTTCAGGTCATAATTCATACTTTTTCCCTTAAAACATTTATGAGAAAGAGTGAAAAAAGCTACTACAACAGTTTTGTAGCACTTTTCACTCTTTTTACACTGTTTGCGCTACGAAACTGCTGAGTGAGCAGTTTTGTCCAAATTTTTTCAAAGTGAAAACTATAAATGTGCCAAAACTAAAAATAACAGTGATTTCATCAAATCAAAAAGCCATATGAACTAAAAAACACAGTTTTCATGAGGTTCCTTCTTAATTTTACTTGATTTATATTTTGACCTTTTAATGATTGTCATTTTTCACCTTTGTTCTTTAACTCATCCTGCATCACTTTCAACTGCTTCTCCAAGTCTGCCACTTCAATTTTAAGTTTCCTGTTACTAGCTCTCAAGTGAGTATTCATTACTCTGACAAATTTGGCTTCATTTATTACTGGGAAAGTCCATGTGAAAAACTACTCTGCACTGCTTGGGGTTTCAGACATAGAACCAGTTTTACCTTCCCACAGTGCCTTCATTATTTTGAACTCTGGTTTCTAAATACTATGCTTTCTAGCCCTCTTTCTCATCACAACAATTTCTTGGTTTTCTAACCTCAACTTCTCTTCAAGATGTTGAAGCTCTATTTCCTTGTCACTTCTTCTTTTCCCTCTTTTGTTCTGTTAGATGTATGCTTCTATGCAAGTGTTGAGAGATCAAACACTTCTTCAGGGGCTTTAGATGTTTCAATAGTTTCTTGAAATTCCTTGCTACCTTCCTTAAGCTTATTAGCATGCCTAGTTAAAGGCTTTCTAGCTTGAAAGATAAAAGCTGTATTTTCACCCTCAAACTCCAACTTCTTTACAGACTTAGCTTTTTTATGTTTGTGCTCATCTTCTCCAATGAAGTCAAAATGCACAATGGGTGTCTCCTTTATGTCAAATTCATGCAGGATGTCATCTAAGTTTCCCTTTATCATTGGGCTATCCATTTTATCTGTAGCAACTGTTTTTCCCTTTAATGCCACTGCTTGGCTTATTGTTACTCTTTTGATTTCCTGCCTGCTGACATCTTGTTTCTGTTTTGCCTCTTTTAAAATATTTGACCTCTGTTTTATAGGTGATGGAGTTGGAGTATCAAGCACTTGTGTCTGTTATGTCCTTTTCTCAACTTGTTTCGTTGGATTCAGTTTTACAAATTCCTTTGGTTTTGCAACTACTGGTTGGCTAGACTCTGCTACTGGTGGTGATGGAGTTCCTTTAGTTTTAGGGTTTCTAGCAAGAGTCAGTGTTTCCAACTCAAAAAAATTTATAAACAAAAAGTATGACCAATCCCTGCCTATCTTCTGAAGCTCATTCAAAATTAATAACTTCATCAAACCATGATGAAACAAAGATGTTTCACAACCTTTAGATTTGGCTTGTACTTTATCAGCCATTTTAGCAAGAATCCTATGTAGGTAAAAGGGAAAATCAAGTGAAATATTATTTGTAAAATGTAGAAGCAGCTTGAAATGATATGTGTTGACCTTATGATATCTACCTTCACATGTAAAATATCTTTGGATGCTGAGAAACAGATTTTCATAAGTGTCCTTGATGCAGCTTCTAGGGATTGCATTATTTTGGTCCATATCTGCATACTCAAGTTTCATAAATTCTTTGCATGGCTCCATGTCAAATTTGAAACCTTTAAACCAATTTTCCTGCCCCCTTGGTATCTTTGTAACAACAGCAATAGTCTCTGGTGAAATTGAAACATTTAGCATCCCAACTTTGGCATTTTTTCCATTGAAGTGCAAGGCAAGTTCTTTAGGCACCTGTGTGTGGCAACCCTACATCTTTTCACAAAACCGAAGACAACCTACTCTGCTGAATGCCTCCATCACTGCTGGGTCTTCAACTATGGCCTTCATATTTTCAGGCTCATATCTCAAGTAGTGTCCCCCCTGTGGACTTTCTTTTCCTCTACCATTCTTCCTAGAAAACTTGTTAGCCTTGCTTTATTATATGAAACAACCTCACTTGATTAGGATGAAACAACCTTGCTTGATTATATGAAACAACCTCACTTGATTAGGATGAAACAACCTCGCTTGATTAGGATGAAGAAAACTTGTATGGAACAGCCATAGGTTCGGCTTGTTACTTCAAAGCTCAGACACTCAAATGGATGCAATGGAAATGAGCCTCGCTTTATTAGGATGAAACAAACTCGCTTGATTATATGAAACAACCTCGCTTGATTAGGATGAAACTGCCTTGCTTGATTAGGATGAAGAAAAATTGTATGGAACAACCACAGGTTTGGCTTGTTACTTTAGAGCTCAGACACTCGAATGGATGCAATGGAAATGAGAATGACCAATTAAGAGAGATTTTGAATTTGGAATGTCATATCACAATTAAATTATGCCTCGTTCATGCCCTATCATGACAATGATGACTGAAGCATGGGTAAGTACATCGAATCTCATCATTAACTTATCTATCATACCACTAACATATCATTTCAAAATGAATTTTGACAATTTCCAGCTCAAATGACAGGACAGTTAGGAAACCACACTTTCATAGTGCGCTCAATGTATTTTTCCCAGTTTGTGCTACGAAACTATTAGCGTTTTCGTAGTGCAAATCAACTTTTTTGAACTAGTGGCACTACGAAAACGTGGATTCTTGGATAATTGCACAGTTTTGACCCAAAAATTTATGGAATGACTTCCAAATGGAAATTATGGATATTTTGACAATGAATGGACCTTTAAAAGACTTTATTTGAACTTAATGATGACCTTTGAACTTATAAAAATATAACCTACCCTTAACCAAATCCTAAATTGACTTCTAAACCTAATTTGAACCATGACCAAAAACAAACATGACACAATGATGTTTTTAAAATTTTTGGGTGATAAAAGTGGCTACACTTGGGATAGTGTGCCCCTGTGGTACACTAAGAACCAGTAGTTCCAGTGTTGATATCCATTTTCTTGACCAAAACAGAAAAAACTTTGAAATTGCCAAGCTTTCTCCTTGAGCTCAAGCTTGTTGATTTAGCTTGTCATTATTAGCAAAAAAAAATCACAAAATGGACTATGTACAATGACATGAATGATCAATCAGATTTCAGAAAAAGTAATGCTTTAAAAACCTGCCATTGACAGGTCCTCCAACATATTATTCTCCATCCATCTTCTGTAGTATGTAAGTATTGTTCCCATGGAAAGCAGCTACCTTGAAAGGACCTTTCCATAAGTTCTCAAACTTACCATGTTTGCCTTTATCTTCAATTCTGGCCTCCTATTTCAACACTTGATCATGAATTTGAAAACTTTCCTCCTTGATCTTCTTGTCAAATGTCCTCTTGATTATGTTTTAAGATTGTTGATTGCTATTATAAACTTCATTTCTCTTCTCCTGCAAAGATATTAGTTGATTGATTCTCCTCTGGACTGCATTTGGTTCCTCTTCTAACCCTTGAATCAGCTTCATGACAGGTACTGCTAGAGATGTAGGAAAAATAGCCTCAACCCCATATACCAATTCATATGGTGATGTTCCAATTGAAATTTTTGTGCATATCCTATCAGCCCATAAGGCATACTTTAGCTTCAAATGCCAAGCTTTCTTATTCTCCTGCAACACCTTTTTAATGATCCTAACAAGACTCTTGTTAGAAGATTCAGCAAGACCATTCCCTTGTGGATAGTATGCATTAGAATGCCCAAGAGTAATATGATATTGATGACAGAAATTGATCAGCTTCTTAGACTTAAATGCATGTGCATTATCAGTTATAATCTTCATGGGGAAACCAAACCTAGACAAGATATTATTTTCTAAAAAAGAAATAATCACAGAATCATTTGCTTGCCTAGTTGGGATTGCTTCAATCCAGTTGGTGAAGTAATCATTTGCTGTAATAATCCATCGATGCTGACTTGATGATGATGGATGAATCTCTCCAATAAAATCTAGCCCCAACTGCTGAAATGGTGCATCCACATAGATAGGCATTAAAGGTAAAGGTACAAGTTTCTTCTTACCCTTGAAAATCTAGCATTCATGGCAGACGACAATCTTTTTGTAGACATCCTTAAACATTGTAGGACAATAATACCCTGATCTAAGAATCTTTTTCACTATGGCCTTCCAATAATGATGACCTCCACAATCTCCTTTGTGGAACTCTTCAATTACTTTATCAGCCTCCTCTTCCAGCAAACAATTTAGCAAAATTCCGTCGATATCCTTCCAAAACAGATTTCTATCAAAAATAAAATATCTCAAGGATTTAAGCTTTACAAACCTTGCATTAGACTTTGTTAGATCAACAGGTGCTTTATGATGTTGTAGGACAAAAACAACCTCCTTGTACCAATCTGAAGTGATGTATTTTTCTTTAATAGGGACAAATTATTCTTCCTCATCTGAAATTTATGATATTTCTACAATTAAGTTTATGTCAAGATAGTCAAAGTTTGACTGTTCCATCAACTTTGCTAGGCCTTGCCCCTTGACCAACTTTGTTGGCTTGATATCTATGTCATACTCTAGTAATTTAGCAATCCATTTCCCCTCTTACCATCAAGATCGGCTTGAGTGAGGATGTCTTTCACAACAGTATTAGGAACAAAAGCCACAATATGAGAATGCAGAATATAAATTCTGAAATCTTTGATAGCCTTCACCAAGGCATAGGCCTGCTTCTCTAAGATATTACATTTCATCTCAAAGTTGGCTAATGTCCTACTAAAGAAAGAAATAGGCTGCTCAATACCTTGTTTTCCATTTTGTAGCAGAACTACAGCGATAGTATTCTTTGATGCAAAAGTAAAAACCAGAAATTATTTTGAGAAATCTGGACTGATCAATACCAATGTAATATCCCCAAATTGGGATTTCTAGCAAGGCATTCCTGAAAAATGCATTTTTCAGGAATGTATGCTACAACAAACAAGATTAGCCCTTGGATCCATTAGATCTGAGTATCTAAGTCCTAAATCCAAGAGGAAATCAGAAACCAAGCACACTAGGTGAGGTAAACAAGCTTCTCACACCTAGAATGGCTGGAAATTGCCCAACAATGGACTGCAGCAATATATAAACACAATGCTGGAGCAGAAGCAAGATTATGGACTCATGCTGTAATATTCCCAAAATTTCACATCATATTTAGAATATTAGAGTCCTTGATTTTCTTAATGAATTAAGTAAATAAAAGGGTGGAGGGGCCCACAATCCTCAATAAGAATAAATATCCACTTTGTGTGTGTGAATGTTTAGCTTAGATATGCAAAAAGAGGTAGTTGAACAACTACTAATGTGGATGAGATTGGAGATCATGTCTCATTTAATGAGAAAGATCATGGAGGGTTGATTCAGTCAACTAAGATCTTGAAGATGTAAAATAAAGGATCATTGAGCATTAATGATCAAGTGATGGAGGATCATGTGCAAATGAAGCACACATGATGGAGGAGGTGTACATTGCACCTAGACTGTTTGGTTGACTTGGTCAAACAGCGTAGTCCCACTTGGAGGATCTTGTCCACATGAGACTGCGCAGTTGAGATTAGGGCCAAGGCTTGGGATGGCTCAAACATTATAAAGGAGATGAAGGCAAAAGTGAGCGACATATTGGATGATTTAATGTATGATATTTTAGATTTGGAATTGTCAAGTGACATTCCACTGCATTCTTGGGCTGTTTAGCAGAGATTGCAGGTGTTGTTTAGCACAGGGTGTTCCCGGGTGGGAATCCCACCTCTTCCCTTGATTGATCTCTAAGGAAGAGGATTGTACTTAATTATACATCAGGCTTTAAGTTCCATTTCCTTTTTCTACTTTCTGCAGAACATTCATATTCAGAAATCTACAGATTTTTGAAGATCAGTTTGGGAAGTGGAAGTTGTCTTCAGTAATTCAGCTGGAGAACAAGGTGAGAGATTATTCCCATCACTTGGGCTTATAGATCAGCACTCCTAGAGCCACATTGCAGATCTGGCATCAGACCAAAAGTTATTAACCTCCTAGTAGCAGTATTCTCTCTAAGAATAACGCTGTCCATATTGCAGATCTGAAAGGAGGGAGGAAGTTGCTAGTACTTCAGCTAGCAATCTAGTGGAGGATCATTCCTTCACATTTCCATCAGTCTTACCATCAGCCTAGAGTTTATTGTAGCACATTTTAGTAGGCAGAAGGCCTCTCTTTCCCTCACAGCGCAGTTTTTGTTGGAAGATGTGTTGCAGCAGTTGAATTCATCATTGAAGGATTGAGGAGGTAGATCTAGAGCTTCTAGTTCATAGATTTGATGAAGAGATCAGCCCTTCAAGCATAGATCTGATCTGAGCACACACTTAAGCCATATATTCTTCAGATCTAGCTTCATATATGTATTTCCTAGTAGATCAAGGATCAAATTCTAGGGAGGTGATTTTCCAAAGTTGCAGATTTGGAAAATCCTTTCTGGGTTATCTTGGGAATCCATCACATTGGCCAGATCTTGAATCTTGGCATAATCAAAGCTCCAGTTTTGATTATATCTGCATTTCCATTTTCATCCTGCAACTCTATGTTTATATTCTACTAAAGGGACAATGCAGTATTTGCCGCAGAGCCTCAACAGTTATGTTGTACCTGCTTCATACATGTTTTCAGGGTGATCCTAACTCATCTTTTTGGATAAGATCTGCCTATATTCTATACTTGTGTAACTGAATCATCTCTAATATAATAAAATGGCTCATCTCTTTCTGCATATTCTTATTTGTACTTAGATTTATTATTTATCTTGTGGTAAGTTCTTATATTGTGTGAAGTATTACTACATTCTCCCTTTTGGGATATTACAGTGGTATCAGAGCTCCTTTCTTGGCACAACCTGTGCTTTCATTGAAAAGCCAAAGCCAACATGATTTTAGAAGAAGATGAGCCTCTTACTGAGAGGGAGAAGAGGTATCATAATAGAAGTCACAATAAATTTTATTACACCACTGATGATCAAGACAAGGGTAAAGCCCCTGAAACTGGAAGTGATAAAGAAGGATAAGATTTTTCAAGAACTCTTTTGGTAGCCATGCAAGATATTGCTAGAGAAATCAAAGAAATGAGACTAGATAGGCTCAAGGAGTCCCCTAGAAGGTTTCATCCCGGGGAAAGCTTTGGCATATCTGACCACTGGAATGATCAACCAGTGAACCAGCCACAAGCTCCACAACGTCCTACTATGTCTACCTTTTTGGCTATGGAGAATGAAGGGCCTCATGAGCAAGCATCCCTTGAAGAATATTTTGAAGAGTATGAGTCCCAGAATCAGAGATTCAAGGACCACCTGAGTTTTCAAGAGTTTTTTCATCTCAAGGAAAAAATAAGACCAAGGCATCAGTATAGAGATGGCAGATTCACTCAGGATCATGATCGACATCACCCTATGGGCATATTATTTTTACCCAAGTTTGATGGGTCATCCACTAGTTCTGCCAAGGCATGGGTAGAAAATATGGATATCTATTTCCAGTTGAACAAAGTCCCTGAGATGGAAGCCATCAAGATTGCAGCATTGCACTTTGAAGGTGAAGCACACAACTGGTGGTTCCATGGGTTGTCTACATTGAGCCATGCCAATGTGATTGCCTATTCTAAATTTACTAGAAGATTGGTGGAGAGGTTTGACAAAAAGGATCTAGAATCACCTTTCACGAGCCTTGCAAAGTTGAAGCAGTCAGGTAATGCAGAATCTTATATCTTTGAGTTTATGAGATTATCTGTTATGGTTCTTGATCTATCTACAGCAAGGAGGGTGTACATTTTCATCGATGGCTTGAATGAACCTTTGCATGGGTTGGTTAAATCTACCAAGCCTATCACATTGTATGATTCCATTGAGAGGGCTAGAGACCTTCAATATGCCTTGCCAAAAGCAAAGGAAACTTTCCAGAACAAGCCCTGTTACCTTTCTAAGGGGAAGGAAGAGAAAGCTACTCCTTCCAAGGAGAGCTCAGTCAAGAAGCCTCTTGATATTGAAGTCCGAAGGGAGCTAAGGAAGAAGAGGCTATGTTTCACTTGCCAAGAATCGTGGGCACCTGGACATAGATGTGCTGCTGGGAAAGCACACTACATAGAAGTCTTCTCAAATGTTGAGGAGAAAGAAGATGATGAACCAAGGAATGGTCACAACGCTGACAATGTTGAGGGAGATCCATCACCATCAGGAGATGGGAGTGGAGATTTTTTCCCTATTGGAGGAACTCTTGTGTCCTATAAAGAGGTTCCCACATATCAGTTGATTCAAGGTATGCATAAAATTTCAGCACATATTGTTTCAAGATCAATGCATAACCAAGGGTTAGAAAAAAGTGTTGATTTGAAGCAGAGACATATCACAGCGCATAGGACCCTTCATCTAATCAAATAGGAGACTGAAAACTATCCTTTTTCATCACTATTGAGCTACATTCAACCCCTTGAGTTGAGATGTAGAGTTTCAGAAAATGGGATTAGCAATATCCTATGTACAATGGCTGATTATGAGATCAGTATTGTGCCTTACTTTGAGACAACATATGTATTACCCCACATATCTACAACACTGTCACTTAGTAGCTATGAAAAAGAAAGGGCTTCATCATTATTGGAGCATTCTGGAGGTAGCTTCACTCATGAAGAAATGGAAGCAAAGATGACAAATGGTAGACATATTGAAATGAGAAACCTTTTCTCCCTTCTAGATGACCCTTTCTCAATGAGCCTCTCACTTCTCAAAGAGAAAATTATACTTGCAGCAAATCCAAAAATTCTTTGGTTTTGGAGGGCCTTTGATGGAGAGAGAATCTCATTAAGAGATCTCATTAGAGATGCATTTCAACATTTCATGAAATGCAAAGTTCTTCAACAGTTTGGGAAGGATGGCATTCTACAAAGGGAGGATGCCATGATTATGCAGTACCTCATTCATCATCCACATGGGACTGAATGGGTAAGGATGATAAGCAAGGGGTTGAAAAACCACTTGCAGATTTGTATGGGCCAACATGCTTGGTTACGTTGGTTGCCATTGGGAGATTTATATCACTCTCCAAAGGCACCTATTTTTCTGATCCATGCCTTGAAAAACACATATGAAATAAAGAAGGAGGCATGGCTGCGTTGACTTCTCTTGGGTGAGTATGGATACCACCCAATAGCTCATCATTTTCTGAATCATGCCTTGTTTTTCAATGATAAATTGCAGCAAATGAAGGCATGTTAATTTTGGTTTCACATGAGAGAGGTTGGCCACCACATGACATCTCCTATGTCTATGTGTTTTGTATTGTGTAAAATTTGGCATAATGATCTCATGATGTGCATTAGTAATGTTTCTTTGTATTGGAATGATGTGACATCTCATATGTCCATTAGTATGCTTTTGCTTCATGATGCACAAGAGGAGGAGAGAAAGCAGCAAGATCTCTTGTTGCTTGGGTTGCTTTTGGGGAAGTTTGGCTTGTACATCTTACATGGAGGAGATGGAGGATGGCAGCAAAGGGCCTTACTTCGGTGATTATTGTTAGGAGAATATGGGCTGAAATATTTTTCTACCCATGTTACTTCTTTCCTTCTTCTTTTGCATAACTTTGGAATGATGAAGTTTGGATCCAACAAGGCCAACATGGCTAAGTATGAGAGCATCTCAATGCTCAATCTAATTCATAAAACATGGGATGAAGATATGTATTGTGTGATGGAGCTTTTCCTTTGTGAAGAGAACCACCTTATTGTATGCACCTCATGTATTGATGATGATGTTGGACATCATAGGGTTGTCACTTGGTACTTCATGATGGAAGGAGGCCATCTAACCAAATAGTTGGAGGTCATTCTTTATGTTTTTAAAAGACAGATTTGGAACCAAACATGCATAACCTATTGCAGTAAATGAATGAAGCCTTCCTTATGTGGATGCAATTTGGAGGGGAGTAGATGGCTTTGCATCTACTTTTAGAGTTTCTTGAGGACAAGCAACATTTTTCCGGGGGGAGGGGGGGGGGGGAGACTGTAATATTCCCAAAATTTCACATCATATTTGGAATATTAGAGTCCTTTATTTTCTTAATGAATTAAGTAAATAAAAGGGTGAAGGGACCCACAATCCTCAATAAGAATAAATATCCACTTTGTGTGTGTGAATGTTTAGGCTAGATCTGCAAAAAGAGGTAGTTGTGCAACTACTAATGTGGATGAGATTGGAGATCATGTCTCATTTAATGAGAAAGATCATGGAGGGTTGATTCAGTCAAATAAGATCTTGAAGATGTAAAAAAAAGGATCATTGAGCATTAATGATCAAGTGATGGAGGATCATGTGCAAATGAAGCACACATGATGGCGGAGGTGTACATTTCACCTAGACTGTTTGGTTGATTTGGTCAAACAACGTAATCCCACTTGGAGGATCTTGTCCACATGAGAATGCGCAGTTGAGATTAGGGCCAAGGTTTTGGATTGCTCAAAAATTATAAAGGAGATGAAGGAAAAGGTGAGAGGCATCTTGGATGATTTGATGTGTGATCTTTTAGATCTGGAATTGTCAAGTGACATTCCACTTCTTTCTTGGGCTATTTAGCAGAGATTGCAGGTGGTGTTTAGCATAGGGTGTTCCCGGGCGGGAATCCCACCTATTTCCTTGAGTGATATCTAAGGAAGAGGATTTTAATTCATTATACATCAGGCTTTAAGTGCCATTTCCTTTTTCTACTTTCTGCTAAACATTCGTATTCAGAAATCTGCAGATTTCTGAAGATCAGTTTGGGAAGTGGAAGTTGTCTTCAGTACATCAGCTGGAGAACAAGGTGAGGGATTATTCCCATCACTTAGGATTATATATCAACACTCCCAAAGCCACATTGCATATTTGGCATCAAGCCAAAAGTTATTAACCTCCTAGCAGCAGTATTCTCTCCAAGAATAACATTGTCCATATTGCAGATCTGAAAGGAGGAAGGAAGTTGCTAGTGCTTCAGCTAGAAATCCAGTGGAGGATCATTCCTTCACATTTCCATCAGTCTTACCATCAGCCTGGAGTTTATTGCAGCACATTTCAATAGGCAGAAGGCCTCTCTTTCCCTCACAGCGCAGTTTTTGTTGGAAGCTGTGTTGCAGCAGCTGAATTCATCATTGAAGGATTGAGGAGGTAGATCTAGAGCTTCTAGCTCATAGATTTGATGAAGGGATAAGCCCTTCAAGCATAAATATGATCTGATCACACACTTCAGCCATATATTCTTCAAATCTAGCTTCAAATCTGTATTTCCTAGCAGATCAAGGATCAAATCCTAGGGAGGTGATTTTCCAAAGTTGCAGATCTGGAAAATCCTTTCTGGGTTATCTTGGGAATCCATCACATTGGCCAGATCTTGAATCTTGGCATCATCAAAGCTCTAATTTTTAGTATATATGCATTTTACTTTTCAGCCTGCAACTCTATGTTTATATTCTGCTGAAGGGGCAGTGCAGTATTTGCTGTAGAGCCTCAACAGTTATGTTGTACCTGCTTCATACATGTTTTTAGGGTGATCCTAGCTCATATTTTTGGCTAAGATCTGCCTATATTCTGTACTTGTGTAATTGAATCATCTCCAATATAATAAAATGGCTCAGCTCTTTCTGCATATTTTGATTTGTACTTAGATTTATTGTTTATCTTGTGGCAAGTTCTTATATTGTGTGAAGTATTACTGCATTCTCCATTTTGGGATATTACATTGTGTGGGTGCCCTTTTGATTTCCTCAAATGAGTGTCTTGCTTCTTCTGTCCACTTAATGTCAACTCCCTTCTTCATTATCCTGGTTATGTCCTTCACAATCTCAACAAAATTAGGAATAAATCGCCTTACAAAATTTACCTTTCCAAGGAAAGATTGAATCTCCTTCCTGCTTCTTGGAAAATCCACCTTTTGAATTGCACTGACCCTATTTGGATCAATCTTAATCCCATCTTTAGAAATGATGTGTCCAAGTAATTTACCTGAAGTTAAAGCAATAATACTTTTGGTGGGATTTAGAGAGATGCCAAAACTTATACACTTTAGCAGAATTATTTCTAGGTGTTTCAAGTGATCTTCTTCCCTCCTTAAGAAGACTGTTATGTCATCAAGATAAAAAACCACCATCTTGTCTTTCTCTTCAGAAAAAGCAATATCCATTGCTCTCTGAAAATTAGCTCCTGCATTCATGAGACCAAATGGCATCTTGGCATACATGAAAGTACCCCATGGTGTAGTAAAGGTTGTTTTTTCCTGATCATCAGGATGTACATGGATATGATTATAACCTAAAAAACCATCAAGCATAGACATTCTTTGAGAACCAACAATATTTTGCAAAATTTGGTCCATCTTCGGGAGAGGATAATTGTCCTTCAGAGAGGCTTTATTCAAATTTCTGAAGTCAATACATATTCTAATTCCTCCACTCTTTTTCCTAACTCGAACCAAGTTTGCAAGCTAATTTGAAAATCTGATTGGGACAATGATTTTGGCATCAAAGAGTTTCTTAACCTCCTTCTCAATCAATGGCATGAGAAGTGGATTGATCCTCCTTAACTTCTGCTTCAAAGGCTTTTCATTTTATTTTATGGGAATATTTTGTTGAATAATAGTGGGGTCATATTATTTCAAATCAACATAATTCCAAGCAAACACATATATAAATCTCTTCATCATTTCAATATACTTAAACTTCATATCAGCTGAAAGAAACTTTGAAAGTTTAATCATTTTGGGCATAGTTACTGTACCAAGGTTACAACTCTCAACTTCTTCATCATTAGCTTGTATCTTAGGTTATTTAAAAAAATCATTCTGATCAAAAAGTTTTTCAAGAGGTATGAGTCCCTTTGGTATAGAATTGTTCTTTAGTTGCAAAACTTTAGATTTCCCTTTGGACTCAGCAAGCATATTTTGTTGATCTACTTGTATATTTTCAAACTCTTCTTTCAACTCAATAAAGTTCTTCACTTGTTGATCATCCTCAAAAACTTGCTAATGAGTAATATTATCAGGGATAACTGGTCTATGGTGAATCTCAACCTCATATTTTTCTGTGGAATGCATAGGAATAATGAAAAGACTTGCAAAGATAGCAATAGAATCAACAATGGAGTTTTTTTCTCTAGTTTTGACCATCAATGAATAAGCTTGAAATTTTTCCAACATGTACAAAACTAAGTTCCTATATGCCCTCATCCTTATATATTTTGTTTGATAAGCTCCTTCAACCTGTTTAATGACTAACTCTGAATCTCCAAAAACAAAAATGTTTTGAGCATTCATTCTTTTCAAAACCTCTAAGCCCAAAATCAAGGATTCATACTCAGCCATGTTATTCGTGCAATCAAAGTTCAATTTATAGGAAAAGAACTTACTCTCATCACTTGGAATTGTGATCCAAATCCTTGCTCCTACTCCTTCTCTGCCTACTGATCCATCAAAATGCAATGACCACCAACCTTCCACCTCCTTATCACTGATTTTTTGATCTTCTGTTTGTTGATTTTCAGACTGCTGAATTTCAGAACTCTGATTTTCTGCTTTCCTTTCTTCTTCTGCTTCATTAGTCAACTCATTGAAAATAATATCAGAACCAAGTTCAGTATCAAGAGCATAAATTGGAAAATTTTGGCATTTGTCTTTACTACTCACCATGTAGGCCATTCTTGTCTCTCGATCCAGTATTCTTTGCTCACCAAAAACAGCAATGGTAGCATATTGTACCTTTGATTTTCGCTGCCCATGACCTTGACAACAACATACCAAACTTCGGTGGAATGTCTGCTACCACGATGTCCATGACCACAGTTTTAGTAGGAATTTGTGTTAGACCAACAACAACATCCTTGATTAAACCAATGCATTGAAATCTTTTCGGATCGAAAGCTAACAAGTCTTTATATGGCCTAGTTATTTCTAACCCCATTCTTTCCATGATTACTTTGGGCATAATATTGTGAGATGCCCCTGAATTCAACATAGAATTATGCAATGTCATGTCGTGAATGCTAAGGCTCACATAAAAAGGAGGCACCTCATCATTCTGTTCATCTTCTAGTCTTGGACCCAAGTATATGGTTGGATGGTCTTCTAATACATTCAAGATATCAGCAGCTCCTGGTTGTGAATCTTGCTTCTATATTCATTTACCTTGAGAATCTCAACAAAAGGGTCTGATATTTTAATCTTAGAAATTTCATTCTCAAGGCTGAAAACATAAACATATTTTTTAGCTTCTTTGATAGGAGGAACAACTGGTGTATCTTTCTTACCTTCAAAAAACTTAGAAGCATATTTCTTGCCATTAGCAACCTTCAGTGTATCTTTATTAGTCTGTGTTTTGTTAGCAATGATAGGCACATTTCTATTTCTGAGATTGTATTGTTTTTGCATCTCAAAAATAACATGTTGATACCCCTTTAGATAATCTGATGTTTCCTCTCCATGATTACTTTGGTCTGATTGATCATGTTCTTCTTTAGTCAAGAAAATTCTAGACATTTCCTCATCAAAACAGTGAATAGACTCTTAAGGAATTTCAAGATAATCTTCTTCAACCAAGTTCTGTTGGAAAGGAGGTTTCACTAGAAGATCAGGCTACTGATTTTTGTTTTCACTTGGCCTTTGCTGATTCTAAGGTTTCCTGAACTGAGGGTTTCTAAATTGAGGTTCATGTTGTGCAGGAGGAGCAGAGGTATTCCCAAGGGCCAACCTATGCATCAAATTTTCCATTGTTTTCATCATTGAATCTAGCTTATCCTGGGAGGTAGAGGAGGAGGGCTTCTCTTATTCTTTCAACTTAGTCTTACCCATTTTTGAATTTTTAGCTGCTATCAAATTAACCTCCACCTTCACTACATCATTTTTCATTTCAACAAGTGAAGGGGATTCTCTTTCTCTCAGTAGTATAGAAAACTCATAATCAAAAGCTTCAACATATCTCATCTGAGCTAGAGCTTGTGGTGGTTTCAAATGGGCAGGAATAGAGTCATACACCTTGTTAAACCTTTTTGAAAATTTTTCAACAGATTCATCAACAACTCTTTTCAAAGTGCTATACTCAGTGAGGGATTTTACTGGATTAGTTCTATTTCCCCATTTTCTCAGAAAAGTATCTTCAAACTCATTCCAATTATGAATCTTCCAGAAGTAAGGGCTTTATACCACTTCCTAAATTCACCAGTAAAACTCTGAGAAAACAACCTCAACTTAACATCTTCATCATCAACCTCCTCCCTGTCTATAAAATCATTAAATTGGTCTACATGTTCTTCTGCTGTAATGTCTTCATCACTTCCCCAAGTTTTGATTCTAGCAGCATATTTTCTAGGGAGGTCATGTAAACCAGCTGGAAGAACAAGAGGGGCATATCTAGTAGGTGCACTAGGTGGAGGAGGTACATTTACAGCCATGGCTAGAGGGACTACAATATTTTTAGGGATGGCAAAAATAGAGGATGAAAAACTGCTATGAGAAGGACTGTTTGGTCTTTGTGTCCCACTAACAATTGAACTCCAATTTGGAAGAGGTAAACCAGCTTTACTTTTAAACAATACTTAAAAAGGGTCAATCTCTTTAAATTTATCTAAAGACTCTTTTTCCAACAACAACTCAAAAGTAACACCTTCCCAAAACTCTTCTTTGTCTTCTTGTGTTACTAGAGCTGAGGTATCAATACCTCTCTTATGCAAGTCTAAGATAATTTCAATTAGCTCTTTTTTACTTTATGACATAACAAAACCTCCTAAATTTTATCATCAACTCTTTTATCTTCAGGACTTCTTAAAATTTCAGAGGACAAGGATTTCGAATGTGATGGAGCACCTGATATTTCAGAAATGCCTTTACTGCCTCTAGAAATGATGTTTGGATTGTCCACAATGGTAGGTGGATCTGGGTCAGGATTAATCCTCATGTATCTCCTTCTCGAAGCCACCTTTGATCATATAAATTTTGAATGGAGTCACCAAGGTAGATGCGGCCTCGAAAAGCTTCCTGAGCTCCTGCTACCTTCAAAAGTTCAGCTTCAAAATTTCAGGAAAATATAATCTTCAGGCTCCCGATAGATGCACCAAAATGTTATCACAAAATTAGACCTGATAGGCTGCTAATCAAATCAATCTCATGTAACTGTTTCAAACCAATATTTTTATTGAGGCTTAGCCTCCTCAACCTGAGAGGGCTCTCTCAAGGGTTAATGATTTTGATAAAAATATAGATGGCTAACTCTATGTGGGGTAATAAGAAGATAAATGATAGATATTGGTTGTAAATCACATCAGCAAGTGCACATTGGGATTATGGAGTCAAAATAGTTTCAGTAAAACCAATCAATCTACTTAGCATGGAAATTGAGGCATATCAGAGTTTTAGTCAAGAGGTACACATATGAAACTGTAAAAACACAGTCGGTTTGTCTATATAGGAAGTCAAAGCATCAAAGATGAATTTTGAGTAACATAAACAAACACCACTGCAATAGGATAGTAAAAATATGCAAGTAGAACAAGAACAGACTAGAAATCCTTCTGAATCTCAAGTTGGCTAAGTAGAAATCTCTGTATTTAGCTGAAAACTAGTCACTTACAATAAACACAGTATTTTGCCAAGAAATGTCCAACCCATGCATATTCAACTTCTTGATCATTTATAGATCATTTAAAACATAATATAACCTTATCTGATACTAGATACATCAAATTCTTGACTCTTGACACCTTGCCTAACCATATGACATGGTATTTATTACAAAAGGACAATTGATCTACTAAACAATCCTATTACAAATAGGATTCAAACTCTTAATCACCTATCTATAACAACCTTATCTTAATTAAATTACATCCTTTTCCAAATTTATTAACACCTGGTCGAATCTAGATGATTGGATTTAAATGTTGATGACCATAATGTTGACCTCCATCGAAACAGGAAACAGTTCCCTGTTTTCTAGGCATAGGGTCCTTTGCAGTTTTGAAATGTTCGGACCATCATGAGTTCATCATTTCGTGGTCCTTTTTGTTAGGAACTGAAGTAACACCTGCCAAAAATCCTCCCTAAGCTCTAGCTATCCCAAACCATCTTTACATTGTTCAAATGAGCTGAAAAAGACTATGCTACGAAAACAACACAGTTTCGTAGCACTTTTCATAGCGCAACTCTTTTACCCTTTCTTCTTCAAAATTTTGATTTCTTTCCTCTAGGATTATCTTCATTATCATTTAATACATTCTCCCTAGAAATTTCAGGTCATAATTCATACTTTTTCCCTTCAAAAATTTATCAGAAAGAGTGAAAAAAGCTGCTACAGCAGTTTCATAGTGCTTTTCACTCTTTTTACACTGTTTGTGCTACGAAATTGCTGAGTGAGCAGTTTTGTCCAAATTTTTTCAAAGTGAAAACTATAAATGTGCCAAAACTCAAAATAACATTTATTTCATGAAATAAAAAAGCCATATGAATTGAAAAACACAGTTTTCATGAGGTTCCTTCTTAACTCTTACTTGATTTAGCTTTTGACTTTTTAATGATTGTCATTTTTCACCTTTGTTCTTTAACTCATCCTACATCACTTTCAACTGCTGCTCCAAGTCTTTCACTTGAATTTTAAGTTTCTTGTTACTAGCTCTCAAGTGAGTATTCATTACTCTGACAAATTTGGCTTCCTTGATTGATCGGAAAATCCATGTGAAAAACTTCTTTGCACTGCTTGGGGTTTCAGACATAGAACCAGTTTTACCTTCCCATAGTGCCTTCATTATTTTGAACTCTTCTTTATCAATAATATGCTTTCTATCCCTCTTTTTCATCATATAAATTTCTTGGTTTTCTAACCTCAACTTCTCTTCAAGATGTTGAAGCTCTGTTTTCCTTGTCACTTCTTCTTTTCCCTCTTTTGTTTTGCTCGTTGTATGCTTCTCTACAGGTGTCGAGAGATCAACCACTTCTTCAGGGGCTTTAGCTGTTTCAATATTTTCTTGAACTTCCTTGATGCCTTCCTTAATCTTCTTAGCATGCCTAGTTAAAGGCTTTCTAGCTTGAAAGATAAAAGCTGCATTTTCACCCTCAAACTCCAACTTCTTTACAGACTTAGATTTTTTCTATTTGTGCTCATCTTCTCCAATGAAGTCAGCTTGCACAATGGGTGTCTCCTCTATGTCAATTGCATGCAGGATGTCATCTAAGTTTCCCTTTATCACTAGGATTTCAACTGTATCTGTAGCAACTATTTTTACCTTTAATGCCACTGCTTGGCTTCTTGTTACTCTTTTGATTTCCTGCCTGCTAAAATCTTGTTTCTGTTTTGCCTCTTTAACAATCTTTGACCTTTGTTTTGCAGGTGATGGATTTGGAGTATCAAACACTTGTGTCTGTTCTGTCCTTTTCTCAACTTTTTTCCTTGGCTTTAGTTTTACAAATTCCTTTGGTTTTGCAACTATTGGTTGGCTAGACTCTGCTACTGGTGGTCATGGAGTTCCTTTAGTTTTAGGGTTTCTAGCATGAGTCAGTGTTTCCAACTCAAAACCTTTTATAAACAAAAAGGATTACCAATCCATGCCTATCTTCTGAAGCTCATTCAAAATTAATAACTTCATCAAACCATGATGAAACAAAGAACGTTTCACAACCTTCAGATTTGGCTTGTACTTTATCAGCCATTTTAGCAAGACTCCTATGCAGGTAAAAGGGAAAATCAAGTGAAATATTACCTCTAAAATGTAGAATCATCTTGAAATGATATGCGTAGACCTTATGCTATCTACCTTCACATGTAAAATATCTATGGATGCTGAGCAAGAGCTTTTCATAAGTGTCCTTGATGCAACTTCTAGGGATTGCATTATTTAGGTCCATATCTGCATACTCAGGTTTCATAAATTCTTTGCATGGCTCCATATCAAATTTGAAACCTTTAAACCAAGTTTCCTGCCCCCTTGGTATCTCTGTCACAGCAACAATAGTCTCTGGTGAAATTGAAACATTTAGCATCCCAACCCGTGTAGTTGTTCCATTAAAGTGCAAGGCAAATTCTTTAGACACCTGTGTATGGAAACCCTGCAGCTTTTTTCAAAACCAAAGACAACCTACTCTACTGAATGCCTCCATCACTGCTGGGCCTTCAACTATGGCCTTCATATTTTCAGGTTCATATCTTAAGCAGTGTCCCCCTCTGTGGAATTTATTTTCCTCTGCCATGCTTCATAGAAAACTTGTCAGACTTGCTTGATTATATGAAACAACCTTGCTTGATTAGGACTATTTAACCTCACTTGATTAGGATGAAGAAAACTTCTATGGAAAAGCCACATGTTTGGCTTGTTACTTCAAAGCTCAAACACTCGAATGGATGCAATGGAAATGAGCCTCACTTGATTAGGATGAAACAACCTCACTTGATTATATGAAACAACCTCGTTGGAATAGGATGAAACAACCTTGCTTGATTAGGATGAAGAAAACTTGTATGGAACAACCACATGCTTGGATTTTTACTTCAGAGCTTAGACACAAGAATGGATGCAATGGAAATGAGAATGACAAATTAAGCAAGATTTTGAATTTGGAATGTCATCTCATAACTAAATTATGCCTCATTCATGCCCTATCATGACAATGATGACTGCAGCATGGGTAAGTACATTGAATCTCATCATTAACTGATCTATCATACCACTAACCTATCATTTCCCAACGAATTCTGAAATTTTCCAGCTCAAATGACAAGACGGTTAAGAAACTGTGCTTTCATAGCACCCGTAGTGCATTTTTCCCTATTTTCACTACGAAACTATTAGCACTTTCATAGTGCAAATCAAATTTTTTGAACTAGTGGCACTACAAAAACGTAGATTCTTGGCTAATTGCACAGTTTTGACTCAAAAATTTATGGAATGACTCCCAAATGGAAATTATGGATTTTTTAACAATGAATGGACCTTTACAAGATTTTATTTGGACTTAATGATGACCTTTGAACTTATAAAAATCTAACCTTCCCTTAACCAAATCCTAAATTTAGTTCTAAACCTAATTTAAACCATGACAAAAAACAAACATGACACAATGATGTTTTGAAATTTTTTGGGTGATAACACTCCCTGAAAAGGCTACTACCCTTGAAGAGGATGCATTTTAAAAGGCTTATGTCCTTGAAGAGGATGCGTTTGAAAAGGATGTTGCCCTTTAAGAGACTATTTCCCTTGAAGAGGTTGCTGCCCTTGAAGAAGTTGTTGCCATTGAAGAGGTTGTTGCCCCATAGGCAATATATATCCACCTTGGGAGCTAGCTTGAGGGGTATTCCCGAAAAGAATATATACATGTTCCGTACTCAAAGGTTTGGTGGTAGACTCAAATAGACCAGTTGACATAGTAGAAGTATCAGAGAAAGGAGATGCTCTTGAAAAAGTTCCAGAAAGAGATTGGTACCAAGTAGGAACAGAAGGACCACCATACAAAAATCTTTCTGGTGAAGAAGAAAACATGGATGAATAAGTAGGCATGCTCTAAGAAGCCATGTTACTATACTTGGGTAGAGAGTAGAATATTTTTCAGTGTCTTGGATGTCCGTAACCAGAATTATGTTAAAAATCGGTGAATTTGAGATACCAAGGATATGGTTGAAAGGGACTAAAAGGTAAATCTAAAGGGTATATCGATTCACTATACCTTAAATCTAAAGTTTCTTGACCAAAGGGAATTTCAATTTCTTCTTCTTCGTTAGAGATTTCTTGAATGCTAATAAGGCCAAGAGGAAGATACTCAGTGATGAGAATTTTTACTCGAGGTGAACAAGGACGACCAGGAGTTAGGGCTATAACATTTGAAGGTGACTCATATGAAGTGGAATCATACTCAGGTTTAGATATTTTAGTTTTAGTGAGTTTTGTCTATGAAAACCTGCATTGACAGATTTAGTTGTGATTACTTCAGAAATTTTTGGTTGATCTTGTTCTGTTTCAGTTATCTAAGGTTGATTAACTTCGAAATCAGAATGTATTATGATAGATGATTCTCCTTGTTCAGAAGACCCGATTCTTGATGATTTAACCCTTTCACACCTAAGGCCTCTAAAATTAATAAAAGAAGTTCACACGTGCTACAAAATCTAAGAAGAAATCCACACACAAAAAGTATGTTTCCACAATAGAATGACTAGTTGGTGATGAAATCCAACCTCAAAGAGATTAATGTGGAAAGCTAGCAGTTGGAATATTTAGCCTGCCATGGTAAATACGAGGTTTACTAACAAGTGATCCCAAGCTCCTTGACAATGGTTAATATGATTTTTACCATTTGTATTATATGCACATCTTCTATCTTTACCAATGAAGCAGGTATGATTACTCCACTGGGTCCGACATGACCTCGTGCTTGACTCTTTTAAAAATAGCTTCCCAAAGCAAAATTGCAATAATTGGGTTCTTCCCAATGCTACTTGTTTGTTTTATCTGCTTTGGAAATTTAATTACTCCCTATTCCAGAGCACTAGTCCTGAGCTAGATTGGTGGAATGAACCCTAGAAAATGTAAAAATATCTAGATCAATTTTATTAAGAATTGTATTAATTTGGATGTTGTTTAGATAGAGGGGTATGGAAATGAAACACAATGATGTTGTGACCGACTCAAAAAACTACTCTAAATGCATCAAAAATGAATATGCAATTCTTTGTTTCAATGAATTCCTATTTAAGAGAAATTAGAAGGATTTTTTGAACTCAAAGAAGTACAAATTTCATAAAACATCCCATAAAAATTATTTTACATCAAGAAATCAATTTCATTTTGAAGCATGACCAATATTACTTTGTAATGAAAATATTAGTTGATTCAAAGCCAAAATATACAATTTTATGAGCAAACAAACTTCAATTCTTCAAAGAAAAAACAACTAGAAAAACCCTAAAAAATGTAAAAACTTTTCAAAAAATGAAACCTCTTAACTGATAATCTAACTAACGATACCTATGAGTGTCCTTTCATGATTTCTTTCAGCTGAAAGAAAAATAAATCATTTTTTCACTTTAACAAGCAGAAACAATTTCATAAAAGACTACTTTTGAGACAAATCACACTTCACTTATCTAGAAGTTTTCCTTTTGCAATTGAGAAAAAACAAATCACTCAAACAAGCAAGGCTGATAAGACACCTAGTAGATCTAGAGGGAAATAACAAAAAAACAATGATCTAGGCAGTAAAGCTATTTTCCCAAAAAGATAAATTCATCAAAATAAGGCAAACCCTACTCGAAATTGAAAAAAGGATGATATATCAAAAATATTCTAAGGTAATTGGGAAGAGCTCACATTCAGACTCTGATAGTTGGTATAAGTTAGGTTGGACCTCTAGAAATTTGTTATCAGACTTTGAGAGAGAAAATATTTATTTTTTCAAAAATTCTCATTGGGTGCGCAAGTTGTCAGTACAAACCAGTGTGCATGCACGCTGAATGAAACTAAAAACTTGCGCAAGTTTTCACTTTGTTTATCACAGAAAACAATGTAGGGTAGAGAAGTTTTTAAAGAAATAAACACAAGGAATTTTGATTCAGAGGATCTAAAAATTCATAAACCCAACAACACTCAGACATAGTCAAACTAGAAAAGTGTAGAGCTAAATCAAAACATCAAGAGAAAACTAAGCTTGATACCCAAAGGAGTCGCAAATTTGTTTTCTAGATAAATCCCTCTTGCGGACAAGAGATTCCCTCCTAATATCCCAACAGATAACCAAAAACAAGAAACCATTTAAATATCTCTTTCCCTAAACTATTAGCATTCAAATTATCAAAACTTATAAACGAGGAGGTAATTCTCCTACCTTTCAACGATATGTTTGATGTAGACCTTGCCTTCTGTCTCGAAGAATTCCTTCAATGCTGAGAAGAACCTGCAATCACAAACATGCAAAGAATCAAAATCACCTGTAGTATATAATAATCCAAATACCAGTTTAACTTAATGATCAAGGAGATTAAGAATTGTAATTGTTTTAATGAATCTAAAAACAACACAATGAGAAAAATGGATCCATATATATTATCAAGAATATAAATAGCAATATTACAACCATAGCCTTGATTTCATATAGATATATCTTGCATGCCTTCACAATCGTGTTCCTTGGTTTGACAATATTTCCTCTCTACAATGACCAACATAGGTTCATCTTCAATGAAATCTTATGTAAAATGTATAATATTCAAAGTACAAAATACAATATATTCCCAATGTAGCCATAGGGCCTGAAGTTTCAACTCAATTTATAAGAGAATTGAGGAGTTTTCATATCCATTAATAGAGGGATGAGATCATCTAAGGAAGGGATTAGGGTTCCTTCATCCAAGGGAATAATTTCCATGAGTGGAGGGATACAAATCGAACTGGCACAACTCAAGAGGGTTTTAGTTGGAATAATATGCACCTAACTATGCTTCTAGAAGTTACTTTTCACTATTACTTTCTTTTACATGGGGTGCACAGGTTTTATGGGCAAATCGAGTGCAGATGTCTACAAATAAAGGTTGGAATATCAATGCATGTGCAGGAAGTGACCACAAAAAGCGTGCAGGCATCCTTTAAGATTTTTTGAGATCTTTTTCTGAGTTCCCAAGAATTGGTTCAGGAATATAAATGTTTTGAATTCTAAGGAAGCATGAGTACGGATGGTGATAGATCCATATTGACAGTCAAATGTCACGGTGAAAAAATGACGTGTAACAATAATGAAAGAGACTTGCTTGATGATCTCTTCTCTGTCCTCTTCACCAAACTATTAAAAAGATAGTTAGGTAGGTTTAGAGGCTTCTTAGAAGTGAAATGCATCAATAATCTGATGTGATATTGATATAGTCTACTAAACCCGCCCTCACAAGTGAAATACTTCATAATAGTCTTCCTCAAAGGGTTTTACTTGTCCAACAATTTATTGATAGGAAAAATATAAGAAGGAAACTACTTGTACTATGGTTTCAAGAACATTTTGTAGTGTTCTGGGTCTAAATCCATTCCCTTGAACCAAATTTCACCTTGATTAGGGATATAAGTTGCTGCAAGTTATGACCTCTTCGGACACCGAAAATTTCACCCTGCCATGATGGCCTGATCTTTCTTGAAGTTAATGGAAAAAAGGCTTGCTGAGTCAAATTATACGTGTATAATTTTCCAATATAAATTTTCAACCCAGGAAGGTAAACTGATGAGATGCAGTGCATATTATATGCATGATGATTACTGCAAGTGTTAATTAACTATACAAATAAAAACTTCTTTCCCGTGTCAATACTATCACAACAAAGGCTATGGAGTGGCATATATCATGCCTTTATAGCACTTAAGATTGTTGATATTGACCGTGAAAAGATAAATATCAAACAACAATCAACAACTCATGTTGCTTTCCTATATTAGTACTATTGCAGCAATGGTTATGGAGCGACACATATCATCCCTCTATAACACGTGTGTTTTTTGATATTGATACAGGAAAGATAAAAGAAATCAATCCAAATCAAGAATCAAACTTAAAAGCACGAATCCAAGCATTGGCCAAATGAAAAGAGCTCATCAACATAAAACATTAATTCACTTAACCAATCTACAGTTTGTTGTAGGAAATATAGAAAGGAAACACTAGCTGTCATAGGAAATTATTAATGCATAATTAAAACATAAATAAACACACACTCTACTGCAGGAGTTGTGAGTGAAGGGGGCCCTCCCTCACTCACAACTCCTTCAAATATTAAAGAAGTTGCTCATGAAAATAAACAGAACATAAACAATTTTATTAATCTGAAATAATAGTCGATTACAGTCTGATATCGTGCTCTGTAATAACATCTTCCAACCTAACCAAGGAACTCCTTGTATAATAAAATTACAACCGGTTTTATACATTTCTGGCAGCCCATATTTGGCTTTGAATAAAACATATTACTAAACTAAGCCTACATCCCATATTACATATACAAATCGACAAAGTAAATTATTGTTGGGTCTAATCCATGACCGAAGGCATGGATTAGACAATTTCTGTTGCGCGGCTGAAACTATCTGTCGATCTCGATGCAGGATTTTGAAGTGGTTACAGGAAATCGACGTATCTACAGGAAATCCGAATTGGATGTAGGAATCTCGGCTGTATGAGCTATCTGCAAGATTGGAAAAACTGTTTGAATCTAACAAATCTGCGCATGAGTCCAAGGCTAGTTAGAGTAGTAATGCTATAATGACACAACCAGTTCAAATAATGCTTGAAATTAGATAAAATGACACTTCTAATGTTGTTTCAACATACATTAGGCTTATGATACCCTTTTTAGCCAAAATTGGATGACATAGCCAAACTAGGTATAATTAAAGAGGAAAAAGAGGTTAAAAATGGGGGAAACAAGGCTTAGTATAGGTGGAAAAAATAGGTAAAGTTCAGACTTAACATCTCCCCCACACCAAAACTCTTGCATGTCCCTATGCAACCAAACTGAATCAGTCTTCAACAGAAAGCTAATTTTTCACCTGAGCCGCACCCACTGTAGCGAGATGATCTAACTAAGCTCGACTAGATTCTGCTTGAATCTGTCCTCTATACTCCTCAGTATTCCTCTTCAGGTGGTCAATCTAGGCCTATTTCATCTTCATGAAGCGGGCTGCCTTTTCGTGCCACTCTTCATGCTCCTGTTGCATCTTGCGGCTATTTTATTTTAGAGCCACGTTCTCTGCTTTCAAGACCCGTTTTGAAAGGGTAAGTTCTCTGATATTTTCCTCCAGCATTGGTCGATATTGTTTCTTAAATGGGGTCACCGCTCCCTCATTATGCCCTTGTGAGGATTGGGGCATGCTCACATCATCCTACAACTTCATGGTGTCATTTTGACTTTCCTGCAGTGAGGGGTCTGGAAAGGACATAGTGTCCTTTTCATAGACTGTAATAGGGTTCACCTTTTCTTTTCCCTTGGGCTAGCCACGAGACTTATCTGTCTTTTTATTTTTAGTTGGTGCCCCCTATTTTGCTATATCCTTGATGGTCAGCTGGGCAGCCTGGCTTCTGGTATATTTTTTTTCAAGGGTCAAAGGCCCCTTCTACTGAGAGCTCTTCCCAAAAGTTTCACTTGTCACCATAACTTCATCATCCTTGTCCTCTTTTTCCACCTTAGGTCCACGCATACACAATTTCTTTTTTGTCTTCTCTACAGGTTTCTCTTATTGGAACCCTAAAGAATCAGAATCTCCATCCTCCACAAAATTATTTTCTTGCAGAAAATTCTCCCAGGTCTTCTCATGTTTCTGCAGGACCTCCACCAGAATAATCTTTACCAGCCTGTGATGGTATAGGTTTTCCTCTATGTGGGCAACCGTCTCTTTTGTGGCTGAGGACATCTTGATCAACGACATTTTCAAATACTAGGGAAAATTTAAAGTTTTGTCGTGGAATTGTCCAAGGATCCTAATATGAAACAGAAAATCAAGGCCAAACCGGCCTTCACATGTAACATATTTCTATAGGAAAAATAGTAACTGACGGTACTTACGCCTTAAAAATTCCTGCGGAATCCCCTTACTCCAATCAGGGTTTGAATGGTCCTTCTGCAGGAAAGCGGCACACATATCTTTTTTGAAGTGTCAGTTTTTAAACCACCACTCTCCATCTTGCGGAATCACACACGCCCTTGCCACCAGTTCTTCTGTCAGCCTAAATTGGATGTTCCCCACTTGTGCTTTGTCCCCATTTAAGTTCAAGGAAAAATATTTGGTTACTTCATAATTATGCCCGTTGAACCTTTGAAAGAAGGGCAGCCATCTCGCCTTTTCTGTTCTCTCCTTACTGCGAGGATTAGATTCTAGTAGCGCAAGACTCCAAGGCTCGAATCTGACGGGGGCTCGAGTCTTAGTCATGGTGGAGGAGAAAAATGGACAGGCAGGGGAAAAAATGGATAGGGCAATTACGTACAGAAAAAATAGAGAAAATGTGGGTTGTGGGAATGTAGTCTGAGACTTATGCAATAGTTTGACAGCGAGAGGAAATAAATAGAAAATATGGAGCTTTTTCGACGACATGTCGTGATCATGATTGCTATCATGAATCGACCTGCATGATAAATCTCAAAAGTACAAAAACTATTGATGAAATGATGACAAGTCATGGGATTAATGTCATAATGGTCCATGGTTGCAAAGGGTTACCATAGCCTTAGATATGCAGAAAATTAAAAATTAAGTGTCATTATAGCTTTACCTCGAGAGCCTTATCATCGGATGTACATTATCGCTTACCTCCAATGGTCCTATCCTTGATGACGTAGCCTGCTCTTGCAATGATAACCTATTACATCAGACATATAATCCATGATCTTAACCACATAATGACTTGTTAATAGTTTGTTACATGATTTTAATCTATGTTCTATTTAATAATTTTTTTTTTTCTTTTCTCTTGTCTTTTCAGGAAATCTTGGTGTTGCTGTGTCTAAAAATTGTTCTGCAAGAATTAAGAATTGGTTGTCGAATGCTCTGTAGGAATTAAAACTACGACAACTAAGAATTCTACAGGAATATATGTTAAATATTCTTTAGGAACTAAATCTGCAACTAATGAACATTCTGCATGAATTAAAATAAATTTGAACATTCTTCAGGAAGTCAAAACTGAAACTGCTGAACATTCTGCAGGAATTGAAGCTGAATCTGCAGGAACCACTCTCTTCACCCATTGTGTATAGTCTATTGCACATGAATGAATGTTTCGATGTCAAATGTGGAATGGGCTCATTGGATTACCAGTCATTGAGGTCAACTGTTAACCAATGCGAGGTCCATCACCATTAATGAGAGTGAGGACCAAGGTACCCTGATGCATCCTATTAGGTGTGAATATATGAGTTGTTGTCGAACCCCCTGTAGGATCCAGTAGTAAAGAAGCCATAGTGATTCTCCATTACTACTGGCAATATAGCCTATCATTGGGGCATACTAGCTTCAAGGCATCACAAGGCTCTAATCCTGTATCGAGATAATTTGCTGATGTCGATGGGCCAAAATTGTTGGAAGGAAGGCCTTAAGAAATCCCACATCAGTCCAACATGAGAAATCCATAGATTAACTAGTAAAAAAATTTATTGAAAGGATCCCAAGGGATCTACTGGCCTATGTTTTTAACAAGCCTAGGGCAGTCCATGCTCACCATATTTCAATTTTAGAGAGTCTGAAATACTAAAAAAGAAGACTCCAAGGGGTTCCTTTTCCGTAAATAGTCCATTGGGCCCAGAAAAAGGGATAAACCTATACCCAATAGACATTTCTCTCATGTTTTATATAGCACGAGGAGGAACAGAGTGAGCTCATTGCATTAGTAGGAAAATCAAGAAGAGATAGTAGAAGGAAGAATCCCTTCCCTTACCATCTCCAGCTCGTTCTTCTTCACAATTTCCTTCACAAATTCCTCCTTGGATTGGGATTTTTGGTATATCTTGAGTCTGTTCCCGTTCACCAAGAATTTAACATTCTCATCATCAATATTTTTAATCCAAACAGATCCATTATCAAAAGCTTTCTCAATTTCATAGGGTCCTATCCAATGTGTGTTAAATTTCACTTTAAAGTTTTTAAATTTAGAATCATACAACAATGCCAAATATCCCTCTTTGAACTGCTTATTTTTTATGTATCTGTTGTGCCATTTAGCCCTTTGTTGTTGGATCAAGTCAGTATGCTAAAAAACATCCTACCTAATATCATCTAATTCATTGAGCTGCAAGATTCTCTGCTATTATGCTTCATCGACGTTCATACCCAATTCTGATTCCATTCTAAAGGTTTTGATCTAAAATTCAATGGGCAGCAAAACTTGTTTTCCATACACTAGTTCATGTGGAGAAAATATAGTGGTACCCCTCCATGTGATCCGGTAAGCCCACAAGGTCTCAAGAAGTCTGTTAGACCAATCCTTCTTATGTAATTGAACTATTTTGGTAAGGATTGTTTCCAACACCTTATTGGTTGATTCCACCCTCCCATTGGCCTGTGGATGATAAGGGGTGGACTTTAGGTGGGTAATATGATATTTTTGAACAATTTATTGCATAAGCTTAGACACAAACTGAGCACCCTGATCAGTAACTATTTCCCTAGGTACTCCAAACCTTACAAAAATATCAGAGAAAATAAATTCTGCCACTGCTTTTTTTGTTGCTCTAGGTAATGCTTTTTCCTCCACCCACTTTGTCACATAATTAGTACAAACTAAAATATACTTCTTACCTTTGGATGGGGGGTTGATGGGACCTAAAAATTCAAGAGCCCACCTCTCAAATGGTTCTATGAGAACCTGTGGCTGCAAAGGCATCTCATCTAATTATACAGGCTGCCCCATTCTTTGGCAGCTATCACACTTTTGAACATACTCCTTTGCATCCTTGAAGAGGTCTGGCGAATAATAACCTGAACGAAGGATCTTGTAAGCTATCCGCTTGTATGTGAAGTGTCCTCCACATGGTTCATCATGGCAGCCTCTTAAGATGTCATAGATCTCATCTTCTCTGACACACCTACGAATAATCAAATTAGCTCCTTTGAAAAAAATATCTCCCCTAATCCAAGAATAATCAACACTTTTCCTAATGATTCTATTTTTCTGATTAGATGAAAATTAAGGTGGAAACTTCCCTGTAGCAAGATAATTGGCCATGTCTACAAACCAAGGTGTTTTAACAAATATGGAAAATAGGTTTTCATCTGGAAAGTTATCATTAATAGGAACATCCTCCCCTGCATGATTAAGCCTAGATAAGAAATCAGCTACCTGATTTTCTTTTCCTAGCCTATCCACTACCATGATGTCAAATTCCTCCAGTAGCAACAACGACCTAGTAATTATGCCATTAGTAATTGGTTTATTCATGAGATAATGAATAGAAAAATGATCTGTGTGTACAAAAACTTCATAAACTGTGATGTAATGTCTAAACTTATTAATAGCGTAAATTACAACAAGGAAATCTTTTTCAGTCACTATATAATTTAGTTCTGCAGGAGTTGAATTTTTACTGACAAAATATATAGCATGGGTGACAGGATCCTCCTTTTGACCCAATAATGCTCCTATGGCTGAATCAGAGGCATCAGTGGAAAAATGAAAAGGCAAATTCCAATTTGGGCCTCGTAAGACAGGTGTTGAAGAAATTTTTTCCTTGAATTTATCAAATGCAGCTTGACATTCATCATTCCAATGAAATTGATATTCTTTAGTCAAAAATTTAAATAATGGAGAGACTACCTTTGTAAAATTTTCAACAAACCTCCTATAGTAGCCTGCATGTCCAAGAAAAATTCTAACTCCCTTTTTATTAGTTGGTGGGGGTAGTTTTACAATAACCTCAATATTTGCTGGATTAACTTGATTCCTATAGCAGAAACATGATGAACCAAAACAATACCTTTAGTCATAATCATAATTTTTTTTCATTACTTAATGAAAGATTAGTTTCTCTACATATTTGCAAAACTTTTTCAAGATTAAGTAAAGCTTCTTCAAAAGTATCACCCATAACTGTAAAATCATCCATATAAACTTCTATGCAATCATGCAAAACATCAGAGAAAATACCAAGGACCTCGCGCTGAAATGTGGCTGGTGCATTGCATAGACGAAATGGTAAGACTTTGTATGCATAGGTATCCCAGGGACATGTAAATGTTGTCGTTTCCTGATCCTTTGGAGCTATCCTAATCTGATTATATCCACTGAATCCATCTAGGAAGGAAAAGTACCTTTTCCCTGCTAAAGTGTCCAGTACTTGGTCTATAAATAGTAAAGGGAAATGGTCTTTTAATGTAGCTTTGTTTGATTCCATATAATCTACACACACTCGCCATTTACCATTTTTCTTTGGGACAATGACAAGTGGGGATACCCACTAGCTATCTGAAATAGGATAGATGAATCCTACATTTTAATTCATCTTTTACAATTTCTCTTAAAGCAGGGTTCATCCTCCTTTGTGGATGCCTTATTGGCCTAGCATTTTTTATTATATAAATGTGATGAATGCATGTGTTTGGGTGAATGCCTCACATATCAGTATATTCCCATGCAAATGTGTTTGAAAATTTTCTTAATGTTTGTATTAATTACTTTTCTTGTTCAAGAGTTAAGGCAAAATTAATGTTGAAATATTTTTCAGGAAACATTTCTACTACCTTACTCACCTATTCAGACATTGAATATGCAGGAAATGCAGATAAGAGGGCTGAATGTAATTCAGAAGCTGAACTATGTTCATAAAAATCTTGCAGATCGGTAATGATATCTAAATTATGACTAGATAGTCCTTCTAACTGTTGTGGGAAATCATGATTAGAAATACAACGATTTATGAGATCTTCCTCAGAATTTTCCTTAAGACTCATGGCTTGGGCTATTGTTAAAACTAGTAAGGTACCTTCCAAATCATGTTCTTCTTCATCTTCTTCAACCCATTATGTGTTTTCTGATCTCAAGAGGGGTTTAGCAGAAGGAGTACAAGTTAATTTGCTTTCTTTCAACCCCATGAGTGATAGTCATGTTTCTAGATCTACACCCTATGTAGGCATCATCCATAGATAACCATGGTCTCCCCAAGATCAATGGGTGCCCTCCCAAGTTAGTTTTAGGTTAAAGAACATAAAATTCTATAGGATACTCCCAGGAATCTAATGAGATGACAATGTCTTCTAAACCACCCTCTGGCTTTACCTTAGACCTATCTGCTAATTCTAACATGGTAGGAGTGGGTAACAAGTCAAAGGATCCTATATGCAACAAATTTTCCATAGTCATCACATTGATGGTTGCACCTAAATCAATCAAAGTGTTATTTATGGGATATCCATTGATAAAGGTGGTAACCACAGGGATTCCGGGATCTGCATATTTTTCAGTAACAAATCTAGTAGACATTAAACTTGCAAGATTTCCACCTACTTGAATGGTTGAGGGTTCTTTATTTTGTCTCCTTGGTTTCTTGGTACATAGTTCCCCCACTGTTTTAGCATATATTGGGATGTCCTTTATTGCTTGTAGCAATGGGATCTTGATGCACATGTTTCTTAGTTTGGATACAAGATCAAATTCGGGCTGTTATGCTTTGATTTCCATTCCAACCTCTCTGGAAAAGGAGGCTGGACTATATGAGATGAGGAGGGTTCTTGTGGCCTTGAGGTAGATGATTTTGCTGGTTCAGGTGTGATTTCCTCTTCAAGCATCTCTAAGGTATATTCCTCTACAATCTCCTCAATCATTTTGGGCTGGTTCACCACTCTTCCTGACCTAAGGTTGATTTCCTGTAGCTGCACAGGTAATTCCTGCAACCGTACATAGAGCTCCTGTAACACAGGAACATACATTTCTTGTAGAGACATAGGAAATTCCTGTAAAACATGGACATAAATTTCCTGCAGCGGCTGGGATGAAATATAGTAAGTAGGAAAAATGGGAGAAGTGACCAATCCAACGTTGTGAGTGGATTAGATGGTTTTATTGTTGGGGTTAGACATTGGTTGTGCAGGAATTTTCATGGGATGAGGTTGATTTGGTGGAGTAGTCAATTGAAGTTATTGTTGTGGTTGTATCATTTGTTGCAGTATGGGCTATGAATAAAAGTTTTGATGTGGGAAACTCTCTGTAGTTGGATAAGAATAGTTCCCTTGCCAAGGCTGTTGAGGAAGCCAAGGCTTCCAAGGAAATGGAACATTCCACATATGATTTTGAGCATAAGGAAATTTAAAATTTGATTGTGACATACCTGTAGGACGTGGCTACCATGGTCTATGAGGTTCCATTGAATAAAGTGAATTGACAACTCCTTGATTTGCTATGTATGCTGCCTTAATTTCAGGCAGAGAAGGACATTGATTAGTGGAATTCTTAGCCTCACAAATTTGACATACCTCGATACCATCAACAGGGCATTCCCTTAGAGCATGTTTCTTTCTACTTTTGGAGAAGAACACCGCCGAGGCTCTCTCCAATTCATCTTGTTTCTCCTATTTCTTCTTAGCCTGCAAAATATCCAATTGTGAAGATAAAGTGCTAAGAATATCAGTTTTAAAATTTTCAAATAAATTACCAATTTCAACTATGGAACTTGATTTGACAAGCTTGGAAGAAGGATATCTTGTTCCACCTCCAACCTTGGATTTTCCTCTTGAATATATTTTACAAAGCTCACACATATCATCATAACTCAGCTTTGATACATCGCCTGCTCCCATTAGATTTAAGACCTCCAGATATTCTGGTCTGATGGCCCTAAGAAAAATGGTCCTCTTGGTCCCTTTTTCCAATTGATTCATCTTAGATATCTGTAAATTGTATTGGAATATTTCCACCAAATCCTCGAGGCTCTCTCCTTCCTTCTGGGTCATGCCAAATATTTCTTCCTTGAGATCCCTCATTTTGCAGTAATCCTGGTGCTTTTTCAAAAACACCTTCTTCATGTCATCCCAAGTTGCATTGGAGTTTGATCCCAACCCCATAAACCACCTGAGAGTTGCATATTTCAATGTAGCAGGAAAAAATTTCAGCTTTTGAGCATTGGAAGAATAGTCATAGCTCCTACAGAGTACATTGAACTCAAATAAGAACGCATCAGGGTCTTCACTAGAGGCAGTAGGAATGTTAGGCAAGGCTGAGGGAGGAATGTTTTTCATCTGAGTGGCTCCCCCAGTCTCTCTGATAGGAAATTCAAATGTGACAAGTTTCTCCTCATTCTCATCAGTGCCTTCTAAATGATCCATGTCAGTGAAAGAAAGAGTAAGACCTTAGAAGGCTACAAATTCTTCAGAGTCAATGGTCTGAAATTATGGTTCTTTGACAGGATTTACAAGGAATTCTTCTTCAGGATGACCATTGAGAAGAGATGTGTCTTCCTTGTAAGGGGAGATTCAATATGGGCAACAATAGAAGATTCTCCAACCTAGGATTCTGTTGTAGAAAGGCCAACTTGTTCAAAACTATAGACCTCCTATTCAAATTCCTCCTTCTTTGCTGCCTTATTTCTTGCATATTTCCTTGTTCTTGCCAATGTATTAGTAAATGGAGTGGTGCTCACACCACCACGAAAAATATAGAAAATATTGGACCCTATTCATCTAATATTCAAACAAAATAAAAAATAAAAACTTACCAAACAATCAGGACACAACTTTGGCGAGTGTCTGACCGCTTGGGTGCATAGGCTTTGCCTTGTGTCTTTTCACTTCGACTCCCCCTGTCTTGAAAAGAAAACAAAATAAACAAAATAAAACTAAAACACTTTCAGTATCATCCCTTAGCACCTCCATGGCAACGACGCCAAAATGTTGAGTCAAATTATACGTGTATAATTTCCCAATATAAATTGTCAACCCAGGAAGGTAAACTGATGAGATGCAGTGCAAAGTATATGCAGGATGATTACTGCAAGTGTTAATTAATTATACAAATAGAAACTAATGCTTCTTTCCCATGTCAATACTATTGACAAAGGATATGGAGTGGCATATATCATCCCTCTATAGCACTTAATATTGTTGATATTGACTGTGAAAAGATAAAGATCAAACAACAATCAACAACTCATGTTGATTTCCTGAATCAGTACTATTGCAACAATGGTTATGGAGCGGCATATATCATCCTTATATAGCACTTGTGTTTGTTGATACTGATGCAGGAAAGATAAAATAAATCAATCCCAATCAAGAATCAAACTTAAAAGCATGAATCCAAGCATTGGCCAAATGAAAAGAGTTCATCAACATAAAATATTAATTCAGTTAACCAATCTACAGTTTGCTGTATGAAATACAGAAAGGAAACACTAGCTATTATAGGAAATTATTAATGCATAATTAAAACAAAAATAAATACACACTCTGCTGCAGGAGTTGTGAGCAGAGGGGGCCCTCCCTCACTCACAACTCCTTCAAAGATTATAGCAGTTGCTCAGGAAAATAAACAGAACATAAACGCTTTTATTAATCTGAAATAATAGTCTATTATAGTATGATATTGTGCTCTGTAATAGAAGCTTCCAAACTAACCAAGGAACTCCTAGTATAAGAAAATTACATCCAATTTTATACATTTTTTGCAGCCCATATTTGGCTTTGAATAAAATGGATTACTAAACTAAGCCTATAGCCCATAATATATATATATATAGATCGACAAAGTAAACTGTTGTTGGGTCTAAGCCATGATGGAAGGCATGGATTAGACCATTTCTGTAGCGCGGCTAAAATTGTCGGTCAATCTCGCTACAGGATTTTGAGGTGGTTGCAGGAAATCGACGTATCTGCAGGAAATCCAGAACGGCTACAGGAATCTCAGTTGTATGATTTGTCTACAAGATTTGAGGAACTATTTGAATATAACAAATCTGTGCATGATTACAAGACTAGTTAGAGTAGTAATGCAATAATGACACAACAAGTTCAAAGACTGCTTGAAATTATAAAAAATGACACTTCTAATGTTGTTTCAACATACCTTAGGTCTATGATACCCTTTTTAGCCAAAATTGGATGGCATAGCAATACTAGGTATAATTAGAGAGAAAAAAGAGGTCAAAAATGGGGGAAACAAGGCTTAGTATAGGTGGAAAAAATAGGTAAAATTCAGACTTAACAAGGCTTGTTAAATCATGATGATAGCCTACCTCTTGCACCTTTATATAAAACCATAGGCAGCCTGCCTACTCAAATGATTTTCTAATAAATTTTGATGCATTGACCTCTTGCATATGAGTTGGATCATATCTAGAGATTTCTCCTCCATTATACCTCCTCCTTTCACTGGTCTTCACCATGTTTATAGCTTCACTTCTAATAATAAACCCTAATTTCAAACAAGGAAGGGAACTGGATTTGACTTGCAAAATAGGGCTAAAAGCGCAACAAATTGAGGGAAGCAAATGTAGGGGATGGGGGGTAGGAAAAAATATGAAAAAATTATGGGAGTTAGGGATATGTGTTAGGAACACAATGAAATTGGAATTTCCCAAAATGAGTGATAAATAAGGGAGGAGGGAAGGGAAAGGAAATCTTGAGATCTTGGGACGATATAATTAAGTTTTTAAATTCTTTGATGTTCCTTTATAACTTGAAAAATCGATTTTGTCTTGATAGCGGAATGACATCATGTACTTTTAACCAAATGAATTTATGATGTGATTTGCAATGCAACAATGTTTCTTTCAATAAGAAGGTTACATCTCCACGTGATGTATATGTACCTTATTCCCTAGGTGATAACTCTCATGACACTTTACTAGTTTTGGACGATGATGAATTCAAATGTAAATATGATGACCACGCACCCAAATTAATGAATATGATTACTAACTAGACCAACCAAGACACTCATGACACTTTCATGATCAACCTTATGACACCATGACTCTTTGGACACTTAGTGGAGGAAAAATGACCTTTGGTGACTCAATGACTCATGAAACTGATTATGAATTGACCTTGATGACCATGACATGAGAGTGGAATTACACCTAGACAATGACTTAGGACCATCTGACAACCAAGAGAGATGTCAAATTGTATTTGAAAATGTAACAATTTGACCATAAGACTCTAACTACAATGGAAAGAGTAAATTTGATCAGTGTGACTATTAGACACTAACACAAAGTAAATAGAAAATAATTTATAAAATTTATTTCCTTAGAAGGGCTAGCAATGTATAGCTTCTTTAATAATTTTGGGTGTCACCCCAATTACACTCCCTTTGTTCTTTATGTTGTCTTCCATTTCACTTAAATTATTGGCAATGTGTCTAGTGAACCCATGTTTCTAAGTGGTGGAAAATGACATATTTCAATAACTTACTCTATAGTAAGGTATAAGAATTTGTGATTATGAACTAAGATGGTGATGCCCTTCTCCAACATTGTACTTTATTTTTGGTAATTCAATAGAGCTACACAATTTAGTTGGTTTTCTTTCTTCATCATCATTAGTAAATATTATCGTGTATCCCTTTCCTTAGTGTGTTATTTTTTTGTTCATCCATGCTAAGTCATCCTCCATATAACACTAATTTCTTGTTCTTTAACCTTCTCTAAGTATGCCAAGAATTGAGTAGAAATGTTGGAACTCTTTAGGATTTATATAAATTTTCTTCAGAACCATGCTAACTTCATCTTGTGGTTCAAAGGTGTTGAAATGTTTCTTATTTTCAAATATTGGTAATTATTGCCTTATGATTAATAATTACACACTTGAAAAATGCTCAACCTTAATTTCATTTTTACGATTATGTAAAAAATATTAGTTTGATATAAGATATAAGAGATATTGATTGATGTTTGATTACAATTGAGGGCCCGGTTATATATACATATTTGGCACTACAAGGAAATGACCCGCTAACAAAGGCTTTTTCAGAAGCCCCTATAAAAATAACCCAAAAATCCGTTTGTAGCTGAGGTCATTGAGGGAGTTGGGCGGGAAGATGTTTTTTAACGGTGCATCTATAATACACTAACACACCAGTGCATCACTATCACTAGACACACCAGTGCTTAATAACTTATGGTGCATTGTGGCAGAGTTATTTTTTATATAAAAAAAAATAATGGTGCACAAAGTACATAAGATGCACCAATGCGTATTCTACTCGATATCACCAGAAAAGAGTTAAATTTTGAAAAATGTCGGTTGTAAAATTCATTTTGCCCAATTTGGTGCTATACTCTCATAACACACTAGTGCTAAACCTGTATACAAATGCCCCAGTGCATTGTTGTGCGATTTTTAATTTAAAAATAGTGGTGCATTTCTTGTTTTATATGCACTGGTGTCGTTAATTGAACTAAAGTCCCTAATGCTTAATAGAAAATGGTGCACCATTGCAGGGTTAATTTTTATACAAATAAAAACAAAGGTGTGCTATGCATATAAGGTGCACTAGTGGGTATACTATTTGATAGCACGAGACAAGGGTTAAATTTAAAAAAAGTGTCAGTCATAAAATTAATTTTCACCATTTTTATGCCATACTTTCACAAAACATCGATGCAATAATTGTTTACAAAAGCCCTGACGTGTAAACAACTTAGTGAACTGTGGTAGGGTTTTTAATTTAAAAATGCTGGTGCAATTTTTAGATAATATGTAGCAGTTCCATTAATAAGATTGTATAACCTAGTTCTTAATATACAATAGTGCATCATGAAAGGTTTTTTAATGATCACACCGATGTGTACACTACTCCATAACACCAGACAAGGGTTAAATTTTAAAAGAATGTCGATCGTAAAATTCATTTCCACCATTTCGGTGCTATACTATCATGAAGTACTGGTGCTATCCCTATTTACGAAAGCCTTGGTGTGTAAAAGACATGGTGCACATGGAAGAGTTTTTAATTTACAAATGGTGGTGTGCTTCATATAAAATAAGCATGGATGTAGTTAATATAATTGTATGCCCAATTCTTAATAGACAATAGTGCACCGTGGCAGGTTATTTTTTATAAAAGTAAAACAATTGTGTGCTAAGTAATTTGGGAGACCCGGTGATTATATTAATCGATAAAACCAGACAAGGGTTAAATTTTTTAAAAATGTCAATCACAAAATTAATTTTCACCATTCGGTGGTATACTCACATAAATTTTTATGAAAGCCCCAATGTGTAAACTACATGGTGCATCGTGGCAAGATTTTTAATTTAAAAAAAATAGTGTGCTACTTATATAATAAGAATTGGTGGCATTAATAGGAGTACACATGTTGATGCTTAAAAGGCAATGGTGCAATGTTCGAGGGTTATTTTTTTAAATAAAAAATAACGGTGCACTAAGTAACTCTGGAGACTGGTGGGTATTCTACTCGATATAATCATATTAGTGTTAATTTTTAAAAAATGTCAGTTGTTAAATTAATTTTCACTATTCCAATGCTATACTCCCACAAATCCTGGGTGCTATGACCTTTTTTGAATGCCTCAGTGCTATACCACATGGTGAACCGTTGCAGGGTTTTTAATTTAAAAATAACAGTGCATTGGGGTGAATTTGGAGAACTTGTGCGTATACTACTTGATATCATCGAACAAGGGTTAAATTTAAAAAAAATCCTGTCATAAAATTTATTTTCACCATTTCGGTGATATACTCCCACGAAGCACGGTTGCTATTCCTTTTTATAAATGACCAAATGCTTATAAAACATGTGCACCATGGAAAGGTTTTTAATTTAAAATTAGTGTTTCTCTTCCTACATAGCCATCACCGGTGTTGTTAATAGAATGCCACGCCTTGGTGCTTAATAAATAATGTTGCATCATTGGAGGGTTATTTTTTAGAAAAATAAAAAAGAAATGAAGTACTAAGTAAATAAGAAGCCTCGGTATGTGTTATCACAAAATTGCACCTGATAGGCTACTAATCAGACAATCTCATGTAACTGTTTGAAACCAATCTTGTGACTGAAGCTTAGCCTCTTCTATCTGAGAGGGCTCTCTTAAAGGGTTAATAATATTGAATAAATATTGATTTAGCTGGCTAACTCTACTTGGAAAACAATTTTCTTGTGATGAGTATAGGCTAAAAATAGTATCAGTCTGCAAACATTGGGCTTATGGAGTCAAAAATTTTAGTGATTCAGTAGTAAGTTCACTTGACATGGAAGCTAAGGCAGGTAAGATTTTTTAGCAGAAGTACACACACATGAAACAAGAAATCACATAGTGAATTCATCTATAAAGGAAGTCAGAGAATTACATGAATGAATTATGAGTATTAAATATGAAAACCACTGCAAATAGTACACATTAAAGATATAGATAAGATTTTCACTAAAAACTCAATCAAAATCTCAGGTTGGTAAAGAAACAAGTCTATGTATTACTGAAAACAGTCAATTTACATAAAGCTGCAGTTTTTCCAAAAAATCTCCAACCCTTGACAAATTCGACTTTCCGCCCTTTAATATACTTGTTACATCATGAGATGATCTACCTCTTGGCTAGATTCATTGATTTTTTTCCTAATGACACCTTGCATAACCATAAAACATCTATTTAATGAGAAAGTGACAGCTACCCTACTTGACAGTCCTTTTCCTAATAGGACTCAAACTATTCATTATTACAATAACAAACTTATCTCATAAAACAATTACATCTTGACAAATACGACGTCATATGCTCGAATAGGATATGATAGGACTCATCACTACATGACCTCTTAATTTACCTCCTCTAAAAATGGAAACAAACCCTGTTTTTTAGGCAAATTGGTCTTCATCTTCAACAAATGCTTTAGCTGGTAGTTTGTCTTCATGTCATGGTCTTTAAGTCTTGAATAATTGTTGTCATGGTCCTTCAACACTTTGATAATATCCAGCTTTCCAAAGATGCTCAAAAACCTACTTATAAAGCTCCAAAACAGTACGCTACGAAAGTAAGACTGTTTCGTAGCGCTACAAAAATGCCATTTGCCATTAATATTTTTGGTTCTTTCCTCTTGCATGATGTTCATTATGCCTTAATAAGGACATTGAAAATTTGACTGTGACATAACTATAGGACGTGGCTACCATGGTCTTTGAGGTGCCATTGCATAGAGTGCATTGATAGCTCCTTGATTTGCTATGTATGCTGCCTTAATTTCAGGAAGAGAAGGACATTGATCAGTGGAATGCTCAGCCTCACAAATTCAACATACCTCAATACTATCAACAGGGCATTCCCTTAGAGAATGTTTCTTCCTGCATTTGGACCAAAACATTGCAAAGGCTTTCTTCAATTCATCTTGTTTCTCCTGTTTCTTCTTAGCCTACAAAAAATCCAATTGTGAAGATAAAGTGCTAAGAATATCAATTTTAAAATTTTAAAATAAATTACCCATTTCAGCTTTGGAAACTTATTTGACAAGCTTGGAATAAGGATCTCTTGGTCCACCTCCAACCTTGGATTTTTCTCTTGAATATATTTTACAAAGCTCACACACATCATCATAACTCAGCTTCGATACATTGCCTACTCCCATTAGATTTTAGACCTCCAAATATTCTGGTTTGATGGGCCTAAGAAAAATGGTGCTCTTGGTCTCTTTGTGCAATTGATTCATCTTATATATCTATAAATTGTATTTCTATCTTTCCACCAAATCCTCAAGGCTCTTTCCTTCCTTCTGGGTCATGCCAAAGATTTCTTCACTGAGATCCCTCATTTTGCAGTAATCTTGGTACTTTTTCAAAAACACCTTCTTCATGTCATCCCAAGTTGCAATGAAGTTTGATCCCAACCCCATAAACCACCTGAGAGTTTCATCTTTCAATGTAGCAGGAAACAAGTTCAGCTTTTGAGCATTGGAAGAATAGTCATAGCTCCTACAGACTACATCGAACTCAAATAAGAAGGCATCAAGGTCTTCACTAGAGGCAACAAGAAAGTTAGGCAAGGTTGAGGGAGGAATTTTTTTCATCTGAGTGGCTCCCCCAATCTCTCTGATAGGAAATTTAAATTTGACAAGTTTCTCCTCATTCACATCAGTGCCATCTAAATGAGCCATGTTAGTCCAAGAAAGAGTAAGACCTTGGAAGGCTACAGATTCTTCAGAGTCAATGGTCTGAAATTTTGGTTCTTTGACAGGATTTACAAGGAATTCTTCTTGAAGCTGACCAGTGAGAAGAGATGCGGTCTTCCTTGTAAGGGGAGATTCAAGATGGGTAGCAACAGAAGATTCTCCAACATAGGATTCTACTGTAGAAAGGTCAACTTGTTCAAAACTACATACCTCTTATTCAAATTCCTTCTTCTTTGCTACCTTATTTCTTAAATATTTCCTTGTTATTTCCAGTGTATTATTAAATGGAGTGGTGCTCACACCACCACGAAAAATATAGAAAATATTGGACCCTATTCATCTAATATTCAAACAAAATAAAAAATTACTAAACAATAAGGACATGGATTTAGCGAGTGTCTAACCTCTTGGGTGCGTAGGCTTTGCCTTGCATCTTTGCACTTCAACTCCACCTGTCTTGAAAAGAAAACAAAATAAAAAAAATAAAACTAAAACACTTTCAGTATCATCCCTTACCACCTCCCCGAAAACGATGCCGAAATGTTGATCAAATTATATGTGTATAATTTTCCAATATAAATTGTCAACCCAGGAAGGTAAACTGATGAGATGTAGTGCACAGTATATGCAGGATGATTACTGCAAGTGTTAATTAATTATACAAATAGAAACTAATTCTTCTTTCCCATGTCAATACTATCGCAACAAAAGCTATGGAGTGGCATATCTCGTCCCTCTATAGCACTTAAGATTATTGATATTGACCGTGAAAAGATAAAGATCAAACAATAATCAAAAAATCATGTTGCTTTCCTGTATCAGTACTATTGCAGCAATAGTTATGGAGCGACATATATCATCCCTATATAACACTTGTGTTTGCTAATACTGATGCAGGAAAGATAAAAGAAATCAATCCGAATCGAGAATCAAACTTAAAAGAATGAATCCAAGCATTGGCCAAATGAAAAGAGCTCATCAACATAAAATATTAATTCACTTAACCAATCTACAGTTTGATGTAGGAAATATAGAAAGGAAACACTAGATGTTATAGGAAATTATTAATGCATAATTAAAATAGAAATAAACACACACTCTGCTGCAGGAGTTGTGAGTGAAGGGGGCCCTCCCTCACTCACAAATCCTTCAAATATTAAAGAAGGTTCTCAGGAAAATAAACAAAACATAAACGATTTTATTAATCTGAAATAATAGTCGATTAAAGTATGATATCGTGCTCTGTAATAGCAGCTTCCAAACTAACCAAGGAACTCCTTGTATAAGCAAATTACATCTGATTTTATACATTTTTGGTAGCCCATATTTGGCTTTGAATAAAACATATTACTAAAATAAGCCTACAACCCATAATACAGATATAGATCGACAAAGTAAAATTTTATTGGGTCTAATCCATGATTGAAGGCATGGATTATACCATTTCTATTGCGCGGCTAAAATTTCTATCAATCTCGCTACAGGATTTTGAGGTGGTTGCAGGAAATCGGCGCATCTGCAGGAAATATGGAACGGCTACAGGAATATTGGCTGTATGAGATGTTTGCAGGATTTGTGTAACTATTTGAATCTAACCAATCTGCGCATGATTCCAAGACTAGTTAGAGTAGTAATGCAATAATGACACAACTAGTTCAAAGAATGCTCGAAATTAGATAAAATGACACTTCTAATGTTGTTTCAACGTACCTTAGGCCTATGATACCATTTTTAGCCAAAATTGGATGACATAGCCGGACTAGGTATAATTAAAGAGCAAAAAGAGGTCAAAAATGGGGGAAACAAGGCTTAGTATACGTGGCAAAATAGGTAAAATTCAGACTTAACAAGGCTTGTTAAATCATGATGATAGCCTACCTCTTGCACCTTTAGATAAAACCCTAGGCAACCTGCCTACTCAAATGATTTTCTAATAAAATCTGATGCATTGACCTCTTGCATATGAGTTGGATCATATCTAGAGATTTCTCCTCCCTTATACCTCCTCCTTTCACTGGTCTTCACCATGTTTATATCTTCACTTTTAATAATAAAACCTAATTTCAAACAAGGAAGGGAAATGGATTTCACTTGCAAAATAGGGCTAAAAACGCAATAAATTAACGGAAGAAAATGGAGGGAATGGGGGGTAGGAAAAAATATGAAAAAATTATGGAGTTAGGGATATGTTTTAGGAACACAATGAAAGTGGAATTTCCCAAAATGAGTGATAAATAAGCGAGGGGGGGAAGGGAAAATACAGACTTTTGCCAGAAGCGTAACAACAAGCTGGGTTTGATAATGGAAATGGTGAAATGAAGGAATTTTAGTGAGGGTAAGGGTGGGGAATGTTTAATAAGGATAATGAAGGATTTTTGAGCCAAAAAACAATGATTTTTCCTCTTCAAAAGAAGAAAAATACCATTGCAAGAGAAAAAGCAAAAAGAAAATGCAGCAAAACCCTAGGGATAAATTTTGATCATTTTTCTCAAGAAAAAGACTGCATAGAGGGTTTTCAAGGTTGGAATTATTTGTTAAAAGACCCTTTGAAGCACTGAGATGATAACTAAACCCTTTATCTCTCCTTTTGGCCTCCAAATTAAAAGCGCAACAAGACCGTCCGAAAACACAAAAAACTAATGAAATATGAAAGTGGCGGTGAAATTCACAGTTCTAATGGCTATGAAAAATCTTCAAAGAGGGAAAGAGGAACTCTTGAGATCTTGGGAGGATATAATTAAGTTTTTAAATGCTTTGATGTTCCTTTATAACTTGAAAACTCGATTTTGTCTTGATAGTGGAATGACATCATGTACTTTTAACCAAATTAATTTATGATGTGATTTGCAATGCAACAATGTTTCTTTCAATAGGAAGGTTGCATCTCCATGTGATGTATATGTACCTTATTCATTGAGTGATAACTCTCATGACACTTTACTATTTTTGGACGATGATGACTTCAAATGGAAATATGATGACCACACACCCAAATTAATGAATATGATTACTAACTAGACCAACCAAGACACTCATGACACTTTCATGATCAAACTTATGACACCATGAATCTTTGGACACTTAATGGAGGAAAAATGACCATTGGTGACTCAATGACTCAAGAAAATGATTATGAATTGACCTTGATGACCATGACATGAGAGTGGCATTACACCTAGACAAGGACTTAGGACCATTTGACAACCAAGAGAGATGTCAAATTGTATTTGAAAATATAAAAATTTGACCATAAGACTCTAACTACAATGGAAAGAGTAAATTTGATCAGTGTGACTATTAGACAATAACACAAAGTAAGTAGAAAATAATTTATAAAATTTATTTCCTTAGAAGGGCTAGAAATGTATAGCTTCTTTAATAGGTTTGGGTGTCACCCCAATTACACTCCTTTTTTTCTTTATGTTTTCTTCCATTTCAATAACTTAATCTATAGTAAGGTATAAGAATTTGTGATTATGCATTAATATGGTGATGCCCTTCTCCAACATTGTACTTTATTTCTCGCAATTCAATATAGCTACACAATTTAGTTGGTTTTCTTTCTTTTTCATCGTTAGTAAATATTGTCGTGTATCCCTTTCCTTAGTTTGTCATTTTTTTGTTCATTCATGCTAAGTCGACCTCAATATACACTACTTTATTGTTCTTTAACCTTTTCTAAGTATGCCAAGAATTGAGTAGAAATGTTGGAACTCTTTATAATTTATATAAATTTTCTTCTGAACCATGCTTATTTTCAAATATTGGTAATTATTGCCTTATGATTAATAATTACACACTTGAAAAATGCTCAACCTTAATTCCATTTTTACGATTCATTAAACATTATTAGATTGATATAATATATAAGAGATATTGATTGATGTTTGATTACAATTGAGGGCCCTGTTATATATAGATATTTGGCACTACAAGGAAATGACCCTCTAACAAAGGTTTTTGCAGAAGCCCCTATAAAAATAGCCCAAAAATCCGTTTGTAGCGGAGGTCATTGAGGGATTTGGGCGAGAAGATGTTTTTTAACGATGCATCTATAATACACTAACACACTAGTGCATCACTATAACTAGACACACCAGTGCTTAATAACATATGGTGCATTGTGGCAGAGTTATTTTTTATAAAAAATAAAAAAAATAATGTTGCACAAAGTACATAAGATGCACTAGTGCGTATTCTACTCGATATCACCAGAAAAGGGTTAAATTTTGAAAAATGTCGGTTGTAAAATTCATTTTTCCCAGTTTGGTGCTATACTCTCACAACGCCCTAGTGCTAAACCTGTATACAAATGCCCCAGTGCATAAAAAATATGGTGCATTGTTGTGCGATTTTTAATTTAAAAATAGTGGTGCGTTTCTTGTTTTATACACATTGGTGTCGTTAATTGAACTAAAGTACCTGATGGTTCATAGAAAATGGTGCACCATTGCAGGGTTAATTTTTATACAAATAAAAACAAAGGTGTGCTACGTATATAAGGTGCACTAGTGGGTATACTATTTGAAGGGTTAAATTGAAAAAAAGTGTCAGTCGTAAAACTAATTTTCATGATTTCGAAGCCATACTCTCACAAAACATCGATGCAATTTTTTTTTACAAAAGCCCTGATGTGTAAACAACTTAGTGAAATGTGGTAGGGTTTTTAATTTAAAAATGTCGGTGCAATTTTTAGATAATATGTAGCAATGCCATTAATAGGATTGTACAACCTAGTGCTTAATATAAAATAGGGCATCATGGAAGGGTTATTAATGGTCGCACCGATGTGTAGACTACTCCATAACACCAGACAATGGTTAAATTTTAAAAGAATGTCGGTCATAAAATTCATTTTCACCATTTCGGTGCTATACTATCATGAAGTACTGGTGCTATCCCTATTTACGAAAGCCTTGGTGTGTAAAAAACATGGTGCACATGGAAGAGTTTTTAATTTACAAATGGTGATGTGCTTCATATAAAATAAGCATGGATGTAGTTAATAAAATTGTATGCCCGATGCTTAATAAAAAATAGTGCACCGTGGCAAGTTATTTTTTATAAAAATGAAAACAATTGTGTGCTAAGTAAGTTGGGAGACCTAGTGATTGTATTAATCGACAACACGAATAAGGGTTAAGTTTTTCAAAAATGTTGATCGCAAAATTCATTTTCACCATTCCGTGGTATACTCACATAAAGTTGTATGAAAGCCTCGGTGTGTAAACTACATGGTGCATTGTGGAAAGGTTTTTAATTTAAAAAAAAATGGTGTGCTACTTATATAATAAGAATTGGTGGCATTAATAGGACTGCACATCTCGATGCTTAAAAGACAATGGTGCAATGTTTGAGGGTTATTTTTTTTTAAATAAAAAATTACGGTGCACTAAGTAACTCTGGATATTGGTGGGTATACTACTCGATATAATCATATTAGTGTTAAATTTTAAAAAATGTCAGTTGTTAAATTCATTTTCACCATTCCAATGCTATACTCCCACAAAGTCTGGGTGCTATGATCTTTTGTGAATGCCCCAGTGCTATACAACATGGTGAACCATTGCAGGGTTTTTAATTTAAAAATAACAGTGCAGTAGGGTGAATTTGGAGAACTTGTGCATATACTACTTGATATCATCGAACAAGGGTTAAATTTAAAAAAAATCTTGTCATAAAATTCATTTTCACCATTTCGGTGATATACTCCCACGAAGCACTGGTGCTATTCCTTTTTATAAATGACCCGGTGCTTAAAAAACATGTGCACCATGGAAAGGTTTTTAATTTAAAATTAGTGTTTCTCTTCCTACATAGCCATCATTGGCGTTGTTAATAGAATGCCACGCCTTGGTGCTTAATAAATAATTTTGCATCATTGGAGGGTTAATTTTAAAAAAAATAAAAAAGAAATGACGCACTAAGTAAATAGGAAGCCTCAGTATGTGTTATCACAAAATTTCACCTGATAGGATGCTAATCAGACAATCTCATGTAACTGTTTCAAACCAATCTTGTGACTGAAGCTTAGCCTCTTCAGTTTGAGAGGGCTCTCTCAAAGGGTTAATGATATTGAATAAAGATGTATTTAGATGGCTAACTCTACTTGGAAAACAACTTTCTTGTGATGAGTATAGGTTGAAAATAGTATCAGTCTGCAAACATTGGGCTTATGGAGTCAACAATTTCAGTGATTCAGTAGTAAGTTCACTTGACATGGAAGCTAAGGCAGGTAAGAATTCTTAGCATAAGTACACACACACGAAACAAGAAATCACACAATCAATTCATCTATAAAGGAAGTCAAAGCATTACATGAAATAATTCTGAGTATTAAATATGAAAACCATTGAAAATAGTACACATTAAAGATATAGATAAGATATGCTCTTAAAACTCAATCAGAATCTCAGGTTGATCAAGAAATAAGTCTCTCTATTACTGAAAACAATCAATTTACATAAAGTTGCAGTTTTTCCAAAAAATCTCCAACCCTCGACAAATTTGACTCTCTGCCCTTTAATAGACTTGTTACATCATGAGATGATCTACCTCCTGGCTAGATTCATCGAATTTTTTCCTAATGAAACGTTTCATAACCATAAAACATCTATTTAATCATAAAATGACAGCTATCCTACTTGACAGTGCTTTTCCTAATAGGACTCAAACTATTCATTATTACAATAAAAACCTTATCTCCTAAAACAATTACATATTTGAAAAATATGACTTCATATGCTCGAATAGGATATGATGGGACTCATCACTACATGACCTGTTAATTTACCTCCTCTAAAACTGGAAACAAACCCTGTTTTTTCGGCAAACTGGTCTTCATCTTCAACGAATGCTTTGGCTGGTAGTTTGCCTTCTTGTTGTGGTATTTAAGTCTTGAATAGTTGTTTTCATGGTCCTTTAACACTTTGATAGTATCCAACTGTCCAAAGATGCTCAAAAATCTGCTTATAAAGCTCCAAAACAGTACACTACCAAAGTAAGACGGTTTCGTAGCGTACATTCGTAGTGCTACAAAAATTCCATTTGCCATCAATATTTTTGGTTCTTGTTGGCTCAAGGGGTCCTGACCTAGGTTTAGAGGTTAAGGTATGCCAACAAACCCTATACTATTGGCCTTTTCGGCAGTGACCTACTTGCGTAGGTCAAAGTCTCACCCGAAGTAGTATGGGTGGGTGCTAGAACCAGGTTTCCACACCTTCAGAAAGTATAGGTAAGGCAAGAAGAGCTGTGTCCGACTTTATGATGACTATTTTGCCTACTACAGAGCCGGATCTTATAGATCTCCTTCACATCCATGTGCACAAGTTCAACTATACTACGGTGCTCAATAAATTATATACTTCTAAGATAGTAACACAATATTACATAAATATAACAAAACAAATCCATATACATTAAAAACTCTTGCACGGTATTTTCACAGCTTATCACAGAGTACGCATAATGCAGTAATTACCACATATTCACATAAACAGCACACTTAGATTCAGTTACTCAACAACCTTTCTTATTCATCAATTCGTCGATTCCTTCTTACAATACCCAAACCCGACCCGCGCACACAGTAGGACTTTGGATCTCCGTGCACATAGCCAGCCGGAGTCCTTTCCCCGAAACTCAAAAAGATCTACTAAGCTACAATTCGAATCAAGAGCTCTTCATATTCCTACCTTACAATCCAAAATTTTCCTCTATTTATAACAATCTAGCCTAAACTTTCCTATGGTTCACAAACCGTGGTTTGCGGATTCCAGATCTACCCTTTAACCCATTACAGTGCTTTTCTGGGCTTTTTCCCACCCCAAAACCCCTGCGCTAGACTAAAAATAATCAAAATTGTACAAAATCAGACCATTTTCACAGCTTGTAGGAGATCCTGTTCCAACAATCCCCCAACACAATCTTGTGACTCGTCCCGAGTCATTGTGGTGGTGTGGACTCTATCTGCGCACGTAGTGTATGGATGGCGACGATCAGTGGAGGTAACACTTTTTTACTCTGGGCAGCCACACTCTATGCAATGTCGACCAGCTTCTCAGAGGTTGGTCCTTCAGTTTCCTCGGTGACACTCTCTAATGTCTAAGTTAGTCGCTTGATCGCACCATCGACATCCTGCGAAATTTATAGGGCTGTGGTGGCCCAAGGCTTCAGACGTTCTGCAAGGATGTGCTTTTTGCATCAAAGTTCCTCAATCTCATCCTAGAGATCATTGCTGGTTTTCAAACGTGCCAGGTGCTGTGCGGGTGCCAAGGTGGGCAACGTAGCTGTGACTTGTTCGAAAGCTTCTTCCTTCTGCCGTAAGTCCTGATTGATTTCATGGAGGACTGGATCATGCTGGACCATAGTCTAGAGTTGCATGGCTGATTCAAGCAACTGTGAACCATGAGAAATTTGCCCTGAAATAATGTTCGTTGCATCGGTTACTAGTGCACTGCATTGGGCTCGTATTTCTGGAGGCATTTCAGGCTGCAATTTGGCTTGTAAGTCGGTGATTTTCTAGTCCAGCTACGCCTTGATGGCATGTATTTCCATCCTAGATGCTTTTAGTGTCGCAACTGATTTTTCCACTTTAGCTCGAGGCATGGCTGCGGCCGAGATCTCGTCTGTAACCTCCGTGCAGATCTGGTGGATTACTGTTTCGAGCTCTGCCTACTGTGAAAATATGTGGCCTGCTACATGATGGTCTGCTCAGCTGTACCAAGCTGTTGGTGTATTTTCTGGTTGCGATGGTTAATCTCCTAGAATATAGCATTGTGGAGGCCTTGTAAGGCTTCGTGGGGCAGCTTAGCCAAATCCAACGGGATCCCTATTCCTGCTTGGAGCTGAGTTCCTATCAAGGCAATGCTAGGTACAAAACAGAGATGACTTTCTTCCGTAACTAGCACTGTACTGCTAGTTACCGAAGGAGTTGATTCCTGGCCAACGCTGGTCTACAGCGTATCCGTTTTTAATTGAAGGGTGTGGAGCTCGGCCTGGAGGTTGTCGAGCACGGTCTTCTGTTGTTCCCCTATGGAGGCCCAATTTTCTTCTATATCTATTGTGACTACGTCTGCGATTTTCTCGAGGTCACCATTAGTTAATGTGACTGTTGCATCATATTTCATGCGGTGGGTGTGTTTTTTCTTTCGTGATCCTAGTATCAGTTCACCTGAACGCTTCATACCGTGGGGAGGGGTGGTATCTTTTTCATACCCTACCTGAGTCTTGGCCATGGTGGTATGTGACGGATGTGTATCCTTCTTCATGGCTATGGCTGAGCCTGTCTGGCTGGGCTCTGTGGTCTCCCCATGAGTGGCTGTGAAGACTTTTTTCTAGGCAGGGTGCTAGAGCGAGATCAGTAGGTCAATTTCTTCATCTTCTACCATATACGGAAGTGTCGTCCATGTCTTATTGTTGAGGCTGTGGATCTGAATATGGTGCATGGTAACTTGGAATGCTACAAAATTTTTGTATTTTTCATAGACCGTCAGGAACAATGGGGGTTAGGAATTTATGGCTACTGCCACGCTGCTTTGGAAGAGGAGCCATAAAAATTTTTATCCTCAACATTCTGCGCATCCTTAGAGTCCCATAAATTAGCGTACTGAGCTCCTTCACACATTCCTCGAGGGAGCTCAGGGAGGACCGACTCCTTAGGGGTGTTCCAGGTGACTAGTGGTATAAGGAGTAAAAACCATGAATAGTAGAATGACATCCCCTGCTCCTGGGATTCACGAACATTAGCTAGAAATTCCTCACATAAATATTGAACCCAATTGAAAGAGACTCCCTTCGCACACCGGCCAGCTAACTGAATAACATAGGCAGCGACAGTCGCTACCTAGCACTTCCTCATTAGCTTATAGGCTAAGAGCCTAATACCCATCTGGGTAGCTGGATCATTGATAGTTTAGATCACAAAGCCTCGCTTATTGTGACTCATGTTGTAGGTCTTCCACACAAATGTAGTGGTGGTTGCATCATACTTCTTGCCTACCTTCTCCTATAGGTGCGGTCCTTGCATAGGAAGGCCTGTAATCTTGTAGATCAATGCAGCATCAATAGGGATTCTATCCCGAATCCACAGGTAGCCATCATGAATTAGGGTGAGAAACTGATGAGGCAACCGATCTGTGACGTTGTAATGGCCAAAATGGGGCATCTGGAGTAGATTCAAGAGTCCAAAACTGACCAAGCCACATATATAGCACTGAGGAACCACCGTGACCCCATCATTCGTACAGATCGTATCGAAGTACAATGCGGGGGACAACTCAGGGAGGGTTTCAGAATCCGCCAAGTCATGATCATCCAGCTTGACCTCACGGAGTCTTCCAGAAGGATCACTAAGGACAAGGACTTCTCCCGGGGTTAGGGGGGTTTGTAGATAGGTGACTAAGCCATCCAAGTTTTTTGGCGTTCATGTGGATGATCTACGTGGGCGAACGAAGGGAGGTAACCAATTGATCGGATTAGCAGGTAGAGCACCTTCCTCATCTTGATCCAGAGGGGATGCTGACAGGTATTTGGTGTGCCTTGGAGAAGTCCTAGGTTTCCCGATAGCCCATTTCGCATCTTTTCTCGAGCCTTGTGCTTTCTATTTTCCTTTTCTCATGACCGGCATAGAGGGAACTTCTTCTAGTTCAGACTCAACGTCCATTATCTCCTCAACACTAGGCCCTATCGGTTCGGCAGGGTTAGTGGCTGCCATCCTTGCATGAAAGATAAATCTTGGACCTGGGTGACTATTATCAGACGGGGCAGGTTGACCAAACATGAGCGAGATAGTGCAGATACGAAAAATCTAATTGCTCAAGTTCTTTTGAGAGAAAAAAGGTGAGTGCAAGCTATGCAAGTGAGATGGAACCTCTGGCGGACATATCCGGCCCTTTCTAGAATACCCATACTAATGCAATGATAAGGTAAACTTTATTGGAGATGTGTCCCCCAGGAAACGGTAAAAAAATCCCCAAAAGTTGCTTCATTGAATGCCCAAAGGCTGTTCCTTTAAATGGTAACTTTTTCTTTTTTACCAATTTTCACCTTTGCAACAGTTAGTTTTCGCATCCCCTGTGTACTTGGCCTATCTGCTACGCTTGGGTCAATGATATGCATATTCTATGCATCCTCCCCCAACACAGGCTTGCTTTCTAGGTAACTTATGACTGATGAAAAAGTTTCCTGACATCCGTTACTCTCAGAGAATCTTAGTGTTAGTGTAAGTGAGGTTTTCAGGGGGGCTATAGTTAGAGAATTTTTCCGACCGACCCTCCTGTAATAACTGGTGTGGCCGAAGATTAACCGCAGCTATTTTTTTGTAGTCGGAGTTGCCGGATAGATGAGAGCTCTGCCTTTTGTACTGATAACAGTTGCAGAGTGCATTTCAGTGCTACGTGTGCGCAACCTTGAGTTGGAAGTAGCTCGTGGGTCAGCCCGACCTGCTTGTGGGGTTAGGCCGCAGTAGTTGATTGGCTCCTTTAGATCCCATGTGGGTAGTTCAGGGGTCATATATAAGTGAGATTTACTCCATGCTATCGTGTCAGAATCCTGTAGGCTGATGGTTCTTTGAAGCGCAGGATCAACATAGCGCGACATTCTTCCCAATCCTGGAATGCTTCCTTCTGGGTGTCCCACCATCACGTAGGGTTTTTACATATGGCTCATTTAAGGGCCCCCAGCCTTTATTCCCTTGGGGCCATAGCTTCGAATACTTGTAAGAATTTCTTAATATTACCCAAGCCATTAAAGTAAGGTAGGTCCCTTACTTCTGAGGAAATGCAGTGGAAGTCTTTTGTGACTCGAAGACAACGTAGCGCAGAGACATTATGCAACCGGTTCTTCCAATTCTCTATCTCCTCATCAGGATTAGATAAGAATTCATTATCCTCCTCCTCGCAAAGTACTTCATCTCTCGTCGGGTTGATTGTGTCCCGCGCTGTGAACTTATAGATATAGTCCACATCTTCTTCCTTGGGTACTGGTTCAGTGTAGCGGTTACCTTCTGCAGGATCTAATGGTACAATCACCCTTGTATTGTTATTTTCTAACACCATGCTTCTCTTTTTTAGATTAATGATACCACCCATGTTGATGGCCCAATCCAATCCTAGTAGCGCAGGGTAGGGGTCTGCATCTTCTACAATTTGAATGACTTCAAAGTCAGCCCAGAACTTAACCCTTGCGATATCTACCATAATTCTTGACTGCCTCCCCAAAGGTATGATCGTTTGTTGATTAGCCATGCATAGCTAGATAGTGGACCATTCCAACTTTGGTTCGCTCATCCGTTTCCAAGTCTATTTAGGTAATACATTGGCATCTGATCTGAGGTCCAAAATAACCCGGTCCATCTCGTAATCGCCGATTTGTGCCGTCAACCACATCTCCCTCCCAGTGTGCTTCTTATATCTGTTCAATTTGTGCACATCCTTAATATCAGCGGATGTGGTAGAATACGTTGCGCAACTATCTATTAATGCGTGCAGATTTTGCATTGCCTTTGGGTTACGCAACAACTTCATACATGCCTGCAAGAAATGTTTGACCTCCTCATCTGCCTTAAGGCTCGTAGGGAGTAAGGACGTAGATGCCTATGTCTCGATGAAGTTGTTCGAGCTGCTATAAATGCTGCTCTTTCTTTGTCCAGGTCTAGTCCTTCTTATTTGCTAACTACCTTGCGGATCAGCATTTCAGTTTCAACCTTCTCCTTAGTCCCTCTAGTAACCAATCCACTGTGCGTAACAACATTTACGCTTGGATCCTTACCCCGTATCTCAGTCTTAACCCTCTGCACATTCTGTGTAGGTGGTAGCTGCTTCTCCCATATTTTTGCTATCAAGATTGGACAGTCTTCAAGCTTATGGTCCAACTGTCTATAGTATCTACAGGACTGTCTTGAAGGGTTCGGGAAATTCCTCACAAAGTGCCCTATGTCCCTACAGTTATAGTAGATCAATAGCCCTCGGCTCCGACCTTCACTTCCACTTTAGCCTCCTCCCATACTTCTGGAGGGGGGAATGCCCATGCCTGCGGGGGTTTTCGGCGACGTGGGGTCTGACTGTACCTTATGCAAGTCCCCCCAATCTATCATTAGATCATAGGTCTGATAGTTATGCTCATCATGCCCTACTGACTGATAGAACTGGCACCATTTTTGCTTCCGTTCTAGGACGTATGTGCCCAGACGAGGGCAGCGGTTTTTATCATGTAGTCTGAGTACATGGCAATCCTCGCACCATAACGTAGGTCCTCTTGGGCGTAGTCGTGCTGGGCTGGGTTCCCCGCTTGATCCAAGGCGCATTGGGCTAGGCCCTCCTATTTGTGGATAGTCGGTCGGCAGCGGGCACACATCCTTCATATGTCCCTCCCCGGTTCCTTTCACAGGTCTTGAATCTCCATGTGCATTGCGTCGAGTTGCTCTTGAATTTTCTATACTCCTAATGAAGTATCTTCCCTGGGCGTAACTTCTAGTTTCATAGCAGCTTCCAAAGCTTTGTCCTATGATTTGAAATTCTGGTGACCCATAGGTACGTGTAGGTGAGGTAGCATGGCGATGAACTACTCCGTATGTTGTCTGTTGTCATACTTAAATTCTCCTTCTCGGATAGCTTTCTTTAGACACTGATTGGCTTCCCACACTGACTCAGTCGTTCCTTGCTTGAAATCTTTCACATCTGCTACGATCTGCGAGTAGGACTTAGGCTTTCGGAATTTTTGTTTCAGAGCGTCCTTAATATATTGAATAGATGTGCTTCCATTTTGAGATATTTATTGCATATACCAGTCCAGAGCTCTCTCTTTGAAGGCCAGGGATAGCTACACCCTTTTCATTATATCACTCCCCACACCTTGCACAGTCCATACTGAGTCTACAATGAACCAAAATCGATCCATGTCCTCATCTCCCACACATTTGAAGGTGGGAAAATTCAAGTGCACTGCCATATCTTCTGTTGGCGGGTTTTCGGATGAGGTTTTACCCTTTTGTGGCCCTAAATGCAGTGTAGCTGATGGGTTTTGTGCAGTTGTTCCTTCTATAGATTTATTCCCTTCTTTCGTGCCTACTTTGCTTTTCTTGGCATTACCCAACCCCCTTCTCAAAATGCTCCTGGTCCCGGCAACAGAACCATTTGTTGGCTCGAGGGGTCCTGAACCAGGTTCAGAGGATAAGGTTTTCCTACTACTGGCCCTTTCAGCAGTGACCTACTTGCGTAGGTCAAAGTCTCACCCGAAGTAGTATGGGTGGGTGTTGGAAGCAGGTTTTCGCACCCTGAGAAAGGATATGTAAGGAAAGAAGAGTTGTGTCTGGCTTTATGATGACTAGTTTGCCTACCATAGAGCCAGATCTTATAGATCTCCTTCACATCCACATGCACAAGGTCAACTATACTATGGTGCTCAAGAAATTATATAATTTTAAGACAGTAACGCAGTATTGCATAAACATAACATAACAGATCCAGATACAGTAAAAACACTTACACAATATTTTTGCAGCTTATCATAGAGTATGCATAATGCAGTAATTACCACAGATTCTTATAAACAATACACTTAGATTCAGTTACTCAACAACCTTTCTTATTCATCAATCCGTCAATTCCTTCTTAAAATACCCAAACCCGACCTGTGCACACAGCTGCAGGGTCCACACACAGCATGAATTTGTATCTTCATGCACACAGCCAGCTGAAGTCCTTTCCCAAAAACCCAAACAGATCTACTAAGCCATAATTCACATCAAGAGCTCTTCATATTCCTACCTTACAATCCAAAATGTTCCTCTATTTATAAAAATCTAGCCCAATCTTTCCTATGGTCCGCAAACCATGGTTTGTGGATTCCAGATCTACCCTTTAACCCATTACAGTGCTTTTCGGGGCTTTGTCCCACCCAAAAACCCCTGTGCTAGACTAAATATAATCAAAATTATACAAAATCAGACCAGTTTCACAGCTTGTAGGAGATCCTGTTCCAACAGTTCTTTGCTCTTGCATGGCGTTCATTATGCCTTAATAAGGAAATTGAAAATTTGACTATGACATACCTACAGGACGTGGATACCATGGTCTCTAAGGTGCCATTGCATAAAGTGCTTTGATATCTCCTTGATTTGATATGTATGCTGCCTTAATTTTAGGCAAAGAAGGACATTGATCAATGGAATGCTGATCCTCTCAAATTCGACATACCTCGATACTATCAAGAGGGCATTCCATTAGAGAATGTTTCTTCTTGCATTTGGAGCATAACACTACCAAGGCTTTCTCCAATTCATCTTGTTTCTCCTATTTCTTCTTAGCCTGAAAAACATCCAATTGTGAAGATAAAGTGCTAAGAATATTAGTTTTAAAATTTTCAAATAATTTACCCATTTCAACTTTGGAAACTAATTTGACAAGCTTGGAAGAAGGATCTCTTGGTCCACCTCCAACCTTTGAGTTTCCTCTTGAATATCTTTTACAAAGCTCACACACATCATCATAACTTAGCTTTGATACATCGCCTACTCCCATTAGATTTAAGACCTCCAGATATTATGGTCTGATGGCCCTAAGAAAAATGGTTCTCTTGGTCTCTTTGTCCAATTGATTCATCTTAGATATCTGTAAATTGTATTGGAATCTTTCCACCAAATCCTCGAGGCTCTCTCCTTCCTTCTGGGTCATGCCAAAGATTTCTTCCTTGAAATCCCTTGTTTTGCAGTAATCCTGGTACTTTTTCAAAAACACCTTCTTCATGTCATCCCAAGTTGCAATGGAGTTTGATCCCAACCCTATAAAACACTTGAGAGTTGCATCTTTCAATGTAGCAGGAAACAATTTTAGCTTTTGAGCATTGGAAGAATAGTCACAGCTCCTATAGAGTACATTGAACTCAAATAAGAAGGCATTAGGGTCTTCACTAGAGGCAGTAGGAAAGTTAGGCAAGGTTGAGGGAGGAATGTTTTTCATCTAAGTGGTTCCCCTAGTCTCTCTGATAGGAATTTAAAATGTGACAAGTTTCTCCTTTTTCTCATCAGTGCCTTCTAAATGAGCCATGTCAGTCCAAGAAAGAGTAAGACCTTGGAAACTACATATTCTTCAGATTCAATGGTCTGAAATTCTGGTTCCTTGATAGGATTTACAAGGAATTATTCTTCAGGCTGACCAGTGAGAAGAGATTTGGTCTTCCTTTTAAGGGGAGAGTCAAGATGGGCAGCAAAAGAAGATTCTCCAACATAGGATTCTATTGTAGAAAGGTCAACTTGTTCAGAACTACAAACCTCTTATCCAAATTCCTCCTTCTTTGCTGCCTTATTTTTTACAGATTTCCTTGTTCTTGGAAGTGTAGTAGTCAAAGGAGTGGTGCTCACACAAACATGAAAAATATAGAAAATATTGGACCCTATTCATCTAATATTCAAACAAAATAAAAAATAAAAACTTACCAAACAATCAGGACACGGCTTTGGCGAGTGTCTACCCTCTTGGGTGCGTAGGTTTTTCCTTGCATCTTTGCAATTTGAATCCCCCTGTCTTGAAAAGAAAAAAAAATCAACAAAATAAAACTAAAACACTTTTAGTATCATCCCTTAGCACCTCCCCGGCAACGACGCCAAAATGTTGAGTCAAATTATACGTGTATAATTTTCCAATATAAATTGTCAACCCAGGAAAGTAAACTAATGATATGCAGTGCATAGTATATGCAGGCTGATTACTTCAAGTGTTAATTAATTATACAAATAGTAACTAATGCTTCTTTCACGTGTCAATACTATCGCAACAAAGGCTATGGAGTGGCATATATCATCCCTCTATAGCACTTAAGATTGTTGATATTGACCGTGAAAATATAAAGATCAAAAAACAATCAACAAATCATGTTGCTTTCCTGTATCAGTACTATTGCAACAATGGTTATGGAGCGGCATATATCATCCCTATATAACACTTGCGTTTGCTGATATTGATTCAGGAAAGATAAAAGAAATGAATCCCAATCAAGAATCAAACTTAAAAGCATGAATCCAAGCATTGGCCAAATGAAAAGAGCTCATCGATGTAAAATATTAATTCACTTAACCAATATATAGTTTGCTGTAGGAAATATAGAAAGGAAACACTAGCTGTTATAGGAAATTATTAATGCATAATTAAAACAAAAATAAACACACTCTGCTGCAGGAGTTGTGAGCGAAGGGGGCCCTCCCTCACTCACAACTCCTTCAAAGATTATAGAAGTTGCTCAGGAAAATAAACAGAACATAAACGATTTTATTAATCTAAAGTAATAATCGATTATAGTATGATATCTTTCTCTGTAATAGTAGCTTCCAACCTAACCAAGGGACTCCTCGTATAAGCAAATTAAATCTGATTTTATACATTTCTGGCAGCCCATATTTGGCTTTAAACAAGACAAATTACTAAACTAAGCCTACAGCCCATAATATTGATATAGATTGACAAAGTAAGCTACTGTTGGGTCTAATCCATGACTGAAGGCATGGATTAGACCATTTCTATTGCGTGGTTGAAATTGTCTGTCAATCTCGCTACATGATTTTGAGGTGGTTGCAGGAAATCGGCATATGTGCAGGAAATCTGTTGAAGGAATCTTGGCTATATGAGCTGTTTGCAGGATTTGCGGAACTATTTGAATCTAACAAATATGCGCATGATTCCAAGACTAGTTAGAGTAGTAATGCAATAATGACACAACCAGTTCAAAGAATGCTCGAAATTAGATAAAATGACACTTCTAATGTTGTTTCAACATACCTTAGGCCTATGATACCCTTTTTAGCCAAAGTTGGATGACATAGCCGGACTAGGTAAAATTAAAGAGCAAAAAGAGGTCAAAAATGGGGGAAACAAGGCTTAGTATAAGTGGCAAAAATAGGTAAAATTCAGACTTAACAAGGCTTGTTAAATCATGATGATACCCTACCTCTTGCACCTTTAGATAAAACCCTAGGCAACCTACCTACTCAAATGATTTTCTAATAATTTTTGATGCATTGACCTCTTGCATATGAGTTGGATCATATCTAGAGATTCCTCCTCCCTCATACCTCCTCCTTTCACTGGTCTTCACCATGTTTATAGCTTCACTTTTAATAATAAACCCTAATTTCAAAAAAGGAAGGGAAATGGATTTGACTTGCAAAACAGGGCTAAAAGTGCAAAAAATTGAGGGAAGCGAATGGAGGGGATGGGGTGTAGGAAAAATATGCAAAAATGATGGGAGTTAGGGATATGTGTTAGGAACAAAATGAAAGTGGAATTTCCCAAAATGAGTGATAAATAACGGGGGGGTGCGGGGGAAGGAAAATACAGAGTTGTGCCAGAAGCGTAACAACAAGCTAGGTTTGATAATGGAAATGGTCAAATGAAGGAATTTTAGTGAGAGGAAGGGGGGGGGGGAATGTTTAATGAGGATAATGAAGGATGTATGAGCCAAAAAATAATGAGGTTTCCTCTTCAAAAGAAGAAAAAGACCATTGCAAGAGAGAAATCAACAAGATAATGTAGCAAAACATTAGGGATAAATTTTGATCAATTTTTTCAAGAAAAAGACTGCATAGAGGGTTTTCATGGTTGGAATTACTTGTTAAAAGACCCTTTGAAGCACTGAGATGATAACTAAACCCTTTATCTCTCCTTTTGGCCTCCAAATTAAAAGCGCAACAAGACCGTCCGAAAACACAAAAAACTAATGAAATATGGCAGTGACAGTGAAATTCAAAGTTCTAATGGATATAGAAAATCTTCAAAGAGGTAAAGAGGAACTCTTGAGATCTTGGAAGGATATAATTAAATTTTTAAATGCTTTGATGTTCCTTTATAACTTGAAAACTCAATTTTGTCTTGATAGTGGAATGACATCATGTACTTTTAACCAAATGACTTTATGATGTGATTTTCAATGCAAAAATGTTTCTTTCAATAGGAAGGTTACATCTCCATGTGATGTATATGTACCTTATTCCCTAAGTGATAACTCTCATGACACTTTACTAGTTTTGGACGATGATGACTTCAAATGGAAATATGATGGCCACTCACCCAAATTAATGAATATGATTACTAACTAGACCAACCAAGACACTCATGACACTTTCATGATCAATCTTATGAAACCATGACTCCTTGAACACTTAATGGAGGAAAAATTACCTTTGGTGACTCAATGACTCATGAAACTGATTATGAATTGACCTTGATGACCATGACATGAGAGTGGCATTACACCTAGACAATGACTTAGGACCATTTGAAAACCAAGAGAGATGTCAAATTGTATTTGAAAATATAACAATTTGACCATAAGACTCTAACTATAGTGGAAAGAGTAAATTTGATCAGTGTGACTATTAGAAACTAACACAAATTAAGTAGAAAATAATTTATAAAATTTATTTCCTTAGAAGGGCTAGAAATGTATAGCTTATTTAATAATTTTGGGTGTCACCCCAATTACACTCCCTTTGTTCTTTATGCTGTCTTCCATTTCACTTATATTATTGGCAATGTGTCTAGTGAACCCATGTTTCTAAGTGGTGGAAAATGACATATTTCAATAACTTACTCTATAGTAAGGTATAAGAATTTGTGATTATGCACTGAGATGGTGATGCCCTTCTCCAACATTGTAATTTATTTCTGGGAATTCAATAGAGCTACACAATTTAGTTGGTTTTATTTGTTTGTTATCGTTAGTAAATATTATCATGTATCCCTTTCCTTAGTTTGTTATTTTTTTGTTCATCCATGCTAAGTCGTCCTCAATATAACACTACTTTCTTGTTCTTTAACCTTCTCTAAGTATGCCAAAAATTGAGTAGAAATGTTGGAACTCTTTAGGATTTATATAAATTTTATTCTGAACCATGCTAACTTCATCTTGTGGTTCAAAGGTGTTGAAATATTTCTTATTTTCAAATATTGGTAATTATTTCCTTATGATTAATAATTACACGCTTGAAAAATGCTCAACCTTAATTTCATTTTTACTATTCATTAAACATTATTAGATTGATATAAGATATAAGAGATATTGATTGATGTTTGATTACAATTTAGGGCCCTGTTATATATACATATTTGGCACTACAAGGAAATGACCCTCTAACAAAGGTTTTTGCAGAAGCCCCTATAAAGATAGCCCAAAAATCCGTTTGTAGCGGAGGTCTTTGAGAGATTTGGGCGGGAAGATGTTTTTTAACGGTGCATGTATAATACACTAACACACCAGTGCATCTCTATAACTAGACACACCAGTTCTTAATAACATATGGTGTAGTGTGGCAGAGTTATTTTTTATAAAAAATTAAAAAATAATGGTGCACAAAGTACATAAGATGCACCAGTGTGTATTCTACTTGATATCACCAGAAAAGGGTTAAATTTTGAAAAATGTCGGTCGTAAAATTCATTTTGCCCAGTTTGGTGCTATACTCTCACAACGCCCTAGTGCTAAACCTGTATACAAACACCCTAGTGCATAAAAAATATGGTGCATTGTTGTGTGATTTTTAATTTAAAAATAGTGGTGCGTTTCTTGTTTTATACACACTGGTGTCGTTAATTGAACTAAAGTCCCTAATGCTTCATAGAAAATGGTGCAAATAAAAACAAAGGTGTGCTATGTATATAAGGTGCACTAGTGGGTATACTATTTGATAGCACGAGACAAGGTTTAAATTGAAAAAAAGTGTCAGTCGTAAAATTAATTTTCACGATTTTGATGCCATACTCTCACAAAACATCGATGCAATAATTGTTTACAAAAGCCCTGACGTGTAAACAACTTAGTGAACTGTGGTAGGGTTTTTAATTTAAAAATGCTGGTGCAATTTTTAGATAATATGTAGCAGTTCCATTAATAAGATTGAATAACCTAGTTCTTAATATACAATAGTGCATCATGAAAGGTTTTTTAATGGTCACACCGATGTGTACACTATTCCATAACACCAGACAAGGTTTAAATTTTAAAAGAATGTCGGTCATAAAATTCATTTTCACCATTTCCGTGTTATACTGTCATGAAGTACTGGTGCTATCCCTATTTACGAAAGCCTTGGTGTATAAAAAACATGGTGCAGATGGAAGAGTTTTTAATTTACAAATGGTGGTGTGCTTCATATAAAATAAGCATGGATGTAGCTAATATAATTGTATGTCTGATGCTTAATAGAAAATAGTGCACCGTGGTAAGTTATTTTTTATAAAAATGAAAACAATTGTGTGCTAAGTAAGTTCGGAGATCTGGTGATTGTATTAATCGATAACACGAGACAAGGGTTAAGTTTTTCAAAAATGTCAATAGCAAAATTCATTTTCACCATTCGGTGGTATATTCACATAAAGTTGTATGAAAGCCCCAATGTTTTAACTACATGGTGCATCGTGGCAAGGTTTTTAATTTAAAAAAAAATGGAGTGCTACTTATATAATAAGAATTGGCGGCATTAATAGGACTGCACATCTCGATGCTTAAAAGACAATGGTGTAATGTTCGAGGGTTATTTTTTTTTAAATAAAAAATAATGGTGCACTAAGTAACTCTGGAGATTGGTGGGTATACTACTCGATATAATCATATTAGTGTTAAATTTTAAAAAATGTCAGTTGTCAAATTCATTTTCACCATTCAAATGCTATACTCCCACAAAGCTTAGGTGCTATGATCTTTTGTGAACGCCCCAGTGCTATACAACATGGTAAACCGTTGCAGGGTTTTTAATTTATAAATAACAGTACAGTAGGGTGAATTTGGAGAACTTGTGCGTATACTACTTGATATCATCGAACAAGGGTTAAATTTAAAAAAAATCCTATCATAAAATTCATTTTCACCATTTCGGTGATATACTCCCACGAAGCACCAGTGCTATTCCTTTTTATAAATGACCCGGTGCTTATAAAACATGTGCACCATGGAAAGGTTTTTAATTTAAAATTAGTGTTTCTCTTCCTACATATCCATCACTGGTGTTGTTAATAGAATGCCACACCTTGGTGCTTAATAAATAATGTTGCATCATTGGAGGGTTAATTTTTAGAAAAATAAAAAAGAAACGACACACTAAGTAAATAGGAAGCCTCGGTATGTGTTATCACAAAATTTCACCTGATAGGCTGCTAATCAGACAATCTCATGTAACTGTTTCAAACCAATCTTGTGACTGAAGCTTAGCCTCTTCAGTCTGAAATGGCTCTCTCAAAGGGTTAATGATATTGAATAAAGATGTATTTAGATGGCTAACTCTACTTGGAAAACAAATTTTTTGTGATGAGTATAGGTTGAAAATAGTATTAGTCTACAAAAATTGGGCTTATGGAGTCAACAATTTCAGTGATTCAGTAGTAAGTTGACTTGACATGGAGGCTAAGGCAGGTAAGACATTTTAGCAAAAGTACACACACATGAAACAATAAATCACACAGTCAATTCATCTATAAAGGAATTCAAAGCATTGCATGAATGAATTCTGAGTATTAAAGATGAAAACCACTGCAAATAGTACACATTAAAGATATAGATAAGATATGCTCTAAAAACTCAATCAGAATCAATAAATAAGTCTCTTTATTACTGAAAACATTCAATTTAAATAAAGTTGTAGTTTTTCCAAAAAATCTCCAACCCTTGACAAATTTGACTCTCTTCCCTTTAATAGACTTTTTACATCATGAGATGATCTACCTCCTAGCTAGATTCATTGAATTTTTGCCTAACGACACGTTGCATAACCATAAAACATCTATTTAATGGGAAAATGATAGCTATCCTACTTGACAGTCCTTTTCCTAATAGGACTCAAACTATTCATTATTACAATAACAACCTTATCTCCTAAAAAAATTACATATTTGAAAAATATGAATTCATATGCTCAAATAGGATATGATGGGACTCATCACTACATGACCTCTTAATTTACCTCCTCTAAAACTGGAAACAAACCCTGTTTTTTAGGCAAACTAGTCTTCATCTTCAACGAATGCTTTGGCTGGTAGTTTGTCTTCATGTTGTGGTCTTTAAGTCTTGAATAATTGATGTCATGGTCCTTTAACTCTTTGGTAGTATCCAGTTGTCCAAAGATGCTCAAAACTTGCTTATAAAGCTCCAAAAAAGTACGCTACGAAAGTAAGACAGTTTCGTAGCGTACTTTCGTAGCACTACAAAAATGCCATTTGCCATCAATATTTTTGGTTCTTGTTGGCTCAAGGGATCCTGACCTAGGTTCAGAGATTAAGGTATGCCAACAAACCCCTATACTATTGGCCTTTTCGGCAGTGACCTACTTGCGCAGGTCAAAGTCTCACCCGAAGTAGTATGGGTGGGTGTAGAAACCTGCTGGAACCAGGTTTCCACACCCTGAGAAAGGATAGGTAAGGCAAGCAGAGCTGCGTCCAACTTTATGATGACCATTTTTCCTACTACAAAGCCGGATCTTATAGATCTCCTTCGAATCCATGTGCGAAAGGTCAACTATACTACGGTGCTCAATAAATTATATAATTCTAAGACAGTAACACAATATTACATAAACATAACATAACAGATCTAGATATAGTAAAAAATCTTGCACAGTATTTTCGCATCTTATCACAGAGTACGCATAATGCAGTAATTACCACAAATTCACATAAACAGTACACTTAGATTCAATTACTCAACAACCTTTCTTATTCATCAATTCGTCAATTCCTTCTTACAATACCCAAACCCGACCTACGCACACAGCGGCAGGGTCCACACACAGTAGGAATTTGGATCTCCGCACACATAGCCAGCCAGAGTCCTTTCCCCAAAACCAAAATAGATATACTAAGCCACAATTCAAATCAAGAGCTCTTCATATTCCTACCTTACAATCCAAAATGTTCCTCTTTTTATAACGATCTAGCCTGACCTTTCCTATGGTCCGCAAACCGTCGTTTATGGATTCTAGATCTACCCTTTAACCCATTACAGTTATTTTTTGGGCTTTGTCCCACCCCAAAATCCCTGCACTAGAATAAATATAATCAAAATTGTACAAAATCAGACCAGTTTCATAGCTTGTAGGAGATCCTGTTCCAACAATCCCCCAACACAATCTTGTGACTCGTCTCGAGTCACTGTGGTGGTGTGGTCTCTATCTGCACACGTAGGGTATGTATGGTGACGATTAGTGGAGGTAATACTTCTTTACTCTGGGCAACCGCACTCTATGCAATTTCGACCAGCTTCTCAGAGGTTGGCCCTTCAGTTGCCGCGGTGACACTCTCTAATGTCTGAGTTAGTCGCTTGATCGCACCATCGACATCCTGCGAAATTTATAGGGCTATGGTGGCCCAAGGCTTCAGACGTTCTGCAAGGATGTGATTTTTGCATCGGAGTTCCTCAATATCGTCCTGGAGATCATTGCTAGTTTTCAAACGTGCTAGGTGTTGTGCGGGCACCAAGGTGGGTAGCATAGGTGCGACTTGTCCGAAAGCTTCTTCCTTCTGCCGTAAGTCCTGATTGATTTCATGGAGGACTGGATCATGCTGGACCATATTCTAGAGTTGCATTTCTAATTCGAGCAACTGGGAACCGTGAGAAATATGCCCCGAAATAACGTTCGTTGCATCGGTTCCTAGTGCAGTGCGTTGGGCTCGTATTTCCAGAGGCATTTCGGGCTGCAATTTGACTTGTAATTTGGTGATTTTCTACTCCAGCTATGCCTTGACAGCGTGTATTTCCATCCTAGATTCTTTTATTGCTGCAACCAATTTTTCCACTTTAGCCCGAGGCATGGCTATGGCCGGGATCTCTTATGTAACCTCCGTGCAGATCTGGTGGATTACTGTTTCAAGCTCCACTTGCTGTGAAACGACGAGGAGAAAATATGCGGCCTACTACATGATGGTCTGCTCGTTCGTACCAAGCTGTTGGTGTATTTTCTAGTTGCGATGGTCAATCTCTTGGAATATAGCATTGTGGAGGCCTTGTAAGGCTTCGTGGGGTAGTTTAGCCAAATCCAATTAGATCCCTATTCCTGCTTGGAGTTGAGTTCCTATCAGGGCAGTGCTAGGTACAAAACATAGACGACTTTCTTCCGTAACTAGCACTGTACTGCTAGTTACCGAAGGAGTTTGTGCCTGGCCAACGCTGGTCTATGGCATATCTGTTTTTAACTGAAGGGTGCGGAGCTTGACCTGGAGGTTGTCGAACACGGTCTTCTGATGTTCCCCTATGGAGGCCCACTTTTCTTCTGTAGCCATTGTGACTGCATCCACGATTTTATCGAAGTCACCATCAGTTAATGTGACCGTTGCATCATATTGCGTGCAATGGGCGCGTTGTTTCTTTCGTGATCATGGTGCCGGTTCACCTGAATGCTTCGTACCATGGGGAGGGGTGGTATATTTTTCATACCCTACTTGAGTCTTAGCCATGGTTGTATGTGGCGGCTATGTATCCTTCTTCATGGCTATGGCTGAGCCCATTTGGCTGGGCCCTGTGGTCTCCCCATGAGTGGCTGTGAAGCCTTTTTTCCAGGCAAGGGGCCATAGCGAGATCAGCAGGTCAATTTATTCATCTGCTACCATATACGGAAGTGTCATCCATGTCTTATTATTGAGGCTGCATATCTGAATATGGTGCATGATAACTTGGAATGTTGCAACACTTTTGTATTTATCATAGACTGCCAAGAACAACCGGGGTCGGGAATTTATGGCTGCTGCCACACTGCTCTGGAAGAGGACCCAAAAAAAATTGTTATCCTAAACATTATGTGCATCCTTAGAGTCCCATAAATGAGCGTACCGAGCTCCTTCACACATTCTTGGGGGGGAGCTCGGGGAGGATCGACTCCTCAAGGGTGTCCCAGGTGATTAGTGCTATAAGGAGTAATAACCATGAACAGTAGAATGATGTCCCTTGCTCTTGGGATTCACGAACATTAGCCAAAAATTCCTCACATAAATATTGAACCCAATTGAAAGAGACTCCCTTCGCACACCGGCCGGCTAACTGAATAACATAGGTGGGGACAGTCACTACCTCGCACTTCCTCATTAGCTTATAGTTTAAGAGCCTAGTACCCATCTGGTTAGCCAGATCATTGATAGTCTGGATCACAAAGCCTTGCTGATTGCGACTCACGTTGTAGGTCTTCGACACAAATTTAGCGGTGGCTACGTCGTACTTCTTTCCTAACTTCTCCAGCGGGTGCAGTCCTTGCATAGGAAGGCCTGTAATCTTGTGGATTAATGCAGCATCAATAGGGATTCTGTCCTGAATCCACAAGTAGCCATCATGAATTAGGGTGAGAAACTGACAAGGCAATTGATCTGTGACGTTGTAATGGCCAAAATGGGGCATCCGGAGTAGATTCAAGAGTCCAGAACTGACCAAGCCACATATCTAGCATTGAGGAACCATCGTGACCTCATCATTCGTACAGATCATATTGAAGTACAATGCGGGGGACAAATCAGGGAGGGTTTCAGAATCCGCCAAGTCGTGATCATCCAGCTTGACCTCACGGAGTCTTCCAGAAGGATCACTAAGGACAAGGACTTCTCCCGGGGTTAGGGGGGTTTGTAGATAGGTGACTAAGCCATCCAAGTTTTTTGGCATTCATGTGGACGATCTACGTGGGCGAACGAAGGGAGGTAACCAATTGATCGGATTAGCAGGAAGAGCACCTTCCTGCACATCTCGATCCAGAGGGGATGCCGGTGGGTATTTGGTGTGCCTTGGAGAAGTCCTAGGTTTCCCGGGTGCCTTGGAGAAGTCTCGGATAGCTTTCTTTAGACACTAATCAGCTTCCCACACCGACTTAGTCATTCCTTGCTTGAAATATTTCACATCTGCTATGATCTGCGAGTAGGAATTAGGCTTTCGAAATTGTTGTTTCAGAGCATCCTTAATATCTTGAATAGATGTGCTTTCGTTTTGAGATATGTATCGCATATACCATTCCAGAGCTCTCTCTTTGAAGGCCAGGGATAGCGGTGCCCTTTTCATATATCTCTTGCCATGCCTTGCACAGTCCATACTGAGTCTGCAATGAACCAAAATCGATCCAAGTCCTCATCTCCCGCACCTTTGAAGGAGGGTAAATTCAAGCGCACTGCCATATCTTCTTCTGGTGGGTTTTTGGATGATGTTTTACCCTTTTGTGACCCTGAAGGTGGTGTAGCTGATGGGTTTTGCGTAGTTGTTCCTTCTATAGATTTATTCCCTTCTTTCGTGCCTACTTTTCTTTTCTTGGAATTACCCAACCCCCTTCTCAAAATTCTCCTGGTCTTGGCAACAAAACCATTTGTTGGCTCGAGGGGTCCTGAACCAGGTTCAGATTTCCAAAAAACCACTATACTACTGGCCCTTTCAACAGTGACCTACTTGCGCAGGTCAAAGTCTCACCCGAAGTAGTATGGGTGGGTGCTGGAACCAGGTTTCCACAACGTGAGAAAGGATAGGTAAGGCAAGAAGAGTTGTGTCTGGCCTTATGATGACCAGTTTGCCTACTAAAGAGCCAGAACTTATAGATCTCCTTTGCATCCACGTGCACAAGGTCAACTATACTACAGTGCTCAATAAATTATATATTTCTAAGACAGTAATGCAGTATTGCATAAACATAACAGAACAGATCCAGATACAATAAAAACACTTACACAGTATTTTCGCAGCTTATCACAGAGTACGCATAATGTAGTAATTACCACATATTCTTATAAACAATACACTTAGATTCAGTTACTCAACAACCTTTCTTATTCATCAATCCGTCGATTCATTCTTAAAATACCCAAACCCGACCTGTGCACACAGTCGCATGGTCCGCACACAATAGGACTTTGGATCTCTTCACACACAACCATCTAGAGTCCTTTCTCCAAAACCCAAACAGATCTACTAAGCCATAATTCACATCAAGAGATCTTCATATTCCTACCTTACAATCCAAAATGTTACTTTATTTATAAAAATCTAGCCTAATATTTACTATGGTCTGCAAACCGTGGTTTACAGATTCCAGATATACCCTTTAACCCATTACAGTGCTTTTCGGGGCTCTGTCCCACCCCAAAACCCCTGTGCTAGACAAAATATAATCAAAATTATACAAAATTGGACCAGTTTCGCAGCTTGTAGGAGATCTTGTTCCAACAGTTCTTTCCTCTTGCGTGATATTCATTATGCCTTAATAAGGAAATTGAAAATTTGACTGTGACATACCTGCAGGACGTGGCTACCATGGTCTCTAAGGTGCCATTGCATAAAGTGCATTGATAGCTCCTTGATTTGATATGTATGCTGCCTTAATTTTAGGCAGAGAAGGACATTGATCAATGGAATGCTGAGCCTCTCAAATTTGACATACCTCGATACTATCAACAGGGCATTCCATTAGAGAATGTTTCTTCCTGCATTTGGAGCAGAACACTGCCAAGGCTTTCTCCAATTCATCTTGTTTCTCCTGTTTCTTCTTAGCTTGCAAAACATCCAATTGTGAAGATAAAGTGCTAAGAATATCAGTTTTAAAATTTTCAAATAAATTACCCATTTCAACTTTGGAAACTGATTTGACAAGCTTGGAAGAAGGATCTCTTGGTCCACCTCCAACCTTTGAGTTTCCTCTTGAATATCTTTTACAAAGCTCACACACATCATCATAACTCAGCTTCGATACATCGCCTACTCCCATTAGATTTAAGACCTCCAGATATTCTGGTTTGATGGCCCTAAGAAAAATGGTCCTCTTGGTCTCTTTGTACAATTAATTCATCTTAGATATCTGTAAATTTTATTGGAATCTTTCCACCAAATCCTCGAGGCTCTCTCCTTCCTTCTGGGTCATGCCAAAGATTTCTTCCCTGAGATCCCTCGTTTTGCAGTAATGCTGGTAATTTTTCAAAAACACCTTCTTCATGTCATCCCAAGTTGCAATGGAGTTTGATCCCAACCCTATAAACCACCTGAGAGTTGCAACTTTCAATGTAGCAGGAAAAAATTTCAGCTTTTGAGCACTGGAAGAATAGTCACAGCTCCTACAGAGTACATCGAACTCAAATAACAAGGCATCAAGGTCTTCACTAGAGGCAGCAGGAAAGTTAGGCAAGGTTGAGGGAGGAATGTTTTTCATCTGAGTGGCTCCCCTAGTCTCTCTAATAGGAAATTCAAATGTGACAAGTTTCTCCTTGTTCTCATCAGTGCCTTCTAAATGAGCCATGTTAGTCCAAGAAAGAGTAAGACCTTGGAAGACTACAGATTCTTCAGAGTCAATGGTCTGAAATTCTGGTTCCTTGACAAGATTTACAAGGAATTCTTCTTCAGGCTGACCAGTGAGAAGAGATGTGGTCTTCCTTGTAAGGGGAGATTCAAGATGGGCAACAAAAGAAGATTCTCCAACATAGGATTTTACTGTAAAAGGTCAACTTGTTCAGAACTACAAACCTCTTATTCAAATTCCTCATTCTTTGCTGCCTTATTTTTTATAGATTTCCTTGTTCTTGCCAGTGTATTATTAAATTGAGTGGTGCTCACACAACCATGAAAAATATAGAAAATATTGGACCCTATTCATCTAATATTCAAAAAAAAAAAAAAACTTACCAAACAATCAGGACACAGCTTTGGCGAGTGTCTGCCCTCTTGGGTGCATAGGCTTTTCCTTGCATCTTTGCACTTCGAATCCCACTTTCTTGAAAAGAAAAAAAAATCAACAAAATAAAACTAAAACACTTTCAGTATCATCCCTTAGCACCTCCCCGACAATGACGCCAAAATGTTGAGTCAAATTATACGTGTATAATTTTCGAATATAAATTGTCAACCCAGGAAAGTAAGCTGATGAGATGCAGTGCATAGTATATGCACGCTGATTACTGCAAGTGTTAATTAATTATACAAATAGCAACTAATGATTCTTTCCCATGTCAATACTATCGCAACAAAGGCTATGGAGTGGCATATATCATCTCTCTATAGCACTTAAGATTGTTGATATTGACCGTGAAAAGATAAAGATCAAACAACAATCAACAAATCATGTTTCTTTCCTGTATCAATACTATTGCAGCAATGGTTATGGAGCAGCATATATCATCCCTATATAACACTTTCATTTTCTGATATTGATGCAGGAAAGATAAAATAAATCAATCCCAATCAAGAATCAAACTTAAAAGCATGAATCCAAGAATTGGCCAAATGAAAAGAGCTCATCGACGTAAAATATTAATTCACTTAACCAATATATATTTTGATGTAGGAAATATATAAAGGAAACACTAGCTGTTATGGGAAATTATTAATGCATAATTAAAACAAAAATAAACACACTCTGCTGCCGGAGTTGTGAGCGAAGGGGGCCCTCCCTCACTCACAACTCCTTCAAAGATTATAGAAGTTGCTCCAGAAAATAAACAGAACATAAAAGATTTTATTAATCTGAAATAATAGTCGATTACAATATGATATCGTTCTTTGTAATAACAGCTTCCAACCTAACCAAGGAACTCCTCGTATAAGCAACTTACATCCAATTTTATACATTTCTGGCAGCCCATATTTGGCTTTGAACAAAACAGATGACTAAACTAAGCCTACAACCCATAATACAGATATAGATCGACAAATTAAAATACTGTTGGGTCTATTCCATGATTGAAGGCATGGATTAGACCATTTATGTTGCGTGGTTGAAATTTTCTATCAATCTCGCTACATGATTTTGAGGTGGTTGCAGGAAATCGGAATATCTGCAGGAAATATGGCACAGTTGAAGGAATCTCGGCTATATGAGTTGTTTGCAGGATTTGTGGAACTATTTGAATCTAACAAATCTACGTATGATTCCAAGACTAGTTAGAGTAGTAATGCAATAATGACACAACCAGTTCAAAGAATGCTCGAAATTAGATAAAATGACATTTCTAATGTTTTTTCAACATACCTTAGGCCTATGATACCATTTTTAGCCAAAATTGGATGACATAGCCAGACTAGGTATACTTAAAGAGCAAAAAGAGGTGAAAAATGGGGGAAAAAGGCTTAGTATAAGTGGCAAAAATAGGTAAAATTCAGACTTAACAAGGCTTGTTAAATCATGATGATACCCTACCTCTTGCACCTTTAGATAAAACCCTAGGCAACCTACCTACTCAAATGATTTACTAATAATTTTTTATGCATTGACCTCTTGCATATGAGTTGGATCATATCTAGCGATTTATCCTCCCTCATACCTCCTCCTTTCACTGGTCTTCACCATGTTTATAGCTTCACTTTTAATAATAAAACCTAATTTCAAACAAGGAAGGGAAATGGATTTGACTTGCAAAACAGGGCTAAAAGCACAACAAATTGAGGGAAGCGAATGGAGGGGATTGGGGGTTAGGAAAAAATATGAAAAAATCATGGGAGTTAGGGATATGTGTTAGGAACAAAATGAAAGTGAAATTTCCCAAAATGAGTGATAAATAAGGGAGGGGGGGAAGGGAAAATACAGAATTGTGCCAAAAGCATAACAAGAAGTTGGGTTTGATAATGGAAATGGTGAAATGAAGGAATTTTAGTGAGAGGAAGGGGGGGGGGGAATGTTTAATGAGGATAATGAAGGATGTATGAGCCAAAAAACATTGAGGTTTCCTCTTCAAAAGAAGAAAAAGACCATTGCAAGAGAAAAATCAACAAGAAAATGCAGCAAAACCCTAGGGATAAATTTTGATCAATTTTCTCAAGAAAAAGACTGCATAGAGGGTTTTCAAGGTTGGAATTACTTTTTAAAATACCCTTTGAAGCACTGAGATGATAACTAAACCATTTATCTCTCCTTTTTGCCTCCAAATTAAAAGCGCAACAAGACCGTCCGAAAAAACAAAAAACTAATGAAATATGGCAGTGACGGTGAAATTCATAGTTCTAATGGCTATGGAAAATATTCAAAGAGGTAAATAGGAACTCTTGAGATCTTGGGAGGATATAATTAAGTTTTTAAATGCTTTTATGTTCCTTTATAACTTGAAAACTCGATTTTGTCTTGATAGTGGAATGACATCATGTACTTTTAACCAAATTACTTTATGATGTGATTTGCAATGCAACAATGTTTCTTTCAATAGGAAGGTTACATCTCCATGTGATATATATGTACCTTATTCCCTAAGTGATAACTCTCATGAAAATTTACTAGTTTTGGACGATGATGACTTCAAATGGAAATATGATGGCCACTCACCCAAATTAATGAATATGATTACTAACTAGACCAACCAAGACACTCATGACACTTTCATGATCAATATTATGATACCATGACTCTTTGGACACTTTATGGAGGAAAAATTACCTTTGGTGACTCAATGACTCATGAAACTGATTATGAATTGACCTTGATGACCATGACATGAGAGTGGCATTACACCTAGACAATGACTTAGGACCATTTGACAACCAAGAGAGATGTAAAATTGTATTTGAAAATATAACAATTTGACCATAAGACTCTAACTATAGTGGAAAGAGTAAAGTTGATCAGTGTGACTATTAGACACTAACACAAAGTAAGTAGAAAATAATTTATAAAATTTATTTCCTTAGAAGGGCTAACAATGTATAGCTTATTTAATAATTTTGGGTGTCACCCCAATTACACTCCCTTTGTTCTTTATGTTGTCTTCCATTTCACTTAAATTATTGGCAATGTGTCTAGTGAACCCATGTTTCTAAGTGGTGGAAAATGACATATTTCAATAACTTACTCTATAGTAAGGTATAATAATTTGTGATTATGCACTGAGATGGTGACGCCCTTCTCCAACATTGTACTTTATTTCTGGAAATTCAATAGAGCTACACAATTTAGTTGGTTTGATTTCTTTGTTATCATTAGTAAATATTATTGTGTATCCCTTTCCTTAGTTTGTGATTTTTTTGTTCATCCATGCTAAGTCGTCCTCAATATAACACTACTTTCTTGTTCTTTAACCTTCTCTAAGTATGCCAAGAATTGAGTAGAAATGTTGGAACTCTTTAGGATTTATATAAATTTTCTTCTAAACCATGCTAACTTCATCTTGTGGTTCAAAGGTGTTGAAATATTTCTTATTTTCAAATATTGGTAATTATTGCCTTATGATTAATAATTACACACTTGAAAAATGCTCAACCTTAATTTCATTTTTATGATTCAGAAAAAATTATTAGATTGATATAAGATATAAGAGATATTGATTAATGTTTGATTACAATTGAGGGCCTCGTTATATATAAATATTTGGCAATACAAGGAAATGACCCTGTAACAAGTTTTTTGCAGAAGCCCCTATAAAAATAGCCCAAAAATCCATTTGTAGCGGAGGTTATTGAGGGAGTTGGGCAGGAAGATGTTTTTTAACGGTGCATCTATAATACACTAACACACCAGTGTGTCACTATAACTAGACACACCAGTGCTTAATATCATATGGTGCATTACGGAAGATTTTTTTTTTATAAAAAATAAAAAAATAATGGTGCACAAAGTACATAAGATGCACCAATGCGTATTCTACTTGATATCACCAGAAAAGAGTTAAATTTTGAAAAATGTTGGTCGTAAAATTCATTTTTCCCAGTTTGGTGCTATACTCTCACAACGCCCTAGTGCTAAACCTGTATACAAACTCCCCAGTGCATAAAAAATATGGTGCATTGTTGTGCGATTTTTAATTTAAAAATAGTGGTGCATTTCTTGTTTTATATGCACTGGTGTCGTTAATTGAACTAAAGTCCCTGATGCTTACCAGGAAATGGTGCACCATTGCAGGGTTAATCTTTATACAAATAAAAACAAAGGTGTGCTACGTATATAAGGTGCACTAGTGGGTATACTATTTGATAGTACGAGACAAGGGTTAAATTGAAAAAAAAATTCAGTCGTAAAATTAATTTTCACGATTTTGATGCCATACTCTCACAAAACATCGATGCAATAATTGTTTACAAAAGCCCTGACGGGTAAACAACTTAGTGAACTGTGGTAGGGTTTTTAATTTAAAAATGCCGGTACAATTTTTAGATAATATGTAGCAGTGCCATTAATAGGATTGTACAACCTAGTGCTTAATATACAATAGTGCATCATGGAAGGGTTATTAACAGTCGCACCAATGTGTAAACTCCTTCATAACACCATAAAAGGGTTAAATTTTAAAATAATGTCAGTCATAAAATTAATTTTCACCATTTCAATGCTATACTATCATGAAGTACCAGTGCTATCCCTATTTACGAAAGCCTTGGTGTGTGTAAAACATGGTGCACATGGAAGAGTTTTTAATTTACAAATGGTGGTGTGCTTCATATAAAATAAGCATGGATGTAGTTAATATAATTGTATGCCTGATGCTTAATATACAATAGTGCACCGTGACAGGTTATTTTTTATAAAAATAAAAACAATTGTGTGCTAAGTAATTTGGGAGACCCGGTGATTATATTAATCGATAGCACCAGACAAGGGTTAAATTTTTAAAAAATGTCAATCGCAAAATTCATTTTCACCATTTGATGGTATACTCACATAAAGTTTTATGAAAGCCCCAGTGTAAAACATGTGCACCATGGAAAGGTTTTTAATTTAAAATTAGTGTTTCTCTTCCTACATAGCCATCACCAGTTTTGTTAATAGAATTCCATGCCTTGGTGCTTAATAAGTAATGTTGCATCATTGGAGGGTTATTTTTTAGAAAAATAAAAAAGAAATGACGCACTAAGTAAATAGGAAGCCTCGGTATGTGTTATCACAAAATTGCACCTGATAGGGTGCTAATCAGACAATATCATGTAACTGTTTCAAACCAATCTTGTGACTGAAGCTTAGCCTCTTCAGTCTGAGAGGGTTCTCTCAAAGGGTTAATGATATTGAATAAATATGTCTTTAGATGGCTAACTCTACTTGGAAAACATCTTGCTTGTGATGAGTATAGGTTGAAAATAGTATCAGTCTGCAAACATTGGGCTTATGGAGTCAACAATTTTAGTGATTCAGTAGTAAGTTCACTTGACATGGAAGCTAAGGCAGGTAAGATTTTTTAGCAGAAGTACACAGACATGAAACAATAAATCACACAATCAATTCATCTATAAAGGAAGTTAGAGAATTACATGAATGAATTCTGAGTATTAAAGATGAAAAACACTGCAAATAGTACACATTAAAGATATAGATAAGATATGCACTAAAAACTCAATCAGAATCTCAGGTTGGTCAAGAAACAAGTCTCTCTATTATTGAAAACAATCAATTTACATATAGCTGCAGTTTTCCCAAAAAATCTCCAACCCTTGGCAAATTTGACTCTCTACCCTTTAATATACTTGTTACATCATGAGATGATCTACCTCCTGGCTAGATTCATGAAATTTTTTCCTAATGACACCTTGCATAACCATAAAACATCTATTTAATGAGAAAATGGCAGTTATCCTACTTGACAGTCCTTTTCCTAATAGGACTCAAACTATTCATTATTACAATAAATACCTTATCTCCTAAAACAATTACATATTTGAAAAATATGACTTCATAGGCTCGAATAGGATATGATGGGACTCATCACTACATGACCTTTTAATTTACCTCCTCTAAAACTAGAAACAAACCCTATTTTTTAGGCAACCTGGTCTTCATCTTCAATGAATGCTTTGGCTGGTAGTTTGTCTTGATGTCGTGGTCTTTAAGTCTTGAATAATTTCTGTCATGGTCCTTTAACAATTTGATAGTATCCAACTGTCCAAATATGCTCAAAAACCTACTTATAAAGCTCCAAAACAGTACGCTATGAAAGTAAGACAATTTCGTAGGGTACTTTCGTAGCGCTACAAAAATGCCATTTTCCATCAATATTTTTGGTTCTTTCCTCTTGCACGATGTTCATTATGCCTTAATAAGGAAACTGAAAATTTTACTGTGACATACCTGCAGGACATGGCTACCATGGTCTCTGAGGTGCCATTGCATCAAGTGCATTGACAGCTCCTTGATTTGCTATGTACGCTGCCTTAATTTCAGGTAGAGAAGGACATTGATCAGTGGAATTCTCAGCCTCACAAATTCAACATACCTCGATACTATCAATAGAGCATTCCCTTAGAGAATGTTTCTTCCTACATTTGGAGCAGAACACTGCAAGGACTTCTCCAATTCATCTTGTTTCTCCTGTTTCTTAGCCTGCAAAACATCCAATTGTGAAGATAAAGTGCTAAGAATATTAGTTTTAAAATTTTCAAATAAATTACCCATTTCAGCTCTGGAAACTGATTTGATAGGCTTGGAAGAAGGATCTCTTGGTCCACCTCCAACCTTGGAGTTTCCTCTTGAATATATTTTACAAAGCTCACACACATCATCATAACTCAGCTTCGATACATCACCAACTCCCATTAGATTTAAGACCTCCAAATATTCTGGTCTGATGGCCCTAAGAAAAATTGTCCTCTTGGTCTCTTTGTCCAATTGATTCATCTTAGATATCTATAAATTGTATTGGAATCTTTCCACCAAATCCTCGAGGCTCTCTCCTTCCTTCTGGGTCATGCCAAAGATTTCTTCTCTAAGATCCCTCATTTTGCAGTAATGCTGGTACTTTTTTCAAAAACACCTTCTTCATGTCATCCAAAGTTGCAATGGAGTTTGATCCCAACCCCATAAACCACCTGAGAGTTGCATCTTTCAATGTAGCAGGAAAAAATTTCAACTTTTGAGCATTGGAAGAATAGTCATAGCTCCTACAGAGTACATCGAACTCAAATAAGAAGGCATCAGGGTCTTCACTAGAGGTAGCAGGAAAGTTAGGCAAGGTTGAGGGAGGAATTTTTTTCATCTGAATGGATCCCCCAATCTCTCTAATAGGAAATTAAAATGTGACAAGTTTCTCCTCATTCTCATCAGTGCCTTCTAAATGATCCATGTCAGTCCAAGAAAGAGTAAGACCTTGGAAGGCTACAGATTCTTTAGAGTTAATGGTCTAAAATTCTAGTTCTTTGACATGATTTACAAGGAATTCGTCTTCAAGATGACCACTTAGAAGAGATGTGGTCTTCCTTGTGAGGGGAGATTCAAGATGGGCAACAACAAAAGACTCTCGAACATAAGATTCTGTTGTAGAAAGGTCAACTTGTTCAGAACTACAACCTCTTATTCAAATTCCTCCTTCTTTGCTCCCTTATTTCTTGCATATTTCATTTTTCTTTCTAGTGTATTAGTAAATGGAGTGGTGCTCACACCACCACGAAAAATATAGAAAATATTGGACCCTATTCATCTAATATTCAAACAAAATAAAAAATAAAAACTTACCAAACAATCAGGAGACGGCTTTGGCAAGGGTCTGACCTCTTGTGTGTGTAGGATTTTCCTTGCGTCTTTGCACTTCGACTCCCCCTGTCTTGAAAAGAAAACAAAATCAAAAAAATAAAACTAAAAAACTTTCAGTATCATCCCTTAGCACCTCCCCAGCAATGACGCGAAAATGTTAAGTCAAATTGTACGTGCATAAATTTCCAATATAAAGTGTCAACCTAGGAAGGTAAACTGATGAGATGCAGTGCACAATATATGCAGGCTGATTACTGGAAGTGTTAATTAGTTATAAAAATAGAAAATAATGCTTCTTTCTCGTGTCAATACTATCACAACAAAGGCTATGGAGTGGCATATATCATCCCTCTATAGCACTTAAGAATGTTGATATTGACCGTGAAGAGATAAAGATCATACAACAATCAACAACTCATGTTTCTTTCCTGTATCAGTACTATGGAAACAATGGTTATGGAGAAGCATATATCATCCCTATATAACACTAGTGTTTGCTGATATTGATACAAGAAAGATAAAAGAAATCAATCCCAATCAAGAATCAAACTTAAAAGCATGAATCCAAGCATTGGCCAAATGAAAAGAGCTCATCAACATAAAATATTAATTCACTTAACCAATCTACAGTTTGTTGTAGGAAATACAGAAAGGAAACACTAGCTGTTACAAGAAATTATTAATGCATAATTAAAACAGAAATATAAACACACTTTGCTACAGGTGTTGTGAGTGAAGGCGGCCCTCCCTCACTCACAAATCCTTCAAATATTAAAGAAGTTTCTCAGGAAAATAAATAGAACATAAATGATTTTATTAATCTGAAATAATAGTCAATTACAGTATGATATCATGCTCTATAATAGAAGCTTCCAACCTAACCAAGGAACTCCTTGTATAATAAAATTACATCCAATTTTATACATTTCTGCTAGCCCATATTTGGCTTTGAACAAAACAGATTACTAAACTAAGCCTACAACCCATAATACATACATAGATCGACAAAGTAAACTGTTGTTGGGTCTAATCCATGACCGAAGGCATGGATTAGACCATTTTTGTTGCGTGGCTGAAATAGTCTGTCAATCTCACTATAGGATTTTGAGGTGGTTGCAGGAAATTAGCGTATTTGCAGGAAATCTGGAACGACTGCAGGAATCTCAGCTGTATGAGCTGTTTTCAGGATTTGTGGAACTATTTGAATCTGACAAATCCGTGCATGATTCCAAGAGTAGTTAAAGTAGTAATGCAATAATGGCATTACCAGTTAAAATAATTCTCGAAATTAGATAAAATGATGCTTCTACTGTTGTTTCAACATACCTTAGGCCTATGATACCCTTTTTAGCCAAAATTGGATGACGTAGATGGAATAGGCATAATTAAAGAACAAAAAGAGGTCAAAAATGGGGGAAACAAGGCTTAGTATAAGTGGCAAAAATAGGTAAAATTCAGACTTAACAAGGCTTGTTAAATCATGATGATAGCCTACCTCTTGCACCTGTAGATAAAACCCTAGACAACCTGCCTACTCAAATTATTTTCTAATAAATTCTGATGCATTGACCTCTTGCATATGAGTTGGATCATATCTAGAGATTTATCCTCCCTTATACCTCCTCCTTTCACTGGTCTTCACCATTTTTATAGCATCACTTTCAATAATAAACCCTAATTTCAAACAAGGAAGGGAAATGGATTTGACTTGCAAAACAGGGCTAAAAGTGCAATAAATTGAGGGAAACGAATGGAGGGGATGGGGGGTAAGAAAAAATATGAAAAAATTATGGGAGTTAGGGATATGTGTTAGGAACACAATGAAAGTGGAATTTCCCAAAATGAGTGATAAATAAGGGAGGGTGGGAAGGGAAAATATAGACTTGTGCCAGAAGCGTAACAACAAGTTGGGTTTGATAATGGAAATGGTGAAATGAAGTAATTTTAGTGAGGGGAAGGGTGGGGAATGTTTAATGAGGATAATGAAGGATGTATGAGCCAAAAAACAATGAGTTTTCCTCTTCAAAAGAAGAAAAAGACCATTGCAAGAGAAAACGAAACAAGAAAATGCAGCAAAACCCTAGGGATAAATTTTGATCAATTTTCTCAAGAAAAAGACTGCATAGAGGGTTTTCAAGGTTGGAATTACTTGTTAAAAGACCCTTTGAATCACTGAGATGATAACTAAACCCTTTATCTCTCCTTTTGGCCTCCAAATTAAAAGCGCAACAAGACCGTCCAAAAACACAAAAAACTAATGAAATATGGCAGTGACGGTGAAATTCACAGTTCTAATGGCTATGGAAAATCTTCAAAGAGGTAAAGAGGAACTCTTGAGATATTGGGAGGATATAATTAAGTTTTTAAATGCTTTGATGTTCCTTTATAACTTGAAAACTCGATTTTGTCTTGATAGTGGAATGACATCATGTACTTTTAACCAAATGAATTTATGATGTGATTTGCACTGCGGCAATGTTTCTTTCAATAGGAAGGTTACATCTCCATGTCCTGTATATGTACCTTATTCCCTAAGTGATAACTCTCATGAAACTTTACTAGTTTTGGATGATGATGAATTCAAATGGAAATATTATGGCCACACACCCAAATTAATGGATATGATTACTAACTAGACCAACCAAGACACTCATGACACTTTCATGATCAACCTTATGACACCATGACTCTTTGGAAACTTAATGGAGGAAAAATGAACTTTGGTGACTCAATGACTCATGAAACTGATTATGAATTGACCTTGATGACCATGATACGAGAGTGGCATTACACCTAGACAATGACTTATAACCATTTGACAACCAAGAGAGATGTCAAATTGTATTTGAAAATATAACAATTTGACCATAAGACTCTAACTATAGTGGAAAGAGTAAATTTGATTAGTGTGACTATTAGACACTAACACAAAGTAAATAGAAAATAATTTATAAAATTTATTTCCTTAGAAGGGCTACCAATGTATAGCTTATTTAATAATTTTGGGTGTCACCGCAATTACACTCCCTTTGTTCTTTATGTTGTCTTCCATTTCACTTAAATTATTGGAAATGTGTCTAGTGAACCCATGTTTCTAAGTGGTGGAAAATGACATATTTCAATAACTTACTCTATATTAAGGTATAATAATTTGTGATTATGCATTGAGATGGTGAAGCCATTCTCCAACATTGTACTTTATTTCTAGAAATTCAATAGAGCTACACAATTTAGTTAGTTTTATTTCTTTGTCATCATTAGTAAATATTATCGTGTATCCCTTTCCTTATGTTTTGTGATTTTTTTGTTCATCCATGCTAAGTCGTCCTCCATATAACACTACTTTCTTGTTCTTTAACCTTCTCTAAGTATGCCAAGGATTGAGTAGAAATGTTGGAACTCTTTAGGATTTATATAAATTTTCTTCTAAACCATGCTAACTTCATCTTGCAGTTAAAAGGTGTTAAAATCTTTCTTATTTTCAAATATTGGTAATTATTGCCTTATGATTAATAATTACACACTTGAAAAATGCTCAATCTTAATTTCATTTTTACCATTCAGTAAACATTATTAGATTGATATAAGATATAATTGATATTGATTGATGTTTGATTATAATTGAGGGCCCCATTATATATACATATTTGGCACTATAAGGAAATGAGCCTCTAACAAAGGTTTTTGCAGAAGCCCCTATAAAAATAGCCCAAAAATCCGTTTGTAGTGGACGTCATTGAGGGAGTTGGTTGGGAAGATGTTTTTTAACGGTGCATATATAATACACTAACAAACCAGTGCATCACTATAACTAGACACACCAGTGCTTAATAACATATGGTGCATTGTGGCAGAGTTATTTTTTATAAAAAATAAAAAAATAATGGTGCACAAAGTAGATAAGATGCACCAATGTATATTCCACTCGATATCACTAGAAAAGAGTTAAAATTTGAAAAATGTCGTCGTAAAATTCATTTTTCCCAATTTGGTGTTATACTCTCACAACGCCCTAGTGCTAAACCTGTATACAAATGCCCCAATCCATAAAAAATATGGTGCATTGTTGTGCAATTTTTAATTTAAAAATAGTGGTGTGTTTCTTGTTTTATAAGCACTGGTGTCGTTAATTGAACTAAAGTCCCTGATGCTTAATAGAAAATGGTGCACCATTGCAGGGTTAATTTTATACAAATAAAAGCAAAGGTGTGCTACGTATATAAAGTGCATTAGTGGGTATACTATTTGATAGCATGAGACAAGGGTTAAATTTAAAAAAAGTTTTAGTCGTAAAATTATTTTTCACCATTTCGATGCCATACTCTCACAAAACATCGATGCAATAATTGTTTACAAAAGCCTTGATGTGTAAACAACTTAGTGAACTGTGGTAGGGTTTTTAATTTAAAAATGTCGGTGCAATTTTTAGATAATATGTAGCAGTGCCATTAATAGGATTGTACAACCTAGTGCTTAATATACAATAGTGCATCATGGAAGGGTTATTAATGGTCGCACTGATGTGTACACTACTCCATAACATTAGACAAGGGTTAATTTTTAAAATAATGTCAGTCGTAAAATTCATTTTCACCATTTCGGTGCTATACTATCATGAAGTACCGGTGCTATCCCTATTTACAAAAGCCTTGGTGTGTAAAAGACATGGTGCACATGGAAGAGTTTTTAATTTACAAATGGTGGTGTGCTTCATATAAAATAAGCATGGATGTAGTTAATATAATTGTATGCTTGATGCTTAATAGATAATAGTGCACTGTGGCAGGTTATTTTTTTATAAAAACAAAAACTATTGTGTGCTAAGTAAGTTGGGAGACCCGATGATTATATTAATTGATAACACCAGACAAGAGTTAAATTACGCAAACTACATGGTGCATTGTGGCAAGGTTTTTAATTTAAAAAAATTGGTGTGCTACTTATATAATAAGAATTGGTGGCATTAATAGAACTGCACGTCTCGATGCTTAAAAGAAAATGGTGCAATGTTTGAGGGTTATTTTTTTTAAATAAAAAATAACGGTGCACTAAGTAACTCTGGAGACTAGTGGGTATACTACTTGATATAATCATATTAGTGTTAATTTTAAAAAATTTCAGTTGTTAAATTCATTTTCACCATTCCAATGCTATACACCCACAAATCTTGGGTGCTATGACATTTTCTGAATGCACTAGTGCTATACAACATGGTGAACCATTGCAGGGTTTTTAATTTAAAAATAACAGTGCATTAGGGTGAATTTGGAGAACTTGTGCGTATACTACTTGATATCATCGAACAAGGGTTAAATTAAAAAAAAATCTTGTCATAAAATTCATTTTCACCATTTCGGTGATATACTCCCACGAAGCACCGGTGATATTCCTTTTTATAAATGACCCGGTGCTTATAAAACATGTGCACCATGGAAAGGTTTTTTATTTAAAATTAGTGTTTCTCTTCCTACATAGCCATCACCGGTGTTGTTAATATAATGCCACGCCTTGGTGCTTAATAAATAATGTTGCATCATTGGAGGGTTATTTTTTAGAAAAATAAAAAAGAAATGATGCACTATGTAAATAGGAAGCCTCGGTATGTGTTATCACAAAATTGGACTTGATAGGGTGTTAATCAGACAATCTCATGTAACTGTTTCAAACCAATCTTGTGACTGAATCTTAGCCTCTTCAGTTTGAGAGGGCTCTCTCAAAGGGTTAATGATATTGAATAAAGATGTATTTAGATGGCTAAATCTACTTGGAAAACAACTTGCTTGTGATGAGTATAGGTTGAAAATAGTATCAATCTACAAACATTGGACTTATGGAGTCAACAATTTCAGTGATTCAGTAGTAAGTTCACTTGACATGGAAGCTACGGCAGGTAAGATTTTTTAGCAGAAGTACACACACATGAAACAAGAAATCACATAGTCAATTCATCTATAAAGGAAGTCAGAGCATTACATGAATGAATTCTGAGTATTAAACATTAAAACCACTGAAAATAGTACACACTAAAGATATAGATAAGATATGCACTAAAAACTCAATCTGAATCTCAGGTTGGTCAAGAAACAAGTCTCTATATTACTGAAAATAGCCAATTTACATAAAGCTGCAGTTTTTCCAAAAAATTTCCAACCCTTGACAAATTCGACTCTCTGCCTTTTAATAGACTTATTACATCATGAGATGATCTTCCTCCTGGATAGAGTCATTGAATTTTTTCCTAATGACACCTAGCATAACCATAAAACATCTATTTAATGAGAAAATGACAGTTATCCTACTTGACAGTCCTTTTCCTAATAGGACTCAAAATGTTCATTATTACAATAACAAACTTATCTCCTAAAACAATTGAATATTTGAAAAATATAGCTTCATATGCTCGAATAGGATATGATGGGACTCATCACTACATGACCTCTTAATTTACCTCCTCTAAAACTGGAAACAAACATGTTTTTTAGGCAAACTGGTCTTCATCTTCAACAAAAGCTTTGGCTAATATTTTGTCTTCATGTCATGGTATTTAAGTCTTGAATAACTGCTATCATGGTCCTTTAATACTTTGATAGTATCCAGTTGTCTAAAGATGCTCAAAAACCTGCTTATAAAGCTCCAAAAAAGTATGCTACAAAAGTAAGATAGTTTCATAGCATACTTTTGTAGCGCTGCAAAAATGCCATTTGCCATCAATATTTTTGGTTATTTCCTCTTGCATGATGTTCATTATGACTTAATGCACCTTCCATACGATTTTCATCTCTTGGGAGCTCCAAAAACTAGTTCAAAAAGAAAAAAGGAAAGCTTCAGTAGTTTCATAGATTTTTGCTATCCTTTAAGCTCAGGCACGCTACGAAACTGCCGAAAACATTCAAAATTCCATAATTTTGTGTAGTCTTAAAAAATCTACCTTCTAAGTGGAAAAAAATAGTTTCTAACATGCCATTAGTCTTCAAAACCATAAACCAGCTCACACTATGTTTCTTGAGGGGTTTCTTCATCATTGATGATGAGTTGAGCAATTAGCTCCTCAAATACTGTCATTTTAAGGCCTTTTTTCTCCAACTCCTCATGAATTAGTTCAAGATGCTCCTAGAGGTCCTTAACCTAATCTTTCAACTTTCTTTTGGTGGCTTTAAAATGTGTGTTCATTTTCCTGACATGTTTGATCCCTTTTCGCAATGTAATGGTCCATTTGATAAGCTGTTGTGTATTATCTAAAGTCTTGGAAACACTGTCAACCTGCTCTTCCCAAATTTCCTTCATCTTTTCAAACTAAACCTTCTCTACATTGTGTTTCCTTGCTTATTTCTTCATAACATAAATTTCATGATTGGCCAACTTCAGTTGTTCTTAAAGGAGTTGAAACTCTGTTTTTTCCATCACCTTCTCTTTTCCTTTCTTTAATTTTATAATTGTATCTTTCTCTGCAGGTGAGGAAAGGTCAATGATATCTTGTGGTGGCTGGACTGTGTTAGTTGGTGGATGAACCTTTTTACTACTCTCTAATAAATTTCTCGCATGCCTTGTCATAGGCTTTCTTGCTTGAAACATAAAACCTACATCTTCTTCTTCAAATTCTAATTTCTTTGCTGATTTAGCCTTTTTTAGCTTCTGTCCACCTTTCTCAATGTCCTCAACCCGGACTATAGGAGTTTCTTCTATGTCAATGGCATGTAATATGTCTTCTAGATTTCCTTTAAATATTTATCTGTCTTATATAGCCATTGTTTTCTCTTCTAAGGTCACTTTTTGGCTCCTTGGCATCCTTTTGGTTCCTTGTTTACTCACAGCTTGTTTTTGTTTTGCAAGTTTGACCACTTTTGAATTATGTTTTGCAGGTGGGACATTTCGTGTATCAAAACTCTACAATTGCTCCATTTCCATCATGATTGGTTCACTTGGTTCTAATTTTTCTGGTTTACTTGGTTCTGCCACCAATGGTTCACTTTGTTCTGCTACTAAAGGTGATGGAATTCTTGTAGGTTTAGGAGTTCTTGAAGGAGTAAGAGCATCCAACTCAAAACCACTAACAAAAAAAATGAAGGCCAGTATTTTCCTAGCCTTTGGAGTTCATCTAAAACTAGTAGTTTCATTAAACCATGATGAAACAATGAAGTCTCACTCCCTTCAAATTTTTCTTGGACCTTATCTGCCATTTTTGACAAACTTCTATGTAAATAGAAAGGTAGATCAAGGGAAATCTTACCAGTAAAGTGTAGGTGTAGCTTGAAATGATATGAGTAGAATTTATGATATCTCCCTTCACAAGTAAAATACTTTTGGATGATGAGCAACAATTTTGAGTAGTTGTTCTTCATGCAGCTCCTTGGAATGGAATTAGTGAGATCTATTTCACTATTTTCAGGCTTCATAAACTCTTTGCACTGCTCCATGTTGAACTTGAAACCTTTGAACCACTTCTCTTGTTCTCTTAGAATCCCTATAACTGTAGCAATAACCTTTGGTGTGATTTAAATAGTAAGCATTCCTACTTTGGTGGTTGTTCCACTTAAGTTTAAAGCAAACTCTTTGGAAATCTTTACATGGAAGCCTTGTAATATTTCACAAAACTGTAAGCAACCTGTCCTTTTGAAGACTTCCATAGCTATTGGGTATTCATTGATAAAATTCATATCTGATGGTTCATATCTCAAACATTGGCCACCCTTATTTGTCCTTCTTTTTGCTGCCATGGTTTCTTTAATGCCTTCACAACCTCGCTTGATAATTTGCAGCCTCACTTGATAATTTGCAGCCTCGCTTGATAGTGCTCAATGTAAAACTTTTAAAACATTAACCACAACTTTGGATTAATGCAATAGCTCTCCAGAGCTCGATATCATTCAAAGAAGGAATGAGAAATGAGAAATGACTGAATTAGGAAAGATTTTGAAGTTTGATGTCTTCTCATGACACAATGATGATTCATACATGCCTAAACAGGTGATGATGACTTCATATCTGACCATGTAACTTGATCATATCCCTCTATGAATCGAATGGTATCTAACTTACCATTTCCCAATGATATTCGAACACCTAACAGCTAATCTGACAAGACAGATAGGAAGTCACGCTTTCGTAGCATATCTAGTGTAAATCTGGGTATTTTCACTATGAAACTATCAGCAGTTTCGTAGCGAAAAGTGACATTTATCAATGTATTTCGCTACGAAACTATGGTTTCTTGGCTAAAATGACATTTTCGGTACAAAAACCTTGGGAATTGAAATCTGTCTGAAAATTATGAGTGATGTGACATGAGGGGATTTGAAAATGAGTGGGTTTAGACCTTAGGGTGAGCTTAAACATGAAAAATTAAAATTTCCCTTGACCAAGAATATAAAAAATAAATCCTACAACCCTACCATTGACACATGAACCTATTTAAATTTGTCAAATGATGCTTAATTTTTTTTTTGGGGTGATAACAGTATGTATACCACTCGATAATATTGGAAAAGGGTTAAATTTAGAAAAAATTTGGTTGTAAAATTCATTTTCACCATTTTAGTGTGTTAGAGGAGTCGATATGCTCAACATACTAGCCCAAGTCATGTTAACAAGTGTGACAATGTAATGAAGGCTAACTAATGATAAACTAAGTAGCATGTTTAATCAGAAATCTAGACTAGTATAACTGTCCCGACAGTCTATATATATATATATATATTTTATTTATTTATTTATTTATTTATTTTTCTACATATAGTGTAATAGTTCTGATTCTGGTTTTGACTTATAATAAAGATATATCTGTGATCTTATGCTAGTTCTCCATTAATGTGTCTCTTTGTATCATTGCTTATGTTTATCATGTGATTACTTGATTCCTATCTTTCGATAACTATCTATGCTTTTCGCTAGATTATAACATTGGTTCCGTTGCTGGTAGTCAAAACTCAAGTCACAGAACATGTGAGCATAAATTTTAACATTAGAAGAGATAAAATTATGGTGGGAGGAAAAGATCACTAATTATTTAAAGAACTATGCATGCATAAATCGTCTAACAATTGCAGAAGCCAGATCTAAATTCTTTATGGAAGCACATGAATGATCCATATGAGGTGCCCAGTCAAAATCAAGAAGTACCTCGACTGCATTTCCCATGAAAACACTCCAGAATGAAACTGACATATATATGTTACTGAAAGTGTCAAATGACGATAAAAGAAATTTACACGAGTGGCTTGAGTAAATTCTAAAAGACTATGTGAAGATAAATTAATAGAATACTGAGCTTCGATCGAATGTATTAAGACCAAATTCTATGACAACCTACATGATGATTTCTTTTGCACAATCCCTACCCTTTTACACAATTTTCCTCTTGAAAAGTGTGCAGGGAATATCGTCGAGTACCGACCACTTATAGGGATACCAGCCAATATCAATTAGAAGAAATATCAAACCAAGTGGAAAAAATTCCTTGATGCTCGATGTAAATATACAAAAGAAGCGTGGGATTATTTTTTGAGCAAATAATCATGACTAAAAAATATCTCTTCGCAAACGGACACTATGTTGGGTCAGCATGGGGGGGGGGATAACGGATCGTGATAAATAAAGAAGAAAAATGAAAAGAAAGGAATAAATTTGGAGAAGTACATGTAACCAACGAGAATGGAAGGAAGAAAGTAAGATGTAAGGAAACAAAAACAAGAAAATAACCAACAAAATAATGATCAACAATATAAACAATAGAACTATATACAAAAGATAGCAAGGGACAAGATACAACAACGGCGAGAGAAAATTGGAGAAAAAGAATACCAGAGGAAAATAATGCAGAATCAAGAGTGTTAGAGTGAAGAAGCACGGGACTCCTCATAAGAGTTGAGAGGTGTAGCACCAACCACATTGATAGAGAATGAAGGCCTACTGATAACCCCTAGAGACCAAGTAGATGCCATGGAAGTTGATGACTCCGGTCCAACAATAATAGCAACTATGACTATATAAATTATGATTCCTAGCGTTCAATAATTTCTTCAATAGAAAAATTATTCAAAAATACCTACAGTATGGTATAACAAACAAGAGCAAAGAAATTTTCAAGAGACATAAAACTATGACCAAGAACAATCAAATAATAATAATGAAGTACAAAAATTACTTCTCCAACTGACCAATCTCATGATCATAACCCCCCTTCTATAGCTTGTATCCATTGAAGAAACCCAAAGTAAAAAATTATTCGATGAAGAGTAGTAACCTCGAGAGAGTCAGTTCACAGAATATATAGATAAGTCGTGCTAGACTAATGAATCATTATCACAAGTTATCATTGACAAAGAGGAAAATAAGAATACGTCATCCAACGACAAGTCTAACAATAACAACCATGTAAGTATAATTTCTTGACTACCATAAGCTCCTTCAATGAAAATGGGTTTGAACCACATACCCATCTACGAAGGCGACGAAGACCCAAAAAGGCACTAGTTTGTCTGCGAAAAATTCTGGACCACAAATGATGTAAACAATGAACACAAGAAAATGGCGTAGTTCACTGCAACCATATGAAAATGAGCATTAAAATGGTTTATGAACCTCATAAAGAAACAACTTAAGTCAAAAAACGAAATTAAAACTAGTTTTCTTCCATTTTTTAAAGCACAATATGTTAAGCATTTGGCAGGTCATAAATTAAAGGAAATCAAGAAAATACCAAATGAATCTATAAGCGATTATGACAAACAGTTTAAAGATTTTTTGAGCTAGATTCCATATACCATCGATAAACATATTTTATTTCAATGGTATGTGGTTGGTCTACTTAAGAAAATATGAGGACCAGTTAGAATGCATGAAGTTAAAAACTATGAAGAGGCACTGAAATAGCACAATGCATTGAGAAAGATGAAAAAGGCTACTCGACTATCTCATCAAATGATAACAAAATTTAAGACAAAATATATCATTTACAAAATTATATAATGCAATTGGAACTTCAAAAGAGTCATCTTTGGTGTACTAACTACCACATGGAAGGACATATGAAAGATACTTGTAATTTTTTAGACTATTCTGATCAAGATGTTCGAAGAATACAGTTTGATGTGTATTGTGATATTTTCCAAGTCACCACTAACCACTCAACTAAAGACGTCCAATACAATCTTCGAAACTCCAAGCTGAAGTGGTGCACTATCTATGAAGACAATGTGCATTCCACCTTGGAATGTCCAAAAAGTAAACCTAATTACCATGTTGTCTATCATACTCAGGATACCGACTGATTTAGTGAATCACTATCCTTCGGTGGAAGAGGACGAGGTTAGGAGGCTATGACAGAAAACGAGGATGATATAACAACAGAGGACATGGTCGTGGTCGAGGCTGAGGAATATTTTACTTCTATACCTGCTGACAAGAAGGGAACATTGCTACAAAATTCCCCTTGAAAGGTAAAAATTACTTGCGCTTCTACAATATGTGTGGTCTTGGTGACCATTCTTTGAAATATTGCCCTAAAATTATTGAGAAAATATTAAATAAAAAGTATGTTAACTTATTACAAATAGTTCCCAAGCATGAGATTTTAAATTCTAAAATGCTTTATGTAGTCATAAGGTCTAGAGGAGGAAAAAATAATAACAATCAAGACCACCAAGTGATTGAACCAGCCATGAACAAAAACTATCAAATTATTTATGAAAGAAACTAACCAAAAACAACTATCCAAGGATATAATCATGGAAAAAATTATTGAACTATTAAAAGAATAAAATTTTGTTGCTAGTTTGGTAGAATTGTTGAATATGCTGAAAAAATGCAATGGGCCAAATAGAGAAAAGGGGAAAAATGTTTCAACAAATCTCACAAGGTCATCAAATAGAAGATTATGATCGACAAGTCGACTTAGAAATGCATTGATATATCATTAGAAAAGTTTTGGTGGATTTCAATTCGTAGGTAAACATTCTTCCAAGAGAAACATGGACTGATATGGGTTGACCGAATTTTCACTAAATGACTAATTATCTTAAACTAACTGACCAAATATTTATTGAACCAATAGGGACGCTTTGACATGAAAAAAATTCCATAATGGGGATCCCAACGATAGTCGATTTTGAAGTCATCGACTTAGTTGACGAAATCCCTGCATACCTGACATTAGTCACCCGACCTTGGGGATGAAAAAATAAGGTGACGATATCATTGGAAAATGATAGAATTAAGCTAAAATGTAAAAATAAAAATATTATTATCCCCCTATACCCCCTCCAAGGAAAGACTTGGGTGGAAGCTTGTCACAAAGAAGCTAAAATGAAACAGCTATATCAAGTACTCCACAATGATCACGATAACATTGAACCGAACACTAATGGTGAAATTCTGACATGATCTTGACTTTCCATTAGACAAAATTCTGACACAGAGCTCTATGAATGGAAAATTGAAAATTATGAATCCAAAGAAAAAGAATGTTGGACAATTCATGCCTTTCCAACCTCAAAAATATGTCGATGCTATTCTAGTAAAGCAATACCAACTGTATGAGAGAAAATTTGTCTAGAAACACCTTCTCTATGTACTACATATCTAACAAATGATTCCAGTAACATCATTCGATTCAAAGAAAGGAAGTCTCCTATTAATCATGTTGAGAAAGTAACAAAGTATTTTGGAGAACATGGAAGAATGCAAGGTTTGTTACAAACTTTCACAAGACAATATGTGAGATGGTGGGATACCCATTCATCTTGAATTCAAACATGGATGACTGAAACGACATATTTTATGGAATGCTTCGGAGGAGAAAATTTATCTGCAAAAAAAATGATCCAAATGGAAATTTACCCATGGTAATTTAACTAAAGGCCATAAATAACTCACCCATGGTATTATCCACCCATGGAATTTTCCCACCCATGATATTTACCCATTGTAATGTAACTAAAAAAGGATATAAATAAGTAATCTCACTTTGTAAGAGGATAGATGGTCCATCATAATGCAGTTATAATCACAATTCTGATCTGATAAAAATTGGTTTTCCGATTTATTTTTTGTGTTGATTTCTTGCCCAAGTTTTATTCTTTCTCTTCTAGGTGTAGGAATTACTCAGATCTTGGGGGCTACCCTAAGATCCAAATCAATGGTATCAGAGTGGGTTATAAATCCATGGAAATCAAGGTTTTAAGGTCTCCGGTGGAAGTTCCCATATCTAGTTAGATGGGAAACACTACAAGTTGAAAATCATTCTTATGGAGGGGGTATGCCTGGAAGATCTTGGCATCTTCTAGTCTCTATAAATTACATACATTGTTAGTGGACACACTATTCCCACACCCAACTCAATTTGTGCTTCCACCTACTCAAAGAATTCAGTAGTATCACTTTCCCTATAAAAATTCGAGTGATCGGATGAAAGAAGCACTCCGTCCATATTTGGACTACAATGCATCACGACACCATGCAAAAACCCCCCTCATTGACATTGATATAATATTTTGAATATTTAGGCAACCATATTTCACCTCTGGATGGTCGCTAATATTATTATTCTTCTTACAACGGTGATAAACTGTGAGTGGGGCTTAGGAACACACAACTATTTCTTCCTTCACTCTCTAGTGTTGCCTCAAGTATTTCCTGTCTTTTAGGTAGAAGATACATGTATTTTTTTTTGTGGTACAGGCATTGCAGTCGTTACAGGAACTGGTGCTATTTCTGATAATGTAGGGGGAGGAGCAAGTGCTGCTTCTAGAAGTGGACGAGACAAGATGTGCTTCAACCTGTTATTTCTATAATTTTTCTAGAAAAATAGTTATTGGTGATGGGCCAATTCCTTGTTTGCTAGATGTGCCATAAAATTGCGAAAGTTATCATTTTGCATAAGTTCAAGGAAAAATAGACAACTCAGGTAAATAATAAATTTTATGTATTTTGGATGTTTCCAATACTGCAGATACTTTAAATAACAAAAAATGCATCATCATCGAAGTAATGATTTTGAGCCAATTATAAGGGGGAATGCCAGTTGTTGTGCACCCTCCCTTCCTTGTCACCTTCGACCATGCATAATTTGCCATTTTATGTATGACACCTTGCTTACTTGGAGGTTGACATGTAAACTACCTTTTGTCATTTCTCGTGGTCATTTTCCTCATTGTTTAGGGTTTGGTGTATGTCATTTTTCGGAGGCAATCTATTTCCCTTGCTTATGTTGCTCAGGCCCAATGTGTGGGTGTTTTGTTGCCCCAATTCTTGAGATAGCGGCCTTCAGCTCCTGCGTTACTAGCCTCGGATGGTTGTCAGGTTCTTCGTGTGTAGTGGTTTCGACGATCTTGTGGGGGGTTTACCATGCCCAAGGTTTTTGTGTGTCGTTTATCCCTTGGGTACTATTCACAGTTTCCTGTGGCACACCAGATGGTCACTAATTTGTCTCTAAATAGACTTGAAGTAGATTTAATTCAGTGGAATGGTCGATATGGATGTTTTCTTTCCTACTTATTATACATAATGTGTAAGGGTTTTCCGGAACTTGAAAGATTTTGGGTTTTCCAGGAAATGAAGGGTTTCATTTCTAATCTCATTTAGAGGGGATAATTTCCACCTGCAAAAGTAAATTCAACGACAACTCTTACTATTTTAGTCATTTAAGCTATTTTTTGCAGGTTTATCCATAATTACGATGGGCCTAGTTGCAGGTCACTGTGCGATGTGTGATTTGCACTTGGTTCCTATGGCACAATTGGGTTTTTGGAGCATATGGGGTTACTGTGGTGCGTTGGCTTCACCGAGGAGAGATGGAAGGTAGGAATTTATCCTTCCAACCTTTTTGCATGTGTTTTTAGACACATATTCCTTGTTGGATTATTGTTCCTCTGTTAAGATTTTTTCCTATGTTTAAACACTTTTAGCTGATGGGTTGTGTCTAAAATTGACTGGTTATGTGTAAAATTTACTGGGTTTTTTCTAAAATTGATTGGTTACGTGTAAAATTTATTTGGTTTTGTGTAAAATTGACTGGGTTTTGTGTAAAATTTATTGGTTATGTGTAAAATTTACTGGGTTATGTGTTAATTTCACTGGTTATGTTTAAAATTGACTGGTTTTGTGTAAAATTGCATCATTTTAGGTGGTTTTGGTGTGTAACTACCTTCGACATGTGTTTTTAAACACATTTACCTTGATGGATTACTATTCTTCTGTTGAGCTTGTTTCCTGTGTTTTGTAACACTTTCAACTGATGGGTTTTCTATAAATTTGACTGGTTATGTGTAAAATTTACATTGCTAAAATTTGATCGGTTATGTGTTTTTCTAGTGTTGATTATGTCTTTCTTTGTACACTGCTTTTGCATTTTGCAAAGGAAATTTCACTCGCTCATGAGCCTGTCATATCTTCACAAAATTTATAGCTTTTGATGTGTCTTCTTCTTGCTTGCTTCTACTTGCCTCCACTACTTTAATGCTAAGTTGAAGGGGATATATGGAGAAATTAAAAGTAGGTATGGAATGATAACTATATGCATTGGCCCATGTACTACTCTATGAGTGTATTGTCTTACTATTGGATTTATTTCAACTATCATCCTGAGTCTTATGATGCTTATGGTTATGCCCTTGTAGTAGGTGTAAATCATTCGACTTAATTCAACACTCTTGGTTATGACATCGCAGGCTTGTATTATGTAGCGGTAAGTAATGGCTAGTAACAAGGTTATTTATTCCTTGCAACACATTGGTTGGATAAGCTTTATTTACTTACCTGTTAAAGTATAATACTTTGTCATGAGGTTCAACTCCTAGTGGTGGAAATACAACATAACTTAGCTAATCCATTGGCCATAGGCTTAAAGAAAGATTGTTTAGGAATATAGTAGTAGGATTATAGAGTACAAAGAGTATACTTAAGTATTACAATAGTACTCTTTTAGTAATACACAACATGTTAATTAGCCTCAGAAGAGAGAATCTACCTCATCATTAGGGGAATTTTGAGGTCTAAAATGGGCCTCCTAAAAAAAATGTACAAATAAAATAAATTTTATAAGAACCAATATGATTTAAGATGATGATGTCAACAATGGGGGATGATTCACCATTTTTTAAGTAAAAGGGAAAAAATATTAAAAAATAATAAAATAATAAAACTATTTTCTCAATTTGTATTTTAAACTTATCTCCCAAAGTGTTCACTCACATTTTGAGTGGGAGTTATTGTTGGATGCAAAATTTAATTCCTCATCCAAGGAGTACCCATGTTGCATACTTTTGATGGACCTTGCTACACAAAAAATGAGAAATACATGAAAAAACACAATTGCAATCATGTTTTTCATGTATTTCTCATTTTTCGTGTAGAAGGATCCATCGAAAGTATGCAACATGAGTACTCCTTAGATGAGGAATTAAATTTTTCATCCAACAAATACTCCCGGTTGAAATTGGAGTAAAAAATTTGGGAGATAAGTTGAAAATACGAGTTGAAAAAGCATTTTTTCTTTTTTCCCTCTAAAATTTGATGATGTAATCAAATCTTATTTTATTATTTCCACTATTATTTTATAATTTCCTTAGGAGGCTTATTTTAGACCTCAAAACTCCCCTAATGTGTATCACCATAAGTGTAGTTGCACTCCAATCAGATTGCATGTGCATAACCTTTAGGATGGAGGTGGGAGATTGATGGACCATTGAAGGAATCATTCCTAAATCATGTCATTTAGTGTCTGATTTTACAAATGTCTTGATTTGATTTTGCAAACAATTGTTTTGGGTTTAAGGGACTTTTCTTGGAGGTACATTCAAAGGAAATTTCTTGAAGGCATTGATTATTTTCACATATTTTCATACATTTGGTCTGATTTTGCAAAGAATTGTTTTGGGTTTAAATAATTTTCTTGGAGGTACATTCAAAGAACATTTTTGAAGAATTTTCTTGGAGGTACATTCGAAGGACATTTTTTTGGATTTTTTTGGGCTTTATTTTTTTTGAAAGTATGGATTTAGGCTTAATTTTCATTATTTTTGAAGGTATGGATTTGGGCTTAATTTCAAAAGGACATTTTTTAGACATTTTTTTGAAGTATTTTTTAAAGTGATATTTTTTGAAGTATTTTTTAAAGTGGCGTTTTTTATGAAGTTGGAATTAATTTTCAATGGACATTTTTCGGAGGCATTTTTTGAAGTGACATTTTTTTAGAGTACGTGTTTTGGGTTGAAGTAAATCTTTTATAATGATTTTTTAAAATGAGTTTTTATCTAACTTTTTAAATGAATTTTTTTTTTGGGACTTGGAAAGAAATATTTTGAGCTTCGTTTCATTTTTATAAGACATTTTTTTCTCAAATTTTTTAAAGTAAGTGTTTTAGATTGGAGTATGTATTTTTTGCAAAATTTTTAAAATGAGTTTTTTTTTTTTAAATTAAATATTTTGTGATGTTTTTTTTAATTGAGTTTTTGTCTAAATTTTTGAAGGAAATTTTTTGAACTTCATACTCTATTATCATGGGAAATCGAAGGAATTGTACGAGAAAATATGATCGAAAAAGAGACCCTGAGGAACGTAGAGAAGAGACGAGACAATCTCGCAAAAGAAAGATAGAAGAACTCTCAAATATTGAAGGAGAAAATCAACCTCAACTAAAAGTTGAAGCAGGTATGTAAATGTAAATATTATGATTTTGATATATTTAAAATTTTCCTAGTGTAAAATGTGAAGCTTAATTTTTATTTGATGAACTAATTTGAAAAATATTTTGCAATGTAAACAGAGAGAGATATTCGTCAAAACATTGATGATGAGATACAAATTTTTGAAAGAGAAAGTGAAAAAGATATTGAACCAATGATTGAAGATGGTGAAAATGTTGAAAGAAATTCAAGTGAAGAAATTGAATCACAAGGTATGTACATATATATATATATATATATATATATATATATATATATGTTGAACACATGCACGTATTATTGAAATTATACATATATTTATTAATTTAGTTATTTATTGAATATGTAAACTTATTATGTACTATTCATTCAAATATGTACAGATGAAATCAATGTCGATGATGAGATGTTAGAAAATGTTGACACTCACACATATGGAGATAAAAAACTGACCATTATATATGATATTGTGTTAACCGTATTTTTTATAAATATTTCATAAAGGAAAAGGTGGTAGTTGAAGCCCAAATTTTGAAAGGTCTCCTATCATTAAGGAAATTAAAATAAGCTATGACTTTATTGGGTATTTGAAAATCAACCAAAGATAAAAAAATGAAGGAAAATGTGATACAAAATATAAATAGTGCTATAAATTCAATTAGAAGATCTAGACAGAAAAATGTTTCAGCTGTACGTAGAGCAATACATATGGCAGTGGTTTCATCAAGTACTAAAGAGAATCGCTTGGTAAAATATATGGCATTAGCAATAGGAACCTTGCGAAAAAATTTGCACAAATATCAGAAATTTCGGTTGCAAATAGATGTAAATGATGAACTCGCTTGTTGGAGAGCTATTTGTAGGCAACCATACAAAGATAGACTTGGAGAAAATGTTAAAAAATAATATATGAATATTGGAAGAACAATTCGTGTGTTTCGCCAACTGCAAGGCATGTGATGTGAAGAAGAATAACACGAAATCAATGTAAAGAACATGAAAAAAATTTCTTGGAAACCACTCAGATAGAGTTGTTCAACAAGTTCAAATAAGAGAATCATGAAATTCATGTTTCAATCAGTGCTTTTGTTAAAAAAAAACCATAGAATGTAAAACCTATCACCGTACGTGACACTTGTTGCCATTATCATGTGGAATTTGAGTTCTATTATGACACATTCCTTGATTTTGGTAGAACATTTTGAAAGGATTCACCTCCTCCTTCCACTATCCGTGATTTCATATTTCAAATTCTATGTGAAAGAGAAAGTGATGAACTATTTTACGAAAAGAAATGTGTTGGTGGTAAAAAATGCGATGATTGTGGAAATTTGACTAAATTTCAAAACAAATATCATACTGATATAAATGATCAATCATTGTCCAACATGAAAGTGAAATGGAAGAGATATGAATATATCCATACATCGATTCAAGGTGTAAATAGTGTTAAAAGAATTGAATTATGAGAAGAAGAAATTTTTGTGATAGACTTTTTGAGAAAGTTTGAGGAAAAAATTTACAAATATACCAAGCATTCCCATAGAGCTCAATGGCAAGACTTGCAATTCAAAAAATCTCGTGAATATTTTCCACCAGGGACCATTTTGTCAGTAATTGATTTTGCTGAAAACTACACATTTGTTCCACAAAAAAAAATTTAGAGTGAATACTATCATTCTGACCAAGTCTCCATGCTCTTCCATATTCTATATATTCATGCTGAAAAAAATGTCGATCATATAGAAAGCACCAGTGAAAATCGACATATTATTAAAGAATATCACTTTTATATCAATGACGATCGTACACATGATACATATTTTCTACAACATTGTTTTGGAAAAAATTATGATTCCTTGAAAAATCGTGGAATAACATTCAATGAACATTGGATATGGTCAGACGGTTGTGCAGGTCAATTCAAATTTGCATGATCATTCTTTTGGTTGTGTTGTCTTCATAAGAAAACCTACATTAAACATTGTTGGAATTTCTTTGAGACTGGCCATGGAAAAGAAGAACATGACGATGCAAGGGCATGCATAAAACAAGCACTTCGAAGATATCAAATGAACCCCTCTGCTAGCCGACTTGTGGATGCAAAAGAATTTGTTCAATGGTGCATCGATGCTCTAAGCCATGAGACTAACCGATCAAGGGAAGTGCGAAGGTACATTCAATTTAATTTTTATTGGATATCTAATTTTAAACAGTGGACATTTGTCACAATGGTTATCTTTGATTATATTTTGATATCATATTTACATTCTTCTTTAAATTTTTCATATAAAGGTTTTTTTGGCATATTGGGATCGAAGACATAGATAGATCAATTGGAAATGACATTGAAACAATAAAAGGGACTTGAAAATTGCATTCAATTAAAACAAAGTCATCCAAAAGTGTGTTTTCATTGGATAAAAGAAAATATTCTTGTTTTTGTCATGCTTGCATAGATAACACAAAATCCAATGACGTTTGTGAAAACAAAATGTATGTAAAAGATTGGAAACATATAGAGTTAAATACAAAGGGAAAAATGTCTGTTGTAATGTTTGAAGAAATGCAATCAGTGGAGACTACAATATCATCCGATGGTGATCGATTTTCTGATCTTGTTAGAGAAGGTAACATTTGAATTTCTTTCTAATGATAAATATCTAGAAATAAATTTAAATATGTATAATTTTGTTAAGTTTATTTTATTATGCAGGAGATGTTTTTGCTGTAATTGCACCTACTGACAACGATTAAAATGTGAAGTATTATTTGATGCGTTGCACTGAAAAAAAAAAAAAAAATTATTAGAAGACTATAATGATCACGAATTTCCATATGAAAGAGGATCTATTATACTGAAAGGTTATTTTTTTTCAGACAAACTAATCAAAGTGGGGATTTTGTTTACTTTGAAGACTATGAACCTGATTTCATAAGTTGTCAATATAGTCACTTGGTGTGTGCAGCACGCATAAAGTTGATAGAGGTTCAACCAAAGAAAAAAATGAAAATTAAGAAATGGAAAATGTCAAAATCTGATCATGAACGAATTATTGAAGATGGCATTCCATTGGAATTTTTTTGATTGAACTGCCCAACAATTTATTCTCTTTGGATTATATGTTTTAGAACTTCTAGTACTCAATTAAAAATTGAGCTGCCTTGTTATGTTATCTGTGAAAGTGTTTGCACATGTACAAATTGTTTTGGTACATGCACACTCTAGCATCAACTGAAAGTAGCTTTTCTATACATACATTGATGAAAAATGTTACATGTATTGGATATATATATATATATATATATATATATATATATATATATATATATATGTTCTAGAATGAAGTTAACTGTTCAAATAGTTTTACTATGTGCATTGATGAAAAATGTTGTGCATGTATTGGATATATATATATATATATATATATATATGTTCTATAATGCAATTAATTGTTCAAGTATTTTTCCCATGTGCATTGATGAAAAATGTCACGTACTGAATATATACGTTCTAGAATGCAATTAATTGAATGTCATCAATTTACCAATTTATAAATCAACAAGGCTACCTAGTTGAGTGCATTAATGACATTGACCCCAATTCAACAAACATATATCTACTTCTTATATTTCCAATCAAAATTAAAGGGATTTATATGGGAAAGAGGCAACTGAATATATATGTTCTAGAATGCAGTTAACTGAATGTCATCAATTTACCAATTTATAAATCAACAAGGCTACCTAGTTAAGTGCATAAATGACATTGACTCTAGTTCAACAAACATATATCTACTTATATTTCCAATCAAAATTAAAGGGATTTATATGGGAAAGAGGCAACTGAATATATATGTTCTAGAATGCAATTAACTGAACGTCATCAATTTACCAATTTATAAATCAACAAGGCTACCTAGTTGAGTGCATTAATGACATTGACCCCAATTCAACAAACATATATCTAATTCTTATATTTACAATCAAAATTAAAGGGATCTATATGGGAAAGAGGCAGAACATATAGCCCATGAACTACTTTTTAGAGGTCAATGAAGGTATCATCATGTGGGAAAATGTTTTGAACACTTGAACGTACTTGAAAGTAATATTAATATTTCTTTTGATCTCTACATACTACATACTATTGTTTGAGTGAAAAAAAAAATCCAATGAAAAGAACATAGCTTTTCAATCCAACTAACCATATCAATTGAGCTCTATTTGAAAAAAAAGTAAAAAAAAACAAAAAAGCCAACAAAATAACATCCTTGGTTGTTATTTTTATTGGAATAACTAAATCATATTAAGGATTCTCTTTATTGAAATTATTTTTCGATGGAGAATCCTTAAAATATGATTTAGTTATTCCAACAAAAATGACAACCACGAATGTTATTTTGCTGACATGTTTTGTGGCATGTTAACTTTTCTATACTCTTTTTTCAATTAGAGCTCAATTGATATGGTTAGTTGCATTGAAAAGCTATGTTCTTCCCATTGGAAATTTTTTCACTCAAACAAGAGAAGAGTATGTAGAGATCAAAAGCAATCTTAAGATGTCAAATGTACTTCAACCATCCAAAACTTGAGTTTTAAAAATGTTTTGATTATATCAAAACATGACTTCACATGTCATGCCAATTGTAGTTCAACTATCCAATAAAACATTAAACATTTAACATTATATCACATGCCAAATGTAGATTGAAACCATCCAAAACTTGAGTTTTAAAAACTTTTTGATTATATCACAACATTACTTCACATGCCAGATGTACTTCAACCATCCAAAACTTGGGTTTTAAATACTTTTTGATTATATCACAACATTACTTCACATGCCAGATGTACTTCAACCATCCAAAACTTGGGTTTTAAATACTTTTTGATTATATCACAACATTACTTCACATGTCATGCCAATTGTAGTTCAACTATCCAATAAAAACATTTAACATTATATCACATTCCAAATGTAGATTGAAACCATCCAAAACTTGAGTTTAAATTTTTTTGATTATATCACAACATTACTTCACATGCCATGCCAATTGTAGTTCAACTATCCAATAAAAACATTAAACATTTAACGTTATATCACATGCCAAATGTAGATTGAAACCATCCAAAACTTGAGTTTTAAAAGCTTTTTGATTATATCACAACATTACTTCACATGCCATGCCAATTATAGTTCAACTATCCAATAAAATATTTAACATTATATCACATGCCAAATGTAGATTGAAACCATCCAAAAATTAACCTTTAATTTAACAAAAAATTATAGATCACAACATTACTTCACATGCCAAATATACTTCAACCATCCAAAACTTAAGTTAAAAAAAAAAAACAAATTATAACACATCATTACATAACATGCCAAATGTAGTTCAAAAGCAAAACATTAATTTATAGATGACAACATTACTTCACATTCACATGCCAAAAGTACTTCAACCATCCAAAACTTAACTTTCAAAAACAAAAGAAATTATATTAACACAATAAAATATGTCCAGAAATTGTAGATCTCACAAGTATCAAGTATATATATATATATATATATATGACTGTGGGTCTAGATAATATATAAAAAAGTAAATTTAAGACTAGAAATTTCAATCAAATCTACAAATCATGTCCATCAAATACAGATGGATGTAGTGTCTTTCCTAGTAGAGTCTCAATCCACGCACTATATTGCGAAGCATGGGGAACCTATACACAATGCACATACAAACATTAAAATTTGATGTTTTCAAATTGAGTGAGAATATATAGAACTTCATGTAAAAGACCAAATATAAAAAAAACATGCAATACCTCATGAGGTTCCCTCTCCATTTGTTGCTCGCTTGCTACAAATTCCCCCATGGGAACATCTCCAACAGTAAATTGTACAATATATATATATATATTAAAAAATTTTAGATGAAAATTCACATGTATATATAAACTTATTTTCAATAATATTAAAAAAAAAAAGTTAGACAACTTTTTCAAATGGTTGAAATGGTGTGGATGTTCCTATCTATGTCGCTAGAGTCCATGGATTAAAGAAATCTTCTATAGAAACCTAAAATTCAAAATTTTAAAAGTATAAAATAACTCAAGATCAAGATCTCAATTTATAATAAAACTTTTAAACTTCAATTTATAAATTATAACTTTTAAAAAAACATATATATTTAAAAGTGAAAAATTGAATACTTCGGCATGTGAATTTGGGACATCTCCTAAGAGAGGCTCCAAAAGAAAATCTCCAAAAACCTAAAATTCAAAAATTTTAAAATAACTCAAGATATAGATATATATCTCAATTTTTAATGGAACTTTTTGAGGTGGAATATATATAACTTAAACATAAATTTTAAAAGTGAAAAATTTTCCATACTTGTTGTGGATCTAGCACATCTCCTAAGGAAGTAGAAGGTACATCTCCCAAGGAACAAGAAGGTACCTCCATCCCAAAAACATTGGACGGAATCAGAATCTGTTAAAACATTTTATTATTATATACGTACATGTACATGTGTGCACAATTATTTATTTTAAAAATATTACTTAAAAAACACTAACATTTGTCAACATATATTGATGGTGAGACCCATCTTGATTGTTTGAACCAGAGGCCCCGAACGTGATATTAACATTTTCGTCATTCATCATGCGTGACAACTGTAAATGGTGTTTTAACATATAACGATACAATTTTTTTAGATTAATGTACATACAAATAAATGTATACATATACATACACATGTATTTATTACAAATTGTACATGTATGTGTTGAAATAGTTGAACCCTAACCATTAACACATACCATTCCCGTGCCCTCTTCCTCATGAAGAATTAGGTCTTGCCAACCATTGCAAAAATTATTTGCATATATTCTGAGATCTTCAACACTCATGTTGTCAATCTCTTCATCTGTGCAATACACAAAATTGGCGCGTGCATTCTCATGTGCTCTTTGTTGATTTAGATAAACATTAACTCCACCCAATCCGTTGTGAACATTGTCGATGATGGCATCCCTTGATTCTCAACTTATTTGAGAAGTGGCATCCATCTCTGACCGCAAATTTTTGACCCGAAAAGGTCGACTCACCAATGGTGGCTCAGGGCGAGGCAACTCAACATCATGCTTAGCGCCCCTACGGTCACACAATCGACCTTTCCCAGGACCAAAAAATTCTGACGGAAGGTCATTGTAATTGGGTTTCATTTCCAAAAAAAATTCTGCATAAAACAATTTTTCAAAATAAAGAGGAATCTCGTCATTCCATGGGAGTCTTCCATAGGCCGCAAGGTGCCTATCATACAAATAGTGAGCGATATCAGGGTGCTAGAAATATTGCACCTTCAACATCTTTCTTTTTGGCCCTTCTTTGAAATTAAACATTGTCTTTTCCATTTCTTTTGTAACTCTTTGTTTTACATCCTCCCATTTATCGGCACCCATTACTATTTCTTTTCTCTTTCTCATGACTTCTACAAATGTATCAGCCATTGGCCTAAGATTTATGTACACATTTACTAGTTCGCCCAATGAATGTGTAACTATTTCGAGGCTTTGTCGACTCTCAGCAGGTAGATTCAAAGCCACGAGACCTTTCTGCAATTTTGCATGAAGTTGTTGACACATTTCTAAGGTGCATTGCGCTATGTTTCTTTCCTATGGTATATCAAAAATGTGGCCGGATAAGTTGTGGTGGGTGGACAACCTTCTTCTTGAATGTAGAGTTCTTCCCTGCGTCTATTTTGACCAACATTTGGAGCATTTTCAACCTCTGCATCAATATATATAATTTTTTTGTATTAGAAAAAACACATGTAAACAAAATTGTACAAATTGAATGAAAAAAATATTAAAATTGATGGAAACCTCGACGTGGTTGGCTAGCATATTTTCCACCCTGAAACTATTGAGAACTAGAACGACCCTGCTAAGAACAAGCACCACCAGCCATTGATTGGCCTCTGGAGGAATAAATATCACCACCTTCACGCAACCTGCTACCACTTATTGATGGCCCTCTAACGGGATTTGAACCACCACCAACCTCTCGAGAGGAGAGAGAAACTTCATAAACAAATACGAATTTATAGTCAATTGAAAAATACATTCATATATATATATATATATATATATATATATATATATATATATATATATATAAATACACACTTACATATTCATTGATTAAATTGTGTTCAAACCATACCACGACTGGGTGAACCACGGGAATGCTCCATGGATGGAGTAGAGACCCTTCTCTTCTTATCAACTTCTAAAAAATAAAAAATAAAACTTATTAACAACTAATTTAACTCACGAATTTGATAAAAAATCAATTCCATATGTACACACATGTACAGAGGTTTAAGCTTATATTTAAATACCATGAACAGCCCTCGATCCCTGATCCCCCCCCTCTCGTAGAGATATGGGATTCTGTTGATCTTCGTCGTTCATCCTCCATGATATATATATCTACGGTGGACATTTACAATTATTTTTTTAAATAACTAATTTAAAATAAATTCAAAATAAATTTCAGAAAATTAATGTAATTTAGTGTAAGAAAATTATGTAAAACATAACTTTCAAAGCACTAATTGATGTGTGAAACTCAATTTAAGCAATTTTTTTTTATAAAAAATAATAAGTTCACCAAATTGTGCTTTACATGGTGGGAACACACTTGGTATGAAATGGAAAAAAAACACATTGTCATTAAAAAAGAAGAGAAACTCCATTTAAACAAAAAATTGTTGAAGTCCCCACATTTTAATTTTATAAAAATGTGAAGTTCACCACTTTTTGCAAATGTGAATTTCACCACGTTGCGCTTTACATGGTGTGGTGGGAGCACATTTGGTATATAATTGAAAAAAACACATGGTCAATAAAAAATATGCATTTATAAGTACATAACACACACATATCCAAGATATGTTACAATGTCCGTTAATAAATTCTGAAGGAGAGCGTCTCAACACTAATTCATCTTTGAGAGATGAATCTTGAATTTTTGAAGAATAGCGTCTCAAAACTAATTCATCTTTGAGAGATGAATCTTGAATTTTTGAAGAAAAGCGTCTCAAAACCAATTCATCTTTGAGAGATGAATCTTGCATTGGCATTACCCCGTATAATTCTAATTCATCTATTAATTCATCTTTGATAGATGAATCCTAAATTGGCATTACCCCATGCAATAGATCAACAGAAATATTATTCACATTTGTACAATGCCTTATAACAAAAAATTGAAATTGGCTAACAATATTGTTTGCTATTCCATGCAATTCTTTTAGCCTCTCTTTCTTAACTTGGTACATGCCATTCATCTGGTTGCAGACAAGTTCAAAATTGGTGAAAACTACAATTCAATTGGATCCATACTCCATCATTGTTCCCAAGCCTTCTATCAATCCAATATAATATGCCTCGTTGTTTGTGGTTCTTCCCAGTATATTCATTTTTCTTTGGACAACTTTTCTAGTCGCAATATTTCCACGAAAAGCAAGAAACTTCTATGCATAATTTCCATTTTCAACCATATTTAGTGGTTTTCTTATCCTTGAAAAAAAAAAAAATTCAATAAAAATATATATTAAATTGACATTTATTGCAAATGCATGGGAGAAATGACACAAGATCATGAGATAAATGACATGTGCATGGTTTATCTTAAAGTTTGTGGGAGAAATGACACATGTACACAATTTACCTTAAATTGGTTGTGTTTTATGGATATTAAAATGAAGAACTTATATTTAGATCTATTCCAGAGATTGACTATAGGGGCATTTACTAGATATGACACCTTTCATAAAAGATGAAATCCAGAGGCTACCTGGCCCTTTACAGACTCTGCCTATAGAACTTGTAGAAATTAGTTCACTACCTGTCCCAATTATACCCTATGAAGGGTGTAGAGGACCCGTGGAATCACTCACACTACTTTACGTAGACATAAGGGCATATAAGAATGAATTTGTTTTACATTGAATATTTTTCATTTTAAATTTAGAATCTATTTGAAACAATTACCTATATAAGGTTAAAACCTATGTTTTGTATCAAATCACTTTTGGTTTCAATGGGAAAATTTTATGACTTTAATATGTTTTTCTCGAAATGTGATGCACCCCTTTAAAATGGGAGATATATTGAAATTATTCCTATGGTGTGATAAAATATAGATGCATAAATTCAATGAGCATAGTTTTGAGATATAAAAGTCCAAAATGGAAGAGCTGTTTGTGAACAAATATCAATGCCACTATGGATATAGATCTACTTCATTAAAAGAGATTTTTCTAGAAGGATGTCAGCTAAGTTGGAAAGAAAGGAAAATATCACAATTATATGTTAATGCATGTGTTTTACAATGAATATTTTTCATTTTATTAAAAATATATTTGAAACATTAAACTATATATAAGGTTAAAACCTAGATGTTTTGTATCAAATTACTTTTGGTTTCAATGGAAAACTTTTATTCTAATGTGTTTTTCTCGAAATGTGATACACCCCATTAAAATGGGATATATATCAAAATGAATCCTATGGTGTATTAAAATAGTTTCAAGTAGTTTAAAAATATAGATGCATAAATTCAATGAGCATAGTTTTGAGATATAAAAGTCCAAAATGGAATAGTTTTTTGTGAACATATATCAGTGAATCACTATGCATATCACTATGGATATATCTGCTTCATTAAAATATATTTTTCTAAAAGGATGTCCACTAATTTTGGAATAAGGGAAAGTGTCACAAAATTATATATATGTTAATGCATGTGTTTTACATTGAATATTTTTCATTTTAAATTTAGAATCTATTTGAAACAATTACCTATATAAGGTTAAAACCTATGTTTTGTAGAAAATTGAACTTTTGGTTTTTGTTATCACTCAATAATTTCTCCAGGTTCAAGAGAGAACTCATCGAGGTAACCACAAACCTACTTCAAATTCAAGGATCTAGCCTTCCTAAAATTCAGAGAGGGCTCTCTCCTTAAAATTTATCTTTGTTTTGATTTAAAATATTAGGCTAGTTATGAAAGTACAATTTGGTTTTGGTTTAAAGTGTTTGGTGGAAAAAAATCACTTAGAGGTAGGATAGATAGAAATCTATTTGTCCATTGGGCTATGGAGTCTAAATCAAGCTAGCAACACTAGAAATCAAGGCCAAAAAGGTACAAATGTATTCAGGGCAAGATAGATAAACCTCAAATATTTGGGAAAGTGTTTTCTGTGAGGTTGTATGATCAGGATAAAGGGCACTTAAGGATCATTTGATCTGGAAAATGGAAGTAGAAGGCAGAGGTCAAACGGGAGAAGAAGCAATTAAAGGTTCCTTGCACCATAAATCAGAAGAAAACATTAAAATGGAAACTATTTAAATACATGGAGCTCTTGACTAATCTTGTAGTAATACTCCTAGTTACACATTTAGATAGAACAAACATAAAATGAATGCATGAAACTTAGAAAAGGAAACAATGACAAGTAGGAAGTACTTCACTCATCAGCTTATCACAGGGATCCTGAATTATGATTCCAGTCAGCTTGTCTAGTCTGCTACTTCGAATTAAAACACACAAGAGCCTCCAATGTCCAACTAAAATGTCTATAGTAATTCCAGAAATTTTATTCCACCCAAAATACTTCAAATAATGAAATATTTATACAAATTCTAAACTAGAATATCATGAAAAAATATCAAGATTGGTTTACAAATATCTGCAACTGTTTTACATAAATAGAACTTAAGTAAAGGAAACTCAAAAATAATGCATCTATTTGGAACTATTTTTATGGATAGGTGATGACAAAGAGGAGAATTCGAATTTGATCTCAACTCTTAGTTGATGATGAGACATCCAAGTCACTAATTGTTTCCTTTCTTTGTGCATTCTGCTCTAGTGATTCTGCAAACGTGGGGTTCAATGATACCTTTGTATTTCTCAATCCGAAATAGATATGTAAAACATGAAAGAGGTTATTTTATATGAATATTTTGGTGATACAAACCTCTCTCGGTTCCCTAAAATGTTGCTCCAGTTGTTCACAATAGGCTCTTCAAAAATATGTGTAAAACAGAGTTTTACAAAGTCTGAAAAATACGCTATAAAGATGCACATGTATCTCTCATTCTGTAATAAATGTGCACAAAGTGAAATAGGGTTTTGTATATGGGTCTCTTAGGAACACAACCCTACTTCATTTTTGTAATATGTATTTCTGATTGGCGACAATTTTCTCTGCAAAATGATGACTTAACAAGAATTTTCTGCAAAAAGTACTTTCCTATATTGTTTAATATTTCCGAACCCATAATGGCTGTTAGAAAAGTGAGAGAGGTTTTTGTATTTGTACATCATAAGAACATAAAACTCCTTAATTTTCACAAAATGCATCTTGGATTTGTCACAATAGTTTAGTTTTTGCAAAACAATGACTTAAACATGAAATTTTTGCAAAAATGTTCCTTCTTGTTATGTCTTCATCTTTTAACCTTTTTGTTTTTTTAACTGTTTTTACTTTCACTTTGGATAAACTTAATTGTTGTTGGTGAAAGTATTTTCATCTTTTTTAACCATTACTGAATTTGTTTTTACTTTTACTATTTTACCTTGACTTCTCTGTAACTTTGTTTTAACTTTCACTCTGACTTTTACCTGATACACTTTAACTCTGATGCTCTTTGACTTTTATGTTTTCACTGTCATTGTGAATTCTGACTTCAATTTTACCATTCACTGTGCACATTTCATCATTCTGATCTCTCTTTGACTTGATTTTATTCTTTCTTTGTATACAAAATGTTTTTTGAATGAAACTTTTGAATTAAAATCTAAGAATTTGGAGCAAACAATTTTGTCAACTAGTATTGAAACTATTGGCCCAATTTCTTATTCTGACAATAACCTACAAAAATCAAACAATTTGTTAATGAAACAGAGGTCTACAAGGAGGTGATTGAAGGCTTTTTGAAAGACTTGTGGAACGAGATCTGTCTGTGGAGGTTTAACTCTGTTTTTTAGGCATTTTTGGGCTACTTCTGCAAGATTAGACTGTTTGCAGGAGTAATTTTCTTTAACAAAGGGATAATTGAGCAAATTTCGCTAAGGATAGTCTCTTTTGGGTTTTATGCTCAATAAAGTTTATCCGAGGATGTAAAAACTAGTATAAAATAGAAAACAAGGGTTTTCTGAGTTTTTTTGACTGAGAAATAGGGTTTCAAGGTATATTTAGAGGTTTTAGCCTTTCAGATATTTGAAATTGATCATTAAACTGTGAAAATTGAGAAAATTCGCTTGAAAAGGGGCGCAGAGGAAAACAAGGTTTCCTGGGAATTTTTCGAGGGTTTGGCCTCTTTTTTGTGATTTTAAGCTGTTCTAGTTCGCTCAAATTCGTAAAAATGAATTGGCTTTCTTAAAATACAGTTTAAAACTTTGATTTGCAGGTTTCAATTTTGAGAAAAATACCTTTGTTGTAGGTATTCGGATCTGAAAGGGTTTCTGAGGTTTCTTAGTTGAATTTGAAGACTTTAACAACTCTTTTGGAGTGGTGAATAACTCCTCAATTAGTCTTCAATGGTGAATTTTGATGGAATTCAGAGTTCTGGGCATAAAAGGGAAATCAGAAGCTTTGAAAATGGTTTACACAATAGTCTTAACATTCAGGAGATACTGCGAAAGGGTTTGAATTCATAGATTAAATGATAAAAGGCTTTACTAAAGGTTTAACCGTATTCATTTGATCGCATTAACTAACATTCAATGCAGGTCGTGTCAGGGCGGGAGGCAGTTTTGGGATTTAAAACGAAAACTGGACAGTGGTTATCACACGATGTTTGGGCGGTAAGTTGATTTGAACCAAACGCATGCAATCCAGTAAGAAAGCGACACGTTGAGGAGAAAGAAACGGGAAAAACTTCCCATTTCGCGTCCATTTTGAATTTAGTCGATCGATTACTTTTTCTGTGCGATATTGTGTATCATCCGTCATATTTGAAGATTGGATGCGAACAGTCAGGATCAAATGGGAAGCTGCGGCTAAAGTAAATGGTGGGACCGGGCTTCATATGCATGTGGGCGGTTTAAAACATATAATTAAGCTTTATGAAATATATCTGAGGGTAAAGGTTTTAATCATATATCGGGGCGGGGTTTATATATGGCATGGGTTAATTATATAAAGCGAGAGGCTTATATAATATGGCGGAGATATGCATACGTGAACGGTTTAATTTATTTAAAATAAACCTTAGTAAACTTTGGGTTATAAAATATGCAGGGGGTGTTTTATAATGCATTGTCTTTTCAAAACATTGGTTGAATGTTTTAATAAAAACACAAAGGAGCGCGATATTATTTTTATTATATAGTAATTAAACCTTTTAAATGGTTTAACGACCATAGGGGTGGGATATTTATTTAGTGTTAGTTTTTAGACCAAAGGACTTTTGATTGGGGTTTTTTTATTTAGCACATGGGTAATAACTTTGGTCTAAAAAACTTTATAATAGTGGGTTTTGGGGGTATTTAGATATAGGGAATTAATAAGTAGGATAGGTTAATAGTTAGGGATTTAATAAAATAGGTTAAAAATTAATATGAAAGGAAAATGAAATATGACACAAAATACGTAAAATCACTAAGTAAAGTGTAAAAGGTCAAGCATTTCTCATCTTTTTATTATTTGACCAATACTTAGGATAGATGTAGTTTTGAGGGTTTTATGAATGTTTCTAAAGGAATGAAGTTAATTATATGGTATTTTATGATTCACTAAGTAAGAATGTGTCTTTACTTAGGAAAAAAGGTTGAAATATATGAATGAAGGATGAATGATGACAAATGGGGATTTAACTTAAGAACTCAATATTTTCAACTAACCAATCATAGAGCCTTGGGTCCGGTCCCAACAAAAGTTAGAGAAATGCTCTGAGCCTGTTTGACTAATAGCTTATAATACTAAATACTTACGGGGGATGGGAAATTAGTGAGTTTTATTGATGAACATTATTACATGCTTTCTCCACTTCTTTCTACCTACACAACCTTATTCTAACATTTTTTCTTCATTTTGTAGGTGCATTTAGGCTTGCAACCTTGAAAAATTTATTCTTTTTAATCATAAAATATCTAAATCTACCTTATTTCATCCGAGGGCTCAGATTAAACTATTGAGCTCCTCATTATTCTCTACCTATCTACTAATTTGTCAGGATTAAACTGTCTAAAAAATCGTTATTCACTATCTAAAACTTGAAATTGACAACATGACAAGTTAAGATTAAACAATTTAACCTTCCATGGATTATGGCATTTATTAACACTCTACCATAATCATTTATTTTGCAAAAAAAGTAAAAGTAGTGGCATTTGGACTTGCTCACTTTCAGGTCTTATTTTCATCTTTTTTCTTTTGGGGTCTATATTTTCTTAATCCTTTGATCTTTATTTTAGGACTTTTTACCCTCTTTTTGATTTATTATTATTATTATTATTATTATTTTTCAAAATATGGGAAAACAACTTGCAAAAAGCAAGGTATGTACATATTTACAAGGCTATCAAAGTCAATTCAAAAATTATGAATCCTATATTTATAGGACCCTAACAGTTTCAATGGGAAACTTTTATGGCTAATGTGTTCTTTCTTGAAATGTGATACACCCCATTAAAATGGGAGACATATCGAAATGATTCCTATAGTGAAATAAAATAGGTTCAAGTAGTTTAAAGATATAGATGCATAAATTCAATGAGCATAGTTTTGAGATATATAAGTCCAAATGGAATAGTTGTTGGTGAAAAAATATCAGTGGATCACTATGGAGATATTTTCTTCATTAAAAGGGATGTTTTTAGAAGGATGGAATTAAGTTGGAAAGAAGGGAAAATATCACAATTATATGTTAATGTGCATGTGTTTTACATTGAATATTTTTCATTTTTTTAAGAATCTATTTTCAAAATATTTAAAACTATATACTTGGTTAAAACCTATGTTTTGTATCAAATTAATTTTTGTTTCTAAATACTATACATGTTTTACATCGAATATGTTTAATAAATTTTTCATGTTATTAAAAATCTATTTGAAACAATTAAACTATATAAGGTTAAAACCTATGTTTTGTATCAAATCACTTTTGGTTTCAATAGGAAACGTTTATGGCTAATTTGTGTTTTTCTCGAAATGTGATACACCCATTAAAATGGGAGATATATATGGGAATGATTCCTATGGTGTAATAAAATAGTTTCAAGTAATTTAAAGATATATAGATGCATAAATTCAATGAGCATAGTTTTGAGATATAAAAGTCCAAAATGGAATATTTGTTGATGAAAAAATATCAGTGGATCACTATGGATATATCTACCTCATTAAAAGGGATTTTTCTAGAAGGATGGACTAAGTTGGAAAGGAAAAATATCACAATTATATGTTAATTTTCATGTGTGTTTTACATTGAATATAAAAGGTATTTTCTCTCTCTCATTGCTTGAGACCATGGATATGAAAATGAAGAACTTGAATTTAGATCTATTCCAGAGATTGACTGTAGGGGAATTTACTAGATATGTCACCTTTCATAAAAGATGAGATCCAAAGGCTACCTGGCCCTTTACAAACTCTGCCTATAGAATTTGTAGAAGTTAACACTACATGTCCCAATTATACTCATGAAGGGTGTAGAGGACCCGTGGAATCACTCAAACTACTTTACGTGGAAATAAGGGTGTATAAGAAAGCACATGTATTTTACATTGAATATTTTTCATTTTAAATTAAAAGAATCTATTTGAAACAAAATTTACATATATAAGGTTAAAACTTATGTTTTGTATCAAAACACTTTTGGTTTCAATGGGAAACTTTTATGGCTAATTTGTGTGTTTTTCTCGAAATGTGATACACCCCATTAAAATGGGAGATATATCGAAATAATTCTTATGATGTAATAAAATTATTTTAAGTAGTTTAAAGATATAGATATACTTAAATTCAATGAGCATAGATTTGAGATATAAAAGTCCAAAATGGAATAGTTGTTGGTGAACAAATATCAGTGGATCACTATGGATATATTTGCTTCATTAAAAGGGATATTTCTAGAAGGATGGACTAAGTAAGAAAGCAGGGAAAATATCACAATTATATGTTAATATGCATGTGTATTACATTGAATGTTTTTCATTTTATTAAGAATCTATTTTCAAAACAATTAACATAGTATAAGGTTAAAACATATTTTTTGTATCAAATTACTTTTTGTTTCTAAATACTATGTGTTTTACATTGAATATTTTCCATTTTATTAAAAATCTATTTGAAACAATTAAACTATGTAATTTTATAACCTATGTTTTGTATCAAATCACTTTTTTGTATAAATGCACTTTTGGTTTCAATGGGAAACTTTTATGGCTAATGTGATTTTCTCGAAATGTGATACACCTGATTAAAATGAGAGATATATTGAAATGATTCCTATGGTGTAATAAAATAGTTTCAAGTATTTTAAAAATAAAGATGCATAAATTCAATGAGTATAGTTTTGAGATATAAAGTCCAAAATGGAAGAGTTATTTGTGAACAAATATCAGTGGATCACTATGGATATATCTGCTTCATTAAAATGGATTTTTCTAGAAGGATTTCTATTAAGTTGGAAATAAGGGAAAAAATCACAATTATATGTTAATGTGTGCATGTGTTTTACATTGAATATTTTTTAATTTATTAAAAATCTATTTGAAATAATTAACTATATAAGGTTAAAACCTATGTTTTGTATCAAATCACTTTTGGTTTCAATGGGAAACTTCTATGGCTAATGTGTATTTCTCTAAATGATTCCTATGGTGTAATAAAATAGTTTCAAGTAGTTTAAAGATATAGGTGCATAAATTCAATGAGCATAGTTTTGAGATATAAAAATCCAAAATAGAATAGTTGTTGGTGAACAAATATTAGTGGATCAATATGGATACATCTCCTTCATTAAAAGGGATTTTTCTAGAAGGATAGACTAACTTGGAAAGAAGGGAAAATGTCACAATTGTTTGAGTCCTGATCTTATAAAATGTTTCCACTAAATCCATCCCTATTACTTTTCATGTGAACCACATTCCCAAACCCACACATCTATGTACCTACAAGCAAGCCAAGTGTAAAAGGGCTTATTTCATATTCTACTTTAACACATATATGTGATTAATTATCGTTAGAATTTGTATGGTAGAAATACATATAAAGAGTAATCCTTAGTATAGATCTAGTTTTACTTTAAGGAATAAAGGTAAGTGTTTTAGAAAGTTTATCGTAGGAGGTAGAACTAAACCTTCTATAACCCACAAAAGAAACCATGGCCCGTGAGCATCACATGGAAACACAAGTTACTCCCATGTTTGAAACACCACCTCACATCATTATAAGGGATCGAAAACACTAAGAAACCCACACTAAGTTCCCTAGAAGGGATGACTATCATATTTAATGATTGGGTTTATCTCCAAGGTCAAAAGGAAAATCAAAGTTAGGAAAGGGAATTAGAATAGAAATTAAGGTAATACCATGAACTTTTACCCAATATTGAACGAAGGTGAGCAACCATAGATATCATGAAGGAAGTTCAAGAAATATTATGATATAAGAAACATTAAATGAAATTCAAAGTTAGGAAGTTAGGAAAGGGAATTAGAATAGAAATGAAGGTAATACCATGACCTTTTACCCAATATTGAAAAAATGTGAGCAACCATACATAACATGAAGGAAGTTCAAGAAATATTATGACAAGAAATATTAAATGAAAATCAAAGTTAGGAAGTTAGGAAAGGGAATTAGAATAGAAATTTTAAGGTAAGACCATGAACTTTTAACCAATATAATGATTTGGTTTATCTCCAAGGTCAAAAGGAAAATCAAAGTTAGGAAGGGAATTAGAATAGAAATTAAGGTAAGACCATGACCTTTTACCCAATATTGAAAAAAGGTGAGCAACCATATATATCATGAAGGAAGTTAAAGAAATATTATGATAAGAAATATTAAATGAAAATCAAAGTTAGGAAGTTAGGAAAGGGAATTAGAATAGAAATTAAGGCAAGACCATGAAATTCTACCCAATATTGAACGAAGGTGAGCAACCATATATATCATGAAGGAAGTTAAAGAAATATTATGATAAGAAATATTAAATGAAAATCAAAGTTGGGAAGTTAGGAAAGGGAATTAGAATAGAAATTAAGGTAAGACCATGACCCTTAAACAAATATTGAATGAAGGTGAGCCACCATAGATATCATGAAGGAAGTTCAAGAAATATTATGATAAGAAATATTAAATGAAAATCAAAGTTAGGAAAGGGAATTAGAATAGAAATTAAGGTAGGCCCATGACCTTTTACCCAATATTGAAAGAAGGTGAGCAACCATAGATATCATGAAGGAAGTTCAAGAAATATTAAATCTTTTTTGCAAATTCTGAGTAAATTTAATTTAACTGCTTTTAATAAGAGATATGAACAGTCAATTCTTAGTAGAAGCAATGAGCCTTAATGAGGTCTACGGGTCTAATAGCACCAATAATAGCATGTTGAAAGACCATTGATCCTAGTATTGTGATTAGTGTAACTAACATAAGCTGTTACCTATTCTAACAAAGGTTGTACATATTCCATAAAGCTGAATACAATGTAACCACTTGCATGATACTAGAAGCTCTCATTACACTAGTTAACACAGGGAATAGGACACATAGACTAGTGTATATTACATAACTACTATTGGCTATTCTCTAAGCTATCAATAAATAAATTGTCTATTCTTTAATATTGAACGAAGGTGAGAAACCATAGATATCATGAACGAATTTCAAGAAATATTATGATAAGAAATATCAAATATTTTTTTGAAGAGGCTTAAATTATGAGTAAATTTAATTTAACTACTTTTAATATGAGATATGAACAGTCAATTATTAGTAGAATAATTTAGCCTTAATGAACAGTCAATTCTTAGCAGTCAATGATTTTTTAGTGTCTAGTTTTCCAGATGGTCAAGTGACCTGAAACATGGAATACTTCTCATAGCTATTGTAGTGGTTGTATTAGAGTATTTGAACACAAAGGTAAATATGACAAAACCACTAGACGAATTGATTGAGTTGGCCCCATTCTTGGTGGCTTGGGCATTCTGGCATGTGGCACACATCTGTCTATATTGATAGTTGTAACTTTCGAGAGGGAAAAGTTTAGATATGATGGGCATAAATACTTTGAAAAAAAAAGACAGAAAAACGAAGTGACGTTAAAGTGAGATGAGTGATATGCTGCACCCAAATATTTTAAAGGTGGGAGAAACAAGTGTAGTGAACTACTTGAGTGGGCACAGAGGCCAACCTAGCCTTTACTTGTTGGCTGGTTGGTTGGGTGGGATTGCTGGCTGACCTTGATGGCTAACCTTTTGTACTTAAAAAAAACTTCAAAACTACTCATATTGAGATGAGTGGGGAAAATGAAAAAACTACTTTCAATATGTAATTGAATATTGAGATGAGTGAGAAAAAACAAACCCAAGTAATCATCAATGGACATTCCATTTAAAAAAATTCAAAACTACTCATATTGAGATGAGTGGGGAAAATGAAAAAAATACTTTCAATATGTAATTGCATATTGAGATGAGTGGGAAAAAACAAACCCAATTAATCATCAATGGACATTCCGTTTAAAAAGCGTTGTGCCTGGCAAGGAAGAGAGACATCGCCATTTCCGGGGATCGAACTCGGCTCACCCACATGACAGGCGGGAATACTCACCACTATACTACAATGACTGTGATAAAAATTTCATTCTAAAGGTCCTTTCTCACAAATCAAACATGGTTAACTTAAAATAATTTACAGCATCGCCATTGCAGAGGATCGAACATACGTACTTGGAAAGTCACAGCAGAAGACGCTGAAGACGATCCCTGAAGACGCTGAAGATGCTGAAGACATCATGGAAGAACTCTGCGAAAAAAAAATCAAATTAAAAAAAAACAACATTTTTTTTTTTACAGAAAATAACAAATTTACCATAACTTACCTCCTTAGTGCAGCGCAAATCAACAAAAACTCCCATGGCGCAACAAAAAATCAACTAAGTTCACGCGGGACAACAGAAAATCGACTAAATTCACGCGGGACAACAACAAATCAACTCAATTCATGTGGGACAGATATGAGCGCGCGAGATAGATGTGAACAAAAACCCAAAACAGTTTGCGGGCGATATATTTATAAAATAATATTTTGGCTGAAATTTTAGTTCTGCTGAACTTTGTTTGCTGGTTTTCCAAACTCCAGTGAAAAATCTGTTTTCCATTTTCGTCAGTACACTGTCAATGTAAACGGAAAACAAAGTTCGGCCGAACTAAATTCAATAGTTCAACCGAACTCCGGAATAGTTTAGCCGAACTTTGACAAAAGTTCGGCCGAACTCCGGAATAGTTTAGCCGAACTTTGACAAAAGTTCGGCCGAACTCCGGAATAGTTCAGCCAAAATTTGACAAAATTTCGGCCAAACTATGGAGGAAATAATTTTTCCACCCTGAATTCTCACAAAATTTTTACCCATCTTCACATTTTCACCCTTGTATCATTTAGAAGAGGAGGAGATCTGCAATATTTACAAGGATTAATGGAGAGGCAAAAATGGATAAATATGACACTCCTTCACAACCTCCCCATATTGTCCGAAAGAGCCTAAATTATATTATCCTATATTTGTAGTGAGATGGTGGAGTTCTTTGGAGATCTTCAGGAGTATTTGAGTATAAAAATTGAATCGTTAATCTTAGATGCATGGATTAGGGAGATAGTAAAGAAAGAATGACAAAGGATCATTTCTTCAAATTAATAAGAATTGCTGCAAATGATTGCTTCGTTTTGGAAGATATAAACAAGAACGTTGGAATTAGGTGCATGGAATTACTAATATTTTTCAGTGTTAAGATTGGGCCTTATTGGATTTAGGTGCATGTAATTACTACTATTTTTCATTACACTATCAATAGTAAAATCAACTTTTGATTATCTTTGATAATCTAGTGTGTGATGTCTATTTATTATCTATTGGTGTCTGAGGTCTATATGTGGATGCAGAAGTAAAAATAAAGTTCCCAAATTTTAAAATTTTAACAAATTAAAAGTAGATTAATTATCATCCAAACAGAATTCCAGAATCTCTAAATCATAGTGTTAAGATTGGGCCTTATTGGATTTAGGTGCATGTAATTAATACTATTTTTCATTATGATATCAATAGTAAAATCAATTGTTGATTATCTTTGGTAGTCTTGTTTGTGATGCCTATTTATTATCTATTGGTGTTTTAGGTCTATAGGTCTATATGTGGATGCAAAAGTAAAAATAAATTTCCCAAATTTTAAAATTTGGTTGTTCAACAACTTACATTGTCAATGATTGGGATTAGCCCTTTGCAAATGAGCAAGTTAGAAATGGGTTACATTGTCAATTTGTTAACTCCCAAGGAATATAAGATATATGTTTGTAGCAATTAGAAACTATTTGATAATTAATAATTAAAAAGGTATTATATACTTTTTATGGAAAGGTTTGTGTTATTTTAAATAAGAAATTATAATTTCAACATATTAACAAAGTTGTGGTCGTCACATTCACATTGGGATCATGTTTTCGAAGTAAGGACAAGAAAAATTTGTTTTTCAGAAAATTTGTTAACTCCCAAGCAATATAATATATATTTGTGTAGAAATTAGAAATTGTTTGATACATACTAATTTCATGAGGCAACCCAAAAGGATGCTTCAAAATATCCATGGATTCTATATTTAGAAAACCTATTTTATCCTTACCGAAATCGGATTGCGACGTGGTTACAAAAATCATGTCACGCCACCCCTATGCTTGATGACTTCCATTTCCTGCATTGCCCAAATATGTTGAATTGACTGCCTGAACCAAGTTTGGTGGAATACCCAAGATTGGATGATTAGGATGTTCCTGAATGTTTCTATATGATTGAATTCAATTTTCTCCTTTTAGCCATGGAGGGACGGAGTAGCCCAAGTGTCCGCTTGTGTTACTAACCCCAGCACTGAGTGTAGTTGTCATATAAACACAGTTATGATTTAAACCTACACTGGTAGGGGTATAAGAGGTGGGCCTAACCCATGGATAATAGCGAGGGAATTGGATGTTAATCATGTCTTGGTATGATGGTGTGTTCTTTCCAATGTGGTCTAGCGTGTTAGAAATCAACCTATTTTCCTTAAACTGGCTTGGGCCACGGTCTTCCTCGCTTTTCACGGCTCCTCTTTTTCTAGCTCTTGTTAAACCTTTCTTTCCTCTCTCTCTTGGCTTTTCCATTTCTTTTGATTTTCCTTATCTTCCATTGCTTTTTGTCTTTCCAACCTTTCCTTTGCTCGAGCTTCTGCTGCTGTAATCCTTGCAACTCTCTTTTCATTGAATAACTCCTTATTTCTCTTTTTAGATTCCTGAATTTCATTATAATTACGTTCAATCTCAAACATTAAATTCATATAATCTTTAGATTTGAGCAATTGTGAACTCCTCCCCAAATGAATACAATCTGATGTTGAGTTCCGTGATGGGGCCTTCACTCTCTCTACTGGTAGCTTTAGGAATGCACCAAGTATTCTCTGATTTTATTGTCCCATGATCTGCATGACCTAACACTTGGCTTTCAACCTCTGGGACAACTGATTGACCCCCATTATTTTCTTCTTCAGGTACTTCATGTTGAATAGGATCCTCTTACGGTGATCCATTGTCCACAAAATAATGAACAAGTTCGGTGTTAAATTTTGATGGTTGTGAAGGCATGTTGATGCTTTCCTCATTGGTGGTAGACACATTATTTCTAGTGATATTCATCATGACCTCTGCCAAGCATGATGGTTCTCTAACTTGGGTTGGCATGCTCTATTTCTCATTTTTTAATTATGTTTCATTTTAATTCCCTTGATCAACTGCATCGCATGGAATATCAGATGCATAATTGGTAGGTAGTTAAGTGAATGTGACATCCTCAATGATATTTATAGTTGGTTCATGAATGAACTATGTCTCATTGACATGTTCATCAACATCACCATGAACAACCCTTCATAAAGGGAAATTATACCTTCAACAACAGCTACATATTCTTGGGAACCAACATGGTCTTGTAAGTTCTCTAATTCTTGACCTTCCACATCAAATTCTTGGCTACAACCAATGTCATGCATAAGAGAATCATCATTAAGTAGCCATATACCAGTCCTCCTAAATGCAACCTTGATATTAGAAGGTGTGAGATCCCTTTTAAATTCTTTACTTGCAAGCTCAGCTAGATAAAAACTCTTTAATTCCACCCCTTGATTCTTTTCCATCCATGAAGCTCGCTCGACCCTGAAATAGTTCTTGGAAGGCCCAAACACACTGACATTAAGAGCTTGTAATCTGTGAGTGGTATGAGCTGACAATGTTAACAGGTCAATGCCGAAATTATTGGCCTCCTCGATTGTATGCACAACCATGTGGCTTCCATGGCCATCTAAAATCAATAGGTGTCTGTTTTCAGGCGAGACACCACCCAGTACAGATTCAACAAAGTGGCAAAGCCAATTCAGGAATAGTTCTTTTTTCGTCCATGCATGTGGATATGCAACCATGCATGCACCTAGTTCAAAATTTTGTATATAATTTTTTAATTGTGTTTTACCTTTAAATAGATAAAATCCTAGTATTGATCAACCAATTACATTGACAAAACAAATAATTGTGATCCAATCCTTGTTCTTAGGCAATATATTATACACATTTCTACTCCCTCTTTAGGAAATTACTCGTATACCATAATTCCTTCATGCCTGTAAGCCTGTTTCACGACAGTTCCATATATGGTATGGGGCATATGAGTGTTGCTCATATGCAGTAGAAAGAGTGTTATAGAACTTGGACACAATTGTAGGGCATAGATTTAAAGCTCTATCTCTATCAAGGCCCTCGGTTGTATATAAAACAAGGTTTGGATGCCTCTTTTTAAACCCACTCCACCATGATTTACCAGGAAAACCATCTTTGAAGGGGTTTTCCTACCTTGACATATTTGAGCTACTGTGGATTTAAGTTGTATAAGCTCTAACCCATGTCAAAATTGGGCCATCTCCTTACACCACTCGACCACCTCATCCTCCTCCTCTTCAGCATAACTATAACAGGCCCTCTATGCTTTGTATTAGTCAACCCATTTATCCAATAATGTATGTTAGAGGCATAGAGACCATGTTTTTCTACAGATGCATAGAATGAATATCCCTTAAACTCAATGTCATCAATTGCAGTGAGCATGTCTTGATTTGTCTAGAAACACCTTTTGTATGTATGACATATCTAACAAATGATTTCAGTAACATCATTCGATACAAAGAAGGGGTGTCTCCTATTAATTATGTTGAGAAAGTAACAAATTCTTTTGGAGAACATGGAAGAATGGAAAGTTTGTTACAAAACTTCACAAGACAAGCCGCAAGATGGTGGGATACCCATTCATCTCAACTTCAAACATGGATGATTGAAACAACATATTTTATGGAACGCTTCGAAGGAAAAAAACTATCTACAAAAGCAATGATCCAAATGGAAATTTACCCATGGTAATGGAAATAAAGGCCATAAATAACTCACCCATGGTATTATCCACCATGGTATTTTCCCACCCATGATATCTACCCATTGTAATGTAACTAAAAAAGGCTATAAATAGCAAGTCTCACTTTGTAAGAGGATATATGGTCCATCAAAATGTAGTTACAATCATAATTATGATCTAATAAAAACTAGTTTTCTAATTTATTTTTTGGGTTGGTTTGTCGTACAAGTTTTCTTCTTTTTCTTCTAGGTGCGGTAATTAATCAGATCTTCGGGGCCACCACAGGATCCAAATTAGTGGTATCGGAGTGGGTTATGAATCAATGACAATTAGGGTTTGGGGCTACCCAAGGATCCAAATTAATGGTATAAGAGTGGGTTAAAAAGCCTTGGAAATCAGGGTTTTAAGGTCTCCAGTGGAAGTTCCCAAATCTAGTTAGATGGGAAACACTACAAATTAAACATCATTATTATCGAGGGGGTAAGTCTAGAAGATCCTAACATCTTCTAGCCTCTAGCCATTATATACATTGTTAGTGGACACATTTTTCCCACATCCAACTCAAGTTGTGATTCCACCTACTGAAATAATTCAATAGTATAACTTTCCCTATAAAAAATTGAGTGATCGGATGGAAGAAGCACTTTGTCCATATTTGGACTGCAATGCACCGCAACACCATGCCAAAACCTCCCTCATTTACATTGATATGAGATTTTGAGTTTTCAAGAAACCATATTTGGCCCCTGGATGGTCACTAATATTATTCTTCTTATTACAATGGCAAGCAATTGCAAGCGGGGCTTAGGAACATAGAAGTATTCCTTCCTTCACTCTCTAGTGTCGCCTCGATTATTTTCTGTCTTTTGGGTAGAAGATATAAATATTATTTTTTGTGGTACAAGCAGGGTAATCGCTACAGGAATTGGTGTCATTTCTTCTACATTAGGGGGAGGAGTAGGTGTTTCTTCTGGAAGTGGACGAGGCAAGATGTGCTTCAACCTGTTATTTCTATAATTTTTCTAGAAATATAATCATTGGCAATGGGACAATTCCTTGTTCACTGGATGTGCCATAGCATTACGAAAATTAGCATTTTGCAGAATTTAAAGGAAAAGTAGACAATGCAAGTACATAATAATTTTTTATGTATTTTGGACGTTGCTGGTACTACAGATAATTTAATAACCAATAAATTCCTCATCATCCAATTTTGAGAGAATAATAGGGGAGGGGCGCCAATTGTTGTGTGCCCTCCCTTCCATGTCACATTTGACCATGTTTCGGTTGCCATTTTCTGTATGAAACCTTTGTTACTTGGAGGTTTACCTATCGACTTCCTTTTGGCATTTCTCGCAATCGTTTTCTTCGTTGTTTAGGGTTTGGTGTATGTTTTTTTCCAGAGGTAGTCTATTTCCCACACTTATGTCTCTCAAGCCCGATGCGTGGGTGTTTTGCTACCCCAATTCTTGTGATAGCGGCCTTCTACTCCTACACTACTGGCCTTGGATGGTTTTCATGCTCTTTGTGTGCAGTGATTTCAACGAGTTTGTGGGGGATTTAACATGCCTGGGGTTGTTGCATGTCGTTTATCCCCTGAGGGACTATTCCAAGTTGTGTGTAGCGCACCAGATGGTCACTAAATTGTCTTTGAACATAATTGAATTAGGTTTAATTCAGTTTAATGGTCGATATGGAAGTTTTATTTCCTTCCTATTATACATGAGGTGCAAGGGTTTTCTGGAACTTAATGGGTTTGGGGTTTTCTAGGAAATGAAGGGTTTCATTTCTAATCTCCTTCAGAAGGGAGAATTTCCCCCTAAAAAGGTAAATTCAATGACTTCTCTTACTATTTTAGTCATTTAAGGTTTTTTGTTCAGGTTTCTCCATATCTAACCTTATGGTGGGCATGTTTGCAAGTCACTGTGCGATGTGTGATTTGCAGTTGTTTCTTGTGGTGTGCTTGGGTGTTTGCAGAATATGGGGTTACTGTGGCATGCTGGCTTCACCGGGGAGAGTTGGAAGGTAGGACTCTATTCTACCAGCCTTTCTACATGTGTTTTTAAACACATTTACCTTGTTGGATTACTGTTCCTCTGTTGAGCTTGTTGCTTGTGTTTTTAAACACTTTCAACTGATGGGTTTTGTGTAAAATTGACTAATTATGTGTAAAATTTACTGGGCTTTGTGTAAAATTGACTGGTTATGTGTAAAATTTACTTGTTTTTGTGTAAATTTGACTGGGTTTTATGTAAAATTTATTGGGTTATGTGTAAAATTTATTGGGTTATGTGTAAAATTCATTGGTTATGAGTAAAATTGATTGGTTTTGTGTAAAATTACAGCATTTTAGTTGGTTTTGGTGTGTAACTACCTTCGACATGTGTTTTTAAACACATTTACCTTGACGGATTACTATTCCTATGTTGATCTTGTTGCCCGTGTTTTGTAACACTTCTAGCTGATGGGTTTTCTATAAATTTGACTAGTTATGTGTAAAATTTACATTGTTTGTAAATTTGACTCGTTATGTGTTTTTCTAGTGTTGATTATGTCTTTCTTTGTACATTTCTTGTGCTTTTTGTAATGGAACTTGCACCCCCTCATGAACCTGCCATATCTTCACAAACTTTATAGCTTTTTTTATGTCTTCTTCTTGCTTACTGCTACTTGCCTACACTACTTTAAATGCTAAGTTGAAGGGGATATATGGAGAAATCGGAAGTAGTTATGAAATGATAACTATATGCATTGTCCCATGTACTGCTTTATGAGTGTATTGTCTTACTGTTGGATTTATTTCAACTATCATCCTAAGCCTTATGATGCTTGTGGTTATTCCCTTGTAGTAGGTGTAAATCGTTCGGCTTAATTCAACACTCTTGGTTATGACATCACATACTTGTATTATGTAGTAGTAAGTAATGGCTAGTAACAAGGGTGTTTATGCCTTGAAAAAAATTAGTTGGATAAGCTTTAGTTTCCTACTTGTTAAATTATAATACTATTTCATGAGGTTCAACTCCTAGTGGTGGAAATACAACACAAATTAGCTAATCCATGGTCTTAGGATTAAAGAAAGACTCTTTAGGAATACAGTAGTAGGCTTAAAGAGTACAAAGAGTATACTTAAGTATTACAATAATACTCTTTTATTAATACACAACCTGTTAATTACCATCAGAAGACAGATACCTCATTGTACCACCAGAAGTGTAGTTGCACTCCAATCATATGCCATGTCATAAACTTTAGGAGGGAGGTGGGAGATTAATGGACCATTGAAGGGATTGTTCCTAAATCATGTCATTTAGTGCCCTAAAGGAATAAATTCAAGATTATATTTTAGTTTTTTATCATTCAAAAGAGGAGGATATCTTCAATATTTACAAGGATTAATGGAGAGGTAGAAAGGGACAAATATGACACTCCTTCGCAACCTCCCCATATTGTCCAAAAGAGCCTAAATTATATTATCCTATATTTGCAGTGAGATGGTGGAGTGCTTGGGTGATCTTTAGGAGTATTCGAGTATAAAAATTGAATCGTTAATCTTAGAGGCATGGATTAGGGAGATAGTAAAGAAATAATGACAAAGGATCACTTCTTCAACTTAATAATAATTTCTGCAAAGGATTGCTTCGTTTCAGAAGATATAAACAAGAATTTCTAGAATTAGGTGCATGGAATTACAAATATTTTTCATAGTGTTAATATTGGGCCTTCTTAGAGTTAGTTTCATGGAATTAATGCTATTTTTCATTACTGTATCAATAGTAAAATCAAATTTTGATTATATTTGATAATATTGTGAGTGATGTATATTTATTATCTATTGGTGTCCGAGGTCTATATGTGGAAGTAGAAGTAAAAATAAAGTTCGCAAATTTTAAAATTTTAACAAATTAAAAATAGATTAATTATCATCCAAACACAATTCCAGAATATTTAAATCACAGTGCTAAGATTGGGCCTTATTGGATATGGGTGCATGTAATTACTACTATTTTTCTTTACAGTATCAATGGTAAAATAAATTGATGATTATCTTTGATAATATTGTGTGTGATGTCTATTTATTATCTATTGGTGTTTGAGGTCTATAGGTCTATATGTGGATGCAGAAGTAAAAAATATGATTCCCAAATTTTAAAATTCAGATGTTCAACAACTTACACTGTCGATAATCCAAGTTCTATACATAAATATAATCGTATGTTGTTTTAATGGTGTCATTAATGATTGGGATTAGGCCTTTGAAAGTGAGAAAGTTAGCAATGGGTTACACTGTCAATTTTTTAACTCCCAAGGAATATAAGATATATTTTTGTAGCAATTAGAAACTAATTGATACATAATAATTAAAAATTATTGTATATTGGTTGTGGCAAGGGTTGTGTTCTTTTAAATAAGAAATTATAACTTCAACAGATTAATAATGTTGTGGTCATCACATTCATATTGGGATCATGTTTTGGAAGTAAGGACAAGAAATTTTTTTGTTTCAAAAAATTTGTTAACTCCCAAGGAATATAAGATATATTTTTGTAGCAATTAGAAACTGTTTGATACATACTAATTTCATGAGGCAACTCAAAAGGATGCTTCCCAAAATCCATGGATGTTATCTTTAGCAAAACTATTGCATCTTTACCAAAATCACATTGCGATGAGTTTACAAAAATTAACTCATGCCACTCCTATGATTGATGGCTTCCATTTCTAGCATTTCCGAAAAATGTTGATTTAAATTCCTAGCCCAAGTATGGTGGACTACCCAAGATTGGTTGATTAGGGTGTGCCTGAATGTTTCCATATGTTTGAATCCAATTTTCTCCTTGTAGTCATGGAGGGAGTGAGTAGCCCAGTTTCCACTTGTGTTACTAATCAACAGAGTTCAGGTGTCATATAAACACACTTAGTATTTAAACCTACACTAGTAGGGATATAAGAGGTCATCCTAACCCATGGCTGATAGCGATGGAATTGGATGTTAATCGGATTTTGGTATGATGGTGTGTGCTATTCAATGTGGTCTAGCATGTTGGACATCAACCTATTTGCCTCAAAATGGCTTGGACCATGGTCTTCCCATCTTGTCACCCCTCCTCCTTTTTCCAACTCTTGTTGAACCTTTCTTTCTCCTCTCTCTTGCCTTGCCAATTGCCTTTGATGTTCCTTACCTTCCCTTGCTTTTTGTCTTTCCAACCTTTCCTTTGCTCGAGCTTCTACTGCTGCAATCCTTGCAATTCTCTTTTCATTGGCTAACTCCTTCTCTCTCTTTTTTTATTCCTAAAGTTCATTCATTTTATGTTCAGAATCGAACATTAATTCATATAATATTTAGATGTGAGCAATTGTGAACTCCTCCCCAAATGAGGAAAATATGATGTTGAGTTCCTTGATGAGGCCTTCACTCTCTCTAATTGTAGCTTTAGGAATGCACTAAGTATTCTCTTCTTTTTGTTCACATGCTCCTCATGAACTAATACTTGTCTTTCAACCTATGGGACAAATGATTGGCCCCCATTGTTTTCTTCTTCAGGTACTTCATGCTGAATAGGCTCCTCTTCCAGTGATCCATTGTCCACAAAATATTGAACAAGTTTGGTGTTCAATTCTGATGGTTGTGAAGGCATGTCCATGCTTTCCTTTTTGGTGGTAGACACATTATTTCTAGTGATATTCATCACAAAATCTGACAACCATGATGGTGTGCTTACTTGGGTTGGCATGCTCAATTTATCATTGTTTAATTATTTTGAATTTTCATTTCCTTGATCAACTGCATCACATGGAATATCAAATGCGTAATTGGCAGGTGGTTTAGTGGGTGTGATAGCCTCAATGATATTGATAGTTGGTTCATGAATGAATTGTGTCTCATTAACATGTTCATCACCATCAACATATAACAAGAGAGACATTATAACTTCAGCAACAACTACATCTTCTTGGGCACCGACATGGTCTTATAAGTTCTCTGCTTCTTGACCTTCCACATCAAATTCTTGGCTACAGCCAATATCATGCATGAGAGCATCAACATTAAGTCGCCATATACCAGTCCTCCTAAATCTAGCCTTGATATTAGAAGGTGTGAAAGCCCTTTTAAATGCTTTACTTGCAAGCTCAACTAGCTCAAACCTCTTTAATTCCACCCTTGGATTCTTTGTCATCCACGAAGTTCGCTCAACCATGAAATATTTCTTGAAAGGCCCAAACACCTTGACATCAAGGGGTTTCAATCTGTGAGTGGTATGCGCCAACAATTTTAACAGGTCAATTCCCAAATTATTGGCCTCCTAGATTGTCTGCACAACCATGTGGCTTCCATGGCCACCTAAAATCAATAGGTGTCTGTTTTCAGGTGAGACACCACCTAGTACAGATGCAAAATTTGGCAAAGCCAATACAGGAATAGTTCCTTTGTCATCCATGTATGTGGTTGTGCAACCATGCATGCACCTGGTTGACAATTCTATACATAATTTTTTAGTTTATTTTTACCTTTAAATAGATAAAATCCTATTTTTAATGAGCCATTGACACAAAAAATAATTGTGATCCACTCCCAACTCTTAGGAAATATCTTAGGCACATTTCTACTCCCTCTCTTGGAAATTATCCACATACCATGATTCCTTTATACCTCTTAGGTTGTTTCATCATAGTTCCATATATGGTCTGGGGAATATGAGTGTTGCTCATATTCATAAGAAAGAGTGTTATAGAACTTGGACACAATTTCAGGGTGTAGATTTAAAGCCCTATCTCTTTCAAGGTGCTCTGTTGTACGTAACACAAGGTATGGATGCCTCTTTTTAAACCCACTCCACCATGATTTACCAAGAAAACCATATTTGAAGGGGTTTGGCCTCCCTTGAAATATTTGAGCTACTATGGATTTAAGTTGTATAAGCTCCAACCCATGTGCCAATTGGGCCATATCCTTACACCACTCAACAACATCTTCCTCCTCCTCTTTAGTCATAGATGTAACATGCCCTCTACGGTTTGTATTAGTCAACTAATTTATCCAATAATGTATGTTAGAGGAAACAATACCATGTTTTTTTGCAGATGCACGGATTGAATATCCCTTCAAAACGATGTCATCAATTGCAACGAGCATTTATTGATTTGTCCAGCCTCTGATGGAACTGATTTTATTTTTTGAACTTGCACCTTACACTGTGGTTGAAGGTGGCGTTGTGGTTGATGGTGAGTTGGGATGATCTCCTACCACATCTTCCTTTTCAATGAAATTTCTAGGAGCATTGGGAGCATTCACATCCCCTATCCTCATCTGATGAACTGCTCCACAGTTGGGCCCTCCTTGTCCCTCGTCTCCTCATTTTTCTTGTCCTATATGCAATAGAAACTCTTGGCATGGCTGCAACAACCTGCATATTTACCACAAAATTTTGATTTAAAAAATGTTGATTTTTCTCAGTAGTTCACCAATCAATCATGAAATGGAATTACATGTACATAACTCTTGAAAAAAAGTATAGAATTAATAATACCATGTCAAAATTGTATTAGAGTACCACATGAGTAATAAATTTGATAAGTATTACATCACAACTGTATAGAGTAAACTATATTCATGCATGACTTCTAATATCAGCATGAGAAAGATAAGTAATACCTATTGACTGTTAACAACAAGGCATCTTTTGTTGTTTGTTGTGAACTCTTGCATTTGTGTAGGAAACTTGGTATTTTACTCAACTCAGGTTGCATCTGAGTGTATATTGTGTTATCATCAAGGATTTTATCTTAATTCTAAAACTAAACCTAGTAATCCATTCATATCAATGAAGAATTTTGTGAATTAATCTGCAGTTGAACATACCTGGTTTACCCAAAAAATGAATTTGGATTACATTGTTACTTTGAATTATTGAAGGATTTACACTATATTGTATTTCAATTATGTATGACTTCTAATATCAACATGTGAAAGATAAGTAGTACCGATTGACTATTAACAACATGGCATCTTATGTTGTTTGTTGTGAACTCTTACATTTGTGTAGGAAACTTGGTATTTTACTCAACATAGTTCAGATTGCATCTGAGTGTATATTGTGTTATCAGTAAGTATTTTATCTTAATGCTAAAATTAAACCTAGTAATCCATTCATATCAATGAAAAATTTTGTGAATTAATTTAGACTGCAGTGGAACATACTTGGTTTACGTGAACAAATGAATTTGGATTACATTGTTACTTTGAATTATTGTATGATTTGCACTATACTGTATTTCAATTTTCAATAGAAAGAAATTTTGTATTTGAACAGAAAGAAAATTTGTTGAAAAACTTAGTGGACTAACAAAAACATAGGGCAAAAATTTCCGAGAATCTTACAGACTAGTTCTATTTTTAGTGGGCAACCTGAACTTCGAATTGCGTAAGAGACAAGTGTAACCCTCATCTGATTTGTGATTAGAATTTGAAAAGTGTGAGGTTTAAATATGTTGAAGCCTTGATTTTATCTGCTAAAATAGAAATAATAAGTTGACTTCTTGTGTTGTAAATGGACTTCTAATAGTGTTTTCATGAGCTCTGTTTTATTCATGGTAGTTCAACCCCTATTTTATACTTGTTGGCATAATTTTAGAGAGTTTTAAAGAGAGGTTGAACCATGTGTGGCTGTGAGAACAATGTAAAATTGCAAGGCACTACTTACTAGTATTTTTATAAGCCTTATACCTTCTGAAGGTGGAAAAGGTCGGCTTATAGTCTACTATGGAGTTGAGAAAGTATAAATATAAACCTTAAAATCACTCACACTTTAGAAAATTTGTTACTGTATCTTCTCAAGTAAACTAAAGTTGTCACTCTGATCCTTAACTTTGGCTTGCTCTAAGTGAATTTTATAGGTACATATTGTCAAAAAAAAAATACTTTCTTGAAGAGCCATGCTGATAAGTATCCAGTAGGACAAGGTCTGTATGTGTCACTGCTCCTTTTCTTTTAGGATTTGACTTTAGATTAGTTCAAATTCTAATATCTGTGCTATATAGTTAGATCAAGGTGGAGTTATTTACTAAATAAATTCATAAATTTATGCTTGATATCCAGCCATATACGTTGCTTCAGTTCGACTACTTAATTCTTCAATTTGTTTCCAAACATGTCATTCAACAAACTGCAAACATATGTCAATTTGTCACCATGGGTATTATGACCAATAAACCTTAAAATTGAGTTTTTTACACTGAGTCAAGTATGGGTCCTTGATTTTTATGACTGCTGATCTTGACAAGATGAGGGCTACTAAAATTTTATGTTATATGTTTACTAAAATTCAGTTTACTACCTATATGTTCACTCAAATAACAGTAGTTAAGAAGGTGGTGTAGTTTTTTGTAGCCAACCTAAAAAGGATTTTTATCAAAAAAAAGTTAATTATGAGTTAAATTGATGATGACTGATGCGTGCAAGGTGATAGTGTGGTGTTTTGTAGCAGTTATCAACAACTGTTTCTTCATTTAGTTAGTTGCCAGCTATTCCTCCACTAAAATTTTCTTAGAAACAAGTCTTGCTTAGAAACATGTCTTAGAAATAGAAGCTAAAAAAATTTTAACTGAGAAACTTCCTAATTTTTGGATGAGTGCAGTATGTGTCCATCTATCTACCTATCTATGGAATTATGATCTCTACCTTCGCTGCCAACACTTCAGCTTTGTACACTATTTATATCTTTCTCATTCATGGTTGTTGGATTTACTTGATTGATTTGTCTAGGCTGTGATGATAGAAGCCATAGGAAACTTTAGGAAAGGAGGCACTAGCCATAGAGAGGTTTAAAACTTCTAAAAATCCTTGAAAAAACCTGAAAGTAAGAGAATATAAGCAAGTTCATATCTAATACATGATTTCTTGTTGTATCTCAAATGTCTAATTCCTTGTAGTTATGCTCCTGCAATCTTGTAGTTATCTCTTCTTAATTTGATAGTCTAATAATTAAAAGAAAATTTCTAATAAGAATATACAAGTGATAAATAGATGTAGATATTGGTATTGTTATTCATTTAAAAATGGCTTTAATTTACCATAGTTTCTCAAATAAAATAATGATAAAGTGCTCAATATAATAATATTATTCAACAAAAACCTATATGTCTCCAACAACTGATGAAGAGAATGAATGTAACACTGTGCACACACTTTTTTTGTATGTCTCTAGTAGCTGATGAATAGAATGAATGTAACATTGTCTGAACATTTTGATTGTATGTGAACACTTTGATTGTATGTCTGCAGTAGTTGATGAGTAGAATGAATGTTTCAAATGAAAAATAGTAAGGATTTATGTTTTATAGTTTTATGACATAGAATTTAATTGGTAGGGAAGATTGGCATGGATTACCATCTCCCAAATTAAAATGTGTGTTCTGGATTGATTTGTAAATGATCTAATGGCTGATAAAATTTTATGGTTGATACTTGTGCTTTCCTATGTTTAATTCCTAAATCGAAAGGGATGTTGTGTTTAATACTTTAATTGAAAGGGTTGGTGTCATTTATTTCATCCTCTGAACTAATTCCCGAATTGAATTGTGTCATTTATTTTCTTCAATAGGTTGAATGATTAAACACACATGTAAATATGGTTGACACACATTTCACCTATTCTTTTGCAGGTATTGCCCAAGAATGGGATGTGTTGGTCCAATGGAAAATCAGTGGGTGACTGTTTGATGAGATAGGTGTACTTTTGGATAGAAAGAAATGTAATTTTTTTCGTGCATTTTGACTTAAGTGGTAATTTAGATCTGGAGGTAGTTGAGAGAATAGGTCTTGTCAAATTGTGATGTTAAGGCTTGGTATTTGACAGTTGTTGGTCCAATCAATATCTAGGCCCATTCTGGACATATTTATATAAATTATATAGCTTAATATAAAGTATTTAAGTACATATTTTTGAGATTTTATGATATTTTTTTTATGGATGTTTGGGACCAGTACTATAAATAGTATTGGTCCTTGCAAAACAATAGAATCCTCTCCCCTAGATGGATGTGGAGATGAATATGAACTTCCTTTCCGAGGATCTATACTATTTTATTCTTAAAATTGGCATGTAACTTCTACATCATTATGGGGATGGAAAAAACATATTCTGGAATGTTTCGTACCCTAATGCAATAAATTTCAACCATCTTTGGCTACCATTTTTATTGCGCCAATCCTCTTCTAGGAGATCTAAATGACGTCTTCGAATCTAGTTGAATGTTTCTGCCAAGTAATGTTTGTGAGTGGCTTATTCGGGAATTGTAAAGCTTCTAAAGTAACATCTTCATATTTATGTTGGAGTTTGGTTCACCATAATTTGGCTTCTTTTTCCTAAGAATCATGCCCTATTTATGATTTATTTTTGTTGCATAATACCTCCCTCTTTCGTTTCTAGTTTCTCTTGTAATCAACTAACCTTATCTTATCAACAATGTCTTGAGATTTTGCATGGAGATGTTAGGATATGTATGGTGACTGACCACCTTCAATTCAAATTCAATCAAGAGTGGTTTTGTTATCTTTTCATAGGGAGACACATTTTGGTTGAGCTCCATTTTTTGGAGGACTTGTTGCATTGTCAATTCTCATGTGATTAGAGACTACGATACCAGTGATTGCATAGGAGAGTTGCACTGCAAAGATGAGAGTGAATATATCATGGAAATAACAAAATAATAATTCAAACTACTGGGAGGAACAGTGAAGCCAGATACTTTCTTAGTTACGTAGGAGGAGGGGTAAAATCTTCGAGTGTCAATCATTGAAAGATATGTTTCCAATAATATAGGTAGTAGCCACCCTTGTAAGCCCATTGAGTGTAGAGGAAATGATATGTTGGGGTTTGAAGGAGTGGTCAAGCAGAATTTTTTCTTGGACACAACCATGACTGTCACCATCTCTATGAGTGAGACAAAAGTATATCAAGATTGTAAAGGGAGCAATAATTTTTTTCTTTGCTGGGAGGTGTATATTTGGGTCATATGTGAGGTCACTATTTTTGACATTTGTTCTCCTCCTCATTCCAACAATGATATTACGTCTATTTGTTACAAGAGAAATTTTGGGCAAGTTTTCACATTGTGTTGGAGTGTCCATACTGGTTATTCGAGTAGTCTTCACAATATATGTTCTACTTCTTCTTCTCACATTTGGAAGGGATCTTGGAATACTCCCTTGAAATGCAGGAAGTTATGATGTTGCTAGTTTAACACCAAAGTAAATGGGCTAGAAGAATCCACATCTACAATTACCTCTTAAAAAATATGTGAGGAAAATGTATTGTGATATGTGTACATTGTATCCTCCATCGCGATGTTTCCACTACCCTGTATACAATAATTGTATGAAGCATTTGAATCATCATTTCCCATGGGTAGGGAAATCCATTGAGTTGTGAAACTACTATTCTTGCCTCATTTATGTTAAGAAAATTCTGGTAGCATATGATGTTATAGTCTAGAAAGCTATGTCAAAAACACTCACATCAATTTTGGTCATATTGTACACATTATTTTCAGTTTGGTTTTGTTAGGTCCCTATATTACTAGTATAGTCCCTTATTGTTGTTAGTGTAACCCCCTTATTGTTATTATTGTACCCCTGTAACCCCCATATTGTTATTATTGTGCCTTTAAATTATTACTATTAGGTCGGTTAGGATTACATTGTGGCCCCACTAGGATTACATTATGGCCCCATGGATCCTATATATAGAAAGGAGGTTTTGTAATTTGTATCATCCAAGGATTTTTCATTCATGTAATGTATTGGAGGTTGCCCCCTCGAAGTGGCTTATTTCTAAGGTGTTGATATCTCTTTTCTTCTATTTCTGGAGCTAGTTTCATAACATTTGGTATCAGAGCTTTGGATTCTAGGGTTTCGCTGCTCCAACAAGTCATTGTGGAATTTTCGCTATAACGTTTTTTCTACGAAGGTTCAGAAGCTAAAATTTTTAAAGTACGAAACCGAAATCCCAAGGAAAATTTTTGCCAAAATATCAGAGCTTGGTTCACAATATTTTCGGAGATATGGGCTTTGGAAGTTATGGATTTTTTCAGGCTTCTGAATTTCACTTAAAAAGGTCATTGCAGAATTTTTGATATAACTTTTTTTCTACGAAGGTTTAGAAGCTGAAATTTTTATATCGCGAAGCTGAAATCCTGAGGAACATCTTTCCAAAATTTCAGAGCTTGGTTTTCAATAGTTTTGGAGATATAATTTGTGTAAGTTAGGTATTTCTCAGGCTCCTGAATTTCATCTCAAACAGGTGATCGTGGGAAAATCTTCATAAATCTCTCTCTGAGCATTAGATTGGAACTCTGTAAAATGTGGCTGGAATTACATGGACTGTAGTTTCTTGTCTATATATTTCTGAGCCAAAGGAGCAAACATTGACATGTGGCAAGTCGTACAAGTTCACTCTACTGAACTAGTCCATAATTAGGTCATTGTGAGAGATTGGACATAACTTTATCTTTAAGAATCTAAATCAAGTCAGACCTATGGAATTTGAAAGAAGCTTCAGAGGACTACTATAGGGCTGAATTTCAGATATTGAGCATCTACAAGTATAGAAATAAGTCAATTTCAATATCAAGCTCCTCAAAAGCAAGTAAAAGGTGTGTATTTTTTTTCTGAATTGCATAAGTCTTATTTGAAGAATCAAGTTGAATTGATTCCAAGGGAATATTGTAGAATAGATATCAATATTGGATTCTCAAATGGAACCTAAAAAGAATTAAACACCCATTAATCCTTTAGAAGGTTCTACTATGACTCATGAAGATGAAGAATGGCAACATGACATATCAAAATTACAAGAGCAAGTGCAACAAATTTTGCTCTCGCAAAGAGAAACAAAAAATTGACATGGAATTTTTGAAGAAAGGCATGGAAACTAAGATGGATGGTTTGAAGAAAGGCATGGAATCTAATATGGATGGTTTGAAGAATGGCATGGAATCTAAGATGGATGGCATGGAATCTGGCATGGAATCTAAGATGGATGGCATGGAAGCTAAGATGGAAAACATGAATAATGATCTAAAAGCAGACATGGAAGGTTTGACAAAGTTGATACAAGAAATGTTTCCTAATGGTGAAAATATAGTAGAGGAAACTCATGATGAGAACAAAATAAATGTTAATCGTGATTTCATAAACTCTAATGTTGGAGGAAAGAACCACCATATTCCAAAAATGGATATGAGGAAGTTTGATGGAAAGGATCCTGTAACATGGATACTACAGATGGAGCAATATTTTGATCTCCATAACGTGCAAAACACACAAAAGGTACGCATTGCAACTTTACATTTAGAACAAAAAACATTTGTATGGTATCGATGGCTTTGCTCCCGTAAAAAAATTGTCACTTGGTCAATTTTTACGGAGGAAATGATAGCACATTATGAGGATACAAAGAGCAACACCTTCTTTAGCCAATTGATAAATATCAAACAAAAGGGTTTAGTGGGGCAGGACATTGAGGACTTCCAAAAATTGAATATAATGGTAATTGATATTCCAAAGGAACACATGATTGATCTCTTCATAGGCACTTTAAAGGATAACATCCAACATGAAGTTCGCGTTTTGGAACCTGATTCATTGGAGAAGGCATTCAGGTTGGCAAGAAAAGTTGAATGTAAAATTATGGCGTCAAGGAAGCCTACCACTCAATTCTATAAAGAAGGAAGTGTTGCTACGCCTAGATTTCCACAACCTACAAGGTTGACACCACAACAATTGGAAGAAAAAAGAGCAAAAGGGCTTTGCTACAGTTGTGATAGTAAATACACTAAAGGTCATAAGTGTGCTGAGAAGAAATTATTTTACATAGATTGTGAAGAGGAAGAAGAAAATGAACAAGAATCTTCAAAAGAATAGGATATACACCAGGAACCAACCCTAGAAGAGGAAGAAATGAGTCCGACCATATCGTGTAATGCATTGGCAGGAATTACCACTCCTCAAACTCTCAAGATAGAAGGACATATCAAGAAGAAAAAGGTAATAGTGTTGATTGATTCGGGTAGTACCCATAATTTTATTCATTGTAAGGTAGCCAAGGAATTGAATTGTTTCATATACCTAGCACCAGAATGTCAAGTGATGGTTGCAAATGGAGGAACTATAAATTACTCTGGAAAATGCCATAATATCAAGCTAACTATGGGGGAATATGTATTGAATAGTCCAATGCTTTCCATTCCTATGGGAGATGTTGATGTTGTACTAGGAGTACAATGGTTACAATCTTTGGGGATGGTAGCTTTTAATTTTCAAAAAAATTTCTTGAATTTTTTTTCAATAGGAAAGGAAGTCGAATTACGGGGTATTTCAGGGAAGATGGGAAAGATAATAAGCTCTAATGTCATGACAAATCTTCTAAAGAAATAACAACGAGGCGTAATTGCACAATTATGCTCACTAGAAGTTCCAACATCAAAATCATCTATTTCTGTAGGTCTCCAAAAAGTCTTGGACAATCATTCCAAGGTGTTTGAAACTCCCAAAGGAATCCCACCTATTCGTGATAATGATCATGCTATTCGTTTGATTCCAGGAAGTGTTCCTCCAAACATCAGGCCTTATAGATATCCTTATGTCCAAAAGAGTGAAATTGAACGTATGATTGCAGAAATGTTAGAGGCGCTTATAATTCAAATTAGTCAAAGTTATTTCTCTGCTCCTGTAGTATTGGTACACAAGAAGGATGGATCATGGAAAATGTGTCCAGATTATAGGGAGCCCAATAAGCTCACCATTAAAGATAAATTTCCCATTCTTGTGATTGATGAATTATTGGATGAATTACAAGGAGAAATTTATTTTACCAAGTTGGATCTTCGTTCAGGATATCATCAAATTAGAATGAAGACTGAAGATATTCTGAAAACAAAATTTCGAACTCATGAGGGTCATTATGAATTTCTGGTCATGCCTTTTGGCCTTACCAATGCACCTTCTGCATTTCAATGGTTAATGAATTCCATTTTCAAACCCTTCCTTAGAAAATTTGTGCTAGTATTTTTTGATGATATACTAATCTACAGCAGGTCTTGGAAGGATCATGTTCAACATGTTGACAAGGTGCTCAAACTATTGTAGAGAAACAATTATATGAAAAAACATCCAAATGTTTCTTTGGAGTAAAAGAGGTGGAATATCTGGGTTATATTATATCTCACGAGGGTGTTAAGGTAGACCCTAACAAAATTAAAGCCATTAAGGAATGGAAAGTCCCTACAACCATAAAGTAGTTGCGAGGATTTATCGAGTTAACAGGGTATTATCGCAAGTTTGTCAAGAATTATGGGAGAATAGTAGCACCTCTAACAACATTATTGAAGAAAGATGCATTTTCATGAACTCCTGAAGCAACTAAGGCCTTTAAACATCTTAAAGAGGCAATGTGCCTAGCACCGGTCTTAGCTATGCCAGACTTCACATAAACCTTTATTGTGGAATGTGATGCCTAAGGAGATAGAATTGGTGTTGTTTTAATGCAAGAAGAAAAACCCATTCTTTTGAAAGTCGTCCAATTAAAGGAAAGTATTTACAGAAACCTATTTATCAGAAGGAAATGTTAGCAATACTGCATGCACTAAAGAAATGGTGAACTTACCTAATGGGAACACACTTCAAGGTAAAAATTGATCATGATAGTCTTAAACACTTTTTGGAATAAATAATATCTTCATAAGAGCAACAAAAATGGGTTACAAAGATGTTGGGTTATGAATTTGAAATAATATACAAAAAAGGGAAGCTAAAAGTTGTTTCAGATGCACTCTCAAGAAAGAATGAAGAGGTGGAAGCATTGCTATGTGCCATTTCTATTATCCAACCAGATTGGATAACCGAAGCAAGAGATGAATGGAAGAAGGACGAAGAAGTGTGGACACTCATTCAAAAGTTGCAGCAATATCCTAGTACATCTGATACATTTAGTTGGAAATATGATTCCTTATGGTACAAAGATCACTTATATCTTTGTAAGAATTCCCAACTAAAACAAAAGATTCTTTTGGAATTGCACACTTCTCCTTTAGGAGGACACTCAGGATTTTTAAAAACTTAACACAGAGTGAAGAAAGAATTTTTTTGGAATGGCCTTAAATCTGATATTCAAAAGTTTGTGGTGGAATGTTTGGTTTTCCAGCAGAACAAATTTGAGCCAATTAAGACCTTGGGTCTTCTACAACCTTTACACATTCCAAGTCAATGTTGGGAGGAGATTTCAATGGATTTTATCACAACTTTACCTAAGTCTGAAGAAAAGAGTGTCATCATGGTGGTAGTTGATAGACTTACCAAGTATGCAAACTTTTGTGCATTATCTCATCCATTTAAAGAAAGTAGAGTTGCTACTACATTTATGGACACAATTCAAAAGCTACATGGAAACCCAAGGGTTATTGTGAGCGACAGAGATCCCATTTTTACTGGAAATTTTTGGACGAAGTTATTTTCTTGTTTGGGTACTCAATTAGCTCATAGCTAATCTTATCATCCTCAATCTGATGGTCAAACTGAGATAGTAAATAAATGTTTGGAAGGATATCTTCGTTGTTTTCTATCTGATAAACAAACACAATGGGTCAAGTGGTTACCTCTCGCTGAATGGTGGTATAACACTTCCTTCCATACTGCAGCAAAAATGACCCCATTTATGGCACTTTATGGATATCATCCACCCTCCATCACATCATCTTTAAGAGAAAATTCGAAGGTTCAAGCAGTGGAAGATCACATCGAGCATCAACAAGAAGTTCTCCAACTCTTAAAGGATAACCTCAATTTGGCACAAAATCGAATGAAACAACAGGCAGATCAACATCGCAGCGAGAGAAGTTTTGATGTAGGAGACTGGGTATTTTTACTGCTACAACCATACAAACAAATGTCCCTCAAGCAAGCTAAGAAGGATAATAAATTATCGCCAAAGTACTATGGTCCTTACAAGGTGTTGCAAAATATTGGTACTATGGCATACAAATTGGAGCTTCCTTCTTCTTTACGAGTGCATCCAGTTTTCCATGTTTCATGCTTAAAGAAGGTTATAGGTGAAAATCTTCCAATTCAAACAATATTTCCAGAACTTGATGAGGAAGGAAAAATCATATTGGAACCTGAAGCGGTCACGGAAATAAGAACTAGAAAGCTACGAAATCGATCAATTTCAGAGTATCTCATCAAGCGGAAGAACTTACCCACTAAATATTCTACATGGGAGGATGAGAATTTTATACAGAAGCACCCAGAGCTACTCAAGCGTTGAGGAAAACACTTTTTTGAAGGAGAGGGGCATGTTAGGTCCCTATATTACTAGTATAGTCCCTTATTGTTGTTAGTGTAACCCCCTTATTTTTATTATTGTACCCCTACAACCCCCATATTGTTATTATTGTGCCCTTAAATTATTATTTTTAGGTAATCTAGGATTACATTGTGGCCCCACTAGGATTACATTGTGGCCCCATGGACTCCTATATATAGAAAGGAGGTTTTGTAATTTGTATCATCCAAGAATTTTTCAGTCATGTAATGTATTGGAGGTTGCTCCCTTAAAGTGGCTTATTTCTAAGGCATTGCTATCTCTTTTCTTCTATTTCTGGAGTTGTTTTCACAACAGGTTTGCTGGTGGACTTGCAACAGTGCATCTATATCTGATTGGATCAAATAAAAGTTTCAGATATCAAAAATATAGAATAGAAAATCCTTACAACAAAGAAGTAATACACCATTTCAAATAAGTAAAATTTCCAAGGATTCTTCCATTGCGGAATTCTCAAGCCTTTACAACATCTCATTGGATATTGAGAATTTACAAAGATAAACCACCAAGTCTCTACCAGGTATATCGATAGGTGATCTCAAGGTTCATTAAATTTTATCTCTATCCTCGAACCCTCGTTCTTTATGGTTATGGGTCAAACACTCAAAAACCTTTTCCATTGAAGTCCATTTCCTTGACCACACACTATCCACCTCATAGTTGTCCCACTAGCATTACATGGTATCTATATCCTAGGATCTTCATTCATCATGGTTATGGGTCAACCACACAAAACCATTGTACTTACAATCCATTTACATGGCCACACACTGTAAATATCACAGTTGGCTTGCAATAATTGCATCGTATCTCTACCCTCAAAAATTCATGCATAATGGTTATGGGTCATCCACAAACCATCATTTATGGGTCACCAATGAACCCTTGGTTATGTTTCAACCACACAAAAACCTTTCATTCAACAACAGTTGGTCATCCACAACTCATATTCAACAAATGCTTCTCCAAAGGTAACTTTAGGTAATGGATACCATTGCTTCCTAAGGGGGGAGGAATGATGCGGATGGAAATTTACCTATGGTAATGTAACTAAAGGCCATAAATAGCTCACCCATAGTATTATCCACCCATGGTATTTTCCCACCCATGGTAATATAACTAAAAAAGAATATAAATAACCAGTATCACTTTGTAAGAGGACATATGTTCCAACACAATGTAGTTGCAATCATCATTCTGATATAATAAAAATTAGTTTTATGATTTATTTTTTGTGTTGGTTTTCCATGTGGGTTTTATTTTTTTTCTTCCAGGTGTGGAAATTACTCAGATATTGGGGGTTTCCCATAGGATACAGATCAAAAAAACTTACCCACTTTTAGTATAGCACAATATCTTGGCGCCCATATTCAAACATGTGAATCAGAATGGAGAAGGAATGGAAATAAAGATGAGTGAGTTTGGCCATACAAGTTCCCAAACACCTTAGATGACCTACCAAATAAATGGTATAAATTGTAAGAATATCGTGGTAAATAACTTCAATGGAATTATTAAGGGAAAACTTCATCAAGGATTTTGAGTAAAACTAGATGAATCAGACTTAAAATATGTAGTTCAGAAAATTTAAGATTTTTATCATATAAAAACTAACTGAAAACCAAAAATCAGTTGATGCCTCATTAACCTAAAATTATATATCATGTAAGTCTGTACAAAATAGGTTCAGTTATTTAGAAATGGAAGAAACACCTATTACTGGTCAAAGAATTTGCTTGAATAAAAATCATCCTAAAAATTATAAAAGAATTCAAATAGTATGTAAAGTCAGTAAACAAGAAGAAGTTGAGCAATAAGAAAAATTAGATTTTCCACCATAATATCAAAAATCAAAAGTTGGAGAACAACAAATCGATGAATCCAAAGCATCCAATTGGATGGATGTTGAGATTAAAATACATGAATTCAACATATCCAATGATGATCGACCAAAAATATCCAGACTTGGTGATTATTGGTCGGAGAAAAAAATTATTGAATTTGTCGATCCACTTAAGGAATACCAAGATATATTCCATAGTGATTATAAATATTTAAAATTACTTGTCAAGGAAATGGGTCAAATGAAAATAAATTTCATTCTGGGAGCTAAACCAATAAAAAATTTTCCTTATAAGCTTGCACATAAGTATAAACCCATTTTGCAAAAAGAAATTGAAGGAATGTTAATCGTTGGTATTATCTATCCTATATAAACATCAGAGTGGGAAAACCCTATAGTCGTTTAGCCAAAGAAGCATGACTCGACTAGACTATGCATTTGCATTGATTATCGAGGATTAAATAAATTAACAATCATAAACCCATTAATGACTCCATTTTCTGATGAAATATTTAATGAGGTCATGGGACATGTATATTATTGCTTCACTTATGTGTGCTCAAGCTATAATCATGTACCTATAGTAGAATAATATCGAGAAAAAAGAACTTTTGTTACTCAATTTGGATATTTTGCTTACAGATTAGTGCCTTTCGATTTAAAGAATACCCCAACAATATTCTCAAGAATTGTTGTCAAATAATTCCAAAAGTATATCTATAAAACAATTTCAACATATTTTGACGAGTGGACAATGTAATCATTACAAAAATATCAAATTTAATGGCTACATTTGATGATTGAGAGATGCCATCAGATACAATAATCCTTGAATATAAACAAAATAATATTTGCAACACCTATTGCAATACTGTTGGTCCATGTGGTTTCAAAGGAAGGGGTCAATGTAGATATGGAGAAAATCAAGTTAATCTTAGATATAAAGCCTTCTATGAGTCATAAACAAATCAAAATATTCTTAGGGCATATAGGATATCATAGAAAATTCATTAGACATTACTATGATATCATGTTTCCTATCGACGAGCTTCTAAGGAAATATGTTCCTTTTATTTGGTCTAATGAATGCAATGATTCTTTCCAATTATTAAAAAAGAAATTAGTTGAAGCTCCAATCCTTAAGTTTCATGATTGGTCCAAACAATTCCATGTACATGTTGATGCATCAAACATTGGAGTTGGAGCAGTATTAGCACAACCGACGAGGAACTAATAGACCATCCAAACATCTACGCCAATAGATATCTTAAAAAATATGAACAAAACTACTCCACGATAAAACACGGAGCTCTAGTAATTATTTTCTCCTTGCAAAAATTTCAACACTACATCTTGGAAAACCATTTCATATTTTACATCGATCACCAAGCGTTAAAATACCTTGTCAATAAACTAGTTCATCAAGGATGAATTTGTCGATGGTTATTATTATTCCAAGAATTCAAATTCGAAGTAATTGTACAACCAAGAAAACATAACGTTGGTCTCAACCATCTATCCTAACTTGAGTCTTACGAGGAATCGACTGATATTGATGACAACCTTCTACACACAAATCTATTCAAAATTGAAGCAGTTCCATAATTTTTTTTCGAAATTGTAGAATTCTTACATAGCAGAAAAGCACCTAAAAATTTATCAGAGAAGAAGAAACACAATACACATTAATAAATGGACATTTATTTAAGCTAGGAATTTATGAAGTACTTCGAATACGTGCTTTATGACATGAAAGATAAGAAATCATTGTCGAAGCACATAAAGTGGGATCTTGAGGACATTATCAAGGAGAAACGACTGCACAGAAGATAATTCAAGTAGGACTTTGGTGGTCAACACTATTCCACGATTATCGACAATATGTACAAATATGCAATATATGTCAAAGATCAAGCTGCCCTCTATCGAAACACCAAATGCCACTGCACTCAATTATCCCTTCACTACATTTTTATATATGGGTGATTAACTTTGCCAGGCCATTTCCCAAAAGAGGTAAGAGGACAAGAGAAAAATATATAATAAATGGAGTTGAATATATAACAAAGTGGGAAGAAGCTGAGTCAAGGTGATGGAAATTGTGCTATTGGGTACATACCAAGTTTGTCCCACTTTATCTTTCCTTGATCTTCTTTCCATCCTTTAACCACCTTCATTAGGTCTTGATTCTTTCTTGTAAAACTTTCCAAGAAAGCTTTATCATAATTTTTTTGTGGCGTAGGAAAATGATACATTGTTCGCAAATCCTCAGCAGTGAATGAACCCATTTTCTCTAGTTTGGAATTTTTGAATGTCCTATCTGCAATATTGAGATTGTCGATGACCCATTTACCATATTAGTGTATGGTAATATCTTTGGCCTCGCCTCTCTCCTATGTAGAAATGAACATGAAACTTCGACTTAAGAAGGTTTTGATGAAACAACCTTATCCACCGTTGTTATTTTCTTTAGTTCTTTTGTGTTCTTCTTCAAACAGATTGTACATGGCTTCCCATGAAGAAAATCCACTATCCTTATTGCACATAGTATCTGAAAATAGTGGAGGCATGTCTGTATATTCGTAAATGGACACTTGAGCAACTGATTTTCCTTTCTTTGTCATTCCTATTGCTATTCCTTCCTTAGGTAGTTTCCTGAATTCAAGCAAGACGAGTAAATTCAAATCTGAGGTGAGGAGAGAAAAGGACAGAGAATAGAGTTAAATGAACATAAATCAAAATTTGGCGATTTAATTTAAAACATGCTTTAAGAAATATATCGATCTTTTTGAACCCTGTACCAATTGAATGCCGTTAATAACCCTTCAATCGTTCATCAAATAATTTACATGCTTTACGCAATATGTCCAATCCAACGATCTAAATCATCAGTATTATAATGGATTGATTAATGAAGGATCACTTAAAGATCTTTAATAATAAATGATATCATGCAAATCACAACTTTTACAAATAACAATACTATATGTTTTCGCTGCAGGTGAAATACGAAATGTGATCTGCGCAAATCGCACATTGCACTTTATTACAGTGGCTATAAATTTTCATTTGGTTTGACGTTGTGGAATGTGATATGTGCTAAAGACTCAAATTATTGCGCTTTATTGGATTTAATGGATACATTTTATTGTTTGTTTATTGTCTTATCGGGTCCGACTCATCGCAATTCCTTTTTATATAATATAAGTTTTCCTTTTAAAGAAGGCGCGATGCGATTTATAACTTTAAGGGATTTTTAAGTTTTTCAACGTGGAATTTCATATATTTCAAAAAGGTTGGAGTTCTTATCGCTTTTCGCAATTCTTATATGTGTTTTAATTTTTGTCAACTTGTGAGCTTTGTGATTTGTAGTAAGCTTAATGAAATCAAAGCAAAAGGAACAAGTCTTTTATTCCTAAAGTTTAAAAACTTAACGCTAAACTAAATAATGTTTCTTAAATTCTATTTATTTTTTAAAGGGTCCCCAATTATTATTAAAATAAATGGGGGGTGTTTTATAGTACAACAATTGGTGATTCAATTGGGAGAACCAGTTATCTTTGATCAATTTTTTTTGAAACTTCTAGAACTTTTCAAAATAAAAATAGTTACAGGAATGAATTTCAATACAAATAATATTTAATTAAGTAATCAAATCTCACTTGATTATAATTTATAAGGTTTCCTCTTTAAAATGAAAGTATGAGTATCTATATCAGTATTTACTAAGTTAAAAAAGATAAAGTAGGTGGCTTATTCAAATTAGCTTTATAGATATATACTCATTTATCACAGGTAGAGCCTCTGATACCAACAAACATTTATAGCCTCAGCAAGGTTACCTTTTACCCAACAATTATTCATTGTCCCATCCAGCTATTATTACAATCTTCCAAAATAAGTTCAATATTATATACTTTATCTCTTTGGAAGCTTTCTTTTTATTATAAATATTTTCTATGTATTTTTTATCACTTAAAAGCCATTGCCTTGGCATGGTAACCAAATATTGACAATGTCATTCACTAGTTGTAACTAAACTGATCAAGCTAGCTCTTGATGAGACCCCCTGGCTTTTGATATAATCTCAAGTCATTGCCCTGTTTTGGTAGACAGTATTGGTAACGTCAGTTTAACTATTTTCCTATGAACATGGTAAACAAGCTCGTGATGAGACTTATTATCTTCTAAGATTTAGCATATTTTCTTGAATTACATTTCTGAAAATTGAAAATTTTTCTAGATGGGGTGAATCATTGGCCCTTTTCAGAGTTCTGAATGATAATTTTAAATTTTAAGTTTTCTTATTTGTAAAGAGTCTTTACTATGTTAAAGATTATTTTCTTGACTGATAGTAGAGTAGCCATACTTTATAAAAGTGAGAGTTTATCAAAGAATAAATAACTTCAGTGAAATTAAATTTTTCATCAAAATAAAATCTATTAGAGATTCGAATTTTACAATTATTTCCTTAACAATTCTTATTTATAGAAGGGATAAATTAAAAAAAATCTCTAAGATTTTTATCTAAAAATCCAAAAATAAATACCATTCAAATTTTATTTTCCTAAGAAAAGAAAAGACAATAATATACAGGCAATAGAAGGGGTTACCTCCTATGAAAAATATTTCTTTAAAATTTTCCCATTAATGGGCAAAGAATCTCTTTTTCCTGATAGATCTTACAATAAAAACATTGACGGGCCTATTTTTTCTATGATTTGAAATTGTCCAAGACATAGTCTTTGGAATTTGGTATGTTTACCTTTATCCTTGTGTGCCTTATCCCATTTTAGTACCAGATCACCAATTTGAAATGCTTTTGGAGTGACAGAAGTTGTATCAAACGAAGCTCTAACTAACTATTAATGATGTGCATGAGTAACTTTAGATTTTTCTCTTTCCTCTTCAAGTTTAAGGATTTGGAATGGTCTTACTTGCAAAGATGAAGAGGGTGATTCATCAATAAATTGGACCAGGGCAAGAGAAGGAGTAACTACATTAGTAGGAAGGACAAATTCTTTCCCATAAATAAGATTAAATGGAGAAGTGTCAATGGTGGCCTTCTAAGTTATTCGATCTTCCTAATGATTTATGCCAATTTCTTTGATTTTGGTCAACAGTTAATTTAATGATTCTAATAAGGTTTTTATTTTTTGATTCTTCTAAACCATTTCCTTGAGGATAATAGTTAGCATAATATTTGAGTTTAAAACCTCTTTTAATGGAAAATTTTATCATAGTAGCTCCTAAGAAATAAGATGCATTATCAAACATAAAATTAGGGTAAACCAAATCTAGCTATGATAAAATGATCAATGAACTCAATAACATTCTCAGAATTGGCTACTTTTAGTGGAATTTCTCCCACCCATTTAGTAAAATAATCGGTATTTGTGAGGATGTATTTATGGTGTTTGGAAGAGTTAGGAACGATCTCACAAATTATATCTAATCCCCATTTCTCAAATGGTTGTTCGATATTAACTCGGTGTAATGGAAAATCTAGTTTCCTTTGTCTTCTAGATGCGCTTTAGCAGAATTTTCATTTCCTCAAATAATCATGAGCGTCCTTGAAAAGTGTTGGCCAATAGTAACTTGCATGCATGATTTTATGTGTTGTTGTATTTCCTCCAAAATGTCCTCCAGTTGGTCCATCGTGGAGTTCTAGCAAAAATTTATCTGCTTCAGTTTTCTCTAAGCATTGTAATAACACGAAATCAAAGTTCATTCTAAAAAATACATCATTGATCATTTCTTACTTCTTAGATTTTAATCTTAAAGCACACTTTGTTTTATAATTGAGTTGCATGGGGGCATATCCATATTTCAAATAAAACTTAAGATCAACATATTGAGACTAAGCATCGTTGAAGCTTACCTTTGTCACTTCTACATCATTACCTGGATCTGCTTTTGATGATAAATGGGGTGCTCCTATTAGCATTCCACAAAAACCTTGACCTCTAATAATTTTAGAAGATCTGATTTCTCCATCATATTCTTATAAAGAAGTTACCCAGCTATCCCTTTTATATCCTACTTCTCTTTGCATCAACAATTTCCTTACTTCAGAGAATGGAACTATTATCTTGGTGTGAGCTTTGAGGAGAAATGGCCTAAAATGCTTTATAGATTTGAAGACAATGAATGCTTGTTTCTCAATAGATGAATAGTTTAGTTCTGCACCTTGCAAATTGAAACTGAAAAATGATATTGGTGCTTCAATTTGCTGGTCATTGAGCCATGTCAAAACAACAACACATGGTGTATCTGATGAGAATGTATATAAAGTAAAAGGATTAAGAAAATTAGGAGTAGTCAAGAATGGAGCATTAAAAATAGATTGTTTGATTAAATTGAATGCTTCCCTTTCATTATGTCTCCACTTGAAGACTGAATTTTTCTTAATCATTGTTTGTAAAGGTAAAACTATCTATGAAAGGTCAGGGACAAATCTCTTTAAAAAAATTATCTGTCTAAGAAATGACTGCATGGTTTTCTTATTATGAAGGAAAGGAATCCTTTTAATTTCTTCGATTATTTTGGGATTGATAGAAATACCCTTTTTAGACACGATGAATCCTAAAAATTTTCCTTCATCTAAAGAAAAATATGACTTCTTCGGGTTAAGTGAGGTTCCATACTTTTTGCATCGCTTAAATACTTGTTTTAGGTCATTCACATGATTGGTTCTTTGTCTATAAAAGTCTATGATGTCATCTAGATAAATAACCACTGATTTGTTAATGAGTCCTCTAAAGGATGTGTCCATGGCTCTTTGAAAAGTGGCACATCCATTGATTAACCTGAATGGCATCTTCTGATAGGCACAAGTTCCCCACTTAGTCTTGAATGTGGTGCACATGCATTGATTAACCTGAATGGCATCTTTTGATAGGCACAAGTTCCCCACTTAGTCTTGAATGTGGTCTTTAATCTGTCATCTAGGTGTACCGGGATTTGGTTATATCCTGAAAACCCATCTAGAAAAGAAATAAGTTTAGAACCAACTACAGTTTGCAGTACTTGTTCCATGGTTGGTAATGGAAAATTGTCCTTCTGACATGAGTTATTTAAATTTCTAAAATCAATACAAATCCTAATGTCACCATTTTTCTTCCTGACAGGAACCAAATTTGATACCCACTTTGAATGTCTAACGAGAAAGATAATTTTATCTTTAAGGAGCTTTTTCAACTGTGATTTGATCTGACATTAAAGATTATGATGAATCTTCCTTAACTTCTGTTGCACAAGTTTCTTGTTTGAAATCATAGGGATAGTGTGTTGAATAAAAAAAGTGTCATATGTTTTGAGATCAATATAATCCCAAGCAAAAACACTTTTGTAGGTCCTTAATAGCCTGAAAAATGACACTCTTTCTACAGAAGATAGACCAATACCTAAGTTGACATTTTTTGGTTTACCATCGGTTCCAAGATTTACTAACTCAAATCTTAAAGTTGAACTTTGAGTTTTAGAATTAGTAACTCTCTTGAACCTATCTTTTAAATCATAAAGGCCTTCAAGTTTGGCAATTGATCTTGGCATTGGATTTTCATCATGTTTTTCCTTTATCTGAATGTCATGTTCATGCTCATCTAGAATTTGATTATCATAAGATCCTTCAGATGTGAGGAAATATATGATATCAGAATCATGATTAAAGGCTCTCCAATTAGTAATATTATTAGGACAAAATGGTCTAAAAATCAACTCAATAGAAAACCTATCAGGCCTAAATCCTTGAGATGGAATTAATTTCGATGCTACATTGGCCAATAAATCTGCACTAGCATTTTATATTACGGCTACAAAGGAGATGTTAAAATCTAAGAAATGAGAATTCAAATACCGGACTGATGACTGATAATGTTTAATATGTCCATAATGAAAGTGGATAGTATTTCTTGTTTGATAATGATTTCTGAATCTCCAAATACTTGTAGATGTTTAATGCCAAGGTCAATTTCTTTATACAAACCTTGAATTAGTGCTTCATATCCAGTTATGTTGTTCATTTAATCGAATTCAAGTCTACAAGCTAGAATGGTCTTTTCTCCTTCAGGAATTATTAAAATACAACTAGCTCCTACACCATCTTTTGATTTAGAACCATCAAAATAATGAATCCAAAATAAATAATTAACTACTGGTTTATTTACAAAATATTTACATTTAAAAGTGTTTCTTTGGGAAAAAAATTCAATTTGGGAGATAACAACATTATCAAAGAAGGGTGATGGTTGAGCATTAAAGTTTCCAAGAAATGATTATGCCGAGTAATTTCCAATAATATTATTATTGAATGCTACTGGCTCATTGATTCCTTCAATATCAGTAACTATATGTTTCATGAATTTTTCATGGTCTACTCGAATTTGGTTTGGCTTTCCATTGTGGGGTAGCCACATGTGTGACCAGTCTGTTGCGAAATATCCATGAAGTTTCTCAGACCAATCTTTGCTTAATACTAAACCATAAAATTCAGGAATATCATCTACCAAAATATCAATTATCTAGGAAACCTTAGGGTTTGATGATAATATAATGGAAACATAATTTATTTCTCCTACAACCTATAACTTTGTCCTATCGAGTTGTACTATATGAATAGGATAATTTTGAGGAGTTATGTTCAATTTAGCACATACTGATTTTGGCATGATATTAGAGGAATCCCCTGAATCAATTAAGCAATTATGGACATTCTTATTAAAGATCTCATAGGTCAAGAGGAATGGAGGAGTATGAGATATGGATCAATCACCTATCATAATATGATCTGTGGCATCTATTTTAGTTGAAGGATAAGGAGGTTTACCCATATTATTAGTAGCTTGAACTACTACTGGAGCAGGTAAAGCTGAAGTGGGAACTGCATTCAGATCTCTAAGTAAAATCTTCTACTGTTGTTTCAATTTATTAAGTTCATGGATTGAGATATTAGCCCTGGTATTTTTCATATCTTCCACTATATTATATTAAATGGTGTCAGAGACTACCATTTTCTTTGATGTAGATGGAATATCTGAAGGAAGTGTTAGTCTATGTAGCCTTATACGTAGAATTCTTACTTACTTTTTTTTCTTTAGCAGGAGTTGAATTCTTCTATTTTTTATTAGGCTGCATTGCATCAGGGGTATTATTTCTTCTTGTAATAACAGGTAGAGCTTCGTTTTCTTCATCATTTGGTAGGATGAAATCCCACATGCCATTTAGTTCAACTTCTTCTTCGACTTCAGTTTCTTCTTCCTCTGTTTTCTCCTCTTCTGTGTCTTGATCAGACTCAGCATTAGATATAAAGTTGGGTGGCTGAGAAGTAGAAGACTGATTTTTCTTGAAGGGTTTGAAAGTCTTCTTTGTACTGGAACTTTCAGCAACTTGTTTTTTGATGTCTTCCATTTCATTTGTCATAGTTTTTAGTACTTTATGAAGACCTTCTACATTGAAAGGATCTATTGGTGGCTTTTTTTTAATAATCTTGGAAATGGACTTTCTTGAATTTCCTGTCTACTTGAGAACTCTTCATTTCAAGGGCTATAATTCATTTCTCTATAGACAAAGCTTCCTTCATATTTTTTGCCAATGTAGCTAACTTTTCTCTATCGAAAAAAATGGCTATGTTAGATGGAAGAGAAGAAATAAGCCACAAAATTTGAACCTTAGCACTAGGAACTGATGTAGCAGGGATTTTATTGAGTAATTTATTAAATCTAGAATTGAAGTCTTTTATTTTCTCTCATTTTTTAGCCTTTAGATTTGGTAGGTCGTTGATGAGCGATGCAATGGTTTGGTCATCTCCAAACTTATCTAAGAATTTTTCTTAAAACATATTCTAGCTAGATAGAGCAAGCATATAATGAAAAATAATAGGATCCTGCAGATATTATAAGAGTATATGGAAATAATCTGACTACATAATCTTCTTTAGTTACCTCTTTCAAATAATTTGATGGCTAGCATATAATTATGGATATGTTCTTCAGATGGGAGACCATCATCTAGATTGAATTTAGGTAACCATATTTCAGGGTATTTAGGAAGAGGGTGGAGAGGAGAAGGCATTTGTACATCACCTGGATTATTTCATGTTTGTAAATTTGGTGGAGGTTGTTGGCCTGCCATTGGACCTTGGGTGGAGATGATGAGTGAAGTTTGAGTTGAAGAAGAGGCAATTTGAGTGCTAGAACTATTTGAAGGTGAAGTATTTTGGGTACCAAACTAGTTGTACGAACACTGATGGTTGGAATAGAAGTTGTTGAAATGAGTGGAGGAAATGGAGGTGAATGAGGTGGATTATTTGATAAGACCTCACTGGTGGATGAATCTAACTCAGTCTTCTTTATTTTCCTTCCATAAGTATCAATAGGAAATTAAAAAGGAGGGATTCTTGTCTTCTGAGTGTCTGATCGAGTTAATATTTGTCTTGGTTGTAAAGAAGATGAAACACTAATTTCAGATGTTTGAGAAGTTTTAGGATTTTCAGCAGAAATGGATACTCTCTAACTTTTCAATCAAAAACTGAAATTCTGGGGAGTTATGGTAATAATATGAAGATAGTATTGGTTGAGTTCCACTAGGAGACTTAGGATAAGGATGTTCAACTTCAAATCTTAAAGATTTAGATCTAGATAATGATATAGAAGTTGAAGGGGATATATAGGGAGAGAGACTCTTAGATTGGATTTTAGATTGATCAGACCTTTTTTCCATTCATGATGGCCCTCCTTCTAGCGAAAAAATGTTGAGGCCTCAGAATTCCATTGGAACAACATGGGGGAAAACCACTCGGTCCGGACCTTAGAGCAAGTCCTTTTCCGTTTGGTGTAGTGGCTTTGAATGGGGATAAAGGGACCAGTTTCCAAATAAGGATAATGAGGGTGTGTTTGTTTATAACATGAAAATGGAAAAATGATTTAATCTATCATATGCAGTGACTAAATATCTATTATACTATATACTCGGGAGTATTCATTCTTCAATGCGATCTAGAAGGATATATTTCAACAATTGGTAATAAAGATTATTCAATAGTTGAAAGAGATGTAAATTATGTAAAAAAAATTATTTTGAAAAAAAATTTCAAACAAAACAATTGTGAAATGTATATCACATTCATATTTTTGATCATATATGAGATAAGTAACCATAGATAAATATTAGTTTAAAATTGCATTTAACATTCATCTATGATAACAACTTTCATATATAATATAGATAAAATATGATTGTCATTTCAAGAAGGAAAACTTAACTTAATGTGTAGAAATACCATATATACGAGGTTCTACTCATTCAAATCGGCAGTAGTATTCTGCTTCTCTTCACGTCAAAACAATTTAATGAGTACAAAAGTGCAACTTCAATATCAAAAGAAAATAGACCTTGTTCCATTAATTCATCGAGGCTTTCACAAACATACAGAAGTGCATTCCTTTGCAAATGTTTTTTGACAAATTTCTAGACCCTTCTCTAAATGCATGAGAATGGTTTAAATACTAAACTGAATATGTCAAAAACAGATTACTAAATAAAAGTTTGAGGAGGTTTCAAACAACCTTCCTCGTAATAAGTAAACTAAACTACAATCTAGAAATAAATATAATGAGATTGCTTAGGTGGGTTGATCTTATTTTTTCATATGATCTTTAAGGTGGAAAATATCTACCATCAGATTCAACTAAGTTAGCTGTGTGATCCCAGATCTGACTTGGCCTTTAAACATGACATTTGAAAGTGCTGGAAACATTTTCCCAGTAGAATCAGTTAAGGATTATAGAGTTATGCACTGATGATGTGGTTTGATGAGAAACTTCCAGTAATTTTCTTGACCTAACTTGGTTATCTTCTTGATGGCTTATGCCTATGTCTTTGTGCTTTCCTTCCACTGTGTTTTCAATAGTTTAAGATATGGGATTACTTCGGCTGTATATTCTTTTATAAGTTAAACATTTATAAGTTGTCCATTAACAGACTCGATAATATCATTTTTTAGATTTGATGCCTTTGATGTTACCTTCTCTGCTTGTCTCAACTATATTTCCCAGTTGTTAAATAAAATATCTTTGTGAAACTTATACATTTTGTGGAGATTAGCTTTCTTTTCTATATCTGATTCTTGCCATAGGATGAATTCATAATTTTTCTTTTGAACCTTATCACATTCTAGTCTTCTATTTGCCACTTGTTGAACCAAAATTTTGCTTGTTTCACAATATGAATTGGTAGCTGAGATTTGCTGATAAAAAGTCTCTTGCTGCTGCTTCAATTTTGCATTCCATTCAAGTACCTCTTTTATAAACTTTCCAATTTGAGGCTGGATTTTAAGCTTATACATCACTGCCATGGAAAATTTTAGGGGCTAATATTTGTAGATGGGCTAATTTTCCATGTTTTTTCCAAAAAAACGATTCGCCAATTTCCCTTTTTTATGAAAAGTGATTCGCCCAAATTTTACAATATAAAATTATTTTATCTTAAAAATCGCCAACATTATATAGAGAGTATATATAAAATCATTATAAATTTGAATAATTTTACAAATATATCAATAAACATTTTACAATTTACATATTAGGGACTAGTGAGATTCGCCAATGTTTTAAACTTCAAAATAATTTCCCATCCTTAAAATTTTCCCTGATCACTGCCTCTATATGTGTATCCTTCTCAGAAACTTGTACTTGATGCTGTAACTTTAATATTTCAAATTCTTTCTGGAACTGTGACATTTTCATCTCAATTTTCTTATTGGCATTAATATTTTCTTGTTCCAATTGACTTTGCAATTCTTGAAATTTATCTTTCTTTTGTTTGAGTAGAAGTTTCACTTCTACTGCTTTATCAATTGTAGCGATTGCATATGCACCCGCAAACTGTGACAATTTGGTAAGATGTTCTGTAGGATTGGAAGAAGAGCCTTTCCAGAAAACATCTACTGATTCATTATTGAGAGTTGTCATTGTTTCATCAACTCTTCTTCTTTTCCTCCTCTTTACTACAACTTTGTGATTTGGGTTGTAGAAAACATCTAGTGGAGGTGTTTCCTCAGTATTTAAAATGATTTATTTTGTTGGGTAGGCAAGGATGATCTCTTTTTCTTGAACCTTTGGTACTTGCTGAAGTGCCATTGTAGTTTCTACTAGATTCTAAGTTTTCTCAGGAGTTTGAAAACCTATTGATCCTTATAGATTAGGATTTGGTGGTGGTGGTGTCTCTAGTGCTTTAGTAAACTGTGTCCATTCTATCTTTAAATTATGTGCTTGAGATTTCTCTGTCTGCTTAGGTGTAGTTTGAACATGCTGAACTTATTTTGAAGATAATTTAGCTCCACTAGTCTCTTCCTCAGTCTGCATATCAATTAATTTAATTAATTTTTTAATTATCTTCTCAAGGCTTTCATTTTTACTTTCAAATTCATTATCAGAATGATCTGAACTCTAAGACTAGTGTTGTGAATGCTTTGAACCTTGAATTGTTTTTTCTTGTGATTCACATTCTGACATCTCTTTTTCTTCATCATCTAAACTGATGGTGGGAGTTGGCCTTCTGACATATTCCATTTGTAACGAGTCCAATGGGACTTTTTCTAACCTCTTTTTTCTATACTCATGAAAAGCTTTAAGGTCTACTACACTGAGCTTATTGGATTATGTTTTTAACACATCTACAAACTTCTCTACTCCTTCAAATAAATCATCAAACATATCATTTTCATTCATGAAAGGTCTAAGTTTAAGACTAGTGGTAAAATTTTGGACCACATCATTAGGATCATACTGTCTCCCTGGCAGTAAAGCCAGATTCAATGAAGTAATGTTTGGAAGTTCTTTCACTACATGACCTATGTAAAAAAGGGCGAAGGTACCAGAATGTAATGAGAATGTAGGCCAGATGGATTTCTTAGAATCTCTAAGCTGCTTGGTTATACCATTTACAATAGTTTGATATGAAATTTCTCTAGCCAAGAGTTTATCTGGAACATAGTAGGTTAGAACATGAGGGGAAGAAAGACTCCCAAAAACTCTGACAAGTAAAATTTTCCTCACCAAACCATCTAGCCACAGGTAAAATATTAGCACTGGCTTATTTAGAAATTCTAGGTGCTCTTTCATTGAAAATAATTTGATAAATGGGCAACATAACTCCATGACAAATTTTGTAGAAATGTAAATGAAATTCAGACTCCCATAGGGATTTATGATAAATATGAATAGGGTTAGGGTCTTGGCTAGTCCATTTCCAACCCCTAATAGGAAATTTTGAGCAGAAACATATAACATCCATGATATATGTGCTCAAGTAAAAAGGAGGAATTGTCCTAGTCGAAAATACTCTATTTGTTCTGTAAGGTTTTGGACAAATTATCGGATAAAATGCTTTCCCAATTCATGATAGTAGAATTTACGACTACGTCAATTAAAGGAACCCATTCAATGGAAAATTTAGTGATATCAGGTCTAGAGAATAATCTACACAACATTCCTGCTACAAAACAGTAAGGTGATGGAAATTGTGCTATTGGATACATACCAAGTTTGTCCCACTTTATCTTGTCTTGATCTTTCTTCCATCCTTTCACCACCATCATTAGTTCTTTATTCTTTCTTGTAAAAATTTCCAGGAAAGCTTTATCATAATTTTTTTGTGGCGTAGGGAAATGATACAATGGTAAAAAATTCTCGAAGCTGAATGAAACCATGTTCTCTAGTTTGGAATTCTTGAATGTCCTGTCTGCAATATTGAGATTATCGATGACCCATTTTACCATATCAGTGTATGGTAAGATATTTGACCTCACTGCAATCCTATGTAGAAATGAACATGCAACTTCAAAGTAAGAATATTCTGATGAAACAACCTTATTTTCCGTTGTTATTTTATTTATTTCTTTTGGATGTTATTCTTCAAACATATTATACATGGCTTCCCATGAAGAAAATCCACTGTCCTTATTGCACGTAGTTTCTGAAAATAGTGGAGGCATGTCTGTAGCTTCAAAAATGGATGTTTGAGCAACTGATTTTCCTTTCCTTTTCATTCTTGTTGATACTGCTTCCTTATGTAGTTCCTAAATTCAAGAAAGAAGAGTAAGTTCATATCTGAGATGAGGAGAGAAAAGGATAGAGAATATAGTTAAATGAACATAAATAAAAATCTGGCACTTTAATTTAAAACATACTTTAAGAAAGATATCGATATTTTTAAACCCTGTACCCATTGAATGCCGTTAATAACCCTTCAATCGTTCATCAAATATTTTACATGCTTTACATATTATGTCCAATCCAATGATCTAAATCATCATATCTTATAACGGATCGACTAATGAAGGATCACTTAAATTTATTTAATAATAAATTATATTGCACAAATTGCAACTTTTAAAAATACCAATACTATATGTTTTCACTGCAGGTGAAATGAAAAATGAAATCTGCGCAAATCGTATGTCACACTTTATTACGGTGGCTATAAATTTTCATTTGGTTTGATGTTGTGGAATGCGATATGCGCTAAAGAGTCAAAGTATTGTGCTTTATCAGATTTAATGGATACATTTTATTGTTCATTTATTGTCTTATCGGTTCTAACTCATCACAATTCCTTTTGAAATGATATAATTTTGTCTTTTAGAGGAGGCGCGATGCAATTTATAACTTTAAGGGTTTTTTATTTTTTTCAACAGGGAATTTAATATATTTCAAAAAGGTTGGAGTGCTTATCACAACTCACAATTCTTATATGTGTTTTAACTTTTGTCAACTTGCAAGCTTTGCGATTTGCTGTAAGCTTAATGAAATAAAAGGGGAAGGAACAAACCTTTTATTCCTTAATTTTAAAAACTTAACAATAAACGAAATAATGTTTCTTAAATTCTATTTATTTTTTAAATGGTCCCCATTTATTATTAAAATAAATGGGGGGTGTTGTATAATACAAAAATTGGTGATTCACTTGGGAGAACCAATTATCTCTGATCATTTTTTTTTAATTTCTATAAATTTTCAAAACAAAAATAGTTGTAGGAATGAATTTCAATATAAATAATATTTCACTAAGTAATAAAATATCACTTGATTATAATTCATAAGATTTCCTCTTTAAAATGAAACTATGAGTATCTATATCAGTCTTTACTAATTTCAACAAGATAAAGTAGGTGGCTCATTTATAGTAGCTTGATATATATATACTCATTTATCATAGGTAGAGCCTCTAATATCAACAGGAATTTATAGCCTCAACAGGGTTATCTTTTACCCAACAATGATTCATTGTCCCATCCAGCTATTATTACAATATTCCAAAATAAGTTCAATATTATACACTTTATTTCTTTGGAAACTTTTTTTTTTTTGTAAATATTTTCTATGTATTTTTTATCACTTAAAATCCATTGTCTTGGCTTGTTAACCAAATATTGACAATGTCATTCACTGGTTGTAGCTAAACTAATCAAGCTAGATCTTCATGAGACCCTTTGCCTTTTGATATAATCTCAAGTCATTACCCTGTTTTGGTAGACAGTACTGGTAACGTCAGTTTAACTATTTTCCTATGAATATGGTAAAAAAGCTCGTGATGAGACTTATTATCATCTAAGCTTTAGCATATTTTGTTAAAGTACATTTTTGAAAATTGAAAAGTTTGCTGAGTGGGTGAATCATTGGCCCTTTTGAGAGTTTTGGATGATAATTTTAGAGTTTAAGATTGCTTTTTTGTAAAGATTCTTTACTATGTTAAATATTCTTTTCTTGACTGATAGTAGAGTAACCATACTTTATAAAAGTGAGATTTTATCAAAGAATAAATAACTTCAATGAAATTAAAATTTTCAGCAAAATAAAATCTATTTGAGATTCGAATTTTACAATTATTTCCTTAACAATTCTTATTTATAGAAGCAATAAATAAATAAAAATCTCTGAGATTTTTATTTGAAAAGCCAAAAATAAATACCATTCAAATTTTATTTTCCTAAGAAAATAAAATAAAATTATATATAAGGAATAGAAGGGGTTACTCCTATGAAAAATATTTTTTTTAAATCTTCCCATTAACAGGCAAAGAATCTCTTTTTCTTGATAGATATTACAATAAAACATTGATGCTTCTATTTCTTCTATGATTTGAAATGGTCCAAGCCATAGTCTTTGGAATTTGGTATGTTTACCTTTTTCCTTGTGTGCATTATCCCATTTCAGTACTAGATCACCAATTTAAAATGCTTTTGGAGTGACAGAAGTTGTATTAAACGAAGCTTTAATTAACTGTTGATGATGTGCATGAGTAACTTTAGCTTTTTCTCTTTCCTCTTCAGGTTTAAGGATTTGGAATTTTCTTACTTGCAAAGAAGAAGAGGGTGATTCATCAATAAATTGGACCAGGGCAAGAGAAGGAATAACTACATTAGTAGGAATATCAACTTCTTTCCCATAAACAAGATTAAATGGAGAAGTGCCAATGGAGGCATTCTCAGTTATTCAATCTGCCCAGAGAGAAAATGCTAATGATTTATGCCAATTTCTTTGATTCTAGTCAATAGTTAGATTAATGATTCTAATAAGGTTTTTATTTGTTGATTATGCTAAACCATTTCCTTGAGGATAATAGTTAGTAGAATATTTGAGTTTAAAACCTATTTATTGGAAAATTATATCATAACATCTCCTAAGAAATAAGATGCATTGGTAAACATCAAATCAGTGAGTAAATTAAATCTAGTTATGAAAAATTGATCAATGAACTCAATAGTATTCTTAGAATTGGCTAATTTTAATGGAATTTCTTCCACCCATTAAGTAAAATAATCGGTAGTTGTGAGGATGTATTTATGTTGTTTGGAAGAGTTAGGAATGATCTCACTAATTATATCTAATCCCCATTTCTCAAATGGTTTTTCGATATTAAATGGTTGTAATGGAAAAGTTGGTTTCCTTTCTCTTCCAAATGCACTTTGGAATACTTTGCATTTCCTCGCATAATCATGAGCATATTTGAAAAGCGTTGGCCAATAGTAACCATCATGCATGATTTTATGTGTTGTTGTATTTCTTCCAAAATGTCCTCCAACTGGTCCATCGTGGAGTTCCTGCGAAACTTTATTTGATTTGGTTTTCTCTAAGATTCGTAATAACACGAAGTCGAAGTTCCTTCTAAACAATACATCATTAATCATTTCGTACTGCTTAGATTTTAATCTTAAAGCACAATTTGTTTTATAACTGAGTTGCGTGGGGGCATATCCATTTTTCAAATAAAACTTAAGATTACCATAATGAGACTGAGCATCGTTGAGGTTTACCCCAGCCACTTGTACATCATTACCTGGATATTATTCTGATGATAAATGGGATGCTCTTGTTAGCATTCTGTAAAAACCTTGACCTCTAATAATTTTAGAAGGACTAATTTCTACATGTTATTATTGTAAAGCAGTTACCCAGTTAGCCCTTTTCTCTAATAGTTCTCTTTGCATCAAAAATTGCCTTACTACAGAGAATGAAACTATTATCTTGGTGTGAGTTTTGAGAATAAATGGCCTAAAATTCTTTATAGATTTGAAGACAACAAATGCTTGTTTCTCAATAGATGAATAGTTTAGTTCTGCACTTTGCAAATTGGAACTGAAAAATGATATTGATGCTTCAATTTTCTGGTCATCGAGTTGTGTCAATACAACAACATATGATGTATCTGATGAGAATGTATATAAAGTAAAAGGATAAAAAATGCCCCAATTTATTGAAAATCTTTCCTGAAATTTCAGTAGATACCCCCTGTGAAAATTCGTTTCTCGGAATACTACTACCACAACTGATTATATTTCTTCTATTTGTTAATTTATGAACAAATTATTTATTGTATTCTACGGTAAATATTTAACCCATACACTAAATTCTTCAAAAATAAAATTCTGCAAAAAATACAATGCAATAAATATAAAAACACACACACATAAATACACCGTTATATTTGGACAATCGTCCTTGGAAAATCCCAAATTTTTAAAACTGGTGTGGTAGCTGAGCATTTTATTATTATTGAGTAGTAATCTGAGTACAAATAATTGGATACCCAAACTGGCTATCCAATACACAAAAATACTGCGAAAAGAGTTAGTGATAAAATCTCACACTGCCACAGGAAATCTGACACTGATATGAGCTTAGGATGAGTTTCCGTGTGATGTCTCTACGCAAATGATGGAAACAATGAATACAAAGTGAGGAGATGGTCCCTCATAGGATTTCCAACTAAAATACTAGAAAGTTCCTTCCTCCTTTGGATCTACAATACTGGACTGTGAATCCTTGAGGGGACTGCTGTTGCATGGAGGTAAAATACAATGGATTGAATGTCAGATATAGATCTGTTGCTCCTGAAATTCTGAACATGAAGCACATGGTGAAAGGATGAATCCTCCACTGGTTTCCTAGCTAAAATTATAGAAACAACCAACACCTCTCAAACCCTTGAACAAGAATTGCGTTATTCCTGCACCTGGAAGCACATATGAGTGTGGCTAAATATGGCACCAATGCTTGATGATGAATAAATATTAATAGAAACCCTCTCATAGTAGGCACTCAACGTCCCCCATGGGTAAGTATGGTATTTACACTTGGAAACACTCTATTCTAAACAACACTGCAGACTTAGCTAAACAGCATAAGCATGCATATAAATGTAAACCAAAAAATCTAGATCTAAATAGATTAGAAATAATAATCTAAAGCTTTCCTTCTATTATTCCTTCATCCTCATTATATATATTATGAGCCTTCCATAGCCTAGGCCCACCTCATAACTGTGTTACCTATGTGGCCTCTATCCTCCATGAAGACTGCGTTGTCTCTCCATGATCTCCATCATGTTCTACATTAAATTACCACTCTCTCCATCATGTGTGCATTAGATGCACCACTTCCTCCACTATCTCATCATAAGTGATTTATGATCTTACTTTGAATGCACTATGATCTTAGTTGACCTCCTCAAGATCCTCATGATTTTACATTTTAAGATCCATGATCTCCACTCTTCCTTCATTTAAGAAGTTGCTCCACTACTCCATAATGTAGATCTAGATCTAAAATATCCACATACAAACATCAAAAGTGGAATTTATTCATCTATGGGGTTTTTTGGTCCCTCCACCGTCTTATTTACTTAATTAAGTATGAAAATTTAAGAGCTCTAATATTCCAATTATCTTGTCAAAAATTGGGAATATTACAGTCCTCCCCGCCAAAATGTTGTTTGTCCTCAAGAAACTACAAAAGTGGATGCTACAATAAACATCCTCGCTCTAAATGGAATACTCATATGGAAGGCCTTCCCATTTGTCACAATGTGTCATGCATGTCCAACTCCAAAGCTACCTCTCTAGAATGTCTAGAATGGCCTCCAACTGAAAAGTTAGATACCCTTCCTCATCAATGAATCTCCAAGTGGAAACCATATGATGTCCAAATATATCCTCTATACATGATATACATGAAATGAAGTGGTTTCTTCCCAAAGTGGAAATTCCCAACTCATGAACTATCTCTCCAACCCATGATACATAGAGTAGATTGCATCTATCAATGCTCTCATCATTAGCCCTATTAGCCATGTAGGATCCAAACATAACATCAACATAGTGAAAATCAAGAAGTAGAGACATATGGGTGAACATGAACAATATCAAACCATATTCTCCCAATAACAACCACCACAGCAAATCCTCCTGCTGCCAAGCTAGATCATCATGAAAACAAGTAAGATAGCCATGCTTTCTCAATAGAAGCCACCACAACAATGCTTATTTTTGCCATGCCAAATATGCATCAATATATATATGAGATCCATTCTCTCTCAATAGAAGCCAACGCAACAATGCCTCTTGTTGCCACACCACATCAACACTGTACCAAATGGAGTGGCCATATTCTCTCAAGGGAAGCCACTGTAGTAGGGAATATTGCTTCCCCATCACATCATCATTATACCAAGTACAATGACCATAATCCCCCAACAGATGCCAATGTTGTAAGGCCTCCTGTTTCCATCCTCTATCATTATCATGCAATGCATGGGAAGAAATCAACCCATACTCTCCCAATAGCAATCAAAACAGCAAGGATTCTTGTTGCCATCTTAAATCATCATGATGCAAGTCATGGAGCAACAACATACTAATGGGCATGTGGAATGTCTCATCAGAACAATAAAAATAAACTCCTTGATGCCACATCATATGAGACTTATGTTTTATCCTAAACCCAAATACGTACATGAACATGAGATATATCCCAAACATAAATACATGTAAATACATGAGACATATCCCAAACAAAAGTAAATACATGGACATAAGATACATCATGAGGTGTCCAAACTCTCTCATCAATAACCAATGCAACCATGCCTCCTGCCGTTGCATGTCCTCAGTGATATACATGGCATGGATCTTGGAAATGTGAGATGTTGGGTAGTATCCATACTCACCTAAAAGAAACCAGCGCAGCCAAGCTTCTTGTTGCTCGGTATCATAGATCTGCAAGAAGGTTGGCAACCTCCTCAGGGAAAATTTTAAGGATATAAAATTATCTTGAAGTTTAAAAATTGGAAAATATCACTAGTCCCTAATATGTAAACTATAGAATGTTTATTGATTCATTTATAAAATTATTCAAATTTATAATGATTTTTATATACTCCCCATATAATGTTGGTGATTTTTAACATAAAATAATTTTATGTTGTAAAATTTGGGCGAATCATTTTTATAAAAAATGGAAATTGGCGAATGCTTTTTTTGGAAAAAACATGGAAAATTAGCCCACTTGTGAATATTAGCCCCTAAAACTTTCCATGAACCTCCTACTCCTCATCTAGATCCATTCATCCCAATGTGGATGATGAATCATGCCAAGCTCAATCTTGGTATCCTCTCATTATAGAATACCAACATCCTCCATCTGAATAGCTTTGCACTCCATGAAATTTTGAAGTTCACCTCCATTGAGGTCTCTCCATGAGATCCTCTCATCAATGGCCCATTGGAACCCATAAGGATCCATACATGCTGTAGGTAGAGATTCCTCTTTGAGCTGTGAGATGCTCATCAAGGAAACTTCATCTTGACAATGGAAAGTACTGTCCATCACAATATGTCTACCATCTATCATTTGTCCCTCCAGTGCTTCATGAGTGAAGCTACCTTTAGAATTCTCCAATAATAATGGAGCCCTCTCATCATCACTATTGCTAAGTGACAACGTTGTATATCTGCATGGTGATACATGTGTTGTCTCATGGCCACATACAATGCTAAACCCATAGTTTGGCACTGTAATGAATATGACTGTGCTCCTCCCATCTTTTGCAAATCCACACTTCAACACAAAGTGTTGGGTATAGCTCAACCATGACAAATTGGGATAGAAATACATCTTCTCCTCGATCAAATCAAGGGTCCTCCGTGTAGTGATAATTTGCTGCTCCAAATCAGCAAGGTGCTCTAATCCTTGGTTATGCACTTGCCCTGATGGCATGGTATCATATATCTCAATATGAGGTACTGAAATAATATGAGAAGAAAGTATATGCAAACCTTGGATAAGTTTAATCTATGGAACATCTACAAGAGTTCATCCAAACGGTGCAATAGTCTCTCCAACTTCTGGTAATGATGATGGCTACTCTTCTACAACTGCACCAGCACCAGTATCTGTCTCCTCATCATCATGCATTTCATGAATCATGCATGGCGCTTCAAATTTCAAGACCTCAAGACCATCTTGCAAAGATGCAATTGATCCTCCTCCTGATGTAAGTACATCTGCAGCTGGTGGGGGTGGTAGAGGCTCCTCCTCCTGAGTGATAATGAGGACATATTCCTTGGGCTTTTCATGTACTATCTCCTCAATGATGGGATATGTCTCTATGTGAGATGTCTCTGGTTTATTTCTACCATACCTCTTCTTCAATATTTGAATAAAATCTACATAATCAGACACTTTCATATGGGATAAGTGACTGAAATACCAATCTCTTGATTTTCCTTCTAGGTGCAGTGCTAAAATATCCACATCCTCTCTTTATACTACAAGATATAGATGAAATAAGGTAGCCAAGTCTTCCCTCCAAGCCCTCAATGTGCTTTTGGAAGATCCATAAAATGTAGGCTAGAAGAATCTATGGCTCTTTTTTCTATTACTACTTCGGGATCTCCTTCAGTGCTCTGGGTTGTGTTTTGTACTCGGACATATATTTACTTAGGGTCTCATGCCCCAAGTCTCCTTCATATTTTGAAAAATCCTCTCTCTTATCAAAGAAAATGGATCTAGTAGAATGATGTGAAGCTCTTTTCTTCTCAAGTTGCTTCTCATGCTAATAGGGAGTGTTTGGACCTCCCTCATCAATTTTTCTTGGATCCTTCCTTTTCCTTTCTCTCTTCATTTGATTGACCTCCTTGGAGATATCTTGCAGGGATCTAAAAAGAAGAGTGGAAAAACTACAATCCTCCTTCATGATAGATCTCTACTATTTGATTCTTCTTTTGATGCAAAAGAAGAAGTGTCCCCAAGCTGAGCCAAATATCATGCTTTGATGCCACTATAATATCCCAAAAGGGAGAATACAGTAATAAAAAAACACAATAGATGAAAAAAAACAAAGTAAACAATTAATCTAAAAACAACCTCAAAATGTACATAATATTTTAGCCATTTTATTATATAGGACGTGGAATAAACAATACAAAAGTGCTCAAAATATGAGACATTCAAGCCAAAGAGATGGCCTAGAATGACCCTGAAATGATCCCACAAGAGGGACCACGTAAATGCTGGACTGCTGGAAGGAAAATGCGTTTTCCCTGCTACAATTGTTGGGATTGCAACTCTCGAAAAAATGTAAAGTTTTATGTAGGTAGCTCTGTAGCTCTGATGATGCTGAAAATCTAGATCCGGGCTCTATGATGGATACCCAAGATAACACAGAAAGGGATTTCCAAATATATGAATCTACGAAAAATTACCCTCTTAAGGCTTCACTATACAACTATTGGGTATGCATATCTGAATCATAATCTGATGAAATATGGCTACAATATGATGTAAAATCATATCTATGCAATAAGGGTTGATCCCTTCACTAGATCCTTGGGCTAAAAGCTCAAGATCTAGATCCTCCAATATCCTCCACTAGATGTGGCTACTGATCACTCAACAGCTTCAGAAAACTGCGCTGCCAAGGAGGGAGAGGCTCAAGACTGTTGCTAGATATGTCAAATCAGCTCCAAAATGATGGAAACAATGAATACAAAGTGAGGAGATAGTCTCTCACAGGATTTCTAGCTGAAATACTGGAAACTTCTTTCCTCCTTTGGATCTACAGGACTGTATTGCGAAATCCTTGAGGGGACTGTTGCTGCATGGAGGTAAAATAAAATGGCCTGCATGCCAGATCTAGATCTTCTTCTCCTGAAAGGCTGAACATGAAGCACAAGGTGAAAGGATGAATCCTCCACCGTTTTCCTAGCTGAAATGCTAGAAACAACCACCACCTGTCAAACCCTTGAACATAAATTGCGTTATTACTATAACTGGAAGCACATATGAGTGTGGCTAAAGCTGGCACTAATGCTTGATGATGAATAAAGCTTAATAGATACCTTCCTAGAGTGGTCACTCGAAGTCCCCTGTGGGTAAGGGTGGGATTTCCACTCGGAAACACCTTGTGCTAAACAACACTTTAGACTTTGCTAAACAGCATAAGCGTGCATAGAAATGTCAACCAAAAAATCTATATCTAAATAGATCGGAAATAATAATATAAATTATGCCTTCTATTGTGCCTTCATCCTAATTATATAGATTATGAGCCTTCCATAGCCTAGGTCCACCTCATAACTGCGTTGCCTATGTGGCCACTAGCTTCCATGAAGACTGCATTATCTCTCCATGATGTCCATCATGTTCTGCATTAAATTCCCATTATCTCCATCATGTGTGCATTAGATGCATCACTTCCTCCACTATCTCATCATAAGTGCTTTATAATATTACGTTTAATGCACTATGATCTTAGTTGACCTCCTCCAAGATCCTCATGATTTTACATTTAAGATCCATGATCTCAAATCTTCCTTCATTTAAGAAGCTACTCCACTACTCCATAATGTAGATCTAGATATAAAATATCCACATACACACATCAAAAGTGGATTTTATTCATCTATGGGGTTTGTGGGTCACTCCATCCTCTTATTTACTTAATTAAGTATGAAAATTTAAGAACTATAATATTCCAATTATCTTGTGGAAAATTGGGAATATTACAGTCCTGACTGCTGCTAGTCTCTGTGTGTCACTGTAGCCTCTGCATTGTTGCTAACTCTGTAGTTTGTTGTTGCACTACTTCCAAATTTGATATGCGCTTCTCAGTATCAAACTGCTACTAGTTACTTCATCTCTCAATTTGGCACTTGACTGCACCAACTGTCATTGGTCCATCCTACTACTACTACTATGGGCTCCCGTAGCAAGGTATTGATCCAATAGGTGGACTCCTCAAGGATATTTCCCATCCTGTAGCTCTCTAGGGCTACAAAACCAAATCACCCCACCTCATCCCTGGAGGTATGTCGGTGATCATGGAAAATTATTCTTCCAATATGGAGGATAGCCTGTCGATCTCTGCAGATGTAGCCTGCTGATCCAACCTATCCTCTTTATCCCTCTTTCTGAGCAGACATTGGGTGTTGTAGTGACTAATATCACCACATCTAAAGCACTTGATCTTCAAAAATTCCTTCATTCTTCTTCACTATTCCTGTTTCCCCTTTGATGTGAGGGCTAAATTCTCCTCTTCCTTCACCTCTACCTTCGTCCCACTGCTACTACTGCCACTTATGGTGTTGTTCACTAGATCTTGTCTTAGCTCCTACTGATGCATATATTCCCACATCCTATCCCACCTTGGCAATGTTTCTCTACCCAAAATACTTTGGATGAACACTTTCCATTCCTATGAGACTCAATTTAAATTTATCCACACCATCTTTGAAGCCTGAGGTGATGATCCTACAACTACAAATTGATCTTAGAAATCCTGAATCTTGGTGATAAAGTGGTCTATGCGCTCCCACTTCTACATACGTGCAAATCTCAACTTTTCCTCCAGGTACATTTTTTGCTGCTAGAAAGATCCTTGGTAGAATGTGGCAAGGGAGTCCCACATCTCTTTGGCCATTCCGAGGGCCACTATGTGAGATACCACATGATCCTGAATTCCACCAAGGATCATCCTCTTCACCTTTACAATCTATTTCTTGTATGTCTTATTCTCATCTGGATCTATGAGGACAACCACCATGTTATCAATGCACGTTTTGAGATCATATTCATCTAGAAGGAAGGAAATCCTTGTCTTCCATATTTCATAGTTAGATGCTCCATCCAACCGATCCTGATCTCTTAGTCGTGCTGTGTTAATTTTTCATAGGGATATATTGATATTTTCTATGATAGTTTTATTTCTTCATAAACACATTAAGTTCACCCCATATTATTATATATTATTCAGATTTACACTATTAACCATCAACATATGAAACTATGTAGAAAGAAAAATAACATCATCGTCATCATTATCTATGCAGTGGAACATAAAGGAACAAAGGAAGAAAATCCTGCACACATATAGACACCAGGATTGGTCTGAGACTAGGGAAAAACCCACTATGGGGAAAACCATTGCAATTTATTCTTCATCTTAGATCATCATCAAATTATTCAAAAAACAAGAGTACAATGATCTATTAATCCATATATTCATAATGCAGTAAAATAAGTATCACATGCATAATATAATCATAAACATACTTCTGCTGAAGGAACTTGATTATGATAAATGAAATGCACTGACACTAGTTGTAGCATACAAATTAACACTGTTGATACTGACTTAAAGTTGTAGGTACATCTTTACAACTGAAATATATAGATCATATCTACACATCTACAGATCTACAATAGTAAGAAAACCTAGATAAAACTGAACAATGAAACTCTCTCAATCAATTGTAAAACCCTATATATGAATCCAGGACACTATCAAAACTAATTTCAAGCATCTACATGAGCATCAGAGGTTCATCAACCCTAGATATTCTCAGAAACCCTTAACTGCACCCTTGCAACGTTATTCTCGTGCCTAGGGCTTCCTTGGGCACTACCTTGTCGTGTTGTGCTTGGGGCTAGCTGTTACCTAGCTGTTATGTGCTTGATCTATGGTGAAAATCAAACTAAATCCTTAGGTGCTAACTTGCCATGCTGAGCCTGCGACTATGGCACCTCAGTCGCTACCTAGTCATTTTGTGCATGTGACTAGAGCCCAGTTTTGTTAGTTCTATGCATGTGGCCACAAAATAAAACCCTAAAAATTTTGCAAGATTTAGACCTATGATTTCGTACCTTGTGTATACTCTCTCCATCAAACTTGTGCGAGCCAAAAAAATAATAGAAGAACCAAAAAAAGAATGCAGATAGAATATTTCCTGAGCAAGAGTATGAGAATGAGATTGAGGTCGCTTCTATTTATAGCTTTTTTGTGGGTCCACTTGGGTTAAGCTTGAATTAACTACTTCCACATGTGCTTAGGCCGACCCATTCCATTTCACTTTAATAAATAAAATAATTCATAATTTAACTTCCGATTAACTGATTGGGGAAATATATAGGTCGATTTCGGTCCTCTCAAAAATAGAAATCTAATTCAATTATGATCTCGACCATCTGAGCTGTCAAAAGTTGAATTTGACAAAAATTGAATAATTTTAACACTTCCTCTCAACCAGGGAGAATTCCACTTGCCAATATTTATTCATCGATCAATATGCCTATTCTGGTATTTTCATGCATCATCACGTATCGTCACTGATCATCTATGTCATGTAGTCATCATGTTGTGGTCCTTCATCATTACAAGTCATATGTGTACTTCTCATGCTTATTCTATCTTATCTCTTGAATGTTTTTGCTCATGTGCTGAAAATTCTCAAATCTAGAAGAAGAATAATTTTTCACCAGAGGGGAGCTTAAGATACTTCCCTTCATCAATCAAGCTACCATCTAAAATCTCAGCCAGCAGGGCTACTACCCAGAATATCATCATGAATCATCATCAGAGAACATATCATCAAGGAGCACATCTTGACCTATAACCACATTGGGGAGCATATCTCGACCGAGAATCTCATGGGGGAGCTATACATCTAAAACCCCATATCGATCAATAGGATATAAAAACACGTAGTGGATCCCATATCGACCCTGGGATTACATTGGGGATCTCAATCTCAACACGCATAAGGTTATTTCAACCGATCCTATTTCTTACTACTCTTCCCATCAATGATCCTGAATAGTCATGTGGTATAAAGCCTGTATCATAATTGACTTGGTTTCTATGCCAAAAGTACACTCTCAACTCATTTTCCAAACAAGGAATGGTATTCCTGACAAGTTCATCTTGTGGGTATGATGCCAACTAGGGTATACTCTCGAAATAATAGATAGGGGAGCTGATTTGATTTATTAAAAAGGTATTATTGACGTCTATGTGAGCAGCTTATGCTACTTATTGCAATAGATCGATAATATTTCAAATAACATAACAACATAAGAAAATGAAAACATATTCAAACACATTAACACAACAAGAATTTAATAACAGAGTTCACCAGACTTCTTGGATACGTCTCTAGGTCCTTAGCTTCCAATGCCGACAGCTTTATTTTGTCTTCAAAATGTTTTTACATGTATGAGCTCAAAAACAGAAACTCAAATGAGAAAATGGACCTCGCCATTGCGACTGGCTCAAAATCTCGGTTAAAACGAGTATAAACTTGCCTATATTCCGCCACTGTGACCTCCAGACCCCCTGGAGAAATTCGAAACCACCTCTGCCTTGCGCAAAACCACCTCGGTGTGTGCGCTGGTGGTTTCAGGCTGGTTCGGCTATGCTGCGTTGAAATGAAACTTTGATGGCTTGGTTTCCAAGCTTCACCACTTTGGTGTAATGGTTGCGGACTTATGCGAAGGCATTGATATATATTGTGTTTTAGGTGGGTTGGTGGTTCAAAACCATGCCCAACCCTTCAGTCATTTCCCTCGTCAGTTATCACGTTTATTATTATATATATGGAACCATATATTTATGTTGTAATATATGTGGTGCTATATAATAAAGGTTCTGGCTGTTATATTACATATATAACACATATAAATGTGTGGCATTAAACCTTTTGATAAGGTTCTGGCAGTTGTGGGGTTGAACCCAACTGTCTGAACCTTTTGCTAGCGAGATTCCGATCCATAATAAATACGATATCTATTGCATTTAATACAACTGATGGACTGGCTCATTCGATGAGCAGATTTTGACTAGTTCATAGCCTTTCTGGGAGGTCAGGGGTTCGATCCTCCCTGATCCCCTAAATTTTGGAATAAGACCAAATTGGGCAAAACCCAGGCTACCACATGTCAGCCCTGGATTTGCCCATTCCAACCAATCACACTTTGACATGTCACTGATCTGTTGACATCACCCTAGATAGTGTCATATTCTCGAGATAACATGTGTCTTGCTGACATCATCCTGACCGTTGACCACTGAATTTGACCATTGACTTTGACTTTCTGTCATTTTTCCCTAATTTGTCATAAAATTTGACTTGCCACAAATTCTTTATACGAACTCAGTTTTATGTGTTGTTCATACTGTTTGAATCCTGTTGACAAGTACTTCAACTTGATCTGGAGGCAAAACTGAATCCATTTTGGATCGCTCCTCTCCACTGGAAGCTTTTGTACCACCAAAAGTTAGTTTTAGGTATCAAGTAAGTGAGGATATGTTTCCTTCACTTTTCCAATTTCTATCCATCATGATTTACTTAGATTTGTACCTTTAAGTATAACTCAAAGATACTCAACTTCTCCTCATCGCGAAGTCCTTATCCTCCTGTCAAGAATTGTGTCCTCCTGCAACTCGTTGAGATACTCTGGTGAAAAATATTCAATGGAAGGCACCTGAATTTTATCTTCTGGATCTTCAATCATTGAAGGTTCATACAATCACAAGTTTTCCACATTTACAGTGGAATAGATCTGCATATAAGTTGGTAGATCTAGGAAGAAAGAATTCTCACAAATTTTGTCAAGAATTTTGAAAGGACCATATCTAATTCATTTCAAATTTTTACCTTCCCCTTGAAGTCTTTCTTTGCTAACGTACAACTAGACTTGATCACCAAATTGAAAACTATGCTCAACTCGATGCTTGTCGTGCCTCACTTTATACTTTGCTTGGCTATTTTCCAAATATTTCTGTACTGCCTGGTGAATTTCATTTAATGAACTTGGTTGCTTTGTCCACATCGTTGTGTCCATCAACTACTATGTATTTACCAAATACAAAATCCAAGGGAGAATTTGGTACAAAACCAAAACAAGTCTCAAATGGATATATTTGAGTAGAAGAATGTTTTGCATGGTTGTAAACATGTTTTACATAACACAAATTCTCATCCCAAAGCTTAGGATGCTTGTTGCAATAACCTCGAAGCAATTGTACCACTTTCCTATTTACCACTTCAGTCTGGTTCTCGGTTTGCAAATGAAAGGATGTGTGCTTCTTTAACTTTGTGTCCATGAGTTCCCATAAACTTGACCAAAATTTTCCGACAAATCGAGAATCTTGATCAGATACAATAGAGGTGGGTAACCCAAAATTAACCCATACATTTTGAAAGAACAACTTTGCAGTTTGTTCAACTATGAATTTTTTAGTACATGGTGTCAAAATACACATCTTACTGAACCTATCCACAACTACATACAAATAATCATGACCTTTTCTAGAGATTGGCAATCCCCCAACAAAATCCATGATAAACTTTCCCAAGGATTAGAAGGAATTGGAAGTGGATTGTACAAGCCTAATTTTCTGTTACTTGGCTTGCTTATAGCACACATAGTACATCCTTTAATATATCTTGAAACTATTTCATTCATTCGTGGCTAATAGAAGAATCTTTGTAATTGTGAAATTGTTTTACTTACACTAAAGTGACCTAAAATTAGAGAATTATGTGCTTCTCAAATAACATTAACTCTTTCAATTTTTGGAATGCATAATTTTCCCAAATGATATAAGAGTTTGTCCTTTATGAAATAATCCAATTCTTCTACCTGCTTGCCATGACTTAAAGTTGCATATACATCCTTAAAATCTGTTTTGACCATACTGTTCAATATGGCTTTCGTGCATTACTGAATAATGCTTAATAATTGTGGATGAATTTATGATTGGTCTTGATAACATGTCTACAACCTTATTACATATACCTTTCTTATATCTAATTACAAGATGAAATTGTTGTAAGAAACCCATCCAACGATAGTGTCTTGATTGTTGCAATTTAGTTTTTGAGTGTAAATATTGTAGTGGTTGATTATCTATATGTATGATCGTTTATTTTCCCATTATGTAATGTTTCCACTTTTTAACACTTTGTACTAATGCATATAATTCATTATCGTATGTAGGATAGTTAAATACTGCTGATGTGAATGTCTCAGAATGAAATCATATAGTCTTTCTATGCTACATCAACATTGCCCCCATGGCATATTCACTTGCATCTGTCTCGATCTAAAATGGATTTTGAAGATCTGGCAGTGCTAGTACTGGCGTTGTATTTAACCTTTCTTTGAATGTGTCGAAGGCTTTTCTTTTGTTTGCCTCCCCATTGAAACACCTGTTTCACACTTGTCAAAGTATGTAGAGGAGCTGCAATCAAATAAAAGTTAGAAATAAACTTTCTCCAGTATTGTGCTACCCATAAGAAACTTCTAACTTTTGTAGCAGTATTAGGCTTAGGCCAATTTACAATGACTTCGACCTTAGAGGGATCTATCTTCAATTCACCAACCCCTACAATATAACCCAAATAATTTAAAGATGTCTTGCCAAATTCACATTTTGATAGTTTTACATAGATATTTTCTCTTTTCAACACATCTAAAACCTGCTTTACATGCTTTATATGTTCATCCCATGTCTTACTAAAAACAAGAATATCATCTAAGTATACTATTAAAAAATCATCTATAAATGGCATAAAAACATCATTCATGACATGCGTGAATGTAGTTGGAGAATTGGTCAAGCCGAAAAGGCATAACCATCCATTCATAGATTCCTTGCTTCGTTTTGAAAAAAATCTTCCATACATCTTTTTATGAAACCCTGATCTGATGGTAGCCACTTCGCAAGTATAAATTAGTGAATTAAACTGCATCTTTCAATTGATCTAATAAATCGTCAATGTGAAGAAGAGGATAACGATTCTTTATTGTTATTTTATTTAATGCTCGGAAATCAATGCACATTCTCCATGAATCATCTTTCTTACGTACCAACACAATAAGTGATCCGCATGGTGAAGTGTTTGGTCGAATGAACCCTTGATCGAGGAATTCTTGTACCTGCTTCTTTATTTCTGCATTCTCTAGAGCTAATAACATGTACATTCCAATGTTAGGAAGAGGAGCATTTGGCTGGACATAAATCTCATGTTCTATCTGTCACTTGGTAGGAAGCCCTTTAGGATCTTGAAATAGAATATCATAATCAGAAACAACTTTAACTAAATCTACTTTCTGTTTAGGATTACAGCCTTGAAAAGAATCAGATTTATTAAGATCCTTTGCTTTTACAATCATAAGTAAAAATTGTTTACTTGAATTTATAATTATTTTCATTTGTCCTAAATTTATGAGAGTGTAGTTATCTTTGAGTTTATGAGCTCTTAATACATATTTGATTCCATCTTTAGTGAGTTGATATTTATTCGCCATTCGATAGAAGAAAACATCTCTATCACACAATTATGGACTCCCTAGTACAATTCCACATATATCCAATGGGACTATTTCTAATTCAACCTCATCTACAAACTCTGATCCAATTGCAAAATGATGTTTGCATTGTTTCGTAACCTGTAGTTTAGTTTTATCACAGACCCAACCCAATGGGTATGGATTTTTATGAGGTTTTGTTTCAATACCCAATTTCTTTACAATTGATTCAACAATCAGATTAACTTGAGAGCCACTATCAAACAAAGTATCAATTTTAGTATGCTCGGAAATGACTCTAATATGAAATAGCTCATTTATTTTTCTCTCATAATTTTCATTATCAACAAAATTCAAAGAAGTACTTGTAGATGCTTGAGAATTTTTACCTGTTATACCTGTCGTTGTAATTGTTGTTTCATCTCCTGAATCTGATCCTAAGTCCTTTTGCATAGCAACAACATTCTTTTTCTCTTTATTTCCAAACTTCTTAGGCTTCAATTATGGATGCAGTACCCAGAAGTGTGCCTCATCATGTTCTTCTTTCTTACAGTGAGTGCATGTAGGCTTTTCTTTCTTTACAGTGTTTGCTTCCCTTTCCTTCCATTTTTGTTTCTTCTTTTGCTTATTCTTGATTTCAGTAGATTTAGATGACTTTCCAACATCATGAGATACATTTTTACCCCTAGCTTCTAGATGAGTTGCTTGAACTGATACATCATCTAAGCTAGTCAGATTAAACATCAGTATGGTATGCCTCAAATAACTATGTAGGCCACCAATGTATTTCAATAATGTTTCTGGTGAGTCCAATGATATGCCTAGTGTCAAAGATCTTTTACGAAATTCATGAGTGTAATTTTGCACACTTTGATCCTTTAACTGATGGAATGTTTGCCAACTCATCATAGCTTGTTGCATATAAGCCAAAGGATAATTTATTTTTTAATTGTAGAAACAAATTCATTCCATATCAAAATAATTTTACCATGTTTTTGAAGATCTGTGTGTGTCTTACCTTCCCACCAAACAAGTATGGTTCCTCCAAGATGAAGGCTAGCAAGCTGGATCTTCTTTCTTTCTGAAACAACCTTTTGTACGCTACTATAAACTTCAATTTTTCTTATCCAATTATCAAGCTTTTTAGCATTAATATCACCATCATGAATTGGAAAATCAAATTTTACATCTAATTTGATCAAAGAAGATGTCTTCTTCTTCTTCTTTTTAGAAGAACTAGATTTATGAGAAGAAGATGATGATGATGGAGGAGATGGTGGAAATAATGAAAGAGACTTTGCCCCTGATTCTTTGTCTGGTTTAGGTGATGAAGTGCCTTCACCTTTGCCCTTTTTAAACTCTTTATACATCTCTTCTACCATCGCACATATTTTCATGAAGTTTTCCAAGAATTGAGCTTCTGTTGCCAATATGTTTTTTTCCGGCATCTTCTTTTGTGAAAATACCCTTCCAATCTCTAGATTTGCTTCAACAAGTTCTCCTTCTCCTCATTTGGACTTTGACCTAGTAAGCATTCAATATTCACATGACATTGTCAAACCTTTAAAAATTAACCTTAAGCTCTGATACCACTTGATCTGATTTATTAAAAAGGTATCATTGACGTCTATGTGAGCATCTTATGTTACTCAGTGATATAGATCAATAAGATTACGAATAACATAAACAACATAAGCAAATGAAAACACAATAAAACACATTAACACAACAATAATTTAATAACGGATTTCTCCAGACTTCCTGGCTATGTCTCCAGGTCCTTAGCTTCCAATGCTGATTGATTTATTTTTTCTTCAAAATTCTTTTACAGGTATGAGATCAAAAACAGAAACACAAATGAGAAAATGGATCTCACCATTGCGACTGGCTCAAAATTTCGGTTAAAACGATTATAAACTTTCCTATATTCCACCACTGTGACCTCCAAACCCCCTGGAGAAATTCAAAACCACCTCTGCCCTGCATAAAACCACCTCGGTGTGCGTGTTGGTGGTTTCGGGTTGGTTTGGCTCTGCTGCATTGAAATGAAACTTCGGTGGCTTGGTTTCCAAGCTTCACCGCTTTAGCATAATGGTTGTAGAATTATGCAAAGGCATTGATATATATTGTGTTTTGGGTGGATTAGCAGTTCAAAGCCACCGCTCGACCCTTCCGTCGTTTCCCCCGTCGGTTATCCTGTCCGTTATGATATATATGGAACCATATATTTATGTTGTAATATATGAAACACTATATAATAAAGGTTCTGACAGTTATATTACATATATAGAAAATATAAATGCGTGGCATTAAACCTTGTGATAAGGTTCCTCCGGTTGTGGGCTTGACCCCGACTGTCCAGACCTTTTTCCGACGAGATTTCGATCCATAATAAATACAATATCTCTTGCATTTAATACAACTGATGCGTTGGCTCATTCAGTGAGCAGATATCGACTATTTCATATCCTTTCTGGGAGGTCAGGGGTTCGATCATCCTTGATCCCCTAAATTTTGGAAATAAGGCCAAATTGGGCACAATCTGGGCTGCCACATGTCAGCCTCGGATTGGCCCATTCCAACCAATCACACTTCGACACGTCACTGATCTGCTGACATCACCCTAGACAAGTGGCATATTCTCGGGATGACATGGGTCCTGCTAACATCATCTTGACCATTGACTGTTGACTTTGACTTTGACTTTTTATCATTTTTCCCTAATTTTTCATAAACTTTGACTTGCCACAACTTCTTCATACGAACTCGATTTTATGCGTCGTTCACACCGTTGGAATCTCGCCGACGAGCACTTTAACTTGATCCTATTTTCTTCTACATTTGAATACTTTTATATGGAGACAAAATTGAATCCATTTTGGATCAGAAGCAACATTCTCTGACCCTATGAATATAAGGGAGCATCCTATCTAACCCTATGGGTAACATATAGGGGTCATACCCTATTTTCCAAATTTCCCTCGACCTCATGAACCCTCTATCTCAATTCCTTATCCTGGGAGCTCATTCATGGAGGAAGAGGTTGCTCAGTGTCCTCGATTAATGCTTCTCTCATCATACTCAAACTCGGTATCTTATTTTCTCAATAGCATCTAATTCCTGGTCATACAAGACATCAATCAAATATTATGTTACAACATAAATAATCATATAAAATCACAAATGGATTCCATAATCATCCTCCCTCTCAAGGAGGTTTCAATCACAAGCCTAAGCTTGTCTCAAGTAGCTGCATTTTCTTAGCGAGTGGAGAAATCTTAGTCCCAACTATATATATAGGATTATTTGTCATCACAGTGTATCCATGTATTATCTAGATCATGCTCAGACAACTCTATAAGGAGCTTCTACAACTTTCCTCACAGCTAGCCATGCTGGCAATATCGTATCCAACTATGGTCGTGCTATGGACCTTACATCCAATATATCATGGGAGATCTCATATTAAGGCAACATTCAAATTTGATCATCAATAATAATATTTAACATTATTAGTACATTCGTGCAACTACATATCATAGGAGAAATATCTCAGAAAAGTAGAACATTTCATGCAGATATTTAAAAGGATGTTCGATGGAAATTCTGAATGAAGCAACTTAATCATGAATTTAATCATGTTATATACACATCCTATATAGATGGATCTTAAAAATGGAACATCAATGCTTCAATCAATTTTCATATTCCATGACAAGTTCAAATACATTTGAACTTTAAATAAGAGTCTCCAAGGATTTACATATCCATTACACAAAGACATTTTTCAATAGTTTTGCAACATGGGATTTCTTTCCCAAATTATAGATATTGATTCATCATTCCATGATACATAATTTCGAGATTTAGAAGATACTTCCCTCTTATTTGGTTCTTCATAGGATCATCACCTATTAATATTATACCATCCATATGTAAAACCAAAGCCACAAAAAAATCAAGGCCATACCTTGGATCTCATCATCCTGACTTCGTCAGATAAAAATCAAATATGGACAAATCTAAATCGGGGAGCTTGAATCATGCAATTATCTATGAAAAGATAATGCAAGTTACCAAGCCAACATACTCAACTTACATAAATCAAGGTTGTTTCAACGAAGTCAGCTCATCCAATTTTAGAAGCCAAACAAAAACTATTATCAAAGACATTGATGTCATAGTATCAATTCTTTCAACCAGGTGACAGGTAGAGTTCATATCAATGATTGAATTCATTTACTTTCAAGCCATCAAGTTTGTCATTTAACATAAAATTACAAGCCATTTCCATCACTAGATGCAAGTGCATACATCAAGGTTAAGTCATGCAGTTTCCATCTTCATGCTGAATCACAAAAACCATTGTGCTAGGAACAAGGAGGCAAATACAAAACCATAATTCTGAATACTCACATAAGACTTTTAAGGTCACTATGCCCACATAGAATTGTCATCGGGGAAAATCAATAATCAACATATCAAGTCCAAATAGAGAGATATATAATCCAAAGACATGTCGCAATCATCAATTCAAATTTCTAAAACATCATGTCAAAGTTCCAAACACGGCTCATTTGTATCAATCAATTAAAACATGTAGTACAAACTTCAAACATAATGACATATTCATATGAATGTCTCAGTCACCTGCAAACACAAGTTCGATTCAAACAGACGAGATTTCCCTGTTGACAGATATTACTGATATCTACAAAACATCTGCAGAACTGACATCTTCCATGTAACCATCTGATTTCATTCCTAATCCTTTATTTACTTTGATCAACAGTTTAACTCGACAACTTCAGAAATTATTTTATAATGGAAAGACATGTCAGAGAACCCTTGATTCAGAGTACAAAATGATTTCGTATAAAAACTTCAATTTTTTTTCTATTAAGAATAGTCGCATTTGTGGGTCTTGCTTTGTGTGAGTGTGGCTCAGACCTCTATTGTATATCAACAATGTCAGATACCCATAAAATAGAACTTGTAATTTCATATTCACTCATGTCATCAACCAGTATTTTCTGCATTCATTCAAAAACATATATGTTAGATCATAAACACATATCTATGATGACCATCGACATCATGTCATCAATATTTCATCAAGGGTTGGACTTCAAAGATCAAGGTAGCAGGAAGATGTGACAACACAATCATATGAACACCATAAATATACATTAAGATATAGAATTTAATTTCACCATATGCCATAACCACAAGTAGTAGGAGATCTAGAACATCAATCTCATAGATATGCCTCTATCACCATGATCACCAATACCATGCTTATCATTATCAGTAAGATCAATTTAGGTTATTAATTAAACCAATAGAGTTTCAATATCTCTTTCCATGATCTTTAATCATGCTTATCACAAGCATTATCAATACCATATCAATGAGGTAAACTTCTATAAGAGATCAACATTTATTATGCATATCAAGAGTCAAGAGAATCATTTAATAGAATTAGAATCAGGATCTCAAAAACAATAGATGTTATCCAAACATCAGGTTGTGCCACTATATACAAGGTCAACAATAATAGCCTCATAGAATGAAAAAGAGCATCATGATCAAATATTCAATACCAGGTGCACTATTTTATCACATGAAACATAAATCAATTTCATATGCATGCATGAGACATTTGCAAAGGGGAAATTCTCAACATACCATAGGTATTACATAGCCATCCAATGTTATAGCTGAAACATAACATTAAAACAATATACTATGCACACCTTGTAGTATTCAAATACCCATGCACCTTCACATAGGTAGCTTGTCACCTTTTTCAACAGGTGTCTCTTTACCTTTTTCCAAATCTAGATTTTATTTCCTGCATCTCAAATGATCCTCAAGATGGATGCACTTATCACATCACATCAAGAAGGTTAGAAACATCCAGGTATTCAAAATATACATGCAGGAAGTATAAGCAATGAACAAAACAATAGTCAGATCCATAAGTCTAAACAAGAGTAAAGTCACAAGTCAAGGAATACTTATCTTTAATGAGATACGATCCTCTTTGTCTTGAATGAGAGTGATCTATAGACCACATAAAAATGTTGCCTTCAATCAAATTTATCAACAACCAGGTCATCTAGGGCTTCATCAAATCAATCCCAAGTGCTAGAGCACCTAGATCATTCTAGGGTTGCATACCTCAATCTTAAGCCTTTACCATAAACTAGAGTTTCTCTCAAACCCTCACTATCAAATCCTTATCCAATAACTACCTAGGGTTTTATTCATAACGTATAATTATATTAGGTATCTACCATCCTTTTCTTGCTTCCATCAAAAGTGTCTCCATGGGGTGATCTCCACGGATTTTCTTCAGCCCAACTCTGATTACGTTGTTAATTTTTCATAGGGATACATTGATATTTGATATGATAGTTTAATTTCTTCATAAACACATTAGATTCACCCCATATCATTATATCATTATTAAAATTTACCCTATTAACCATCAACATATGAAACTATATAGAAAGAAGAATAAAATCATCATCATCATTATCTATGCAATGGAACATAAATGAACAAAGGAAGAAAAGTATGCACACATATAAACACCAGGATTGGTCTGAGTCTAGGGAAAAACCCAGTATGGGGAAACCCTTGCAAATTATTATTCTTCTTATATTGTCATCAAATGATTTAGAAAACAAGAGTACAATGATCCATTGATCCATATATTCATAATGCATTAAAATAACTATCACATGCATAATATAACTGTAAAAATACTTTTGCTAAAGGAACTTGATTATGAGAATTGAAATGCAATGACACTTTGTTGTAGCATACTAAAGAACACTATTGACACTGAGTGAAAACTATAGGTACATATTTGCAGCAGAAATATATAGAGAAGATCTAAAAATATGTAGATCTACAACAGTAACCCCAGATACAACTAATCACTCGAACTCACAAAATCAACCATCAAACCCTACATCTGAATCCAGGACACTATCAAAAATTATTGCAAGCATATGCATGAGCATCGGAGATTGATAAAGCCCAGATATGTTCATAAACACATAGATTCACCCTTGCAACGTTGTGCTCGTGGCTAGGGCTTACCTTGTCGCTAGCTTGTCATGTTGTGCCTATGGTTGAATGCTACCTAACTGTTTTGTGCGAGTGGCTATGACCCATATCATCCAAAATCCCCAATCGTTACCTTACCATGCTAAGCCTACGACTATGGCACCTAAGACGGTACCTAATCGTTTTGTTCCTGTGATTAGAGCTCGGTTTCGCTATTTCTGTGCTTGCGACTAGAAAAAAAAAACCATAAATCTTGTGCGAGCTTCATACCTGTGATTTTGGACCCTGCAAGAACTCTTCCCATTGAACCTGTGTGAGCCAATAACATAATAGACGAACCAAACAAAGAATTAAGATAGAAGATTGCTTGAGATAGAGTGTGACAATGAGCTTGACGTCACTTCTATTTATATATTTTTTGTGGTTCCACTTGGGGTTAAGGATGAATTAACTAATTCCACATGTGCTTAGGCTGACACATTCCATTTCACTTTAACTAATAAAATAATTCATCATTTAACTTTTGATTAATCGATTGGGCCGATTTATAGGTCAATTTTTGTTTCTCTCGAAAAGAGGAATCTAATAAAATTATGATCTCCAGCATCCTCTACGTAGCTACTGACTGGATTTATGCATTCCCTGTTGGAGTGGGTAAATCTACTCTTGGCTACTGCTGCCCTGTGTGTAAAATTAGAATTTCTTGGCTATAAATTATCTGAGGAAAATTTTTTCTTAGTGTGTACTCTTATTTCCTCCTGACGCTATTCTTCCAGCTACTGCTACAAAATGACTGCATCCCAGCTAAAGATATTCTCTACAAGAAAATTCCCTATTGATCCCTCTGCTTCTAAAAATATTTGATCTAGAAATTTTGTTCTTTGTCGACTGACCCAGAGAAACAAATTTTCCTCAAAAATTGCCTTGTTGGCTAATGGACTGCACAACCTTTCTTTGGTTTCGAAAAAATTCCTACACAGTGCCTGGAATCTCCTTCTTTTCTTCTACTACTGAGCTCTTCCACTTTTATTTGTGCTATGATACCATGTGAAAATTTTGTTACTCAGAATCCTACTAGAACAACTGATTAGATTTCTTCTATTTGTTAATTTATGGAAAAATTATTTACTGTGTTCTACAGTAAATATTGAACCCATACATATAACCTTCACAAAATAAAATACTGTAGAAAATAAAACGCAGGAAATATATAAACACACACAAAAAAATACATCGTTATTTTTGGACAAATTTTTGGATAATCATCCCCAGAAAAACCCAACTTGGGAAAACTGGTGCAACAACTGAGGGTTTTATTATTATACAGTACTAATATGAGTAAAAATATTTGGATGCCTAAATTTGTTATCCAATATAGAGAAATAATGACAAAAGAGTTAGTGAGAAAATCTCACACTATCACAGGTGATCCAACACTAATCTGGGCTTAGGATGAGTTTTCCTGTGATGTATCTATGCAGTAACTATGTTGGCCTACATAGTCATTGTGTCACAGCTCGATAAATTGTGTCACCTTCTCCTTCGGATCTTTTGCTCACTGGAAACTTGGCTCCTTGGCCCTTCGGACTCACACCCTAGCTTCAAGCACTGGATCTTGACTCTCTCCCAGTAAAATAACAGATTCCCTCTGAATATTTGTGCTACCATTGCATGGCACTACACAGCCTCTTTGTGGCTCTCGATGTATTCTTTTCCTTGCACTCCCTGGTTCTGGAACCCTTCCTTTGATCTTACTATCTTTTCCCCAAAATGTAACGAAATCACTGGATCTCTCTCTGGTAACTCAACATTGCTACTCTGAGAATTCAATTTCCCAATAAATTCGATATATGCAAATATCAAGTTTATTCTCCAAGTGCCTATTGAGTTCCTTCTTATAATCTCTCATTTACATATCAATAACTAGGATTAGATTAATCTATGGCTCAAATTAACTTGGACTCGATCCATGCCTTTATGTAGAATATTGGCACCCAACTTAATTAATACCCTTTAATTAATCATATTTCCTAAGTTTAGACTAAGTAATATTAAAAAACTTATTAATTATTTTAAATAAGTCACTTGCGGGTAGAATTTCCCCAAATTATTTATGGGTCTTGGAGAATGAATGTGTCTTAGCCTCTCTAAAAAATATCAAGTCTAGAGCACATCCGATGCTACAAAAATCAACACCCCCTGCGACTTGGACGATATCCATGATACACCAAATCCTATTATTTCTGAGTCTAAACCTCTTGATTTCCTTTGAATAGAAGAATTCTGAGATGATTTTGTCATGGAAAATAGAAAATACAGGTGTGATTAATAAGATATTATAGTCGAGCCCCAAACTAAGGCAAGTTTTGACCTCACCAGGAAAGAAATATTTGAAATCCGCAAGCGTAACATCAAACATGCAAAGGTTGAGGAACCTACATTGGAAAATAATTTTGAATCCTACCTTAAATGGCCCAATATGGGAGATCAATGGAATTCTAGTACTAATTTCTTAGAAAAATCTAATATTCGCAACATTCTTGGTTCTCTTCCAGTCGCAAACCTGTAGGGGATGAAAGAGGAGTCCACAGAATATCTAGCTAGTAGGTATAATAACATATACAATTTGGCTAATTCAACCAAAATCCATCTCTAATACCACCATCCACTTGATAAATAGGCTACCCTATAAAGAAATAAAGGTGTCAAATACAACTAAAGTCAATAAGTGGCTCACAAAGTTTGCTAGAGGTGTATCAGGTAAAAATTCGTGAGGTTTGGTTATTAATCAAGTATAAGACCAATTGGTGAGATGGAATTTCATGATTTTCACCTTATGCCTCACCTCGACCAATCAAATTTTATATGTTAAACTTACAATGCTTGAAGCCATCAGGGAGATAGAAAATTGTAGAAATTAATATAACTGGGAAGACCATGTAGTTGAACTTGTCAAAGGCAACTTCCAGGAATGCGAAATATCTAGTAAGTCCATTCACTTTCCTTCCTTGTTAATTTGGATAGACATGACTTCTATCCCACCCATTGGGGAGGAAAAATTCACTAAGAAAGATACAACCCTTATGAGTAATTTCAATTTTTTTTTCCAATAGTTGGTGAGGGAAACCCCAATCTTTAAGCCCAAATGATATTTTTAGAAATCGGCTCTTGAATATCAAGAACACTTCTAAAACATGGAGGGTCCCTCAATATATCCAATTGTTCCTAGATAATACCTATATCTAGTATAACAATTTTTATGAATTCAACCCTTAGAAAATCCCCTTTTAACCATCTATTTACCAAATATTCGATGAATTGCGTAGATAATCCAACACCAACTTTCTCATTCCACTTGTAATTTTCAACCCTTACCATGACATCATCACCCTTTTGAAGAACACTGATGTCGAAGAAAAATTTTAGGCTACCTTATATTTGAAACCCTTTAAATTTGACCTATCATTCCCCTTCCTTGAATCTTCACAGAAATACGCCCACAAAGAATCTGTTAGTCCTAAGACCATCCCATCCAAAAAAAAGTTATCTGAGTGACAGAAAGTGCTCAAATAAATCAAATTGGGTGATACTAAAAAGAAACAACAACTGGAACTAGAAGAAAAAGTAACCAAGAAGACCGAGAAGCCTAAAAACCCTTTATTAAGAGTCAAATTCGAGATGCCCTAAAAAACACTAGGAATGTTCTTACCAACAACATTTAGAAAAAAAATGGACAAAGTTAACCAAAACGTTAAGCACAATGCTAGCTCTGCTTCTCAATAACTGCAACAGAATGGCACCGAAGTCCATTCTCACAAGAATTTAGGCTAGAATCCCTTGATAACTAAGATTTATTTGACAGATGATGCTCTCGAGCAATCTACGACCCATGTTTTAGAAGAGCACCACTAGTTGGAACATGAGAAGTTTGACAAGGAACAAAATGAAGAAGATAAATATCCAAAATAACCAGTCAAGAAAGATCAATCCAAGAAAGAGTATTATGAGAAAACTCAATTGGAACAATATCCATCGGGGAAAAATCAATCAGAGCATACTCAGTCGGGTTTGAACCAATCAGATGAAAACCAGTTGAAATTAAATCATTCAGACATTCACAATAATTCAGAGGCCATTTCAAAATATAACTCATATGAACGAACCCTCTCAGATGAAACTATCAAATATCATTCGAAAATGAGTGTCTTGACTGAGTAGCTGAATGATAAAATGATTGAGGTTCCTGTTACCAATACAACACCGGTCATCAATCCACCAAGTAATAAGACTGTTATGAATTGAAACATGAATTTAGAGCCAACTACAACAACCACTCCAACAACCAAGGATAAAAAGGATCCTATCGATATTACTGCTAAGTATGACAACATTAAGCTTGCCAGTGATAAACATTTTTTTCAAGTTATAGAGAAATATGTTAAGGCTGCCATGAAAATACTGCAGAAAAGGAAGAAGGATACCAACAATACTGCAGAAAAGGAAGAAGGATACCAACATGCTCCAAAAACAACAAAAAAAAGAAAGGGAGACTTGGCTAGTATGTAAAATCTGAACAACTAAAAAACTACAAATTCAAACTCTGGCCAAGATTGAGGATCATATCGTTGTTGTTCAAGAACTGGTAGAATAATTGATTGATCTGAATGTACAACTCCATGAAAAAGTGTCATAAATGCAGACCCAACCTACAATTGTTGTAAATACTAATTTTACACAGGCCTTATAGAAGGCCCACAATGAGTTCCTAGCAGCGAAGAAAACTCTAGAAGCCATTGGACATAGGAGAAACCATCACTGCTACATTGAATAATTGGTCCACTTACTTGGCTTCTATTCATTCATAAATAAGGGCTCAAGAGCTCCTTATCAAAGACCTATTGGTATGAAAAACCTCAGATAATAGAATGTTAGAAACACTCAATATTCAACTTGAACAAGAAAGGGGAAATTGTTCACAACTGCTCCAACAACACTGCCAGTGGTTAAGAAAGGGAAATAAATCCCAACATGAAGCTTTCAAAACATCAAAAATTTTGCAGGAAATTCTTAACCAAGTCATGAGTAATGAAGAAGCATAGCCCTTTCCCCATAGGAAGAAAATGTGCAATACTTGTCTGATATCATAGAATCTAGTGTTAAAGCTAGAGTGGCAGTTCGGGAATGGTCTATCTTCGATGAGAAATTGCATATTTTTTCTCTAGTCATTTATTAGACTAATTTTCTAATCATGAATCTACCTCCATTAACACATTCTTCATCACCACATCCACCACGACCTACCGACTACTTTTATGCACCCATTTTTTCAACATATGTTGCAACTTCAAAACAACAATCTTAGGAAGAAGAAGTTGACCAAGCAGATAACAGGTCAACACAACAAGCTTCAAAGGTTCTGACCGCAGCAACAGAAGCACAGGGCGACGACCCGAAAAATGTTCTATTTTAGTTTTGTTTTATTTTAATAATTGTACTTAGAATTTTACTTTCGAGAATCAGTGTTATGAATGTAAGAACATTTTTATTTTTGTCATTTTTTGTTATACTCCAACTCTCCCCTTATTCGGGATGAAGAAGGCTTTGAGGGTAGGGAAGATGTTGACAAGTCCACAATGTAATGAAGGCTAACTAATGATAGACTAAGTAAAATGTTTAGTGGGACAATTAGACTAGCATAACTGTTTCGAAAATATATATATATGTATGTCTGCATACAATGTAACCGTTTCGGTTCTGGTTTCAACATATAATAAAGATATATCCATTATCTTCTGTTGGTTCTCCATTTATCTGTCTCTTTGCATTAATTCTTATGCTTATCATGTGATTACTTGATGTTTATATATTGGTAACTATGCATGCTTTCTACTATATTACAACACGATGCCATACTCCCACGAAGCACCGATGTTATTCCTATTTTGAAACACCCCGATGCATAAATAACATGGTGCACAGTGACATGGTTTTAATTTAAAAAATGGTGGTGCACTTCATACATAATTGACATCGGTGTGACAGGAACTCGAGAAAATTGGAACAGGGTTAAATAAAAAAAATACCGGTTGTAAAACTCATTTTTAACATTTGTAGTGTTGTATATCTCTCAATCATTGGTGCTAATTTTTCCTGTATGAAGTGCCCTAAAATTGGTGCTTCCCTTGGTTGCCATCCTTCTGTCGATTTCTCACTATGTTCCTGTTTAATTTTGTCAAAATGTGGTCAATTTTTTTTTTCGATTACGTGGAAACCATGCCTCCCTGACACCCAAATGTCCAAGTAATGTCTATGTTTCTTGCTAGATTAAATTTTTAGTGGAGTAGAATTGAAAATTAAGTAAAAAAACAAAAACATTTTTTTTTATTTTATTTATTTATTTATTTATTTTTTTTCCTGTGCGACATGCTCGAGAGGTTCAGATCGCACCTTTCACAGTGCACCCCGTAAATTTTTAGGTTGCACCACAAATCAATGCATAAAGTTAATGCACCATATTTTTTTAATATTATGTGGTGCGTTTGGTAAATGGAAATGCATCAGGTTGTTGAGTTCCATGATGCACTACTTTAAAAATTTTAATTTTTTAGGAGGTTCGTCAGGTAATTGATCGAAAGCACCACTAAGTAGTGTATAATATTAACGCACTAGGAATTTATGTTCCAGGAAGCACTGCCATAAGAATTTCATTTTTTCTAGTGATGTGTCTGGTAAAAGTGATTTCGTAGTACGTTTATTTTTACTAAACACACCACATAATATTAAAAAATTATAGCTTGGTGTGTTCGTTAACATGAACGTTTTGGTGTGGTGTGTCGATGTAAAATTAACGCACATGTGCAAAAATTTATGTTGATGCACCACATTGAAAAATAAAAATAACTAATGTTATGTCTGTATGTGCACTGAAAGTGGTGCGTCAAGTTGATGTACACACGTGTTTGGTGCATTCCAAATTTTTTTTCCCGGAGAGGTTAAATTTTTATTTTTTAATTGAAAGTTATATTTTCATATTTATAAAAATATTTTTAATTTAATAATTTTTTGTATGTTTTATGTATGAGGCTTATGGATTTTATATGTCAATCATGCAGAGACACCAACAGAGAGAAGTGACAACAAAAGGAGCAAAGGGTTGACTAATACAATGTGGTACGAGTGGGACACACGAGAGAGGGAGAGAGATTTGTACCCTCGTCTTATTATGCCAATGACCCGAGGCTTACTGAGGAATGTATGCCTCCTTAAGTACTATGAAGAGGCTACATCCCTGAAGGGTTACTATCGGTTGTTGGTGCAACTGATCCATCGGTGGGATGTCTATCAGTAGGCTTTCTGTGTCGATCCTAACATGTGGAACCAACCCAGTGAGGTGGAAATTTGTTTTATCACTGGCCTATCTAGGAGAGGGTGGGATTTTCCCCAGTTCCCTGATGTTACCCTTAGTATTGCAACAAAGAGTAATATTATCTACTCTCAAAGATACGTTGGGGATCACATAGTTTCTCCAATGGATTTTTAGGTGTCAAGTGGACAACTACATATATATTTTTTTGGTGCAGAGGAGGTTGGGTGATTCTCATTATTAATGACTACCATTGCACATTTTACTAGTTATGGGAAACAAATTAGTTTCCCTCTTTTGTTTTATGGTGATTATTTGGTGTAGAGGCCACGATGTATCATATGTTCTGATATTTTTTTGCAGCAGTTTTGTATAAATTTTGGTAGATGTTGTGCTATGATAAATGGGAAGTCAAACTTTGATTTTTGTTCAAACCTGTTTTGTTTATTTTTTGAGAGGTTTCTGGATACGAGGCCTAATTTTGACCGTCACTCTCCTAGGATGGTGATTGAGGTGCGAATGAACATGTGGGGTGAGATGATACCCAAGAGGGGCCATTTAGAGTATTTGGCCAGGATTTCGATCAATGCATTGGGGCTACTAGCCAGTGAGATGGACCACATGTTCTTCATGGTGTCATGTCCATATGAGGGGATGGACCGGTGACAATTTCCTAACATCCTCTTCACATAGGTCGAGCCAGCAGGTGATAGTGGTAAGATTACTGTTTTCTTTAAATTAATATAGTTTCATTTTATTATCTTAATTAATTAGAATAAAAGTTATTCTAACACATTATTTAACTTTTTTTATTAAATTTTTTAGTGAAATTTTCTAATTATTGTTGTGTGTTATATATTTTGTATATATTTTCACATTCGTTGGGGATATTCCTCCTCCCCTACCAGATGCACTTTTGGTTGAGGAGGGTGTATGTTGTGCAACAATTCGAGACATCAGGGCAGATCCTAGTTTCCTAAAGCTCTGGAGAGACTTACTGCGTGATATGATGAATCTTATGCATTATATCATCGGAGTTACCAAGTTATTGGAAACAAGGAGGGATGGCCATGCATATACACAATATTCACCCAGTACTACACCAGATGATGATCAGGGTGGTGATCCTTTTGGTAGTACTCCACCTCCTCCTCCTTCACCTCACTCACTACGTGTTTCTCTTCATAGAGTAGACCAACCACCTCCTCCCACACCTCCTATATCAAATCTTGAGGCAGTTGACCATCCATTGTCTTCTTCTACAAATGAGGCCTCCACTAGGTTGTACTAGATATGATTGTCACATTGGTTGGAACACCAGATATTTTATAACAATTATTTGACTTGATGTAGTTAATTTACTTGTTTATATATATGTGTGTGTGTGTGTGTTTTCAAGCACATTAAATGAACGTATCTAACATGACCTAACAATATACACATCAACACCATATATGGATGGTGAATTTTTTCTGTTCATATTGATGTACTTAACTTATACGTTGATGTTGATGTGTGTATTGTTAGGTCATGTTAGGTACACTCATTTAATGTGCTTGCAAATAGATGTGCATGTTATAACAATTATTTGACATGAGATGTGTATTTGAGGATGCGTGTGGTGATGATGTTAGACAATTTTTGTGTTTTGTTAGATGTGATCATGATGATGATACCATGTTAGATTATTAGGTTTGTGTGCTAGCTAATGATATTTATATGTGTTAGAGGTGTATATAATTAGATGATGTTAGTGAATTTGTATGTGTATTTTAGAGGATGTTTATGTTTGTTAGATGGTTATCATCATGAAGTTTGTTTTTATGAAATGATATTTGTTATAGGTTATATATTGGTGAACTTATATCAAAATTTTATATGTGAAATTACAAGCAAAATGACTTACTTTAAATAAAAAATGCAAAGATATTTTTATAAATTAGAAATTTTAATATGGTTGAAACTATAATTGTAAAATTACCATAAATAATTTTGTATCGCATAGATAGTTCATACACATTCATTATAACTAAATTCTTATTCAAACAAGGGCTGCAAACAACATAGAAAACATAGAAAAAAAAATGTTTATAAAACATGTCTGAAAAATAATTGCTACAAAAGAAAATCAATTTTACACACAATTAAATTGTACAAACCTCTAAAAAAACTACCTTTCTTGTCATAGTCAAGCATAGAAATCAGAAAGTTGTGACCTATACTTATAATACTAGAGTTAGACAATATCTAATTAATCCTTGCAATTAATTTTCAAAACATATATTGCAACATATAACCATTAAATAAAAAAATGAAAATATTTATAATAAAATTAAAATATATACTTGATTGGTCTATAAAATCAACTATAACTAAAAAAAAATTGCTCATAAAATATTGTATTATAAAAGTAACATTACAGTTAATTTGATTTTATAAATTTAATAAATTAAAGTTTATTTATTAATAATAATTATGAATGAAAAATTATTAAAAATATATATTTATTAATTATAATTATTGTTTAAAATATAATTTTAAAATTAATATGCATTTTTAATATATATATATATATATATATATATATATATATATATAAGAAAATGAAATCAATAAACTACTATCAATAATATTTATTTAAAAAATATTTAAAAAATAATAATTTTATTTATAAATTCAATTTATTGTTAAATTTAAAAAACTTAAGTCAATTTTTTTTATAATTAATTTGATTTAATATAACTTAAAAAAATGCTATTTTAATAAAATTTAATTTATCACTAATGTTATGAGAGTTTCAAGCAATTTAAATTTAATATTTATAGCAACTCTTTCCAATTATATAAAATGGCAACATGATGAATACAAAAAATATAGTTAGCATGGGATCTAATAGCATGAGATATTGTTAGATGTGATCATGATGATTATACCCTGTTAAATTATTAGATTTGTATGCTAACTAATGGCATTTATATGTGTTAGAGGTGTGTATAATTAGATAATGTTAGTGAATTTGAATGTATATTTTAGATGATTTTATGTTTGTTAGGTGGTTATCATCATGATATATATATATATATATATATATATATGTATATATATGTATATATATGTATATATATGTATATATATATATGTATATATATGTATATATGTATATATATATATATATATATATATATATATATATATATATATATATATATATATATATATATATATATATATATATATATATATATTGGTGAACTTATATCAAAATTTTATATATGAAATTACATGCCAAAAGAATTACTTTAAATAAAAAATGAAAAGATATTTTTATAAATTACGAAGTTTAATATGCTTGAAACTATAATTGTAAAATTACCATAAATATTTTTCTATTGTATAGATAACTCATACATATTCGTTCTAACTAAATTATTTTTTGAAAAAAAATTACATATGAATAAATGTTATTTTCCATTGTACTATTTACACTTTTTGAATAGACTCTACTACCCTAAAAAATGTTATTATAAAAAAGTTATGATCTCCAATCATAAGAATTATATTGGCCCTAAAATTTTATGGATACAAATCTTCCTATATTTTTTGTTTTTGTCATTATTTCGTTAATTTTGGATCTATTCAACATTGGGGGCAAAATTTAAATATTTCCTAAATCATTGATAAAAGTATGTAAACTAACAAGAAACTAAGCTGAAAACCAAATTATCACAAAATCCAAATTAAACTTATCACAACCTTAGAATCAAACATATATGTTAAAATTTAAATTATAAATTACACAATTAGAAATACTTAGTTTTTAGTGTAAAAAAATTTCCACTCGAAAAAAATGTGTAAAAATGTTTTTGAATCTTACCAATTTTGTAAAATGCCAACAACACGAATATAGAACAATATAATTAGCGAAATAAGGAAATCAAAAGATGACAACAATAGTATAAAATATGAAATAACACAATTACATATCACTCTTTGTTGTCATCACCCTGATTATCTTCCTTTCTTGGCATGATAACATTGTTGTTCTCAAAAATATGTTTTGATCTATGGTCATGTCTTAATACAAACTACAAATCCCTATCCAACACATCTTGGTAAAAAAACATCTGGTTGCAGTATTTGGGAAAAACATAAGACTCCCTAGCTCCATGCCACATCTTTCTAGAGCTGATACATATAATCCCACTATCACGATCTTCCTTTACATCATTCTGATCAACGGTGTCCCACTACTTGCATCTAAAAATAAGACATTGGAACAAAGATAATTCCACTTCAATGATCTCTTGTATCTTTCCGACATAACCTAACACCCTTTATATTAGGTTTTGATCGCGGTGGCTAGCATGACTAGATTGGTCGAACTCAACTTCCACTCCATAGTCTCGTGTCATGCATCCATCATCGACATCCTTTATGCGAAAATGATGTCCATATTCCCACATAGATGGGAACAAATGCATGTATAAAAAAGTGAAAAAATCACATTGTTACGTGTCTAATAACTTGAACATAATAAAAATATAAAATATAGATTTTACAATTCAAAGGTTCATTATGAAGTTAAAAATATACAAAAATAGGTTGATATCGAGTTGTTTCACCTAATTCCTATGTTTAGCTCATCCTCTTCTACACGCAGTTAATGACCAAATTCATCATATTTCTCTCTAACTTGGTCAACAACCCGACTATTGGGGCATATTAGTGGCATATTTTCTTTTCAATTATCAGGATAAGGCACACTTCTACCATTCAACCATTTTAATTATTTCCTATCACTATCCCATTTCCTCCTCTTTGGGTTGTACAATGTAAACCACAATGATTTCGCTTCCAAATTTTAAAGAATGAATTTCTTAATAGATTCAATTTCTAAAATCACTGATGAAATCAAGCTGACATATATAGTATGTATGCAATCAAAATATACATTATGAAGTTAAGTGTGAATAGTTACTGTGTAGAAATTTGATAAATGATAAGTCACTTACTCTCTATCAAGCACCTTTTTCCATTAATTTGGAGAAGCTCCCCTTCTCTTTTGTCTTCATCCCTTTCATCTTCCCAAATCAATCTACTTGGTGTGTTGTTGATCTGCTTGATGTAATCACTAGCATAATAAAAATACTGTTATGATATGTAGCCCTCTGCCATAGACCCCTTGGGTTTTCCCTTTTTCGAACAAAACATTTCAATTTCTCCATGTACCTCTCTAAGAAGAACATCCAATGACAAGAAACCACCCGGATCTAATTCAACCTCATCTACTAGGTGAATTAGAAGATGAACCTTCAAGTCCATGAAAATTGTTTGAAGTTCCTTATGAAACATAAAAACAATCTTAGTTATCTCTTGATGCCATCTTGGAATGTTACCCATATGAATATCCTTTGATGTGATATAGCATAAAAATGAAAATCATTTAGATATGGCACATCGTCGGTATTGGGGGAAGTCATGGTTCATAAACACATGCACGAGAAGAGGATAATGACAAAGAAAAATAATGACATAAAAAAGATAACTATATTTTAACCCATGGCATAAAAATAATAAAAAATAATAAAATCATGTTTTTGACATGCATACTCTTAGATGGTTCAAATGGTCATGCGATTTCAACCCCGACAAATCATCTTCCACGATGAAGCAACACCATAGTGAAGACCCATATAAAGAAGGCACCCTCACACCCACTATAATTTTTTTTTCCAAAGAAATAAAATGTTTCTTTAAAATCCATGGGACATCACCTTTTTTGAAAGACCAAGAGGGACCATCCTCTCCCTTGATTTCTTATCTTGGCAAATTTTTATTTTTATTTTTTGAAGAAATAATATTTCTCCTAACAATCAATGTTTCACTTTCTTTTGATGATATATGCCTCCATAAATAAGATTATTATTTTTTTAAATATTCATGGGATTTATTAAGTGGGAATTCTTAATATGCTACCAATATGGGAGCTCATAAAAGACAAAATTCCTTTTCATCCCAATGGGTAATTTCTCAACATAGGTGTCGAAGAATTGTGGGTCATCAAACATATGCTCCCAATTTGAATCGAACATTTATGTAATCTCCTTCTCCTTCTCTCTCTCATATGTTATAAGCCATTAAACTGGAGTCATTATTACAACCCTTTGGGTTCTATATGGGTAGTCATTGAAAGTAGATATTTCTCTTCTGTCAGGGTGTTACTCTAGAAGGAATACCCTGGAGTAGTCATACACTAGCTTTCGTAGGTGGTTGGACCACATAACCTTTAGATAAGGTCCATAACATTTACATCCATGATACCATTTTTTACAAGACCCGCGAAATTATTGTATACAGGGCACGTTAATGATTTTGAAGATAAAAACAATTGAAACAAATTAAATTAATATACGAAAAAATGTTTTTATGTATATAAAAAATCAATAAACATGTAATTTACTAGAGAAAAATCCTAAGAATGGATAATCATGTGTGGCGTAAGAACATATGCCATACAACGTAAAACTCCTTTCTGTTGCGATGGGTCTTGATACATCATATACATGTATCCCTTCCCATAATTCATTCAATTCTTCTATCAATGGTTGTAAGTAGACATACATATTCTTCACTTTCCTTCTACCCAGGACTAAGAGAGCCAATATAAGACATTCATTCTTCATGGGCAACCATGGGGGGGTATTGTTATTAACCACTAATACATGATAAACAAAATAGTTGGTGTTTTTGAGGGAACATGGGTTGATGCCATCCATGGCTATGCTAAGTCATAGACTTTGTACTTAATCCTTGAATTTTTCGATCCATGTATCCTCTATATGCTTCATGGCTATTGATTTTTTTGGGATTCACATAACTCCTGACTGACTTCTATTTGAGGTATGCCATCCATGCAACATAACTAATTCTTTGCAACAAAATAGCCTTTGAATCCTTGGGATTATAGGCATGTGCCTCAATATATTATGAGGAGGACCATGTGATTTACCCTTTTTTTCTTTTTTTTTCCTATCATGCCCAGATTTCAGACATATATCTTTGTATGCATATTCTCCTCTATATAGAATATAGTCATTCAGACATCCATGATACGATATATAATCAACACCCAATATTTTCAACAACTACTTTACCTCTTTGTATATATCGGGCAATAAATTATCACTTATAAGAACCTTGTATTTGAATAACCTACAGTTGGTGGGAAATATAAATGTAAAATATCAACATTTAATGTTCATAAAATCAACCATTTTTAATGTTGATTGTGTGACAATATTTCTAAAAAAATAAGGGACTTGATCATGGTAAATTACCTCAATATTGCTAAGAAACATACATTCAACACGCCCAAATTTTCTTTCAAGTTGTACAGTAATATCAGTGTCCCTAGCTCGGTAGACTTTGACTGGATGCTAGGTCCAAAGAGAGGGGTGTTGGAAGCATATTTTAGGCTTTCAAAAAAGGTATCAGTGATATGACCATAATTCCCTAGCTCATCATTCTAGAATGCATCTAACAACATTGTCTCCATGGCAATCGTATCCCGTATGCAATCATCCATATCGACCCCTATTTGTGCCAACTTGTGATGAAGAACTACTATTATTGTAGTCATTCCTAATTAGTGAATCTGGACATAGTGGGAATTTAATAGGTGGTTTATTCAAACATTCTTGGTATGCTTCCTCTCCAAGTTTTCTCTTAATGCATCGTTATCTTGATTTGACATTGTAGTGGGGTGCATCAAAAGATGGTAGGTGGGTCTCTCATCATCACTAGAATCCTAATTTCAAAAAATATTGAACATTAGTACATTAATGATATTAGAAAGAACAATCAAATACATTTGTTGAAATTACATTATTATATGACTGAAGATTGTAGTTGGAAGATGGCATGTTACAATTGGAAAGGTAAAGTGGTTGTCCATTTTCATCTACCAAATACTTGTGGTATGCTACTCCTGATAAGAGCTTTTGATGTTTTTGAACTATCGGATTGCTTTTTGCATCTAAACTTGATTCTAAATTAGGATCATGCAATTTTGGATGCATTTTTATTAAAATTGACATAGATAAAAGAAAAAAAAGAAATTTGAAAATCGAAATATTAATAAACTCTAAACTTATTGGAGATGGAAAGGGAGAACTCTGCAAAGGACTCTGAGCAATATGGAACAAGATGGAATTTGAAGAATTGGCCATTTGATATTATGAGATTTTCTCCTTGCATTTGAGCAAAACCAATAATATTTTTTTTGTTTACATACCTAAAATTAATTTTGAGAACGATACCACAATATGAATTTCAATATATTTTACAAAACATTTTTAAAAATAAGCGACTTTAAGTAGAAAATGTCTACTATGAACTACTGTAACGCATGTTGATCAATCCTAAAGGATAATTCGAGATGAATATGCCATTTTATGTGAAAATAAAATTTCAAATAACTTTTAAAGCATATTGGTGCTCTTGTAAAAGTAATTGCACCGATGCGTTTAAATAATAACCGCACCAATGCATTAAAATAATCAGGAAGATTATGAAAATATTAAAGGATCAATGAGCTGATATCCAAAACATGCCAGTAGGAATGTCCAAAAAAATGTACAAAGAGATGCTCAAAGAAATGGACATAATTGCATCACAGGAGGAGCCATCTCAACAACAACATTCCTCAAACGTATGTAATCATTGAATTTTTCTACTAGGTACATATAAAAAAATAATTTAGCATTAAATATTAATTTTCAATTATTTTCATGTAGAAAATAAAAAAAAATGGACCCCATTCAACACATTAAATGGGATGACAAGGAAGAAAAGGTTTGATATCAAAGTTTGTGAGTAATTGTTAATAATTCCTTATAACAACTAAAGATTTCATTTTTGTATATTTTAATTTGTTGTTATGAAAATAGATCACAAAAGAGAAGAAAACATAGATCAATGACATGAAAATTATTCTCTTCGAGGGTGAAACCTCCTTTACATCACACAAATGAAAAATTATTGGATTCTACAAATGAAAATACCTCCTTTGTATATATAGGAATCTAAGGGGTCACAATATAATCAGAGCCTACATAATAATAATAATAATCTAAGGGGAAAACACTAAAAATATTTGGCTTATATGGGTGTTGGGTGAAACTATCATCGTCACATAATTTCCCTAACATAAATTATCAATCTGAGGGTTTCATAAAATTACGAAGCACATGCATTGGAAATGCATGACTAAAGCTAAAATAACCTAGTCTAATGCTTTCATCTATGACTCAAGATGTAGTAAATGATAGAAGAGGCTCCTAACTTAGGAGATCTTGATCGTCCCTCCTCAACAATTATACTCCAATAGTATTATGAACACATCATATCATAAATTGGAAATGTGTAATTGTATAAGAGAAAAACAACATGTGAAGAGTAACCTTTTGTCAACATATATTAATGATGAAGAAAAACAATGAAAGATTACAAAAACTTTATTCTAGAATCTAAGTATCCCCGTCAATTTTCCTCTATTTCTATATATTCCATTTCTATCATATCCTTCTTATCTCTATCATCTATTCCATCTCCTACATATCTATCCATATCAAAATGAAGAGAGAGAACTCTCTTTTATACATGAGTGCTTTGAAAAAAAGATAAGCAACTCATAATTACAAATCCACTTTTCTCTCAACCAGTATCCCTATAATTACAAAATATTATCCCTTCAAATCCTCACTCATCTCTCACAAATCTTAGATGAGATATGTTATCCATATCTCCATGATCTTCTCCTTGGAATCTCCATGGTCTTCTCCTTGGAATCTCCATGATATTCTCCATGATCTTCTCCTTGGAATAAGCTTGAACAATTATCCTTTGAATTCTTGAAATGGTGGAGGAAATATTCAAGAAAATTTTTGAATAATAATTTCAAATAATACTACACATTACAAAGCTCCTCCACATTTTAGATATTAATGAAATATGTTAATTTTCCAATAATTAATCATAAATTCTCTTATAATATTAAAAATAAATAAATTGAAAAATAGTGAGGTGAACGCATGAAAATGGTATGATGAATGGTTTAAATGAGGTGATAGAATGTGAGGAATTGCGAGGATAAATATGATAAAAAAGCGACAATTACGAGACCCAACATAACCCCCAACTGAACTTGTTGCATGTCCTCATGCAACCTTGCATGGATTAAAAACTTTTGGCTTTGCATGATTATGGTTTCTAACAATGTATCATTCAGGATGTGAAATACATGTACTGCCACTGATATTTTCTATGGTTGGTTCTTGTGTTAACAACCATGAATATAACAAATGTCGGTTCTTGTGTTAACAACATTCATTTCTTTCAATTTTTAATTTTTAATAATACATGTACTGGAAATGATAAATCATGCATAAGGAAACCCTTTTTCATATTTGTGAATCATACCAAAATAGATATCAATATATGTGAATCAACTGCAATGAAGTGTAGTTTGGAAGAGTCATGTTGGTCGACAATATGTGAGGTGATGAATGGAATTTTATGGTTATGAATATCCCCGCACCGCGCCGCCCCCAAACTGAAGATGTGTTATGTTTATAAAAAGGTGAAAGATGATGTAATATGGTGAAGGAATTTTCCAAGTTCATTTATTTTCAACATGTACAAAATTGTTTGATTAAAAATTAGAAAATAACATACCTTCACTTACCCAAATAGTTGATTATTGATGCAATATAAATGTAGTTGTTGCTGCTTCTTGATTAGAAAAATATCATGGTGCTAGATCATGTGAAGTGAAAGAATCTGAACTACTACTGCTTGGTTGTATGAACTAGAAGATGAAGTATGAATGTGGAATTGTGGTACTCTCTTATGGCTGAAAGAATGTTGTTACAATTGCTGATGGAGTCATGAAAAATATATAGTCTTCACCTGCTACAAAAACTTGATGGTACAAATCTAGTCATGCGAATGGATGTGTCGATGTCAAGCATGAAAATAAGTCATTGGATTACTGACCATTACTGGATGTCATTAACCAATGCGAGGAAAAATCACCATTGATGTCAATGAATGCCAATGTACCCAAGTACATCTTACGAAGTGCGAATAAATTATCCGATGTCGAACCACTTGCAAGATCCAATGATCAAGGGACATTGATGTATTACCATGACTTTTGACGAGAGAACTTGTCATTGGGGCATACAAACCTCAAGGTGCTAATGAGGACTCTAGTCTCTATCCCAAATAATGTGCTAAGGTCGATGGGTCGAGAATTTTTGAAAGGTGGTCCCTAAGGAATCCCACATCAGTTAACGTGAGTTTGTACAAAATGATTTGTACGACTATAGATGAAAAATATTGTAGTAGAAACAGGTTTTTAGGAAAATGATAGCAAGGAAATGTAGTCATGGAAAAATGAGTTGTTGGGTTTTATTTATGAGGTAAAAGATGAACTATAAATGATGAAATAATGTATGCAAATCAAAAAAGTATGTATGTTTGAAGTTAAAATGAAAGTGGGCTTTGATATGGATGGCTGATAAGCATAGAAGGAGAAGATTAACTGAACATGTCATGGCGCAATGGACTTTTCCAAAAATCTCCGTGTAATAGACATGTGCGATGAAAACTTTAGCTCCTCCTAGCTTTCACTTTTGCATGTTTAATTATAATTTATGAGAATCACTTCTGCATGAAATTGGATCGTCTTCGAACCTGAAAAGGCTTAGCACTATTCTTGCATAAAAACCATAAGATATTTGAAAAACATAAAATGTAGGAATGTTAAAAAAAAAAAAAACATCTTACTTGACGCCTTTGTGTGCTAGTTCCACCGACAATAAGTGACTAAAAAAAAAAGAATTAAATTCACTTTGAATTACTAGAAATTAATAATATTTGGAAAAACATATATGTGACCCAAATAATGATAATGGTAAGGTTAATGTAGTGAAATGGAGGTGGAGTGGAAGTGATATGTACATGAAATGAAAATTAATGATAATCCTAAGGCCCAACATACGTTTATTACCCCCTAACTAAAAGTATTACATGTCCTCATGCAATCTATTCCATTGATTTTTTTATTTTTTATTTTTATTTTATTTTATTTTTTTTATCCTTGAGATTTACTTATATTTTAACTTTGCACTCTGGACAGGATCCTATATAGCATTACCAGGTTGCTGCATCAAGAAATGTCGTTCGATTTTACACAGTGCGATAAGACTATATAGTGACCAGGGCCCAACTAACCACTAGTCTAAATCAATGTCAAACTTTGAGGAATGGATGCTATGGATGGCACCATGAACAAATAAAATACTTGACTCCCTACCCACAAGTGATGAAAAATTCTATGGGTCAAGCCTTGTAGGTTTCCTTCTTTTATTGCAGAAACACTTGTTTTAAATGCCACAATGCTGGCGGTAGTCCCCTGTTTAGGCAAGCCTAGAGATTTTCAAATTTTTGACACATGAAATTCTCTCAGCATCCTGATCCTTTCAATATGAGATGGGAAGGGGCACTGAAACGATTATTCTTTGAAAACTTACCATAATTATTCTCAAATAATTTTCGACCAGACTCCCATCAAAGGAAAGAAATCTTGTGTTAGTCCCTTGTCTCACTATCCAATCGTTTCTCCTTCTTGTAAAGCACTCAAAAGTATTCAAATTTCCAAGAAAGATTCAAGTCATGCACATTATAATCAGTCTAAGGATAATGTGTTGATGGTAGACGCACTCAGGTATCTCATGAAAATTTGGAGTTATTAACATCCACAGTCTCACTCCACAATTGCAAGTTATTGAGTAATTTTCTGTCAAAAAACCCATCCAATGCAAGATCTTTATTTCAGAATTCATGCAAAAGTTTTTTAGCCTACTCTCTTTTTTATTCTTTTCAAATCCCATCCAAAAGTGTCTTGTAAGTAATAAAATCAGGAACGAAACCTTTTTCTATCATCTCATGAAGGACCTTAGTCGACCTTTGCAATTCTCCGGAAAAGGAAATATTGTTAACCAGTGAGTTATAAACCATGTCACTCGGAAAAAACCCTCTACCAATCATATCCTGGTAAATATGCATGGCATTTTTAGTCCTGCTCTGCAAACATAGTCCCCTAATCAAATAGTTGAAAGTGTTTGCATTGGGAGGGAAACAGTACAATTCCATCTGATGGAAAATTCTGAGAGCATCATTCAAGTGAAAAGACAAATTTAAGTAGCATTTGACCATTGTGTTAAGGGTGAAAATATCTGGTGCAACATTGGAAACTACCACAGGTAATCTTCAATCAAAATACAAGCAAACTGTAAAAAAAAAAATTAAAAAAAAAAACTGACGTAGGAAACTTACAAACTATATGGTGTTGAAATGGTCGTGTAATGGAAGAAATTGTTTTTTCACCCTAGATTTACATAAGTTTCCTCTTTGGAATTCGTTGAGCATATGTGGCAGAAAAGAAGAAGCATTCATTGAACATATGTGGCTCTGATTGATTCAAACATCAGAACTGGTGCCAAATACTCATCTGCCTTACCGCCTTCGCGTTGATTGCCAATGGAGGAGGATGTGGACATTAATAGGCCAACAAATCCAATCAGATATGTATATCTTATCCAAATCTTGGATAAGATAACACGTTAGTGCAGGGTAATTTGGTTCTTCATTGACTTTCATATTTATGACTTCGTCAAGAAATTTCTGGAAAGGAAGCATTTTTTTTATGATGCCCAGGTCCTGGTGGGCTTAATCTATCTTCTTTTTGTCCCAGGATCCATCCTTGCGTCCTATAAATATGGTTATGGAGCCGTTAGAGGAACCACAAGCCCGGTATAGTCCCAATTCATGGGGTTCCCATGAGATCGAATTCATAGAGGCCTTGTGTTATTTCAAGACTTGAACTTGTGACCATTCATTCTCCTGTTGACCCTCTCGCCATATTATTACGTGTCGATCATATGAGAAGGAAGCAAGCATGGACCCAAACTTCGGATTAGCCCAAGCGACTTGCCAAATAGGGCCTTCGTGACCCGTAAGAGAGAGATCAAGATCACAAGATTGAGGATTTAAGTCACCGTTTTTAGAGACATATCTTTAATCTGCAATAGAGGAGATGCATCGAATATCCCCGAGGATCGCGATGATTAATGGGGTAGCATTTCTGAAAAGGTAAGATGTGAATGAGAAATTTTGATCAGAAACTGCTCAATTTAGAAACCATGTTATAAACATAGGAGATCGATCTATAGAAACTCAAATATATCATCAAAATTCTACACCAAACCTTTGAAAAGATCTAGCCTGGGTAAGAATGACATTGGACGAACCCGAGCCAGAGAAAAATCAAGCTCGACAATTATGTTGGAAAGGCAGAGGATTCAATCACATAAATAACGCAAAGATTTCACACATGAACAATGAGCTGCGGCTCTTCAATCACTCTAAAACTCTGAATCATAAAACTCTCTTTTTCTCTTTCTCTGTTAATACAATGAACCCATGAAGGGTATTTAATCTAATTAACATGCACACACTGTCACTCATAACTGAACTTGATCAACTTGCTTAACTCACTCTTTAACTCACTCACCAAATCTAACTGTAACTCAACTCAACTAATTCACTTAACTGATTGTATAATTCACTCAACTCTAACTCTGCATGCGGGAAGTAATTATATATTTTAACACTCCCCTTAATTACGACCTCTAAACTAAAACATAACTCATGAAAACTCAAACATGCCTGCTGGTCTATGTCTCAGCTAGGCTTACAACACCCAAGTTTCTTTTATGAAACTCAAACAAATCTACTGCTAATGGCTTCATAAATATATCAGCCAATTGATCACTCGTTCTACATGGCTTCAAGTGAACTTCTCCATTGTTCACAAGTTCTCGAATAAAATGATATCTAGTATCAATATGCTTTCTCTTTTGATGAAACACACTATTCTTGGATAGTGCAATTGCTGATGTGTTGTCACAGTATATCGTTGTTGATCCTTGTTGTTTCTGCTTGAGTCCATCCAATACTCTTCTTAACCATACTGCTTGACATGCTGCTGAAGTTGCTGCTACATATTCTGCTTCTGCTGATGATAATGTCACAATAGGCTACTTTTTAGATGCCCATGCGATCACTCCTAAACTGAGATGGAAAACATAACCGGATGTGCTCTTCTGATAATCCAAAGTTCCTGCAAAATCACTATCTGTATATCCAATCAATTCTTTCTTTTCTGTACTTGCATACATTATGCCATAATCTCTGGTTCTTGCTATGTATCTCAGAATTATTTTTCCAACACTCCAATGTGTGTCTTTTGGAGTCTCCATGAATCTGGAAATCAGACTCACTCCCTGCATAATATCTGGTCTTGTCACTGTGAGATACATGAGGCTGCCAACCAATCTTTTGAATAGAGTTGGATTGACATCTGCCCCTTCATCATCCTTAACTTTGTTCCTGTTGCAACTGGTGTATGTATAGGTTTGGAATTATCCATCCTGAATATTTTCAACAAATCTATTGCATACTTATTTTGACAAATAAAAATTCCTTTTTCAGATTGCTCAACTTCAATGCCAAGAAAATATTTCATGAGACCTAGATCTGTCATCTCAAATTCTTTCATCATGGCTGCTTTAAATTCATCTATTTCAAGATCACCTGTAAAAATCAAATCATAAACATATAAGCAAACTATAAAAATCTTCCCATGCTCATTTACCTTTGTGTATAAGGTAGGCTCAATGATGCTTCTGCAAAATCCATTCTTGATCATATAATTGTTGATTCTGCTATACCATGCTCTAGGTTCTTGCTTCAGTCCATAGAGCACTTTCTTCAATCTGTAAACTTTATCTTCTTGTCCTTCAACTTCATAACCTGGAGGCTGCTGCACATAAATTTCTTCTTCTAAATTCCATTCAAGAAGGCTGATTTGACATCCATCTGATATACTTTCCACTTATTCTGAGCTGTTGTCGCTAGAACTGCTCTTACAGTATCTAATCTGGCGACCGGAGAAAAAGTTTCTCCAAAGTCTATTCCCTGTTGCTGCGAGAATCCTTTTGCTACAAGTCTTGCTTTAAATCTGTCAATCTCACCTTTCTCATTCACTTTGGTCTTGTATACCCACTTCACACCAATGAGATTTTTATCATTTGGTAAATCAACCAAATCCCATGTATCATTCTTTTCAATTGAATTCATCTCTTCATCCATGGCTTTCACCCAATTTTCATCTCTGATTACTTCTTTAAACGAAGAATGTTGGAATGCCAACAATGCAAAATTTGAACTAACATTCAAATCATCAAAAATATCTTTCAGACTTCTCATATTTTTCTTACCTGATTCGTTGCTTGGAGAATTCTGATCGATGGATCTGCTTGAAGATCCATGCTGCTCTGAAAATCTTGGAGTCCTTGCTGGTGTGACTTTGTTTGGTGTCTGCTCTTTTGGTTCTTGCTGCTCCTCTTCTTCTACAACATCATCCTCCATAAATGGTGTTTGAGCATTGGTTAGTGTGTCTAGAGTCCCATTCCATGACTCTTATTCTTTGAACACAACATCTCTACTAATGATTGTCTTCTTTGTGACAGGGTTATACAATTTGTGAGCTTTTGACTGCTCACTATAACCAGTAAATATACATTTTTCACTTTTATCATCTAATTTACCTCTTATTTTCTTAGGCACATGTGCATAGGATACACATCCAAAAACTCTGAAATGAGATACACTGCATGACATACCTGACCATGCTTCTTCTGGAACTCTGTTCATAACGCTCTTTGTAGTAGATCTGTTTATCACATAAACAACACATGCAACTGCTTCCGCCCAATACTCGTTAGACAGGTGTCTCGCTTTCAACATGCTTCTTTTCATGTTCATGATTGTTCGGTTCTTCCTCTCTGCTACACCATTCTGCTGTGGTGTGTATCTAGTTGTAAACTATCTTTTGATTCCATGTTGTTTGCAGTACTCATGGAATGCCTTCGAATCGTATTCTCCACCACGATCTGATCTCAATACCTTGATCTATTGATCACTTTGGTTCTCCACCAAAGCTTTGAACTCTTTGAACTTTGCAAAATTTTCAGAATTTTGCTTCAAAATGTAAACCCAAGTCTTCCTACTATAATCATCAATAAAGGTGAGGAAGTAAAAACTTCCACCAATCGACTGTGTCCTCATAGGTCCACACAAGTCGGTATGCACTAATTCAAGTGGTTTCTTTGCTTTGTAAGAAACTCCTTTCAGAAAACTTTCACGGTGTTGCTTTCCCAAGATGCAACACTCACAAGTGCTAGCAGGTTCTTTGATGGGAGGTAAACCTCTGACCATCTGTTTCTGCTGCAACAATCTTAAACCGGAAAAATGCAAGTGTCCAAACCGAAAGTGCCATAACCAATATGCATCAGAACATGCAGTTGTAAAAGAACTAACCTGATCATTGTAGTTCATAACGAGAGGAAAGAGTATGTTCCTCGTCATCTGCACCTTTGAAATCAGTTGCTTGCTTGGGGATTTGTCGTAAACAACACACTGTTTCCCCTGAAAGATAACTTTGTATCCTTTCTGCATCAGTTGATCAACACTAATCAGATTGTGTTTGAGGCCAGGGACATAGTATACCTCTGATATGGTGTTTGGCTCCCCCTGCTTGGTCACAATGTTGACCACTCCTTTGCCATCTATAGCCACAGTCTTGTCAGTCCCCAACTTTACCTCTGTCTGCACTGAGACATCCAAATTAGCAACCAAATCCTTGTTTCCTGTCATGTGGTTACTGCAACCACTGTCTAATAGCCAGACCTTATCAGACAGTGCATGCATGGTGTTGCATGCTAGAAACATAGAGTCAGTATTTTATGTACTAACATTAGCTCTCTGATTGCCTTGATCTGCAATCTTCTTCCTACAATCACGAGCATAATGACCAAATCTATTGCAGTAATAGCACTTTACCTTAGATTTGTCAGACCTTTGATTTTTATGAAAGCTTCTGCTACTGCTACTTCCATGTTGATGCTCATGATCATCTCGGCCATCTCTGTGACCGCCATAGTTTCCGCCTCGTCCTCTGCCTCTCGATCGACCTCTGCCTCGACCTCTTGAAATATAGACTTGACTTTGGAAGGCAGTTTCCAAAGTGGAATCCTTATTTCTTTCTATCCTTGCTTCATGTGATAGAAGGGATCCCATCAACTCATCAATTGTGAGTTTTTCCAAGTCCTTTGCTTCTTCTATGGCTGCTACCACAACATCAAATTTCGTAGACAGGGATCAAAGAACCTTCTCGATCACTGTTCGATCTTTAATATCTTCGCCATAGATTTTTAACTAATTGAAGACAGACATGACCCTATTCATGAAGGAACCAATGTCCTCTGTCTCCTTCATCTGCATAATTTCGAAATCTCTCCTAGTATTCTGCAATTTAACAATATTAACTTTTGCCATACCTTGATAGCTTGTTGCCAAGGTGTCCCATGCCTCTTTTGCTGACGAGGTTATCATGATCTTCTGGAACACGACTCAATCTACTCCCTGCTGGATCAGAAGCAATGCTTACGCATTCTTTCGCTTATTTTTCTTCCACTATTCCCTCTCTGCATTACTGAGGGCTCGTTCTTCTGCATCATCTTGAGGTTCTTCATACCCATACTTGACCTGATCCCATACATCATGTGCTTTTAGCATAGTCTCCATCTTAATGGCCCACATATCGTAATCTTTCCCATTGAAAGAAGGATGTTGTGGCTGGAAGCTGCTTGTAGCCATCTTTCTTCAAACAAAAGTTCACTGCTGAAACCCTAAAAATTTTTATATGCTTTACAAAGCTTCAAAAAAAAATCCTTATAATAAAACCCTAGGTTTTATTATTTTTTTATTATTTATATAAAAATTTCTTTATTAAAGAAAATCTTTATATAAAGAAAATCCTTTCTTAAAAAAAACTTATGATAAAAACTCCACCTTTTAAAGCCTCTTTGTAATACGCTTATGAAAGGCTCCTTTAAAAAATACTTTATTATAATCCCACTTTAAACAAATCTTTGAAAGTTCCTTTTTAAAAACTTCACGTGCTTTTTTTTTAAAAACTCTTTTTTTTTATAAAGAATGTTTTATAAAAAAAAATTCCATATGACTTTTAAGAATACTACGTATTCAAAAATCCTTTCTTGGTTGACTTTCAAGTTATTAACGCGACCGAAATTGAATATGCGAGCGTGCTAACGCACTCCCGACACCCTTGTGCTGCGTTAGTCCCTTAACGCACTGGAAAAGTCAAGGCACCCGCGTGCTCGAAAATTGCGTTAAGTTTTTCGATTTTAACGCGGTTCTCTACAGTGGGTACCCATGTTATAGTGCTCTTTCTTTAATTAACAGTGGCGTTATAGCGTAAAAACGTGGAATTTTTTTTTTCCTTCTTACACACGGATGACTGCTAATCCGTTTTTCTTCCATTTTTTGTGACCTCGCTCTGATACCAATATGTTGGAAAGGCAGAGGATTCAATCACATAAATAACGCAAATATTTCACACATGAACAATGAGCTGCGGCTCTTCAATTACTCTAAAACTCTGAATCATAAAACTCTCTTTTTCTCTTTCTCTCTTAATACAATGAACCCATGAAGGGTATTTAATCTAATTAACATGCACACACTGTCACTCATAACTGAGCTTGATCAACTTGCTTAACTCACTCTTTAACTCACTCACCAAATCTAACTGTAACTCAACTCAACTAATTCACTTAACTGATTGTATAATTCACTCAAATCTAACTCTGCATGCGGGAATTAATTATATATTTTAACAAATTACCCTGATGCAGAAGAAGAAGAGGCTGCATAGGTGTCAGTGTGGGAAAGGTTGAAATACCGACGATAGAGTACCAGGGCATCGGGGAATGACAAGGGTGTCAATGTGGAAAATTTCAGGCTAGCCTGGTCGGAGCACTTGCAGTTCGAAGGTCGAATGGAAAATCACTGAGTGGTCCTTCTATAGCTCGGGCGAAATCAATTGACCCTTTGCTTATCGAAGCAAGCAATGGGTTACAAAAAATACGTAGAGAGAGTGAAATTTTTTATTATTTTTAAATTTTATTATTATTTTATTATTATTATTGTATATATTAATTTGTTTTATTAAAATATATATATATATATATATATATATATATATATATATATATATATATATTTAAAAAAAAAAAATTAATTTATTTTATTTCTAATAAAAAATGAAATTACAAAGTTTGAAAACAAAAACAAAATATTTAAAAATCTAAAAATATATATATTCCTAAAAACTATTAGAGACATTAATTTTTTCAGAGATTGCACACTTATTAAAAACTTTAAAAAACTAAAAATAACATTTTTATTCATTTGTCCTATCTAATCTATTCTAATTGAATATTAAAAATCAATTATGTGTAATCAAACTTCCAATGTAACCATGCACACAATAGTAATAAAAATATATTCATTGTCAATTGCGCACATGAAAAATGGAAATGTACAAAAATAATTTTTTGTGACTGTTATTTAACTAAATAAAAACAAATGACTGATCTAACCTCATACTTTCTTGGAACCATTGTTCAATAAGATTTTTGTAGGCATGACTTTCCTCCTTTAGATGATGTCGCCACTCCTCATTGTTGATCAGAACTAGATCATGGACCAGAATGATAGCTCAAAATTCAAAGTGCTCGGAAGAGTGTAAAACCTGAACAACCGGAAAGTTCTCGTCGCTGCGATCCTAGCACCACAAATGGTTCGCAAAACCAAGGTCGTATGCAGAAGTTACTAAGGTTTGAAAATGCCCAATAAACTCAAAAAATTGACCTTTGACTGATTTTGACATTTTATAAAAAATTTGTAAAAAAAATATATTTTGAAAAATTATTTTTTATATTAAGGTTTGAAGGACCAATTACGGGCTGCCACCTGGCAGGCCCAGAAGCCGCCACGTGGCCCCAGGCCTAAGGTTTGAAAACTTGGCAAATGTGGTGTAGTTCATGGGGTTTGAACCCCCAACCCGACAACTCGGGTAGAGGGACCTGACCGGCATGCTACATGAATTCATTGAACAAGTTGGGTGGAATGAAATGTATTGTCGTCTCATCGTTTCGTTTGGGCGGAGAAGGTTGAGGGGCCAGCCATCATGGCTAGCCCTGTCGTGATGTGACTAGGTGCTCGAGACCATGGGCTAAACGGATTGAACCAACAGTAAAAAAAATAAGGGGGCTAGCCCTTAGAACGAGCCCCGTCGATATGACTCAACACCTAGAACCTGGGTCCTAAGGTTTAACTGTGGCTATTCCGACAGTTCCACCGCCCATGTGAGCACTTTACCGTTGAAACTTAATGCGACAATTTTATTAATAGATTTTTGCAACAATTTCAGCGGGGGGTCATGTGACCACCCCGCCCCAAATTTATTGTTTGCATTTAATGTTTCAACCAAATTTGGGGCAGGTTCTACCATTTCAGGCATGTCCGCCTTTTTGTCGAGTTTAACTGGAGTTCCTCCAGTTTTGGAGGAGGATTTTGGGGGACACTGAGAAAAAATTTGTTTTTGCCATAACTTTCTCAATTTTCAACCAAACAAGATGAAATTTTAGTCAATTTTGGGTTTCTTCAGCATTCTGAAGATTTTGGCATTATTTTTAGGTTGAAAAGAGGTCATATACAGTATTTTTTTCTTCGAGGAAGATGAAGGGGCCATCAGGGCCACCAAAGCATAATCAGTTTGAGGCCTAGCCAAGGGAGATATAGGCCTATTCCATAGATCTAATAGTAAAAATTTGATATTTCAGATGTTATGAATCTGATGAGATGGTTTTCAGCACTTGTAGAGAATTTTTGAAGGAAAAAAAGCTTCAGTAAATTTCCAGGGGCCATTAGTGCCATCTTTTTCCAGCAGCAGTGCAGGGTTTAGACAGAGCTGCTTGAGACCATATGCAGTGAAAAAATGGTCATTATTGACTGAAACCATCATTATAAATCTAATGAAAAAGTTTTAAGCAAGTGTTGAAGACTTCTAGAGGTCGAAAATGTAGCAGAGAAGTTTTCATTTACCCTAGTGCCAAGGGGTGCTGATAGGTGATTGAGGCAAAACCAGAGTATCCGGAGGCCATTTTTGATGAATGAAAAGTATATATTTACTATTTCAGACATTTTGGAACCAATGGAAGTGGTTTCAGAACATTTTGAGAACTTATAGAGCTCGATAAGCGGATGTGAAGGTTTGGGCAGCCTTAGGAAAATCGTGGAGGATAGCCTATTTTGGGGATGCAGTGCTCGATTTGAGAAATTTATCAGTTGATATTTGGTGTATGATGTGTGTTGGATATATCAGGAGTGGTTTTAGTGATAGAAACATAATTATGAGGGAGTTTGTGCCATTTATAAGCTTAGAGTAGCTTAGTGCACCGACAGAAGGAATCGTGTCAGCAAGAGCCTAAAGCTGTTTGCAAATTTGGAAAGCCATTAGAGGGATATTGATGGTATTTTCAGTCCTTTGGATCATTTTTGTATTCATTGGAGTTAAGTATTTACTTGTAAAAAAACTTACCATAATCCCAAAGAGCCAAGTCAAGATGACCAAGCTCAAAGGAGACGTAGCCCACGAGATTTCAGGTGAACTCCTAGATTAAGTTTGTTGTTGTGTTTAAATGCTTTATTTGGTGCATTATGTTGCTGATATACATGTTAAATTTCAGCAAGAACAAATGAACTTAAGACACATAAAAAGTAAAAATTCATACACCACTTTCAAGTAAATAATTCCGCAAAATTGTCAAGTACAAGCTAGATCATTTAATTTAAACCGAATGGTAGGTTCTTGAAATACATACAATTTATCCAGACCATTTTTAGATAAATTTTCCTCCTCAATATCTTGCTTTACTAATATTTTTTCATCGAATGTATAGGATTTTTCACATGTAGATTCATTCTCTTTTGGACGAGAAATTAAGCTGTCCACAACTGTCAATATCTTCTTTTCATAGGAAGAGGAGATCCCAACTTCTACTAGGATCTGAGTGAGTTGTTCCAATATTATACTCATTGTTAAATAATTTTTAAAAACACTAAAAATCACTCTTCACAGCTGTAGAATTCAAATGATCTTACACAAAAATCAAACTTGCAGAAATTAAACACGCTTGTTGAAATTGAAATTCACACTTGCAAGAAAAAGTAACCTATACCTCAATCCATCATTTTTCCCTAAAAACAACGACAAAATTTTTGGCGAAATTATCGTCGTTAAATAATTTCCCTAACATAAATTATCAATCTGAGGGTTTCGTATACTTACGAACCAGATGTACTGGAAATGCAGGACTAAAGTTAAACTAGCCTAGTCTAATTCTTTCGTCTCTGATTCAAGATGCAGTAAATGATGAAAGAGGCTCCTAACTTAGGAGTACCTAGTTGTCCTTCCCCAGATTATTGTCCTTAAGAAGAGAGACTAAAGAGAAAAATTTTGTGATGTGTAGAAAGCGAGAGAAGAGGCTCCTAAATTAGGAGAACTTGATCATCCTTCCTCAACAATTATACTCCAACAACATTACCACTGCATCATATCAAAAATTGGAAATGTGCAATCGTATAAGATAAAAAAAAAATGTGAAGAATATCCCCGTGTCAACATATATTAATAATGAATAATAAAAATGGAAGATTACAAAACCAAAACTTATTCTAGACTCTAATTCTCCCTATCAATTTTCCTCTATTTCTATATATTCCATTTCTAACATATCCTTCTTATCTCTATCATCTATTCCATCTCCTACATATCTATCCATATCAAAATAAAGAGATATCACTCTCTTTTATACATGAGTACTTTGAAAACAATATAAGAAACTCATAATTACAAATCCACTTTTCTCTCAACCAAGATCCCTATAATTAAAAGATATGATCCCTTCAAATCCTTACTCATCTCTCACAAATCTTGGATGAGATATTTTATCCAAATCTCCATGATATTATCCTTGCAATATCCATGATCTTCTCCTTGGAATAAGCTTGAACAATTATCCTTTGAATTCTTGAAATGGTGGAAGAAATATTCAAGAATATTTTTGAATAATCCTTTCAAATAATCCTACCCATTACAAGCTCATCCACATTTGAGATATTAATTAAATATGTTAATTTTCCAATAACTAATCATAAATTCTCTTATAATATTAAAAATAAATAAATTGGAAAAAAATGAGGTGAACCCATGAAAATGGTATGATGAATGGTTAAATGAGGTGATAGAATGTGAGGAATGGTGAGGATAAATATGATAAAAATGCGACAATTATGAGACCCAGCATACCCCCCAATTGAACTTGTTGCAAGTCCTCATGCAACCTTGCATGGATTAAAATTTTTTGGCTTCGCATGATTATGGTTTCTAACAATGTATCATTCCAAGATGTGAAATACATGTATGGCCACTGATATTTTCTATGGTTGGTTATTTCGTTAACAACCATGAATATAAAAAATGTTGGTTCTTGTGTTAACAACATTCATTTCTTTCAATTTTTTATTTTTAATAATACATGTACGGTAAAATGAAGGGCTGAAAAAAAGTATAAAACCTTTTCATATTTTGCAGAACCATGTCAAAATAGATATCAATGTATGTGAATCAACCCAACTAAAATGATTAAAGAGTCACATATTTAATAAAAAGGTGAGGTGATGAATGGAATTAAATGGTTATTAATATTCCCCCCCCCCTGCCCCCAAAACTAAAGATGTGTTATGTTTATAAAAAGGTGAAATATGATGTAATATAGTGAGGGAATTTTCCAAGTTCATTTATTTTCAACATGTAAGAAATTGTCTAATTAAAAAATAGAAAATAGCATACCTTCACTTACTCAAACAGTATATGAACGATGCAATATAAATTTAGTTGTTTTTTCTTCTGGATCAGAAAAATATTATGGTGTTGGATCATGTGAATATCATGTTGCTAGATCATGTGAAGTGAAATAATCTGAACTGCTACTGCTTGGTTGCATGAATCAAAAGATAAAGTATGAAAGTTTCACTGTGGTACTCTCTTATGGCTGAAGGAATAATTTTGCAAATATTTATGGAGTCATGGAAAATATATAGTCTTCACCTGCTAAAAAAACCCGATGGTACAATTCTAGTCATGCGAATAGATGTGTCGATGTTGAGCATGAAAAGAAGTCATTGAATTACCGACCATTAATAGATTTGGTTAACCAATGCGAGGCAAACTCACCATTGATGTCAATGAGTGCCAAGGTACCCAAGTACATCTTGCGAAGTGAGAATAAATGATCTGATGTCGAGCCACTTGCAAGATCCAATGATCAAGGGACATTGATGTATTCCCATGACTGTCAGCGAGAGAACTTGTCATTAGGGTATACAAGCCTCAAGGTACTAATGAGGACTCAATTCTCTATCCCATATAAGTTTCTAAGGTTGAGGGGTCAATACTTGTTGAAAGGTGGGCCTTAAGGAATCCCACATTAGTCAACGCAAGTTTGTACAAAATTATTGGTAGGACTATAGATGAAAAAGATTGCAGTAGAAACAGATTTTTAGAAAAATGATAGCAAGACAATGTAGTCATGGAAAAATGAGTTGTTTGGTTTTATTTATGAGTAAAAATATGAACTGGAAATGATGAAAGAATTTATGCAACTCAGAAAAGTATGTATGTCTGAAGTCAAAATGAAATTGGGATTTGATATGGATGGATGATAAGCATAGAAGGAGAAGAGTAATTGAACATGTCATGGTGCAATGAATTTTTTCAAAAATGTTTGTGTAACGGACATGTGCGATGAAAACTTTAGCTCCTCCAACTTTCACTTTTGCATGTTTTATTGTGACTTCTAAAAATCACTTCTACATGAAATTGGATCGTCTTCGAACTTGAAAAAGCTTAGCACTATTCCTTCATAAAAACCATAAGATCTTTGAAAACCATAAAATGCAGGAATGTTAAAAAAAAAAAAAAACATATTACTTCTTTCCTTTGTGTGCTAGTTCCGTCGATGATTCCTGTATGAAGTGACTAAAAAAAAACAAATTCAATTCACTTTGAATTACTAGAAATTAATAATATTTGGAAAAACATATATGTGACCCAAATAATGATAATGTTAAGGTTAATGTAGTTAAATGGAGGTGGAGTGGAAGTGATATGTAAATGAAGTGAAAATGAATGATAATTCTAAGGCCCAACAAACTTTTATTATCCTCTAACTAAAACTATTGCATGTCTTCATGCAATCTATTACATTGATTTTTTTTATTTTTTTTATTTTTATTTTTTATTTTTTTATCCTTGAGCTTGGCTTATATTTTAACTTTTCACTCTAGACAGGATCCTATATAGCATTACCAGGTTGTTGCATCAAGAAATTTTGTTCGATTTTACACAGTGCCATAAGACTATATAGTGACCAGGGCCCAACTAAGCACTAGTCTAACTGAACATCATCCTTTGAAGAATGGATGTTATTGATGGAACCAAGCATAGCTAAAATACTTGACCCCCTACCCACAAGTGATGAAAAATCCTCTAGATCAAGCCTTCTAGGTTTCTTCTTTTATTGATGAAATGCTTGTTTTAAATGCCACAATGTTGGTGACAATCCCCTATTTAGGCAAGCCTAGAGCTTTTAACATTTTTGACACATGAAATTCCCTCAACATCCTAATCCTTTCAATATGAGACGAGAATGGGCACTGAAACAATTATTCTTTGAAAACTTACAATAATGATTCTAAAATACTTTTCGACCAGACTCCCATCAAAGGAAAGAAATCTCATGTTAGTCCCTTGTCTCTTTATCCAATCATTTCTCCTTCTTAGAAAGCACTCAAAAGTATTCAAATTTCCAATAAATATTCAAATCCTGTGCATTATAATCAATCCAGGGAAAATGTGTTGATGGTAAACGCGCTAAGGTATCTCATGAAACTTTGGAGTTATTGGCATCTACAATCTCTCTCCACAACTGCAAGTGATTGAGTATTCTTTTGTCAGAAAACCCATCCAATGCAAGATCTTTATTTCAGAATTCATGCAGAAGTTGTTTAGCCTTCCTTATTTTTCCTTCTTTGCAAAGCCTATCCATAAGTGTCTTGTAAGTAATAAAATCAGGAACAATACATTTTTCTATCATCTCATGAAGGACCTTAGTCTCCCTTTGCAATTCTTCGGAAAAGGAAAGATTGTTAACCAACGAGTTATAAACCATGTCACTCGAAAAAAAACCCTCTACCAATCATATCCTAGTAAATATGCATGGCATTGTCAGTCCTCCTTTGCAAACATAGCCCCCTAATCAAATAGTTGAAAGTGTGTGCATTGGGAGGGCAATAGTAAAATTCCATCTGATGGAAAATTCTCAGAGCATCATTCAAGCACAAGGAATTTGAGTAGCCTTTGATCATTGTGTTAAGGGTGAAAATATATGGAGAAACATTGGCAGCTACCACACGTAATCTTCAATCAAAATACAAGAAAAATGTTAACAAACAAATTAAAAAAAAAAAAAACTACTCTAGGCAACCTGCAAACAGGGCCGTTGGATTAGCCCAAGCGACCTTCTAGATAGGGCCATTGTGACCCATAAGCGAGAGATCAAGATCGTAGGATTGAGGATTTAAGTAACCCTTTTTAGAGCCATATATTTAATCTACAATAAATGAGATGAATTGAATTCCCCCGAGGATCATGATGATTAATGGGGTAGCGTTTATGCAAAGGTGTAAGAAGGGAATGAGAAATTTTGATCAAAAACTGCTAGATTTAGAAACTGTGTTAGAAATACAGAAGATCGATCCATAGAAACTTGAAGATCTCATCAAAATTCTACACCAGACCTTTGAAAATACCTATCCTATGCAAGAACAAAATTGGCTTAACCCAAACCAGAGAAAAATCGAGCTCGACAATTACCCCGATGTCGAAGAAGAGGTTGCGGAGGTGTTAGAGTGAGAAAGTCTGAAATCCGGGTGACAGAGTAACAGGACATCGATGAATGGCAAGGGTGTCACAGTGGTGAAATTCAGGCCAGCCTGGTTGGAGCACTTCCAGTTTGAAGTTCGAATGGAAAATCACCTCATTAGCATGTACAGATCCCTTTGGAAGGTTGAATGGAAAATCACCGAGTGGTGCTTCTACCGCTCGGGCCAAATCAATTTACCCTTCGCTTATCGAAGCAAGCAATGGGTTAAAAAATGGGTTAACAATATTTACCCACTCAACAATATTTGTACCATAATGAATCATTTTTATAGAAAAATGTATTAGATGTACCAGGATATTTCTGCAACTTTTGAATGAGTTTCCACACCTCTTCATCATTTTTCCATTCATACATTCCTTTATTTATCCAATTAGGTTTGATAATAGAAATTGAACGGAGAAATTTTTCCACATCCTCATCCTTGCTTGAGGGTGCATCTACAAAAAAAAAAAACTTCCCTTTCTGTATATGATTTCAAAGTAAAAAACCAAAATCTCTATGACCCATTTTTACTTCTCTTCTAAATATAATATTTTTTCCAAAAATTATCTAAGACTATCGTGATCATTTTTTACCTTGAATTGTCTTCCTATTAGGTAATGTCGCCATTTCTTTAGTGCATGTAGTATTTCCAACATTTCCTTCTCATAAATAGGTTTATGTACATACTTTCCCTTTATTGGAAGACTTTCAAAAGCAATGGGTCTTCCTTCTCGGATTAAAACAACACCAATTCTATTTCCTGAGGCATCACATTCCACAATAAAGGTTTTTGTGATGTTTGGTGTAGCTAAGGATGATTCTTGGAAAATTTCCTCTTTAAGATGTTCAAAGGCCTTAGTTGCTTATGGAGTCCAAGAAAATGTATCTTTCTTCAATAATGTTGTTAGATGAAATTATATTCTCCCATAATTATTAAAAAACTTACGTTAATACCTTGTCAACCCAAAAAATCCTTGAAGATTATTTAAAGTTGTGGGGATTTTCCATTCCTTAATGGATTTAATTTTGGTAGGGTCTACCTTAACACCCTCATGAGACACAATATGACACAAACATTCTGGCTTCTATACTCCAAAGAAACATTTGGAGTTTTTTTCATATAATTATTTCTCCTCCAATACTTTGAGCACCTTGTCAACATATTGAACATGATCCTTCCAAGACTTTTTTTCGATTAGTATATCATCAAAAAATACTAATAGACATTTTCTAAGGAAGGATTTGAAAATGGAATTCATCAAACCTTGAAATGGGGAAGGATCATTAGTAAGGCCAAAAGGCACGAAAGAAAATTCATAATGACCTTCATGAGTTTTGAATGTTGTTTTCAGAATGCCTTCTGTCTTCATTATAATTTGATGATATCTTGAACGAAGATCCAACTTGGTGAAGTAAATTGCTCTATGTAATTCATCCAACAATTCATCAATGTCAAGAATGGGAAATTAATCTTTAATAGTGAGCTTTTTGAGCTCCCTATAATCCAGACACATATGTCATGATCCATCCTTCTTGTGCACCAATATTACTAGAGCAGAGAAAGAACTTTAGTTAGGCTGAATTATACTAGCCTTTAGCATTTCTGCAACCACACATTCAATTTCACTCTTCTCGACATAGGGTATCTATAAGGCCTGATGTTTGGAGGAAAAATTCTTGGAATCAAGTGAATAGAATGATCATAATAATGAATAGGTGAGAGGCCTTTGGGAGTCTCAAATACATTGGAATGATTGTCCAAGACTTTTTGTAGATCTAGAGAAATGGATTATTTCGATGTTTGAACCTCTGGTGAGCATAATTGTACAATTATGCCCCATTGTTATTTATTCAAAAGCTTTTTCATGCCATTATAGATGGTTATCTTCTCTGGTTTCCCTGCAATATAGCTTAATTTAATCTACTTTCCTTCCCAAAATATTTCAAGAAAATTTCTTGAAAATGAAAATCTAACGTCCCAAAATATTGAAACCGTTGGACTCTTAGTACAACATTAACACCGCCCAATGGAATGGAAATCATTGGACTAGTCAATACATATTCGCACATGTTAGCTTGATATTATGACATTTTCCAGATCAATTTATAGTTCGTCCATTGGCAACCATCAATTGACACTATGGTGCTAGATATATAAATAAATTCAATTCCTTGGCTATCTTACAATGAATAAAATTATGGGCAGTACTCAAATAAATCAACTCTATTAAATTTTTCTTCTTGATATATCCTTGCCTAGAGTATTACAATATATGGTTGGATTCATTTATTTTTTTGGGCCAGAGTTGGTTCTTGGTGTATATCCTCTTATTTTAATGTTCCTTGTTCCTTTTATCCCTCCTCTTCACAATATATGTAAAATAATTTCTTCTCAGCACACTTATGACCTTTAGTGTATTTTATATCACAACTATAACAAAGCCCTTCTTCTCTTTTTTCATCTAGTTGGTGTGGTGTAAATATTGTAGGTTGTGGGAGGCTAAGAGAAACAACACTTCCATATTTATAATTGTGAGTGGTATAATTCCTTGTTGCCATAATTTTTCTTTTGACTTTTCTTGCCACCCTCAATTTCATCTCTAATGAATTAGGTTCCTAAAGGAATACCCCATGGTGTATGTTATCCTTTAAAGTACATATGAAGACATCAATCCTATGCTCCTCTGGAATTTCAATTACCTTGATATTCAATTTTTGGAATTCCTCAATGTGCTCTGCCATTGAACCCTTTTGTTTGATATTTATCAATTGGCTAAATAAGGTGTTGTTCTTTGTATCCTCTAACGTGTTATCATTTCCTCTGTAAAAATTTACCAAGTGACAAGTGGTTTATGAGAACAAAGCCATCGATACCATACAAACTGATTGGGTTATAAATATAAAGGTGCAATTTGTACCTTTTATGAGTGTTGCACATAATGTAGATCAAAATATTCCTCTATCTATAGTATAAATGTTACTAGATCCTTGCCATCAAACATCCTCATATCGATATTCGGAATGTGGTTGGTCTTCAACCCAAATTTAGAGTCTCTAAAATCATGTTTAAAATTCCTTTTGTTCTCATCATGAGTTTCATGGAATACCTTATCGCCATTAGGAAGTATTTCTTGTAGAAAATTTGTCAAAACCTCCTTCAAACCTTCCATATTTTCTTTTAAACCATCCATGTTACCTTTTATTTATGCTTTTAAACCATCTATGTCTCATTTTAGTTCATATTTGGTTGCTCTTTGTGAGAGAGAAATTTTTTTCACTTGGTCCCATAATTTTGATATTTCATGTTGCAATTCTTCCTCTTCTTGTGTCATAGTAGAGTTTTCTGAGGGCTTAATGGGTGTAGACGTATTTAGTTTGGGAGGAATTTCAGAACCAAATACTGATTTCTATTCTTCAATATGCCCTTGCAATTACCTCAAACTAATTTTTCAAATAAAAGTTATGTAATTAAAAAAATAATACACATCATTTTCTTTCTTTTAGGAGATCGATCTTGACTCATAGTTTTATCTTTGTAGTTTATGCTCTACAAGGTCTGAAATTTTGACTTGTGGTAGCCCTACGAGTCTTCTTTCCAATGCCACAATTCAGACTGTGATTGGATTTATCAAGTTAAAGCTATGCCCAATATCTCACAATGACCTAGTTATGGATTGGTTCAATAGAGTGAACTTGTATGAAATTTCACGTGTCATTGTTTCAACCTTCAAGCTTGAAAAAAATACACAAAAAACTACAATCCGTGTAATTTCAGTCACTTTTTACAAAGTGAAAATTTGATGCTCTAGATAATGTTATGAAAATTTTCACTAGGTCACCTATTTGAGATTGAATTCCATAGCATTCAAAAACCCTAACTTCTTCGAACAATATCTCAGAAAATATAGCGAAAACAGGTCTGAAATTTTTACAAGATGTTAACCAAGATTTCAGCTCCACTTGATCGAAATTTTTTCTTTTGAACCATTGTAAAAAAAACTTTATAGCAAAAATTCCAAGATGACCTGTTTGAAACAATGAAACCCTAGAATCCAAAGCTTTGATACCAAATGTTATGCAACCAGATCGCAAAAGAGAAGAAAATATAGATCAACTCTTGAAAATTATCTTCTTCAAGGGGGAGAAATACTTTACATCACATAAATGAACAAATCTTAGATCCTACAAATTACAAGGCCTCCTCGGCATATATAGGAGTCTAAGGTGTCACAATATAATCAGAGCCTACATAAAAAGAATAATTTAAGGGCACACTACTAACAATAGTGGGATTTTATGGGGCACAAAAATAACAATATGGGGTCTACATGGGAAAAACAATAACAATAAGGGGGCTACACTAACAATAAAAATAAGGAGGCTACACTAGTATTATAGGGACCTAACAGTTGTTTTACAACAACCATCCTTGAATGTTTTTCAATAGGTGCTAATATACAAAGAAGAGGCATCAAAATAATTGATTGGCATTGGGTTAAATATGGGTTGTGAGTATATCTTAGCATATCAAAAACTGATTGTGGAATTTGTAAGTATTTATGTTGTTTTAGTTCTATGAGTTTATAATTAATAGAAAAAAAATCATTTATATTAAATCTATGATTTACTATGGGGTATAAAACTTGCAGGAAACAAAGAATGGAAATGTGCCAACATAAGAGTTGTTGAAAGAAGGCATGAGATTTTGTTTTGAAAAAATATGTATAGTTTTGGACTCAATTCTTGCTATGGTACATAGTTTTTTGTTTTACATTGATGTATATTATTTATTTCAATTTTCATTATTCTCGCCAATGTAGATACACTCATTACACTTTATTTTTATGTTTGTAGATGGAACTTGAAGATGACGAAAGCAATCGATCCAATCGACAAAACATTCGTCCAAATAACTCAATTCATGGAATTAGCTCAAGCACCAACATCAATTCGAGCGAATAATGATGATCTATTTGGATATCAATGCAAGTTGTCATATTTTTTGAAATAATTATCCCTGAAAAGGCATTTTTTTCAATGTAATGAAGATATTGTCCCAATTGAAAGACAAGGGGTTACCATTAACTATCCCATTTTGCATGACAAGGAGCCTCTTATTCATATATAATAAAGTATATTTTTAATTTATTCTATTTCATTGTCCAATGTAGTTGTGAAATGTTACAGTGGTTGATTAAATATATGGATGATTAAATATTATAATGAAAAGATAAATTTGAAGATATAACAAATTAATCTAAACATCATATACAAATGCACTAATCAAAATTTAATTTATATGAATACTTTTATAAGATATATGTCAATTTTTCAATGAATAACAAATTTTAAAAATCACAATAATTGCACTGTAACAGGTAGATGTTTCTAAATAAGAGAAAATGGATTCCGGGACATTGTATATTAATGTGTACCACTCTGAATATTATTTTTTAAACAACGATATTTATAATAATAAAAAATGGTATCCGAGTGTGTTCATACATACAATACGCACTAGGAAGATATACATTTCATGCATTGGTGTGATTCACCTTTAACACACCAGTGCATCATTACCCTTAATGCATCGGTGCATTAGATTACATAAAAGCACTAATACTGCAAGATTTTTTTGCTTTCCCCCGTGCCTTTTTTGAAAAGTACAACATTGGGGCTTTTGTAAATACATAAGTACCAAGGTGTTATACTTTTCAAGCACTGATGTTGCTTGCATTTAATGCTCGAGTGCATGGTATCATAAATTGTACGAACCGATGCATTGTTATAATTAAAGAGCCAATGCTTTCATAAAACCAATTCCCCAGTGCTCCAAAATATTGTTTCCAACTCCGGTGCTATTATTTAAAATAACAACACCAATTCTTTTATATTAGTACCATGTCGGTGATTTTATACAACTCATCAACACCGATGCATTGTTATGCACAATGACTTGGTGCATTGGAGAAGATAAAAGCACCAGGGATGAAATATTTTCTTGCCTGCCCCAGTGCCCTTCCTAAAAAGTACCACCAGAGGAATTTTTATAAGACACAAGCACCGATGTGGTATAATTTTTAGGCATTGGTGTTGTTTACATTCAACACCCTCGTACATGGTATCATAAATTGTATGAGATGGTGCATTTTTATTATTAAAGTAATTGCGCTTTTATAAAGTTAATGCACTAGTGATCCAAATGTTTGTTTCCAGTCCTGGTGCTTCTATTTAAATTTACAACACGGATGATTTTATATTGGTAATGCACCAATGCAATTTTAACTGCATCGCTAAGAAAACATCTGCTAAACCTCCTGCCACCCATATTTTTTTAGTGGTGATAAGTTTTGTTATCAACTTCGCTAAAACATCTGCAACCACAAAAAAATGTTGTAGCAAAGGTATTTTTGATAATTTTTTCCAATTTTATAATATTAAAAACCTCCATTCTAACCTATGCTAGAAGGTATTTTCCTTGTAGTGTGGGGTATATTTTCATGATTCAGTATGCCTCTTATACCAGCATGATCCAAGATATTTTGTTCGTTTGATGTTATCATAATTGCATGAAATATCATGTAAAAACCATATGTGCAAATACTTTAAGAAGAAGCAACATTAAGGAGACCATAAAAACAATGCACACAAAAGTTTTATAATAGAGTTCATCCAGTGTATATTATGTCTCTGGACCCTACTTCAATAGTGGGGAGGCCTCGTCATTCAACTCAGCAAAAATAAAAATGAGTAGATGGAAAAATACATCATTATACCTCCAATTCTACGAGTGACTTGAAGTTCCAATGCTCAAAACACAATAATCACAACACTAACAGGTTCATCTCATCCTTCTAATACTTCTAACTGTAAACATGACCCACTTTTGAATGGTGCATTGTTTTCTTGAACTTCGTGCCCAATAATTAATGAAAAATAAGGGTTGCTGCCATGCATCCTGAGATATGCTGCTGAGATCCCAAATTTGATTGAACTAGTGAAATCCTTGCAAAATTCTGAATAAATGAGTATAAACACATCTATATTCTGCCACCATCATCTTTGGACCCCCTAGAGAATCTTTAATTTCCACACTAACATTAAAAGTGAATATTCTAAGAATATTATATGGAATATTCTAAGAATATTCCATAGAATATTCCCATAGAATATTATCTTCTAGAACTGCGTCGTTAGGGTTCCGTGCTTGGTTCCCATTCTACGTTCATCCCCTCGCGATGGTTCCAATACACTAAGATTTTCTTGGCCCTCCTTTGTTTGAATTAATTACACACAACTTAAATATTATTCACTTGAAGGACTAACTAAAGTTTAGCCCATTGGTGGTTTGGTAGGCCATTATAAATAGAATGTTGTGGTATGGTTGGCTATCGAGTTCAAACCCCCCACTGACCTAGTTTATATACCAAATGAAAAAAAGATTTAAAAACTTTGGAACCATTTGGAAACCCGCTATCCTATTAATCATTACATGGAATTTGTTATAACCTCTCGATCACGCCAATAACCATTCGCGAGATATATTCAAACCGTCTTTACGTTGATCCACTGAATCATCTGATAACGATGATGGAACCTTGGAACCTAACTGTATATGGTTTAAAACAATCCACATAATGATATGTTTGGAACCGTGATTGTTTGAATTAAATCGTGGAATAACTGTTTTTTAATGTATTTCTAATTTTTTTGTGAATTTCCAAATGTTTCCAACATCGCTGAGTTGTGGGTTGACTAGACCTTATTGATAATTCATTGGATGAATGTGGCACCATTCTATTGGGCCACGTGGCCTAATTCTATTGGGCCACCAATTTTATGCTAATTTTAGCAAACTGTCGCCATATTTGGTAGTGCTACTAACTTTAACTCCAGTTAACTCCCTTCGCCAAATTTATCCAAGGTCCACCGAACTTGGCTTCCAGTTTGGCTAGACCTCCAAGTTGGAAAGGCTCCAAATATATCAGGTGCTTTGCTAAAATTTTCTCCTTTTCCAAGTTTGACCACAACGTTTTTTGAGCATAACTTCTACATACAAACTTGGATTGAGTTGTCATTTTAATTGTTGGATTCCTTGTGACAAGATCTTTAATGTGATCTTAGTTTTGTAGAGATTCAATAACTTTTACCTTTGAGCCATTAGGGATCCACCTGGATCATTCCTCCCCACTGGAGGAATTTTGGTCCTCCAAAGGTATAAACAATACTACAATATTTATATGCATAACAAATGTCTTTGTCATGAAACCTTTCCTTTCCTTCACCTTTTTACTTCAGAACTAGGAATGATGAAGCCAACATCTGTATCCATATGCAAATTTGTAGTTTCCAATACATGTCCAACTTGCAAGATCCCAGGCAAGACCATAATTTACAAAATTTTATAAATCATTCATAGTCAAGTTTTATAACATAACACATACCCTTTGCTATCCAATTAAAGGTCAAAATATCACTATCTTTCATTCATAAGTGATGTTATACACCTCATCACTTTTACAAGTTTTTTCCCATCTATAGGGTCTTAAAAAGGGACATGTGATTTATATTTGTGGCCATACTCAACTACTTAAAAATACTACCCATCTCTTATGTGACAAAGTGTTGTAGGGAAAACCCAACACCCCCCATTTTTTGAATCATTTACTTCAAATAATGGGGACCCTATCTATTAATTTTTGGCTAAACATCTTTTATGATTTTCGTTAAGTTAATTGTATTACAATTTTTTAATTTTTTTCATTTTCATTGGATTACCATTGTGATCATTTCATTGAATTCAATTTTTAACAAACCTTCCATCGATACTTGTTTTGCCTCATTTAGTCAACCAGTTTGTAAATGGTACTCCTTTGAAATTTGATCATTTTTGTCATCAGGGTTTAAAAAATGTATAAAGTGTATAATATTTTAAATTTCACAATTAAAATAGTTATTCATTATAAATATTAAATATTAGTTAATTTGTAATAATTTTTATTTTTTCACTAGCGGTTCTACAAAATGACTTACGTAAATTGTACGAGAGTTGAAAAATGTGTTTTGGATCTCGGTAATTTACTCTAATTTATTATTTTAAAACAAATTGTCAAGCCTAGAATCTCAAAATTGCAAAGTGAATATAGTTCATTTTGTAAGACTTTTAATTTCACGTGGACCCCACTACACATCCCTTCTCTTCCTTCCAAAAAATGTGATCTAAAAAAATTGCAATCAAAATTTGCGATGCAATTAAAAATTGCGATAACGCATATCACACATCGCATAAATTTTAAGCACCTCAATTAAAAACTTGCGATATGCGATTCAGAAATTATGCGATGGGGGTTAAAAATTTTAATATAAGGTTTTCGTTGTAGCTCCTTATGCCTTTTGGCTCACCCACCGTGACCTCCCCCTCATGTCACCTTATCCCTCCATCAACCTCATCCTTATCATTCCATCCTCCATTGACTTCTACCTTCCCACTCCATTTGGCATAAGTGAATGTTGTTTTAGTTTTGTATTATAATTTTTTTAATTAGAATATAATATTATATTAATATTTATATATTTATATATTAATTATAATTTTTATATAATAAAATTATAATATTAATATAATAATATTTTCATTAAATATTAGATTATTATGTTTTTAATTAATTTAATTCTGTTATTAATTAATTTATAATTAATTAAGTTTAATAATATAGTTATAATTAATTAGTATTAATTAATTAATAATTGTAATCTAATTTAGAATTATATTTTAATTAAAAAATTTGATTTCTAATCGAGGCAACAAAATTTCTAGAATTCTGGCAGTTTTGACTCCCCAACTTTGGAAGCTCATAAATTGAGTTTTACTTTGCCAAATGAGGCCGATGATAGCTCATTGGATAGATAAAATCGTGGAGAATATTTATGAAGTGGTTGAAAACCAGATTTGATCATTGAATGGATCTCAAATTCTATAGAGGATCAAGCTCCGAATTTTTAAAACAAAATTATTTTTTTGAGTTTAATTTTTGCATTCTCATTTACCCACAACTTCTTCTGAGTGCGGATCCATTAATATATGTTCTCCCTTACCAATTAAATCCTCACAATATCAATAGGAAGCTTTGATTTCTTTATAAATTATTTATTTAATTAAATTTGATTATATATGTTTTAATTCCAGATTTGGTATTTGGATTTTATTTTTGCATTTTAATTTAGTTTTGATTTGTTTTTGCAGGAAAAAAGTTGAAGAGATGAGAAGAGAAAATATTAATCAATGAGAATGCTCCACCAAGAGAACAATGAGATTTTCCCCAATGAAAGTTGATGGAGCAGATTTATTCTTCAACTTTCTTATTGAATTTTTTTTTGTAAATATTATAAATAGTAGATTGTAGAATGTAATAAGGGGCTTCTCTTCTCTGTAATTATAGAATTATTGAAGGCACTATTGTAAAGAGGATTTAGAGTCGTAGGTGAGATATTGAGGATGTTGAGGATTTTTCTTTTACATGTTGAATTATGTATGGAGAACAAAGCTTGTATTATTGCAGCTCTAGTTTTAAAAGCAGAAGTTCGAGCATTGTAAAGGGTTGTTGGAGATCAGAGCCAGGGAAATGGTTTCAATAAATTGGTATTTAAAATAATATTTTTTTAATAATAATTTCATTTTATAATAACATAAACTTGTGATTTTCAGTCATATTTGTGCACTATTGTCTATGTGAATTATTTATTGCAATTATTTGTTTTTTTTATCTATGTTCTTATGTGATGAATTTTGATTTATGGGCAACTATTTACTCATAAATATGTCTTTTAATTTTGTCTTAACAAACCATAATATTATGTAAATTACTTTTTTATATTATTGTTTAATCATTCGAATCACTGCTTTAACAATCAATACCATTTTGTGAACTACTTACTAAATGTTGTTGGTTAATTACCTAAGTTAAGAAGTCTTTGAATAGAATGTGTTTTCGCATTCATAATGTCAGTTAATTGAACTACTTCATTAGCTTGATATTCATTATAAGCCAAACATATGTATCCCAATCATTTAAATATCTTTCTCTCAATTGGGTTAGATCTATATCTGCCTTATTGAGATAGGATTAGGATAATTTTGCTTTTGTTTGCATTTTAGAATAATTTTGCATTTAGATTTAATTCTGCATTCCTAGAAGTCCTCTTCCCAAAGAGGAAAACTTTAGTTGTGGCTTGGTTGAGCCCCATATTATCTTAAGGATCGCTTTCTTGCCTAATCAGCAAGAGGGATGATCTCACGTGTCTTCTCCATTGGTAGAGGAAATCTATATTTTAAGCCATTGAATATGAAGAGAGGGTAATTGGACCTAGTTTAATCAATTAAAACCACCATTTCAATGAAAAAGGAGCTTATTTAAGATCTGGGTCGGGTGGTCTCCCTAATAGTGTTGTAGGAAGAGAATTTCGAGCCCTCAATACTTTTGGCACTAGAAGGAGGGCATGAAACTTGTTTTCCTTTGGAGTTTTTGTATTTTAATTTTTTTTTTTAATCACGATGGATCGTCTTAAACTTCCAATTTGGAGTTGTATTTCTGGACGTGCATTTTCCAATACTCCACCAGTAATAGTAAGACACTTGTCTAAGGTAAATTTTAATGGTAAGAGAAATACTTTTCACATTTAATCATGTTTTACAATTCATTCAAAAATTTTCACATTCTACTTTTTATGATATTGATGAAGGAATTTTATGCAGGATACTCTTACATTCTTTGAAAAAGCCAGAAGGTGGTGCCAATCGCTTCCAATTGCCTCAATTCATAGGTTGGATCAGTTTATTACAATTTTTCTTTGTAAATTTTATGGATATATCTACGAACATGTGTGTGACGATTTTGAATATTTATGAAGATTAGAAAATTAATCTTTGATTGATTTTATCATCAGGTTTCGTTTAAATTGTTTAAATTTAAAATTGAAGATAAGCCTTTGAAAGAGGAGTTATTAGATTGGTTTGAACATATTTACTCTCTTCCTCCCATTCATAATCCATGTGAAATTATTTCAAGCCTTGTTCAATCTCCTACCATTTTCATTAACATAATTGATAATTTCAATATGGAGGTACAAACAAATGATGATGAAGTGGCCTCTATTATGTATGATCAATTCTTTCATTTAGTGCACACTTTCTACAATATTGATAATGATCAAGGTGCACCTTCACATGTCAATGAATCTCAATCAAAAATATTGGAAAATTTTACTATTCAAATGCAAGAAGATATTAACAACAATCTTAAAGAAGACGCTACCTTGAAATCTGAAATTATTGTGCAATAAATTCAAAAAATCAGAATATAGATTGAAAACTATAAACATGAATTCAAACTTTCAATAACATGCAACCTGTTGTACAAATTTGGGAATACTTTCATGATGATCAAATGTAAAATTCAGGGCAACCAAATAACAATATTCAAAAAATCACAAGTACACAAATGAATGATTTGGAATCTAAAATTTACAATGAACATAATTTACATGAATCTACAAATATAGACATTTTCAAATGCATTGTTTCAGATTCACATTTTCCCTTTATCCTGATATTTTTGCTGATAGAGATCTATCCTCTCTTCACTTGAATGTTATTTCATAAAATAGAGATGCTGATATATATGAATTTCCTATTAGATTTTATCAAGATAGAGGATCATTTATTGATCATTCTTCTAGAATTAATGAACATGATTAATATTCCTTCTTGTTTTGATACATCGTATTAGATTCAAGGGAATATTAAAGAAAGTCTTGAATTCATTTATGATAATTTCCTTGGCATTGAGGATGTTGATTTATCTACTTCTCAAGAGAATCCTCATAAGCAAGTTAAAAGAACATGTGAAAACGAAGAACACACTAACGCAAAAATTGTTTCAATAGTTTTCATTTTCAAACAATTATTCATACTCATGATTTCAACATTCAAGGAACCATTCCAATATATGATTTATATCATGATCAAGCTCTCATTCCTAGTCATGGTCATAATTCTCTTTCTCATTCACAAGTTGGTATCGAAAATCATTCGAATTCCATTATTCTGGCCAATTCTCGTGAATAGGAAATTGTTTTAAAATAGTCCCAATTTTTTTTGTGACAATAACTGTAACACTAGTGTAAACTACGATTCAATTTTGTTATTATTCCTTCATTTATTTTTTTTAACTTCAGATTTTTTTTCGGTTTCCAATTTTCAATTTTTAGATACTTTGTGCTAGCATATTGAGAAGCTTAGTATCAAACACTGTTAATGCATTGCCTGAATTGAAAAATGAATTTTCAAATTATAATTGTGAACATCAAGAGTTATTTATCTTCCAATTACAGCTGATGTTCATTTCTTATCAATTACTTCTTTATTCTCAAAAGTAGTGCAAACAAGAGAGTGTATTTTCAAAATATGACCAAAAACCTAATTCAATTAATAACCTTCCATTGTATATAACAAGTTTCCATCCATTTTTCATTGACCCATTTGAAAAATATTTGGAGAATTTTCCTGCATGAAAGATTGTTAATAATTTAACACTTGCACATAACACAAACAAAATTTTCCAAGCCATTGAATCTAAAATGTATTATCCACAACTTTCTTTGTCATCTTCTCTTTTGAACCTCTCCCATTCAATAATGGAAATGCATCCAGATTTCTATGACCCAATTGAAATTCTGCTGAAAGGGACATCTCAAGTGAAGGTAATTATAAATAAGCTACTTTCTGTAAATATATTAGAAATAAATGTACATTCTTCTTTTAGATTTATTTTCTTAGTTTAAGTATATTTGTATTTTTTTTACTAATATTTCACCTGTACAAACATGCAGGAATTAAAATAAGAGAGTGGTTACATTGGAAGTATGACTATACCTTGTCATTTTTCCTTCATTAAGTTAGAAATAGGAATAGATTAATTTAGATTAGATTTTTTTTTTTCATTTATTTTTTTATTCGGATTTTAATACGCAAGTAATAAATATAAAGTTTTCTTGGCATCTCTTTCATTTGTTGGCAAAGTGGCTTAAAACATATCAAAGGCTTATGAACTCCTTAATTGTCTTTCTTTTTGTAAAATTCTGTCACATTGACAAGATTGCTTTAAAATCATATATGAAGAAATTCTAGAGAATTTCTATGACTTGGCAATCTTTGATTCATGATTACTTTTGAAGAGATTATTTTCACCACTCTTTCCCTCTAACATAAATTTGAAGTGGATGCAAATGAAAAACTCATTACTTGCCAATTTTTACTAAATAAGTAGATGATATTGAACATGGGAGAATTTGAAGATTCATGAGGTAAACTTACAGTCAAAATTCTTCCAAGTATACATTTTGCAAGTTCATTTTCATCTATTGTTAGTTTTTTCTTCTTCATAAGTATTTCTTATTTTTGTTTTGTTTCTTTTTGCAAGTATTAATTGCCCTGTTTTTAAATATTTCCAGCAATCATGCAACTATTTCTAAAATCTGCAACATGTTTAGGGAATTATTATTTGTTGTTCATCATAATTTGTGTATCATTTAATTTTGTTTTCATTCATTAAAACCCCATTAGGCCTTTAAAACAATATCAAAAGATTCATATCGGAGCATTATAATAACATAATCTCATCATTCAAGAGCTCCGATAAAATTATTCCCCAATCCAATATTTTCGATAACTATTGATGTAGAAATTTGATGAATAATAATTAATTATCCACCGAGACTATCCTGATCACATACAATTCGAATTTATATGCAACACATAATCTCTTCCACTCAGATCATCACACATGCGGAAATAAAATCAAGCGATAATATCAAATCATCGTTGTTATCATCACATAGGTAAGCCATTTAAAACCAAATGAAATTATTGTGTATATTATAACGGAGAAATAAAGTAACAACAATACATCGCATAATACTCCTCACAAGTACTCATGACTTTCTCATAGCTTATCGACATCTAGCTCGCTGAACAAAGCATTTGTTCAAATCCCATCACCACCGTATCTATTGTGTGCAATCAAATGTTGATAATAGAGATCCATGTTCAAATTTTATTGACTCATATAATCAATGCAGTGTCCCAAGTAAGTAACCATGCACAACTGATGTCGCCACCGATAGCTAACTCAACCCTTTCATCTACCTCTTTCACTGGTCTCCACTGAACTGATCATGCACTGTAGTGAACTGATGTGTTCTTGAGTTGAATAATGAGTTACTAATTAATGAATTAAATAATATTTAATTCACTCCACTCATAACTAATTGATTAGCTAGTTAAACTAATCTCAACTAGTTCAACTAAAATAAACAAAACACAACTCCACTATCTGTCTCATTAACTCCTCCAAAACTTCTGCCACTGAAGTCCAACTGAAGTCAACCATGCAAGATGCCATCAAACCCTAGGAACCACGTGATTCCTCTGTCAGTTGCATGAGCCACCTCCATGACTCGAACCGAAGTGCTCCAAGAGAAAATGTCGCCAGAGTCAAACACATATGGTAACAATATCAGACTGGTTTTTAGAGAAAGTGCAGCCTAAAAATAGACTTTAATTCTTCGACCTAAAAATAAGAGTCTCATCTATTTTTACCAACATGTCGCATGCTTCAAGAATCAAACTGAATCAGAATTCTATGCCCACATATTTAAAAATAGACATGTTCAAAGTGATTTTGCACTGCATCTGCCTGCGTTTTCCATCAGTGAAGGATTGTCACTGTGTTCCATCATCTTAAGGTATTCTCAATAATTGAAAGGGGAGATTTCTAAGCAAAAACAAAATTTTAAATACAAAGCCATTATGAATTGAATACTTTAAGAATTTTTTGGCCCCAAAAAATGGCACGTCATATATCAAAATTTTCATATCAGAGATTATCAAATGATCGTACTCAAAAATTTCTCTGATATTCCCAATTTCCGATAAATGATTTCACCAATATTATGATATCCATACAATACTAGACTTGATACAACATTTAAATTTAGTTTTAAAAAAATTATCGCATCCTATCATAAATCGCAGTTTTGTTTGGGGCATCTGTTTAAAAGTTTTGATGTCCCAGATCTTATTTAAAATTAAATACATATAATAAAACTATCGTGGTTGTTCTTCATTGCACATCGGCGTATTAACGATGTTACATCCTGTACTCAAATCTTCTGACCGCCGATCTATTATAAAATCCAAATCCAGTCCCACCAATGAACCACGTCATCTATCACATTCCCGCTATCGCAAGAATAATATCAGCAATTCCTTTTATTAAAAACTATTATCTCCCAATATGATTATTTTTCGATATTAATCGCTCCATCATAATTTCCCATTGCATATGCTCATATCGCAACTTTTCCATTGCAACAATTATATCTTATCACAAAACTAAAATTAAGCATTGCTTTGATATCTTTCGATGCAATAAACTCTGATATACACATATTCACCATTGTCTTTTAACTATTATAGAAATATTGATTTCATATCGGCAGAGGTGGAAGTCGGAGCTTTTAAATTATGCATGGAAAAGAAACTCGTGATACGAAATATTCGACGAGGCACTGACCTATACAAAATACCATGTGAACACATGTTTTAATATTCCACCTCTCATTGGTCTAGCTGGAATGAAATGCTTATGCTCTCTATTGCTCTAAATTGCTACAAACCAAGGAAATTTCACATAAATACACTTGCAGTGAATGATCTTATCCATGATTTTATCTATGCATGTTCCAAATCTTACAATTTTCCAAGATAAGTTGAACCATTGCATCACAGACACCAAATTTTCCCTTTAGTTACATTCATTTCTTCCAAAGGGACTCAGAGCATCTAATTGATGAATTTTGGAAACCTGATCTTCTGCTTTTCATTTTTCGATATTTTCCTCAGAATTTCAAAGTTATCCACTTATCGTACTCTTGGGTTTGTATTATATCAAAAGCATTTAAAACGAATTCTAAGATTTACTTCTCCAAGATTCACATTTCATTTTTGTTCCACTATCTTTTCCATCACATTTAGCAAAGGAAATGACCTCTATTTTACTAACTTCGTTGGAATTTTGTGGTATCAGAGTTTTGTAAAATTGATTTCAGATTCAGAAAAGGATTTTGAGATATTGGACACTTGATTTATTCTCATATTTATTAAATCTTGAATTCCTCTCGTCAAAACAAATTTTACAGGTAAATGTAAATTCTCTTGCAATCATTTTTACAAAACTTCAAATTATCGTAATGAAAGTCATCACAACTATTTTATAAACTCTTAAGAAACTTTTATCTCTGATATGTGAATGTTTGATGAATTAGAAATTTAATATTCCTACATTGTACATTTAACAAACTTTCATTATCAGGCATGATCAATATTGTAAGTTTCATTTGTAAACATTACAAAAAAAAATTTGTTCCAAGATATGTTCCCCTTAATATTCGAAATATTGAGATTTCTTATATCAGAGGTGAAATTTCATTGAAATTTTGAAAATAAATGTCGTCGGAAACATTATGAAGTAAGAATTTTTCTCAAAGTTTTGTCCATTGAGACTTTTGGAAAACTTGAGTTCTTGCATTTTTCTTTGATTCTCTAAGAAACTTAGAACTTTAGAATATCGGGTTAAGAATATTCGCAGGTCCCTGATCAGTTCATTCTAATCTTTCACTAGGTTCACATGAAGTTTTCTTTATTTATCTTAGTGGTCGAAAGCTTAGATGTGTTTCAATCTTAATTTCATCAAATCCAATTATTTATTCATCAGGATGACTTTGTGACTAAAGGGATATATGTTCTTCATAGTTTATGCACATAGACTTCTTTTACTCTTCTCGGCACTCTACTTCATTAATAAGGAAGTTAGAACAACTAAAGGTAATGGACTAATGATTAATTCATATTTTTATTCTCTTTTATTTTGAATTTCGCTCCATACTTATAATATAAAGATTCAAGTCCTCTTCATATACATAATTGCTACATTATTTGGGATTTTGTATCAAATTCAATATTTTTGGGCTAATATAAATTCAGAATGGAGGAATCAAAGAGAACATTTATCGATGCAATTCATAAAGAAGCATCTCTTCATCATCATTTCTATTGGATTTGGTTTATTTCCGATTACTTGAACATGAAACATTGTTTTAGTATAGTTTACTTCTTGTTTTACTTTACATTTAATAAAAATGGTTTTGGCTCAACAATGTTTTAGTCAATTTAACTTCTTCATGCTTCTAATTCTAATTCAAAAATAAGTCATCTATTTTTGGAGAAAATGATACATCTTAGGTAAGATTAAATCCAATTCTCCAATGGTAAGTTTCATGTGCCCATTTTCATTTATTTTTCATTACTTTACTATTGTTTTTAGTTTTTGCTAATATTAAAATATTTTTTTTGCGTGTCTTCATGAACCTTTCGCTCCTCTACCAGATCATTTTTGAAGTTCATTCTCTTTTGTTCAGTTTGTTTTGAGATTCTTAAGAGAAACAGTAATGATCCTCATTGAATAAGCTAAATTGGGTATTTTCTGTACCTCTTTTCTGTTTCTTTAAGCATTACTTTTATTCGAAAATGTTTAAGATGATTTTATGTAGGTTTTGTCTTGAATAAGGAAATTTTGTATTAGACAGAGACCTTTTTAGTTGGGGTGAATTTTACCTCATAACTGTTATTCCCTCTCCATTTTGAGAGCCTCATCTCTTATACCTCTGCAAGATAAAAAATTATTTTTCCCAACATAGGAAGGAATGTACATATGCTTATTTTCTTTTATCTCTTTTGTTGAGACATTTGTATAAGTAGCCTTGTTGGACTTTATCTTTTAAAATTTGGATTTTTCTTTTACCTTTCACCTTCTTTATTTTTATTTTTGTTTGCTGATTTATTTTCTTACTTTAGTTTTAGAATTTTTTTCCTTTTGTTTTCGGTTTTGTTTTGACTTTGGTGACTCTGCCATGATTTATGCAAAAAGCCTTTTTCTTACCTAACAATGATTAACATACATGGGAAAGGTCTCAACTCTATCTATTTCAGTGAATTTCATTTATCATTAAAGGTCCATCCTTATGGTACCATAAAACCATCTTGCTTTAAATATTTTTCATGGAGAGACACACGTCCTTTCTAAGTGATTGATTTTACTTTTTCAAGAAAAGAACTGATTTAATTTTAACAAAATGAATCCCTCCCACCCCTCTACAAAAAATCCTTTGATTGATAGTTTCAGGGAAGGAATTTTGAGTCAACATTATGAAAGCATTATGTCCATTAAACATAAATATTTATTATCATCCCACCCATTTCCCTCAAATACATCATAAACTAAAAGCTTGCAAATGTGCTTATCAAAGGAGTGATTAAAATAGGAAACATGGGAAATACAAGTGAACCTGTTGGGGCTATGGATGCTCGCTAGCAGGGGGACTAGGCTTGTATGGCATAAAAGGCAACTTCATCGGGGTACTATTCAAGCTCGCTGGTAGCGAAGTGATGTCACAGACCAATCATAAAATGGAGATATGCTTTATCAAAAACTCATATCTCTACCTTCTTCTATTTTTCATATGAGGAAGTTTTAAAACAAATTTTCCCAAATTTGAATTCATCACTTTTATCCGAGTCTATTTTAAGTATTTATCTTTACAAACTCATATTGCTTAATCTATTTATGTGGGACCTATTGAAATGTTTTACTGTTAGACAATTTCATGAACTCCGCTATTTTTAACCTTTGGATAAATTACAATTTATTATCTTCAATTAAATATAATTGGTTCTTCTCTCGTGTGTCGCCATTGTTGTAGGGAAAACCCAACACTCCCTATTTTTTGAATCATTTACGTGAAATAATGGGGACCTTTCCTATTAATTTTTGGATAAACACCTTTTCTGATTTTCATTAAGTTAATTGTCTTGCATTTTTTCCATTTTTTCATTTTCATCAGATTTTCATTGTGATCGTTTCATTGAATTCAATTTTTAGCAAGCTTACCATCGATACTTGTTTCACCTCATTTGGTTAACCAGTTTGTAAATGGTACTTCTTTAAAGTTTGATCATTTTCGTTGCCAGGGTTAAAAAATGTATAAAGTGTGTAATATTTTAATTTTCACAATTAAAATAGTTATTCATTATAATTATTAACTCTTAGTTAATTTTTATAATTTTTATTTTTTCACTAACAGTCTTACAAAATGACCCGGCTAAATTGTATGATAGTTGAAAAACATGTTTCAGATCTCGGTAATTTACTCCAATTTATTATTTTAAAACAAATTGCCAAGCCCGAAATCTCAAAATTTCAAAGTCGCTATAGTTCATTTTTTAGGACTTTTAATTTCACGTGGGCCCCACTACACATCCCTTCTCTTCATTCCAAAAAATGTGATATTAAAAAATTTTGCGATCAAAATTTGCGATGCGGTTCAAAATTGTGATAGCGCATATCACACATTGCATAATTTTTAAGCACCTCAATTAAAAACTTGCAATGTGAGATTTGGAAATTATGCGATGAGGTTTAAAAATTTTAATACAAAGTTTTTGTTGTAGCTCCTGACTCACACACCGTGACCTCCCCCTCAAGTCACGTTATCCCTCCATCCACCTCATCCTTACCATTCCATCCTTATCCTTACCATTCCATCCTTTATTGACTTCCACCTTCCCACTCCATTTGGCATAAGTGAATGTTGTTTTGGCTTTGTATTATAAAGAAAAATTAGTTAGAATAGTATATTATATTAATATTATAATATTTATATATAAATTATAAATTTTATATAATACAATTATAATATTAATATAATATTATTTTAATTTATTTTTTATAATTAATTTAATTTTGTTAATAATTAATTTATAATTAATTAAGTTTAATAATATAGTTACAATTAATTAGTATTAATTAATAATAAATTTAATCTAATTTAGAATTAGATTTTAATTAAAAGTTTCTGATTTTTAACTAAAGCAACAAAATTTCTAGAATTTTGGCAGTTTTGACTCTCCAACTTTGGAAGCTCATAAATTGAGTTTTACTTGGCCAAATGAGGCCCAGGAGGGCTCATTAGATAGATAAAATTGTAGAAAACATTTCTGAAGTGGTTGTAAAACCATATTTAATCATTTAATGGATCTAAAATTGAGCATAATATCAAGCTCCAAATTTTTAAAACAAAATCATTTTTCTGAGTTTATTTTTTGCATTCTCATTTTACCACAACTTCTTCTGAGTGCATATCCATTCATCTATCTTCTCACTGACCAATTAAATTCTCACAGGCATCAATAGGAAGATCTGATTTTTTTTAAATTATTTATTTAATTAAATTTGATTAGATATGTTTTAATCCCAGATTTGGTATTTGGATTTTATTTTTTCATTTTTATTTAGTTTTGATTTTTTTTGCAGGAAAATAGTTGAAGAGATGAGAAAAGAAAATCCAAATCAATGAGAATGCTCAAAAAAGAGAAGAATGAGATTTTTTGCTCAATGAAAATTGACGGAGAAAATTTATTCTTCAACTTTCTTATTGAGAATTCCTTTTGTAAATATTATAAATAACAGTTTATAGAATGTAATAAGGGGCTTCTCTTCTCTGGAATTTTGGAATCCTTGAAGGCGCTATTGTAAAAAGGATTTAGAGTTGTAGGTAAGAGAAGACAAAATCTCAAATCTAGGGGATTATTGAGGATTTTTCTTTTGTATGTTGAATTATGTATGGAGAAAATAGCTTGTACTATTGCAACTTTAGCTTTAAAAGTAGAGGTTCAAGCATTGTAAGGGGTCGTTGGAGATCAGAGCGAGAGAAATGGTTTCAATAAATTGGCATTTAAAATACCATGGAAAATTTTAGGGGCTAATATTCGCAGGTGGGCTAATTTTCAATGGTTTTTCCAAAAAAAAGAATCGCCAATTTCCATTTTTTTATAAAAATAATTCGCCCAAATTTTACAATATAAAATTATTTTACATTAAAAATCGCCCACATTATATAGAAAATATATATAATATCATTATAAATTTGAATAATTTTACAAATAAATCAATAAACAATTTATAGTTTGCATATTAGGGACTAGTGAGATTCGCCAATTTTTAAAACTTCAAGATAATTTTCCATCCTTAAAATTATCCCTGTAAAATACTATTGTTTTAATACTAATTTCATTTTATAATAGCATAAACTTGTTATTTTCAGTCATGTTTGTGCACTATTGTCTATGTGAATGATTTATTGCAATTATTTGTTGTTTATCTCAGTTCTTATGTGTTGAATTCTTATTTATAAGTAACTATTTACTCAAAGATATGCCTTTTAATTGTGTCTTAACATACAGTAACATTATGTGAACTAATTCCTAAATGTTGTTGGTTGATTATCTCAGTTAAGAGGTCTCTGAACAGAATGTGTTTTGGCATTCATAATGTTAGTTAATTGAACTACTTATTTATCTTGATATTCATTATAAGCCAAACATATTTCAATCCCAATCATTTAAATATCTTTCTCTTGGTTGGGTTATATCTATATCTGCCAAATTGAGATAAGATTAGGATAATTTTCCTTTTGCTTTCATTTTAGAATAATTTTTCATTTAGATTTAATTCTACATTCCTAGAATTCCTCTTCCCAAAGAGGAAAAATTTAGTTGTGGCTTGGTTGAGCCCCATATTAGCTTAAGGATCACTTTCTTGCATAATCAACAAGAGGAATGATCTGATGTTTCTTCTACATTATTAGACGAAAATAATATTTTAAGCCATTGGAGATGGAGATAAGTTAATTGGACCTATTTTAACCAGTCATAACCACCATTTCAACAGAAAAGGAGTTGCTTTAAGGTCCAGACCACGTGGTCTCCCTAATAGTGTTTTAGGTAGAGAATTTCATGCCCTCAACACAAAGATAATGGGTCTTCTTCCTGTAGTTGACTTACTTGTTGAATTTCTTCATTGGTTGGTTCCTTCACAGGTGATTTCATATGCTCCTTAGCCTTCTTTGGGTGTAGCTCTCGATGGAGCTTCCAACGTGTGTATCTCTAATGTCCACCTTTGTTGTAATGGTTGCAATGGTTTTTCTTCCTCAAGACTTTGTTGACCTTATTTTGTGTCTCCTTCCTAGGTGACATATCCTTCCTTGAATGGTTTTTTAGTGCGGCTCTAGTGAGACGAAAATGACTTAGTTATTCTTTTGGAATGCTCATTATCACTGGAAGGTTGTGATGTACTCTCAACATCCTACGCTGACTCAAACGCCCTTGATTTTGTGACATTGGAGTTTCTTTCAAATGCACCAAAATCAACATCATAATGAGAACATTAAACTAAAGAATCACTGGCACTATTCACCTTAGTTATTGATTCTTAAGTGGGTGATGAAGGCTCTGTTAAGCCTTCACTGCACTTCAAATTTTCCAAATCCACTTTCATGGCTTGTGTCTGAAGCTACAATTATTGCTTCTCCTCTTATGATTCTTGTAGATGTCTTCTTAATTCAAAATTCTCTACTTGAATGCTCTGGTTGATATCCTCAAGTTCTTTGAGTCTTTAATGATGAGAATTGGATGACGAAGAATAAAGTTCACTTTAAAATGGAGATGGAGATTCAGGAGGTTCTCCATGATTTCATTGATTTACCAAAGCATTGTCCTCTTCTTTCTCTTTTTTTCTACTCTTCTCATAATATGAAAAAAAATTGTCTACCATGTTTTCCATCCTATAGAAGGATTTATGGAAATTATCGATGCAAACATTATCATTCTCCATTTTCCTTCTTCATGTTGCACGCCCAATCTTAGGGTCAAGAGACTTGAGTTTTCCTTCACCCTATTTGATTTTGGCCCCGGTTATCATCGATACTTGCCATTCACATAAAAAATAAGATCACTCTGATAACAAAATTTATCCGGTATTCTTATAATTCCAACATGATCTAAGATATTTTATTTAGTTGATGTTAAAAAATTACATGAAAGAGCATGTAAAAACCATATGTTCAAATACTTTAAGAAGAAGCAACATAAAGGAGACCATAAAGACAATGCACACAAAACTTTAATAACAGAGTGCTTCCACTGTAGGCTGGTCTCTGCGCCCTACTTCAATAGTGTGGATAAATATTCATTCATCCCAACAAAAATGAAAATGAGTACATGGAAAAATGCATCATTATACCTCCAATCCTCAGAGTGACTTGAAGTTTCATTGCTCAAAACAAAACAATCACAACACTAGTAGGTCTATCTTATACTTCTGAGACTTTTTACTGTAAACATGAACCACTTCTGAAAGGTGCACTATTGTCTCGAACTTCGTGGCCAGAAATTAAAGAAAAATGAGGGCTTCTAGAATTGTATCATCAAGATTTTGCGCTTGTTTCCAGTTCTGTATTCCACCCCTTGTCCTGGTTCCAATACGTTGAGTTTTGCTCGACCCTCCTCCATTCGAATGAATTGCGTACAATTTAAATATTCTTCTGTCGATAAGCTAACCAAAGTCTGACCCATTGGTGATTTTTTTGGCTGATTATAAATATAACATTGTGCTCCGGCGGGTTTGTGGGTTCAAATCCATCGCCGACCCATTTTATATACCAAACAAAACAATTTATTTTAAAAATTTTGGAACCATTTAAAAACTTGTCAACCCATTAATCATTATATGGCATCTGTTATAATTGCTCAATCTCACCGATAACCATTTGTTAGATATATTTGAACCATATATTATAATTTTTATGTTGATCAGTCAAACTATCTGCTGACGATTATGGAATTTTTGAACCTAACCATATATGGTTTAAAAAAATCCACCGAAAAATAGAGTTTGGAACCACAACTATTCGATTTAAACTTCTGCTTAACCATTTTAAAATATATTTTGAAAAAAATTATGAATTGTCGAGTGCTACCAATTTCGTTGAGTTGTGGGTTGATTGGACCTTATTGTCCAATTTTTGGGTGCCACATGGTACCATCTGATTGGGGGAATTTTCCCCATTATATTGGGCTGCCAATTTTCTGCTAAGTGTAGCATGGTTTCACCATATTTGGAGGTGCCAGTAACTTTAACTCAGACTAAATCCATTTACCAAATTTATCTGAGGTTTGCCAAATTTAGCTTTCAGTTTGGTCGGACAACAATTTGGCGAGGCTCGAAATTTATCTAGAACTTGGACAATTTTGTCCCTTTTGCCAAGTTTGACCACAACTTTGACTATGCATAACTTCTACATGTAGACTTGAATTAAGGTGATTTTTGTGCTATTCGATACCTTGTGATGATCTCTTCGATATGGTTATTGTTTCACTAATATTCAAGGAATTTTATTTTTGAGCCATTCGGGATCCACCTAGATAATTTCATTAATAGACATGTCATTTCAATAAGACATATATTTTTAATTAATTATTGATTATTTATATTTATATATTATATTATATATAATATAATATATAAATATATATTGATTATTCTCTGTACCATGTCTCAAATGAAATGGTATTTGATCTCTATATGCTTTGAATTGTCTTGAAAGACTGGATTCTTTGAAAGCTTCACACAACCTTGATTATCACAATGTATCAAATTTGGATCTAACTCTAGATAAAATAACCATGCAAGTACTTTTCGATGCCACACTACTTCATGACTTACATCACTAGCTTCTCTATATTCTTCCTCTGACATACTAAGTGCCACAGAAAATTGTTTTATAATAAACCATGATATCATACTTGATCCAAAACTGATGCAACACTCTGATGTGATTTTCTTGTCTATTGCATTCCCTACCCAATCAGAACAAGGAAATATATCTTGAAGTTTAAAAACATCCGTGAATCTCACTAGTCCCTAATATTCAAAATATAAAATTTTTATTGATGTATTTGTAAAATTATTCAAATTTATAATGATTATATATATACTTTCTATATAATGTTTCTTATTTTTAAGGTAAAATCATTTTATATTGTAAAAATTGGTTGAATTGTTTTTATAAAAAATGGAAATTGATGAATCCTTTTTTTGGAAATATCATGGAAAGTTATCCCATCTGCGAATATTAGCCCCTAATATTTTCCATGAATCAGATTCGATATAACCTTGCAACTTTACTTCACCATCTGAGACATATATGTGTCCATATCCAATTGCACCACGAAGGTTTCTTAATACATGCTTTTATACTAGCAAATTACATGTCTAGGCTCAACCATGTATTGACCCAATGTGTTAAACCAAATATTAAGAAGAATCATTCAAGAACTTCAGATTCATAACCATGTGTGTGGCCATGGAATTGTAGTCTATCATCTTGAATCTATGTAGGATCTCAAATATATACTTCCCTTGGCTACAAAAGATATCATCTAGTATATGCCAAAAAAAAATGCATTAAATGTTGGAAATATTGTCATTGATGGCAAAGGAGCACAAAGGAGCAGCACCAAGACAATGGAGTAGATTAGAATTAGAAGGAATTGTTGCAGAGAAATAAAGTGAAGTGGCAGAGGCTACAAGAGGTGTTATTTGCTAGAGGATAAGACCAGACATTTGTGGGGACGAATGCTGGTGGAACAGATCGGAAGGTTCCGCTTGGGTTTACTGTAGTTGAGTTAACAGATGCAATGTAAAAGGAGAAGGTTGTACCTGGAATGAAGACCGGAACCATAATTGATGATGTGGAGGAACTACATTAAAAATTAGATGTGGAACCATGAGCCAACAGCAAAAACGGAACAGTGAAAGTGGTTTCGAAAACCACCAGAGGTTTTTCACACCACTTTTGGAGGATAAGTGGTTTTAAGTGAGATGGACGCAATACAGTTAGGAGGGAAATGCGTGGCATACTTAAATGACCTATTTCGTGTAGGTTCAAAAACATTACCCATCAGGCTAGTTGGCACGCGATAATGTGATGAATCTGATTTAATAATTCGAGCGCCTTTTGAGGTCTAGTGCTATGCATATTATGGGGCCAATACATTTTGTTGATGTGTTTCTTTTTAAATAAAAAAGTATATAAAGAGCGGAATGATAAAAGGTGTGGGACCGGTGTCACAGAGTGGGACAACGTAAACAAACGGAAAATAGACTAAGGCAGAAGAATTCTAAGTGAGATGAACGGACGGTCACGATTAGATCGCAATATCAAAGGCAAGAAATGAATGGATAAGATTCATCGCAAGATAAGCAGGGTAGAAATCAATCGAAAGTGCTAGCAGCAGCAAGGACCGTAGATCTGGGCAGATCAACAGTGATGATCACATCGACGGAGATCAAAATCGCAAGTCTCAAGGTAATTGTTTTAATTTGCGATGTGATGTGAAGCGATATGAAGCAATGCGATGCGATGCGATCGCATATCACATATCGCATAAGATATGAGTTCGCACGGTATGGTAAATTATATGTGATAGTCGATATTATGATATTGCAATGCGATATTACCATCGCATATTGCAATCGGGGTAGGAGAAAAATCGCACAAACACAGTGGTCACAGAAAATGTGAAGTGCGATAAAGAGAGCAAACATGATGTAGATAAAAGTTGAAGCCTAAAAGTTTTCAGGTCTGGAAGTATGTGATTTTCCCTTTGTAAATCGCATCAGAGAGCAAAGGATCCATATAGCAAAGAACGATGGAAATACCGAAATGAGATAAAAAGTGGACACGATATTGTTCAGAGGCAAATAGTAATGTATTTCATGTCCAGGCTTAATGTATTTTGTGCTGTTTATGAAGAAAATAGTGGAAGCAGAGGTCGAATCAGGTAACAAAATAAAAGGTTGAACACAACAAGGAAAGGCTCGCGTAGTTAAAAGGACCCGATCCCGTGTAGAATAGTGTGATGCAGTTGCGGCTGTGAGTTAAGAGGGAAGGTCTAAACACGAAGGCAGTACTCGGGATTATAAGTGACCCAGCACAAAGAGAAGAGCATGGAACGATGTAGGTAAGATATGCAAGAGGCATAGGCTGTGTAAAACGTAAAGGCATGGGTCAAGTCAAAAAAATACGGTTGTGCAGAACAGTTAGAAATATAACAACAAGTAGAGAAGATAAAGGGATAGTAGGTAGAGAAGACAAAATAAATGGAAAAGCAAGAGGATGAAAGGGTTGAATTGAAATAGTGTTGTAACTACAAATGTAAATTCATTAATTATTTTTATTGTATGTGATGCAAAGGCAAGTCTCTGTAGGCATAGAAAAAACTCCATGAGTGTTGTAATGATTATTTCTCATGTAATAACTTGAACTGAAGAATGAGGAATCGAATGGGTGGAAGGCATAGGGTCAGGCTTGTTCACTTCATATTCCCTGTAGAATGCATTCAGTCAGGATTTATTTGTATAAGAGATGTAATATCAGTAGAGAGTGAGAAGTTAGAGAACTGCAGAATGGATGAGAGAGAAAGAATAATGTAAGAGATTTGCAGGAGGTTAGAGAGTGTAAGAAGAAGGAGGAGCAGATAGAGAAGTTGTGAAGATTAAAAGATGATATAAGGTAGATATGAATGTTGGAGGACAGCAGTGAAGAAGGAACAGAAAAGAGCTGATATCCAGGTAATCAGCATGTGTTTTCATTGTAGTGTGAGGAAGTTGGTGCTTCCATATCAATTTGTAGCTTGATAGATGTCTAGTTGTAGTTGGCTAAGGTAGGAGCCTCCTATAGGTTGTAGCCTATAGAAAATAGATTTGAGTTGGAGCTTCCTTGCAAGTTGTAGCTTGCAGAATTGAGGTAGTGGCCACCTGTAGGTTGGTGTCTACAAAAATCTGTGGTGAGAGGGAGTTGGAGCTTGCCTTTGCATCACAACAATAATAAGATGTGGTTTTCTCCCTTATGGGTTTCCACTTATATTTTTTGTCTATGTGTATGATGATTATGTGTAGATATTATGTATTTAAATCTACTTAATACTTGTTGCTCACTTATTAATATTGTGGTCTCATTCTATAATAAGTTGATCATGAAATGGAGGTGTAAATAAGTTTAAAAGAAAGTTTTAAAAGTCCATGAATGTGTTAAACTGATTCAACCCCCCCTCTCAGTTTAACTAAGGGTTCAACAATTGGTATCAGAGCCAGTTCCTTCTGTATCAGTTTAACAACTGGAAGGAGATCCTAGGTCCCCAAAATTTCTAGCCTAGAAGCATGGTCGACAAATAAAGCCCCTTTGTTTAATGGCACAAACTATGCCTTCTGGAAAATAAGAATGAGGACATACATAATGTCTCTAGGAATAGAATTTTTGGCTGCTGTGGAGTTGGGATATGCCCCAAAGGATTTTGACATAGAGAAAGAAGCTAAACAAGATTTTATAGCTAAAGTCAAAGCCATGAATGCACTCTTAAGTGGTCTGTGTGATGTAGAATTTATCAAAGTAATGCACAACAAGACTACCAAAGAAATATGGGATACATTAGAAAGTATCCATGAGGGAGATAAAAAGGTGAAGATGGTCAAACTACAAGTCTATAGAGCTCATTTTGAAAATATAACAATGAATGAAGAAGAAGATGTTGCCAGCTTATTCTTAAGGGTTGAAAAAATTGTGAATAACATGAAAGCTCTAAGAGAAACCATTAGAGAATGTGTAATTGTTCAAAAGATATTGAGATCTTTACCATCCAGTTTTAACCCCAAGGTTTCTGCCATAGAAGAAACAACTGACTGGGAAACATTAACCATGAACCAATTACTTGGAAACTTAATAGCCTATGAGATGAGACTTCCACAGAGGAAGTCAAATGTGAGGGAGGCAGCCTTTAAGGAAGAGAAGAGAAAAGAAGAAAAAGAAGATACATGCCCTTGCTCTAATGAAGAAGAGGCCAAAATTGTCAGAAGATTGGATAGAGGCTCAGGAAAGTATAAAGGTAAAATTCCATTTAAATTCTTTAACTATGGAAGATTTGGGCACTATGCATCTAAGTGTCCTCATAAGAAAACAAAGAATCAGACTCAAGAGACAGAGAAAACCAAAACAAATAACTGGCAGAAAGGGAAGAGATTCAATAGAAAATCATTTTATGCTCAGTAAGATAGCAGTGCATCTGAAAAATCAGATGAATCCTCAAATGAAGAAGGAACCTTTGAATTTGTGTTGATGGGCAAGGAAGAATCAGAAGGATTCCTTCTAGAAGAGGAGGAAGAATGTGAGGTAGATCTTGAGGGGGAACTAAGAAGTGCCCTGGAGGAAATAGACAAACTTAAACTGAAGTGCGGAAAATAGAAAGACATTCTCCTCAAATATGTAAAAGAAGAACTAACCTCAGAAGACCTCAGTCAGTTGAAAGTAAAACTTGAAGAAGCTAAGAAGGTGGAAGACACTCTACTAAAGCAAATTGAGGATAAAATTCAGAAGCAAGAGAAATTGGAAGTAGAAGTAGTATGCTTGAGAAAGAAATTAGAAAACACCCAAAGGAAATTGTCAATGAACACTCCTCAAATGACAAGCTATGAACATCTAAATAAAATACTAAATGCTCAAATATCTCCTCTCATAAAAACTAGGATAGGTTATGAAGGAGAAACTATCAAATCCAAGGTCAAAGATAACCAGAATATCATCTTTGTAAAATTTGTACAGGATAATGAAGAAACTCAAAAGATTCCTACAGAAGTAGAAGCCAGCAATAACATGACCTGCAATGAAGTAAACATAAACAAGAAGGAATCTCAAATAACAAATAATGAAATCAATAAACAGTCAGCTGGAAAAATCTCTTACACTCGTAAATATGGAAAATTCGGAAGCCGTCAAAGGAGATTATTTCCTCCTATGAGGAATGTCTCTTGTTTTGCCTACTACAAAATAGGACATATTGTTGCATACTGTCAGACAAAGAGAATCGATTCCAACCAAAAAAGGATGCATAAAATGAGAAGACTACCTCAAGCAAACAAATGGAGAGGACAACCCTTCACTAGGTACACTAATCATTTCCATGGGTACTATTTTTATTGTAAGGGGTACGGCCATAAAGCCATGGAGTGCAAAGTGAATGGAAAAAGACTGATGTATGAAAACTCAAGTTTATTGATGAACAATGGAGAACTCACTCGTGTACATAATCCATTCAGAAACATAATCAAATGCTTTGACTATCATCAAATCAGGCACAAGTGTCACAAATGTCCTCTCAGAGGATGTGGTCCATATTCTCAAGAAAGGTACCAAACAGAAGGATGCATGCAGTGGAAAAAGAAGTTAAATAAGTGTGGCCTGGCTCTAATAGCTCAAGATTAGAAAAACCAATGGTATTTTGACAGTGGATGTTCAAAGCATATGACTGGAGATCGAAGCAAGTTTGTAACCTATGAAAAGAAATCTGGGAATGTAACATTCGGCAATGATAAAGCAGGGAAAATCAAAGGAAAAGGTTTAGTCAATCTAACTAATGGAAGAGGAAAGGCTCAAGATGGACTATTTGTGGATGGGCTGAAAACCAATCTACTAAGCGTCAGTCAAATTTGTGATAAAGGCTGTGAGGTCCTTTTTAGAGCCCAAGACTATGAAGTAAGATCGAGCACCACAGGAAAGACCTTGATCAAAGGTGTTCGAACGAAAATTAATGTCTATATAGTGAAAGAAGAGAATGAAGCATGCCACATAAGCAAACTTGATGAATCATGGTTATTGTTTGTGCTCAACCTAGTGTTCCTAAATTGAGTTCATTAATTGTCAACCAGGGTTGGTAAACTGCTGAAGTGTGGTGCACTATATGTGCCTAGGTATTTGTTTCTCACTACGTTGTGTTTAGTGTTTTCTGATGTTTTTGGTTTTATGGTTTTATGTTTGAAAAGGGAAAGAACTGAATGCTGGTGAAAAGAAGCTATTGGTTATATTAAAGCAAAACAAGGCCTAAACTATGGATGGCAAACAACAATTGCAAATACTAAAACAGGACAAAGCCTAAAATATGGCTGGAAAACAACAAATGCAAAGCTTGATAATGACTTCATTGCAAAGAAATAAATTACAACATGAGCTTGAACTTATCCAATTCATTCATTAAATATGTGTTGGAAGAGCTTGAGAAATGGACAAGTTAAGTGTAAATGAAGTTCTCCTAAATAAACAATCAACTTACAATGTTACAACATCTCATCCATGGTTTAAAGGTTTATTGAAACATATTTGGAAAAGAACATTTGTAGCACAATAAGATTTCTACTCTAAACTAACTTCTAATTCTGTTCTGCAACTCAATTTAGCACCACTAGGCCTCACTCAAAAGTTATAGATTTCTTTTTAGAATAGTCCTTGAGAAAAGGCTTATTTGTGAAATGGTAAAAATGTTGCAAAATACTCCAGGCCTTAGACTGATACTAGCTTCTGTCCAGATGATTATGTATTAATATGAGGTTGGAACAAAAGAAGTTTTGTAAATAATGAAGACCGTGGTATCTAAATTTAACAAATAATACAATTTAGAATGCAATGGATAACAACTAAACTGTAATGCTAATACAGTGAACTAAGACTAAACTAGAGTGCTACTAATCTACTTGAAGTACAGTGAACAGAGTTAAACTAAAATGCCATTATCAAAGCTTGAAATGTAGTGACAGAGCTGAACTAAATGCAATCAACCTTCGGAGTGTTATGACTAAATTAACATGCAGCTAGTCTATTGGAATTCTACAGCCCATCTTGTTCAATGTGAATGATATTTTGGAAGAGTTTGTAAAAACAATTCTGGCTGTATTATTCAATGCAATTGAACATAAGCATAAGATTTGAAAGAAAATACAATTAAAATCTAAGATACCATAGCTGTTTCTTATTCATTGTTAATCATGTTTTGGAAGAGTTTGTAGGAGTAAGACCGGCTGTGACACTTTAGTTTAAACAAGCATAAATCATAAAATTCGAAAGGAAATGCAACTAAAACCTACAACACCACAGCTATGCCTTATTCATTGTGATGATATTTTGGAAGAGTTTATAAGAGTAAGTCTAGCCGTGATGATTAATGTAAACAAGTATGAAACATAAACTTCAGAAATGTGCTTAAGCTAGAAATGAAAAACGAGACTAAAATACTTATCTAAACCGTATAAACAAGGCTGATCAGGAGGCAGGGGCCCTCTACCACCAAAGTAGCACGCAAAATCTACGTCAAGATTGACTCAGTGCTTTCAATAAAATGATACTTCTTGCATTAGAGAGAAATTACTTCAAAACAGAGTGTTTTCGTACTTCTGAAATCTAGTAGTCAAATACAAAATCTAACCTTGTCCCTTGGTTTCCCAAGCCATATTTATAATCAACATTACATAATTGTCTTGAGATAACCTAGGGATAATTTTCTTTCCAAATAAAAACCAAACTAGGACTTTGATGGTGGTCACGTAATAGAATTAAGGACATCTGTATTGTCCTTGTCCTATTAGGAGTCTCTTTCCTAGTTTGAGTTCCCACGTACATAACTGCCTACAGAATTCCGTTCAAACTTCATGGAGAGCAACAAATGATGAGGGAATGATGTGGAATATGCCTATATGTGTTTTTCTCCAAGATGACACCTAGAACCTGCGTAGACATGAAGATAGCTGCAAAATCGGCAACTAGCTATAGAATGTCTACATTTTGTAGCTAGATCTAGTTCAAAAAGTACTACAATGACAAAATCATAAAAACATAGCAAGTTAGTCATGATATTCATTCTTAAAGAAATTTTAACTAATTCTACTGATCATTTGAGCCTGTGATTAATAATGGACAAAGGAAATGGAGTGGAATGTGGTGGAAGAAAGAACATCTTTGGAGCTCAACAATTATGGCATAGAAGATTGGGACACCTAAACTTTGACCACATCATCAGTCTGAGCAAGAAGAACGCAGTTGGAGATATGCCAGAAATAAAGAAGCCTTCAAATACCATATGTAAATCCTACCAACTGGGCAAGTAGACCCGCATATCTTTCAAGACCGAAGAGATACTATCTACAAGTCGGCCTCTTCAGCTTGTACACATGGACCTATGTGGACCTTCAAGAACTAAAGCACCAAATGGAGAATCTTATTTCATGCTGATAATAGACGATTTTACCAAATTAACGTGGGTAGAATTTCTCAAATATAAATCGGAAGCACTTGAGAAATTAAAAATATTCAAGGCATTGGCAGAAAATCAAACTAGATGCAAGCTAAAGTGCATCAGATCAGACATAGGAGGTGAATTCAGAGACTATGATTTTGCAGACCTATGCAATGAACATGGGATAAAACAACAGTTTACAATTTCCAGTACACCTCAATAAAATGGAGTGGCAGAGAGGAAAAACAGGTCAGTACAATAGATTGCCAGAGCCATGATGCAATAAAGTAACATTCCCAAAACCTATTGCACAGAAGCAGTACACAGAAATGTTCACATTCTCAACAAAGCTCATCTAAGACCAAATTATGATAAGACTCCTTACGAATTATGGCATGGTAAACCAGCATCAATCAAGCACTTTAGAGTCTTTGGAAGCAAGTGTTTCATAAAAAATAATGATGAAAAACTGGGGAAGTTTGATGCAAGAGCTGATGAAGGAATATTTTTAGGACATGCATCCAAGAGTAAGGGTTACAAGTGTTACAACAAAAGACTACACAAAATTGTGGAAAGAATTGATGTAAGAGTTGACGAAGAACTGGCAAATAGAACAAGAAACACAAGCTGTGCCAATCCTCCATATGATCATGAGGTTGAGAACCAAGATAATGATGAACATCTCAAGACAATAGAAGATTCTGAATTAAACTCAAAAGGTCCCTTAAGATACACTCAAAAGAACCATCCAAAAGATCAAATCATTGGGGACAAGAGTGTGAGAGTCCAGACAAGAAGACAACTTGCTAAATAGACAGAAGAAGTATACCTATCCATGCTATCTCAAATAGAGCCAAAGAAGTTTGAAGAAGCCAACAAAGACAAAAACTGGGTAAATGTTATGAATGAAGAACTAGAACAATTGAGAAGAACAATACCTGGGAATTAATTCCAAGACCCACTGGGCAAAATGTCATTGGCACAAAATGGATATTCAAGAATAAGATGAATGAACAAGGGCAGGTAATCAGAAATAAAGCCAGACTTGTATGCAAGGGATATTCTCAAATTGAAGGACTTGATTATGATGAAACCTCTTCCCCTGTAGCCAGAATGGAAGCAATCAGAATGTTTTTGGCCTTTGCATGCTATCATGATTTCAGGGTATATCAAATGGATGTAAAGTCTGCCTTCCTGAATGGAGATCTAGAGGAAGAAATCTACATGGAACAACATGAAGGATTCTCATTAACAGATAAACATGACTATGTGTGCAGATTAAAGAAACCCTTATATGGTCTAAAACAAGCACCTCGTGCATGGTATTCAAGGCTGGAAAATACTTGCAAAAACAAGGGTTCAAGAAAGGAGGAGTAGACAACAATTTCTACATAAAGGCTAATGAAAATGAACTCTTAATTGTAGTAGTGTATGTAGATGACATCATGTTTGGTAGCAACAAAGATGAGTTAGCAAAAGGATTTGCTGAAGAAATGAAATCAGAGTTTGAGATGTCAATGATTGGAGAGCTCACCTTCTATTTAGGACTTCAAATTCAACAAAAGAACACAGGAATATTCATTTTGCAAGAAAAATACTTAAGAGAAATGTTGAAAAGGTTTCAAATGGAAGATTGCAAACCTGTGTCAACTCCCATGATCACTGGATGCAAACTATGTGCTAATGATGGATCAACAGATGTAGATCAAAAACTTTACAGATCCATGATAGGAAGTCTACTATACCTAACTGCTTCTAGACCAGACATTATGTTGGCAGTAGGACTTGTGGCAAGATATCAAGCAGCACCAAAACAAAATCATTTACTTGCAATCAAGAGAATATTTAGATATCTACAAGGAACTTCACATTATGGCCTATGGTATCCAAAAGGAAAAAGCTTCACATTGACAACATACACAGATGCAGATTCGGCCAGCTATGTGGATGACAGCAAAAGAACAAGTTGAGGTGAATTTTATTTGGGAAAAAGTCTGGTGGCATGGCTAAGCAAGAAGCAAACTTCTATCTCTCTATCTATAGAAAAAGCAGAATACATAGCAGCAGCTGCATGTTGCACGCAAGTAATGTGGATGAAACAAACTCTCCAATACATGAAGGTAAGCATTGATGAACCCATTTCTATCAAATGTGACAATACAAGTGCAATACGTATATCAAAAAATCATGTACTTCATTCAAAAACAAAGCACATCCCAATAAAGTACCACTTCCTCAGAGAACAAGTAGCACAAAAATTAGTGAAGTTGGAATATGTACCAACTAAGGAACAAACAACAAACATATTCACAAAACCTCTTGCTAAAGAACCATTCAAATATCTAAGAGACAAGTTAGGGGTAGTGTCTACAGATGTTACTCTCTAACATGATCAGAAATATATAATAATAAAAAAATCTACATACAAGAAACAGGATTAGTGCAAAAGACAAGTGATAGTCAATATCAAACAAGAAAGCATCATTCCAGGGGGAGAGCAGTCAATAAATTTTCATAAAATAGCTAGAAAAATGGAGCAGTGCATGGAACAGGTCCTCAAGATCAAAGGAGATGAAAAGATAGAAACTACATTGGGAAATGTGCAACTCTTTGTCATTGACGTCAAAGGGGGAGGAAAAGCAAGTAAAAGAAGAAAGGGTCTTCTAACAAGCAAGCAGAGGAAGTCCTGGAGGAAGCATTGGAGTATTGCCATCAATGCCAAAGGGGGAGACTCTTGGAAATATTGTCATTGATGGAAAAGGAGCACAAAGGAGTAGCACCAAGACAAGGGAGCAGATCAGAATCAGATGGAATTGTTGCAGAGAAAGAAAATGAAGTGGCAGAGGCTACAAGAGGTGTTATTTGCTAGAGGATAAGACCAGATATTTGTGGGGATGAATGTTGGTGGAACATATCGAAAGGTTCCGCTTGGGTTTATTGTAGTCGAGTTAAAAAATGCAGCGTAAAAGGAGAAGGTTGTACCTGGAATGAAGACCGGAACCATAATTGATGATGCAAAGGAACTACATTAAAAATTGGATGTGGAACCATGAGTCAAATGCAAAAACGGAACAATGAAAGTGGTTTCGAAAACCATCAGAGGGTTTTCACACCGCTTTTGGAGGATAAGTGGTTTTAAGTGAGATGGACGCGATACAGTTATGAGGGCGATGCATGGCATACTGAAACCACCTATTTCGCGTAGGTTCAAAAACATTACCCATCGGACTAGTTTGCACGCGATAAGGTGATGAATCTGATTTAATAATTTGAGCGCCTTTTGAGGTTTGGTGCTATGCATATTGTGGGGCCAATACATTTTGTTGACGTGTTTTGTTTTAAAGAAAAAATTATATAAAGAGCGGAATGATAAAAGGTGTGGGACCGATGTCAGAAAGTGGGACAACATAAAAAAACGGAAAATAGACTAAGGCAGAAGAATTCCAAGTGAGGTGAATGGATGATCACGATTAGATCGCAACAGAAAAGGCAAGAAATGAATGGATAAGATTCATCGCAAGATAAGCAGGGTAGAAATAAAACGGAAGTGCCAACAATAGCAAGGACCATAGATTTAGGCAGATCAACGGTGACGATCACATCGGCGGAGATCAAAATCGCAAGTCACAAGGTAATTGTTTTAATTTGCGATGCAACGTGATACGAAGCAATGCGATGCGATGCGATCGCATATCACATATTGCATAAGATATGAGTTCGCATGGTATGGTAAATTATATGCGATAGCCGATATTGCGATATTGTGATAGCCGATATTGCGATGAGATATTGATATTTGTTTCAAGATATTTTAGTTTAGAATTTGTATAAATACTCCACTCTTGGAAGCATTTGGGGTGGATTCTATTACTTTGCTGTAACATTGAGATTTTCGGAATAAAAGCATTTTGGAGAAATTTATTCGTGGCTTTCTGGATGACGATTTGAAGTACAGGACTTTTTGCAGGATTCATGTGTTGGACTACAGTTCAATAAGTCATTCTACCCTCTGTCTTAAATTTTATATCAGTTTATAATATCATTATGTCCATTTCTGAATAATTTACATAAAGGATTGAATCAGAATTTACTTAATTGTACTATGATTTCAGATGTGATTGTTCTTAATGTTTTCCTCTAAATTAGTTATAAGCATGAATTCTTAAATGCTCTTGCTTTGCTAATTTAAACATTGTTGATTACTATAATAAAGAATTCTTCATTGCTCTTTGTTTGTAGTCATCTCATTTCTTTCTTTTGAACATGGTGAAAGATTCTTAGTTGTCTTTCATCCCTTCAAGATCATTCCACCCAATTTAAATTTTAAGGATTGTTCTCTGTCTAGCTATCTTGCCCTGTAAAACCATCTTGTGTTTAGAATAGAAATCCAGTAAAGCCATCCTTTGACTCCATAGCCCAATGGACTGAAAATTTTCAACCTTGCCCTTAGTTTAAGGATTCCACCATTTTTCAAAACAAACATCTTGGATCTATAACTAGCCTAAAACCTTCTAAGAACAAAGATAAATCATAAAGAGAGAGCCCTCTCTGGATGCAGATTGGCTAGATTCTGCATCTGAAGGTTGGTTTGTGGTTACCTCGGGTATACTTTCCTCTTACACAACTTCTAGGAAAACCTGAGTGATAACATAGTGGCGACCATACTGGGGACCTGAATCTTTTTATTGATACTATTGTTTGATTTATAAGCTATAGACAGAGTCTGAAGATCAGCCAGGTAGCCTTTGAAATGATTTTGCTCTGCAACTGCATAGTAAACAAATGTTGCTTCAGTCTATCTCTGGTTTAGCTTATAAAATGAACTTTGGATTCAAAACATTCAATCAGACTCTCTAGTTCAATAAATCTTTGAGAAAATTTTAATTAAAAATCTTAAATTTCTTAAAGAAATCATAGAAGTTGTTTTGAAAATTCACAAAAAATAAAATAATCATAAAATATTCAAAATTTGGTTTCCTGAAGAACTAACTTTTTCTTCAAAATTGTTTTACAGGTTTAGATCTGATCTATGATGGTGGACAGGGATCAGACACACAAAGGTTAAAATCATCCACTTGGCGACTCCAAATCAATTTCAGAATCAAGACTCCACTGGAGGAATGAACCTCAAAGGACAATATGGAAAGATCAGGCTTTCAACTTGGATCTTAATCCAAGACATTATGTTCTTTCTCATTAAGAAATTTTTTCAATGTATATTGTATTTTATAGAAGATCTTAGATTAGTTTTTAGTTATTTTCCTTTAAAGATTTTAAGTAATAATTCTCCTAATCTCTTTGAGCAGCTTTCTTATGAATCTAATGATGATCATTTTCCAATTAAGAAGCCTCAAATAATTAAGACTGATCTTACAATCCCTGTACATATCCCTGTGCCATATAAAGTTCCAGATAGATATAAGCCCCTTATTCTACCTCCTTTACTCCATGATTTTCCTGAAAAATACTACAAGTATCTTCCTAGATTTGATGGAGAAAATGGTATCACGGCCCAAAAACATATTCAAGGTTTTGAAAATTATTTGGATTTATTTGAGATTGATGAAGATGATGTTAAAATCAGACTTTTTTCTCTTTCTTTGCAAAATAGAATAAAGAGTTGGTTCAAAAATCTTCCTAATGCTAGCATCTCAAATTTTCAACAGTTTATCAAAATTTTCCTTGATAGATGGATAATAAAAGTTATTCATTTTCTGATCATGGAAGAATATAATCAATTGAAAAGACATTCAAATGAAACAATACAACAATTTTCTGACAGATTTAATCAAGTTTATTATTCAATGCCGGAAAATATTAGACCTCCTCATGATTCAGCTCTCTTGCATTATCCAAGTGCTTTTGATTCAGAAATAGAATTTCGGTTAAGAGAAAGAGATCCAAAAACACTTGTACAAATGAAAAATATTGCAGTTGATGTGGAAGTTAATCTCCAAATCAAACAGGAAAAGTTGAAAGTAGAAGAAGAGGAAAGGAAAAACATTGCAGAGGTAAAACTCAACCTTTTGGTAAGTAAACTAGATGAAATAACACAGGAGATCACTATGAAAGAAGAATTTTTTATTCAAAATCACCATGAAGAAATAGAAGAGGTTGATAGCCATGAACAAATTCCTCTTAATTCAAATTATCATAAATCAAAAAATGAATTTACAAATCAATATGAGGAAGAGGAATCTGTTGTTCTAATGTGTATGTTTGATGACATTCCTTATTTTGATGATTTGCCTAAGTATGATCATTATGATGATAATTATGTTCTCCAAAGTCAAGCTAACTTTACAGAGATATCGGAAGCTAGTTTGGAGGATGAAGAAATGCAGTTTCAGCAGATTGAAGATAGTGATCAGCCAATACAGATCAGCCATGAGAGTGAGGAAGGAAGAGCAGAAAATGTGGAAATAAGTGAAGATTCTTTACCTCTTTGTTTTGCTTCATTTCAGTTCATTAGAGAAAACTATCATGCCATCAATAATCAGCAATATTTAGGAATTGTGATTGACAACAAAGAAGATAATGAAACTATTGATCAAGATTTTTCAGTTTCACAATTGCAGTTATCAGTTCCTATTGAAACAAATGATCAAATGACACAAGAAAGTTCCATACCACTATTTTTTGAACCATTTCATCTTTTAAAGGAAATGTGGTATAACATATTTAAAGAAAAGAATGGGAAACTTGTTGAAGTTTATGAAGTCCCATGGAATTTTATATGTCATAGGTTCCAGCAATTTTCCCAAGATTTTCAAGATCCAATAGCAGATATGTTGAATATTGAAGGCATTAAAAGCATTCCTCTATTAACTAAGTATGATTTTCAGAATCAAGATGATAAAGGATTCAACACTCAAACATTACAATCAGTAGGAATATCATCACAAATCTTATCTGAAATTTTACAGGGAGATAAAGATGAAAATAACATTTCATATTCATGGTATGGAGGCCATCCAGAACAGATGTACAGTTGTTCAGATCAGTTAAACATCAATGTATATATTTTGGAAGATCCTTTTGTACAGTTTCTAGAGTCAACAAATGAAATCAAGTGTTTCCTTATCCTCTCATTTGTTGACAAGTTTTTAATAGGTTGCAGAAGTAGAATTTTGATAATCAACAAGAAAATGCAACAAAATCTATCAAAGTACATAATTCTTGAATGGTTGCATTGGCTATTTCATTTTACCTAACTAGCAGTTGAACAGTAGATTGAGTAGGTGGATGAGTGCTAATAAGCTCAGAATTTTGAGCATTTTTTTTAGTTTTTCAATTTTCAGCTAGTTTTTCATTAAGTTGGTTTGAAAATTTTTGTGTGTTGTTTTAAGTTTCAAGATTAGATTTCAGGTTGCAGAAAAAGGACTATATTCAATTCAAGATTTTCAGCCACAGCTAATGCATCAGTTTTTATTGGATGGTGACTTCTTGGAGTTGAAGCCCGAAGCGAAGGCCCTAAGCTTCAAAAGTTCCACTATCATATATACAATAAAGCTATCAGAAGAAGGAAATTACATGGTTTAGTTTGAAGACATTTTAAGGCATCTGACCTGCTGTTCTTGAATTTTCACAAGGAAAAGCCATCCCCAAGTGGAGCCAGTGTTAGACTCCTATACCAATAAGTGTCATTTTTCATGATTGTCTTGATTGAACTATGGAATATGTTCAAACCTTTTTCTTGAGCAAAGGTGTTCCATATTCTTGAAAAACCAAAAAATCAAAAAATTTAAAAAATGTAAAGAGGGTATACCCTAAAAGAAAGATCAAAGGGTAAGAAAAAAAAATTGGTCAAGAAAATGAAATAAATGAACCCCAATCAAAAAATAGACCAAGGAAAGTGTGCAAATCCAAATGCCATTACTATTTCATTTTTGTAATAAAGCAATTGTGTGCAGTTTGTGAAACTTTTGCCACAATTTATGAAGAGTCAAACTGTTTAAACTTGACTCATTCATGTTTCAATTTCATGTTGTAGAATAGAGAATAAATATCTGACCAAACAGTTTAATCTTGGCAGATAAGTAGATAGGTAGAGTTAATAAAAGGTGCTCAACAGTTTAATCTGAGCACTTGGATGTAATAAGGGTAGAAATAGATAGATTTACCATGTAAAAGAAAAGAAGATTGATAAGGGTTTTCAAGTCTAAATGCACCCTAATAAAGAAGAGAAAATGGTAGTAGTAGATAGGGTAGGTAGATGGTGTTACAAAGTTTTATCTGATGAATGATGTTGCTACATGTTTTTGATCCTTTACTTTCATCACAAATACTGAAGCAGGAAATACACTGGAAAATCACAGCAAGCAAAGTCAAAATCATTAACTTCCCTCATCACTTTCCCCTTAAAGTTTTACTAATTTCTCCCAAAGTACTAAGGTACTTGGAGATCAAAGGGGCTCAAGGCATTTCCTTGACTTTTGGAGGGACCGGACCCTCGGCCCAATGATCAAAAGACCTAAGTACTTAAGATAATTCATCATTATAATCATTCACCTTTAACCTTTTCCTAAGTAAAATCTCATTTTGCTTAGGAAAATCATGCAAAACTTCCATAAAATCCCTCAAAATAACTTACTATTCTAAGTTTAAGTGTTGAAGATGATATATTGTAATTTACTTCAAAAATTGTCACTTTCTTAGATGTGCAAAGTATTTTGAGTTCCCTTGTCCTTTTGTCATATTTACATTTAACTCTATTTACTAAATCCCTAGTAAAAATGCCTTATCCTAAGTATATAATTCCTTTTAAATTAATATCCCAAAAACCCCTCTATTATGTTTTAACCAAAGTAATTACTCCCCAAATATTTATTAAAAACCCGCTATACAAACCCTTTGGTTAAATATATCCTTATAGCATAGTCCCGCCCCTATGGTAATTAAATAATGTTTATTTACTACCATATAAATAGAAATATCGAAATAACGTTTAAACATGTAATTCTATATGTTTAATACAAAAAGGATCAAACCCGAAGTTTTACTTTTTAAACTAAACTTTGGAAAAATCCCATGCCAACGTGGCTCATCCACCTGGCATCCCACCTGACACTTTAACTTTAATACCCGCGCCCAACAAAACCCCGCCACGACTCCTTTCTCCATCATAATTACGGGATTAATTAGTTATCAGAACTAATTAATAACTTTCCCTCCACCAATCAACTCCCGCCCGGGGTGATTAGTTAACAATAAATATATTGGGCCCACACCATTTAACTTCCCGCGATCTCCCCATCATTGCAACCGTCCGATCGCTCCTCCAAAGATCAACGCTCCTCGGCGATTCCGCTACCCATCCTTTGTCAGAACTTTAACGCGCGGGGGATTGGTGGTATTTGACTAGTCACCCATCCACGTGTCGATACTTTAATGGAATCGCTGCCCACTCATCTAATACCACCTTTGTCCATAAGCGGTGCGGGGACTAACCGCTTACCGCTCGGCCCCCCTGCCCCACGTCAGCCCGTACTAAAGTGACGTCACTCCTCGAAAAACTAAAACCCCTCTTTTGACTTTGGAAATAAAACAAAATTTCGTGTTTTTATGTCATTTTCACCATTTGAACGCGACTGTGCTTTCGGCTACGAATTTCAAATTTCCACTGAAATCCACTGTTCTATTCAATTTCGCTCCAGAATTCCGCCAGACCTGTGTTCAAGCATCCTCCTGCTACCGCCTGATACCTGTTAAAAGCCAGCTTTCCTCTAAGAACAAGTATTTATTCTATAGCGCTTTAAACTTCAAAAGAAAGTCTATTTTCCTTTTTTTCCACTGGATTAGTGATTAAATCTTATCACTGAGATCATTCTCTGAGGTTTAAAACTGTGAATTGTTCCCCCGAACCTGCAATTGTGCCAATTTCCCTCATTAAAACTGAAAACACGACATTTCTGTGAAGAAAACCCAGAAACTGCCATTTTGAACACACAAGAACCAAAATGGGAGTTCTTGTAGCCTTGAATGATGCTCCATTTTGAACCTGGTTAAAACCTCACTCCCTTGTCCATTGAGAAATTGCTTGAAAAATCTACTCAGTTGTCCCCTGAAGAGGTGACCAGAAGATCACATCCTTGGATAAACAGTCTTAATACTAGTCATAAGATTTTTTTTACTCCAAGATTGTTATCAAATCTATTCAAACAGAGGTTAGAAAGCATAACAGCTAAAGAGTATCAGTGGTTAAAGTGTATCAGGTAAAAGTCAGTGAAAGTTAAAATGAAGTTACAGAGCAGTCAAAGGTAAATAGTAAAAGTAAATACAGAAGGAAGTAAAATGGTAAAAAGAGATGAGAATACTTTCACCAATAGGGAGGTTTGTCTAAAGTGAAAGTAAAATAGTCAAAAGAGCAAGAAAGTAAAAAGATGAAAAAACATAACAAGAAGGAACATTTTTGCAGAAATTGCATATTTTAGTCATAGTTTTGCAGACACTATTGTGATCAATCCAAGATGAATTTTACAAAAATTAAGGAGGTTTTTTTTCTTAAGAGGGCCATCTACAAAAACCTCTCTCACTTTTCTAACAGCCATTATGGTTTTGGAAATATTAAACAATGTTGGAAAGAACTTTTTTCAGAAAATTCCAGTTTAAGTCATCATTTTTTAGAGAGGATTGTGGCCAATCCAAAATACTTCATACAAAACTAAAGGAGGCTTTTGTTCCTAAGAGACCCATCTACAAAAAAATATCTCAGTGTTTTCACAGTGGTTTTATAATGAGAGATACATGTGCATCTTTACAGGCCATTTTTCAGACTCTGTAAAACTCTGTTTTACACATATTTTTTACAGAGACTATTATGCATAGCTGGAGAGGAATTTTGGGAAAATGAAAGAGGTTTATCTCACCAACATATTTATCTACAATAACCTCTTTCACTTTTTACATATCTATTACGGATTGAGAAATACAAATATATCATTGGACCCCAAGTTTGCAGAATTGTTGGAGCAGATTGCACAAAGAAAGGAAGCAGTTAGTGACTTGGATGCCTCATCATCAACTAAGAGTTGGATCAAATTCAAATTCTTCTCTTTGTCATCACCTATCCATACAAAATAGTGCCAAATAGATGCATTAGTTTGAGTGTCTTTTAATTAAGTTCTATTTATGTAAATAGTTGGAGAGATTTGTGAACCAATTTTGATATTTGTTTCAAGATATTTTAGTTTAGAATTTGTATAAATACTCCACTCTTGGAAGCATTTGGGGTGGATTATATTACTTTGCTGTAACATTGAGATTTTCGGAATAAAAGCATTTTGGAGAAATTTATTCGTGGCTTACTGGATGACGATTTGAAGCACAGGACTTTTTGCAGGATTCATGTGTTGGACGGCAGTTCAATAAGTCTTTCTACTCTTTGTCTTAAATTTTATATCAGTTTATAATATCATTATGTCCATTTCTAAATAATTTACATAAAGGATTGAATCAGAATTTACTTAATTGTACTCTGATTTCAGATGTGATTGTTCTTAATGTTTTCCTCTAAATTGGTTATAAGCATGAATTCTTAAATGCTCTTGCTTTGCTAATTTAAACATTGTTGATTACTATAATAAAGAATTCTTCATTGCTCTTTGTTTGTAGTCATCTCATTTCTTTCTTTTGAGCATGGTGAAATATTCTTAGCTGCCTTTCATCCCTTCAAGATCATTCCACCCACTTTAAATTTTAAGGATTGTTCTCTGTCTAGCTATCTTGCCCTGTAAAACCATCTTGTGTTTAGAATAGAAATCCAGTAAAGCCATCCTTTGACTCCATAGCCCAATGGACTGAAAATTTTCAACCTTGCCCTTAGTTTAAGGATTCCACCATTTTTCAAAACAAACATCTTGGATCTATAACTAGCCTAAAAACTTCTAGGAACAAAGATAAATCATAAAGAGAGAGCCCTCTCTGGATGCAGATTGGCTAGATTCTGCATCTGAAGGTTGGTTTGTGGTTACCTCGGGTATACTTTCCTCTTACACAACTTCTAGGAAAACCTGAGTGATAACAGTATCTATATTTGTTGGTTTCTGATTTTGAGAAATTATAGAAAGATGATTTTTTTGTTAAATTTTCTTTACTATTTGATTCTAGAATTACCTGCATCATTGTTAATATGCTACATACTTTCCAGTCTAATTGGATGCATTTGCAGACCATAAGGTATCATAATCCACACCATTGTTTGAAGGATTGGTCTAAATGACTATATTGTAATCTAGGTTACTATACAAAGAAAACTTGAATACCCTGGTTTTCTTTTACGAATGAAAGTTGATAGAAAAATAAATAAGAACACCTTCAGATGCAGTACTTATGCTCAATAGAGTATAAGAGGCTGTGGATACACTCATTTATTATTTTTAGTCAAGAGGAAGTTCAATATCAAGTTCACAGTCTGTCTCAATGATTGATATGGCAGAGGACGGCTTGGTGTCAACAACATCTAAATAATAGTATTTTCTGTTGTAAGATACCATGATGCTATCATTTGTAGTTAAGCAGGAAAAGTTCCTTAAAGTTGTTTCCAATCTACATAATAAAAAATAAAGTTAAACCTATGTATACATAACTTTCTTGAGACATGAAGTTGTAAATTTGTTAAAGGCAATTCAAGGAGCAATCAAAATCATCAGCTATAACATAACTTCCATGAAATTTCCATTGCAATTATTTGGAGTATGATAGATGAAATACTTACATAGCCTTAGGATTGGAGATGTTAAGAAAATATTTTGTGTGAAGTTGCAATTTCACATAAGTTCCTTTTGGAAGTGTTGCATTTTTCACCTTAACAATATCTCCCTCTTGTAACCACATATTTTGCATCATCTAAATACAACATGATACATATTAGAAAAATCTCCTAAAAAATGCTTAAAATTTTTGATAGAGGTTGGATTATCTCTTAAACATGCCAAGAAAAACAAAGGCTGACATACCCAGTATGGCATGTAAAGTATGCCCTCATCAGCAGTAAACTCAAGTACTCCACAATGCTATCTACGTTCTGTTGCGGCATTATAAAGCTCAAAGAGAATAGGATAATCTATTTGTAATGAAGCTATATATGAAAAAACAAGAGAAGTAGAATCAAATCAAGGCTAGAGCCCAGCTTCAAGAAAGACAAAACTTAAGATGCATAAAAGAGAATATGTCAGATGCCAATGAGTAAAAATATCTTACCACTAATAGTAACATTCACTTGAAAAAGGTGTTTGAACAAAACCACGAGATTTCCTCCAAGGGCATAACATTGAACAATTTAAGTGGCAACCACAAAATATAATGCATGTCCTCAATGTCTTTCCAAACGAAGCAAAGTTTGACGATTTTCCATGTTCTCCATATACTCTATGCCACAAACTTACTTTTGATTTTCAGCTTAATTGGTGTAAATAGAAGGGTTTGAAAGTTTGCATCACTTCAACTTATTTTACTTGACACAACCCCAAGTGAAATTCACTTTCACACAAGCACCCCCAAATTTTGTTTCCTTACCCTACCAAGATGAGCCACTTCAGGTATAAGTTAACAACAATTAACCCTCTTACTAATCATCCTATTAATGATGACCAAGTTGAATTTAACCTTCCATCCAACGCCTATAATTTCTAGTCCTTGGACCAAGCATGAAAAGGGTCCTTCCCTTTAACAATGCCCCTCTTAAAAAGCCTAAAGGTGTTTCCAAAACCAAGGGATATCCTCTAAGGGCTTGTCATTGAAAAATTTAAGTGGAAACCACCAAATATAATGCTCATGGAATTATAGGCATGCCCTTATAATGTCCTTTCCAAATGAGGAAAGGTTTGACAATCTCCCATATTTTCCGTATACTTTATGCCACAAACAACCCTTTTTTCCAGATTAATTGGTGTAAATAGAAGGGTTTGAAATTTTGCCTTACTCCAACATATTTTACTCGACACAACCCCAAGTGAAATGCACCTTCACACCAACACTACCAAATTTTGTTGCCTTACCCTACCAAGATGATATACTTCATGCATAAGGCTTCATTATATCAAAAGAAGCCAATCATATCCATACATATGGAATCCTTGGGGCTGCAATAGAAGATCCAATGGATACGATGGAAGCCTTTCTTCCCCTAAAGTTCAACCCAACAAAAGCCTCAAAAGAGTTTCTCAAGCGTCTGTAAGGTCATACCAAAGGAAACCCAACAAGATTAGGAATAAACATGCATGGTAACATGGAGATTTGAACAAATTTGTTATCTAGTTGCTAATGTCACAGTGCTGCAGGAACGTCCCTAAAAATTTGTCAGGAAGATCTCCATCTGGAGGGAAACTATAGTAGTTTCTGAACTGTTATTGCTTCAAAGTCACTATTTTTGAGGTGATGTTTCCATATTTATTGATGTGAATAATTATAAATCAAATATTATGTATATTTTTTTAATGATGTTTTTTATCTACTTTCATAGGCTACATTTTTTCCATTTTGCAGTAGTACTTCTCCTATAACTATCCCACTTACATAAAATGGTTACAACTGATTTTTATCATGATAGGTATTTCTATTAGCCTTTTCTTTAGGCAACCTTGCAGAACATATCTTGTTTCATTCATGAACTTTTATCTTTGGCAGAAGGTGCATAAGACTTTATCCATCTTTATCCCAACTTGAAAGCATCATGTATTTGCTTGGAATTATCATTTATGTATTCAATATACTTATTTAATTTTATCATTTCATATTGTATATGCTGAAATGGTTCAAAATTTTGAAGTATACATTTATATATTTCAGGAAGGTAAGTATTTTAAGCATCTTAAACTTAATACTTAAGTTGATAAATTTTACGCATAATATCAGTTGATATTAAATTTATACTCCATTATTACTCCATTACAATAAGAAAAAAAATTTCATACTTGAAAATAAATATAAACACCTCAATCCCCATGTCGAAAGCACATAGAGATATAATAAAAACTTAAGCAACATAGATACTGGAGCAGAAGCAACAAAATAAATTCAAATAACGACAAGAGAACATGTTGGCAATAACAAAAATTTTGTGGTAAAGGACAAGAAAGTAGAAATGACGATGACACCAATAAAAACAATATACACGAGGTATTTCTTTGTTCTATTTTTCCCTTTATTATTGCCTGCATATTTGTTCACCTATCACACCAAGCAATAATTCCTCAGGATATCCTATTTGTTCCTTTATTCATTATTTGAAAGCTCCAGTGGTGTAAAACTCATGCATGCAATTTCTTCTTGTGTGTATCATATGAGGTGAAATCCAACCACTTTTCAAGGCCCTAGTCTATCTGTTATATATTTTGGATATTTTTCGGGCATATTTTACAGTCAGAATTTGCCCAAAATCTGGTCGGGATTTATTGCAATCACAAGTATGAGTTGTGAAATCTCCGCAATATGACTGCCCCAGGTGTCTTTCAGGGTGTGGAATCTATATATGCACTCAAAAACACATTTTAAACAACAAAATATCATGAATTAACACAAAAGATCATGAATTAACTGAAAATTGTTTCATTGAATTCCGGCCAAAAACTCCAAAACATATAATAGTTAGACAATGCATTTTTCTATTATATGACTAGATCATAAAACATTGACCCATATTAGCAACTGTATTTTTAAAGTCAGTTGTTGCACATTTCAACTAACTTCATCAATTGGTGTTCACTTACCAATGATCTGTTCTGGATATGGACCAAAATTGCAAGAAATAACAAACCAAAGCTGAGCACAAGCAAACAAAATAAATAAGAGACTCTTAAATTCAAGTTATAACCAGCAATGTTCAGTATGTTTTATCATGTTGATAATTTATGATAACAAATCTTGTTGGGAAAAACTATTCATTAGTCTACCAGGCCCTCGTACTCCAACACCTCCAGCTCCAGCGCGACTCGATCCTGATACATGACTTTTTCCAGCACCAAGATTTATGGTCCTCCCAAGGTTGGCTCCAGCTGAACCCATAATGTTTCCAGTAGAGCTTGTTATCCTAGGCCCTACATTGCTTGTAAGAGGAGATACTCCTAATACTGGAATAATTTTCATCATGATAAAAATTGCTACTGAAACAAGGAATGATCTTTGAGCGTACGCGTCAATTCCATTCATGCTAGTACTAAAAAAATAATATTTATTTTTTCATACTAATAGTGAACATAATAAATTCTTGCTAGAATAGTACCTCCTCGGTTTGTTATCCTTGTATGGCCATGCAATCCACCACATGATAACTGCTAGTACCAAACATGTCATACATATAGAAGTCAGGAAATATTCCAGAAGATCAAAAAATTTTGTTTGTAGCAAACATTCAACAAAGAAGTCCCATGGGAAATAAGAAGATTATCTACTAACTACAACAAAATTGACCTATTGAGCACACCATCAGAACTAAAACAAGTAGACCTGGGAGAGATCAACTGGAAGTTTGTTTGATGCAAAGCATCCAGTAGAAATGCTCCCAGAGGGTTGATGGACTCCGCCAAGGGGAAGTCCTCCAAATCCAGAATTGCATGTAGATATAGAGGTTGCCATGTTTGGCATGCTGTAATTACCATGCACATTATGCAATCCCTGTATAATGCCAATTTTAATGCATGAAATACATTGTTAGTTGTTTTATTTAAGCTAATCATGCTTATTAAATATATCCTAGAAATGCATTACATATAAAATGATTCCTCACTAGAGTGATGGAAAACAGGGTTTGATCCTGATTGTGTAGAAAATGTTGTCGCAAAAGGCCAACCTATGCTTGTATCAAGTTTGAGGATGGTCTATTCAGCATATACTACATACATAAATTTCCATTGACCAAGTAGTATGAAAAAACTACACCTCATTCAAATTTTGAAAGAAACCAATAATATTTGCTAAATTTGCTAAAGAAAACCACCAAAAGACCCAAGTACACATCATTATCCTAAGGAAAGTAATTAATTATATGCTTGCAATTTTTTATTAGGATAAGATTAACCCTTGTATTTGGTCAGTGGCCATCATAGGTTTTTGTGTAGGCCTTGATGAGATCAATAGGATCAGTCACACTGCTGCAAAGTAGTAGGCTGCCTGCCAGCATTCTACTCATCCATCTCCATGGCCAAAAAGTAGTCCATTTATGGAATACCAAATGTGGCCCAGGAGAGTGTTTCAAATGGCATATTTGATTGCATTATTTTGGTGCTACAATCAACGACTGTGTATCATGTAGCCCAAATGCTTGTGATTACAATTTGGTATCTTCGGATTTTTAAGTAAAAAAAGATTAAACATTTTGTTTGTTTTTATGAATTTATGTTTATTTTTTATCCAGTGAGATGATTGGTGACTTGGGTTCGTTTTAATCAGGCTTCACCATGTGGCCTTACCTAGTGATATACAACTCATCTCTTGATGTGTTCTTCCCTTATAACTATGTCACATTATTCATACCATAGTAAAAAGTACAAGTGTAATACTAATGGGTGCTTGTACTGTTTTTGGAATTTTTGAGTGCTTCATTTGGTGCTACAAACAAGTTTGGAAGTGTGTTACTTAGTTTGGTACGAATCTTGAGTGTTTGAGATATTGTGTTTGGATTGAATACTTTTGATTACAGTTCAATGCTTCTAGATATGGATTATTTTCAAGTATTGAATTTACTTCAACATCAATTTAGAAACTGATAGAACCCTGTTGTTTGTTGCTTCATTTGTGTTTAACTATCTCTTGCAATATCTGGTAGATATTAATATCAATATCTATTTATATGTTGCAGGTCAATGAGTTTGATTCCAGTGTAGCTCTGAACATGTCTGTGTGTTTAGACTTTGGAGATGACAACTTTACCATTAATAGTTGGGAACATAAAGTATTGGTTAGCAGAGATGGACAAATGAAGGTATCAACAGAAGGACTTTTTGCTTCAATTGACCAACGAAGTGAACATGCTGCAGGGGAGAGTGCTTGTATTGCTTTGGTAGCAATTATTGCTGACTAGTTACAAAACAACCCCAATTCTATGCCAATAAAATCACAGTTTGACACATTGATACGTGAAGGATATCTGGAGTTGAGGAAGCTGTGGGAACTAGAGGAATATAGAGAAAGGTTCTCTGATGGGAACTTTTATTTGGAAACAATATTGCAGTCAAACACGTTTTATAACTGGCATTGAACCTCCACATATTTTTAAATTGTGGAAATTGTTGTAAGATTAGATTGGGATGCAAGGGCTCTGAATTGGTTTTGATTGTAAAGATTATTTATTTTAACATTATTGATTATGCACACAAGTGTCAAGGCTCTTGTGTGATGTTCCAGTGATATTTTAGTATTGTTTGTAAATACTATGTTTTTCCTGTGAAAGTTGGCATCCCCTACAAGTTAGACAAGAAGGTCGGTTGGAATTGTTGTCTAGCTCTGAGACTCGAAAATATCATAATAATACGAAACATAATTAGATGTTAGTAGAATAGTATTCTATAATTTGATATTTACATATTAATACTACTATGTTATTAAATAATAGATTTTATTAGACAATAATGTGGAAGTTAAATAAAATCTTTGTCAATAAAAAATTGTTGAAATAATTATTTAGTCTCATATTCTACTTCAATTTTTGTGATTCTTCGAGTGGCAAAGCACCTTCTATTAAGAAAATTTTCCTCCATGACATATCATGCTTGTAAGTTAATCATAGATTTGTAGATTGGTTTTACTTACTTTTGATGATGGGTAGTTCCAATAAATGGAAATGTTTAGTTCGGTTTAGTGTTTAGCATCTTTATATATGATTGACTTCTGATAATAGTGTTTTATTCCCTAAGTAGACACTGTTCACTAACATGGAATGCTTAATGGAGAAGGCTTGGTGTCGTTCTTGTGAATGTGCATTGTAACTCTTTGTAAAAATATAGAATGTTTTAACTGTAATTTTCACTTCATTGATCTATTTGCAGGGGCAAAGTGGTACCTGCAACCCTTGAGGTGCAGGAGGATGAATGTGGAAGTGATGATGGTGGTGGTCATCAAATACCAGCACCGAAGAAGCGAAATAAGTGTCTCCTATGAATTTTTCTGCCTTTTTGGGCGCTTTTTGTTGGAAACCATCTCTGTTTCTATCTATGCATTGTAATTCATACAGTAAGCTAATATTTAATTTCAGCAATCCAGTATATAAGAAATGCTATATTGTTCTCATAATTAGTTATAATTATGTTGACTGGAATTACAAGCCCCAGTAATGTAGCACACCCTTTTAGCCATAGTTCTAAGGCATGGGCAGAGGACTAGCATCATGTAAAAGGAAACTGTTAATATAAGATGTCAAGTATGATCAGTTAAACCGCGAGTAATATCCTTGTGACAATATGTTGTAATTTTGTCTTTGAAAAGTATTTTGAGATAGCCACAAATCTGGAACATGTTGGAGATTGTATTTGTTTTTTAGTCCTTCTAATCAAACCTTAAGCAACACAACATTCATAGGTTAAGGCCTTCAAACTGTCCTATAAAGTGAAGCATGTGTGATTCAAATGTTTACATCGTTTAATTTGTTACTTCGTACATTTTATTTTTTACATCCTATAGATATTCTCTTGGATGATTTTTTTCATGTTTTATTTGGTTGGTAAGAGATGGTCAGGTGCATATAGGGAATATTTGAATGGAGGAAGTTGTTCCATCATAATACTAATTGAAGCAAGGAGATCAAGCTAAAGGAGTAGTTCTTGCAATGGACTCTGATGAGAAAAAGGCCAAGTATGGATACCGATCATGCCCCTTTGTTGTATCAGTGGATTTTTGAGCATAGTGTAAAAGAGGGACAAGACAAAACATTGTCTCAAGTAGGAAGGGGTGAGCTGAAAACTCTATAAGGATGATGGGTTGAGGATGTAGAAATTTTCTTAATAATGAAGATTTATTCACCGAGATTATCCTAGTAACACACTAATTCGAATTCATGCATAACACATAACCTCTTCTACAATTGATCATCAATATGCGGAAATAGAAAGAAGTCGCATGCGCTCATTAAAACATAATCAAGCACACATATCAACACAGGATTTAATGGGGAAAGAAATAGCTGAAAACCCCCAACTATCTGTATATTATAATGATAGAGAACATGTAACAATACATAGCACAAAGCTCTCACAACTCTCAGCACTATCTCAATGCTACACACAAAACTAGTTATGAAGATGAACTAGTCACAGGTTCAAATCTCCTCCACAAGTCTGCCTACCTCTACTGCGCAATCCAAGTGAGTAATGAATGAGATCCAAGTTCAAATCCCACTAGCTCCAACTGCGCAATCCTCATTGGAAATCTCCATCAATGTGTGTGCAAATCTCATGCACAGCCAATAGTCACAACTGATAGCAAACTCACCCTTTCACCCACCTCTAACATTGGTCTCCACTGAACTGTCCATGCATTGCAGTTAACTGATGTGTTATTTAGTTGAATTATGAGTTAATAATTAGTGAATTAATTATTAATTAATTCACACCACTCATCACTAGTGTATTTTTCAGTTAGACTAAATACAACTAGTTCAACTAAGTTAAACAAAACACAACTCCACCAACTGTCTCATCAACTCCACCAAACTCTGCCACTTGAGTTCTGACTGAATTCAACCATGCAATAGCTCAACTAACCCTTAGGAAAAGCATATTTCCTTCTATCAGTTGCATGTGCCACATCCAAGCATCAAATTGAAGTGCTCCAAGAGGATAAGATAATGTTTATAGTCTAAATATTATTAAGGGTTAATAATATTTGACTGTTCTATTTTTAGCCCGACAGTCTAAAAATAGAAACCGCCCAATGTCTAAAAATAGAGGTCCATCTATTTTTACCAACTCAACCAATCATCCATAAATCACATCCTGCAACTCATAGACCATGATCCATATGTCTAAAAATAGACATAGTCTAAAAATAGACTTTGCGCCAGAAATAGCCTGTGGGCCCACTTAGTGAAGGCAACTTCATTTCACTAAGCTCCATCATCTTGTTGCATTTTCAACACTCCCTCTCAACAAGATATGGATTATCTGCAACCCCTATCCTGCCTCTATGGAATTCAAATTTTCTCCTGGTGAGCGCCTTCGTCAAGATGTCAGCATCCTGATCCTCCGTGGGAATATATGAAAGTAACATGATTCTCCGCTGCACACAATCTCTGATATGATGGTACCTGATGTCGATGTGTTTGGATCTATCATGAAATATTGGATTAGCCGAGAGTTTAATGCAACTCTGGTTATCACAATAAATCACAGTAGGCTCCAAGTGTGACCCGAACAATCCGACCAGGATCTTCCTCATCCATATGGCCTCGCATGCAGCCAAGCTTGCTGCCATATACTCAGCCTCTGCTGAACTGAGTGCCATGGATCTCTGCTTCCTGCTGTACCAAGAAAATGTTGTCGACCCGATACTGAAGATCCCTCCAGATGTGCTCTTTCGGTCTGTTGGGCTCCCTGCCCAATCTGCATCCGTGAAGCCAGAAAGCTTCACCCCATCCTCTTGTCTGTACCACAGACCATATCCCGATGTGCCACTGAGATAACGCAATACATGCTTGCCTGCCTTCCAGAAGAGCTTGGTAGGCTTAACCATAGCTTGCAAAATCTGGTTAACAACATAGCATATATCGGGTCGTGCATTGACCAGATACATAAGCGGCCCCACCAACTGTCGATAAATAGTGGCGTCCACTACCTCCGCTGAAGTAGCATCCTCCTTCCTCCAACCTCCAGGAAGAGGAGTATCAACAGGCTTGCAGCCATGCATGTTGAACTTCTCCAGTATCTCTCGGGCATACTTACCCTGAGAAACAAACAACCCACCACTACGCTGCCAGATTTCCAATCCCAGGAAATAATGAAGGAGGCCCAAGTCCTTCATCTCAAACTCTCTAGCAAGATCCTCCTTGCATGAAAGTATCAACAGCTCATCTCCCGTCAAAATCAGATCATCTACATAATAAAGACATCGATCGAAGAATCCCCCCACCTCCACCACAACTGGTACAAAGTTAGATCCGCCCACTCTTGGAGAATCCAAGTCTCGGTAAAGTAACTGTCTATCCGTGTGTACCAAGCACGAGGTGCTTGCTTCAACCCGTACAGTGCTCTCTTGAGTCTGCACACATGCGACTCACTGCTGAAGATCTCAAAACCTTCGGGCTGCTCTATGTACACCTCCTCCTCAATGACTCCATTGAGTAACGCAGTCTTCACATCCATCTGATGGATGTGCCACCCCATCTGCGCTGAGAGAGCTAGGATCGTCCGTATGGAAGAGTACCTTGCGACAGGTGCAAAGGTCTCCTCATAATCGATCTCCTCGATCTGTGAGAAGCCATAGGCAACAAATCTTGCCTTGTACTTCTCCACACTCCCGTTAGCTGCTTGCTTCACTTTGTAGATCCATCATGAACCCACCACTGATTTCCCTTCCAGTCACGGGACAATCTCCCATGCACTATTTCTGACAATCGAATCATACTCTTCCACCATGGCATCTACCCATGCGGGATCCTCCACAGCTTCCTCAAAAGAGGATGGCTCTGTCACGACACATTTGCTCATAAGAGCCATGTATCCAGTGTACAGGTCCGATGACTGTCTCTGTTTGCGCTTTGTTGTAGGTGGTCCTACAACCTTCTCTGCATCTTGAGCCAGTCGCTCAACTTCGTAGTGCACTTCCACCTCTGATGTTTGGCGCTGCATGAGTGGTCTATTCCACTCCAAGAACTTCCTCTTGTGGATGATCCACATCTTGAAGCTCATCCTTAGGAACTAATAGCTCCTCATCTGCATGCAAGTGTGGCTCCTCTCAAGCGAACACTTCATGGCTTTCTCCTCCTGAAATTTGATATCCCGTCGCACAACAGTCTTGCGACTGTCTGGAAAATACACACGATAGTTGTGGGGCGTATCAGTGTACCCCACAAATATCCCAACCTCTGCAGTCGGCTCCAGCTTCTTCCTGGCATCCTTCGTCACATGAATGTAAACAAGTGAACCAAAAATCCTCAAATGGGAAATATCAGGCTTCTTACTAGAAAACGCCTCCTCGGGTGTACTCATGCCAAGTATCTTGTGAGGACAACGGTTCTGCACATATACTGCAGTATTGCATGCCTCCGCCCACAAGTGAAGGGGTAGGCCCTGGTCATGCAACATCGCCCGTGCAACACCCACGATCGTTCTGTTCTTCCGCTCAGCAACCCCGTTCTGCTGTGGGTTATGGGGTGCGATGAGCTCTCTCCGAATCCCTTCTACGCTGCAAAAGTCCTTGAATTCAGTAGAGATGAATTCACCACCATTGTCACTCCTAAGAGCCTTCACATGCTTTCCCGATTCCTTCTCAACCAGCGCCTTGAATTCACAGAACTTTGAATATGTCTCGCTCTTCTTCTGCATGAAGAAGATCCAGCACTTCCAAGAGAAATCATCAACAAAGATCACATAGTACTTGTGCTTTGCTGTCGAAGCTACTGAGAAAGGACCACACACGTCTGTGTGAACTCTCTCAAGGATCGTCGTGGCGCGACTATCCTTCTCGTGAAAGGTGGCTTTCACAAATTTTCCTAAGGTACACCCCTTGCACTGATCTGACTGCGCAAGAGTGCCCTTAGGAAGCCCAGTAGAAATCTGCTGCAGGATCTTCAAAGCTCCATGGTGAAGGTGGCCCAATATCCTGTGCCACAGTTCGCCCTCATCATCCCGGCTCACCACTTCTCCCGCCTTGCATGCCATTGCTGCGCAGCCATCTACTTGCAACTGATAAAGGTTCTTGGTTCGAACCCCTATCTTCCGGGTCTCTCCAGTAGTCTTACTGCGCAGGAAGGCTTTTCCTTCGCCGAAGACCACATCATACCCCTTATCCTCCAACATCGCTACTGAAATCAGGTTCTTCTTCAATCCAGGTACATGCATGACATCCTTTAAGACAAAGGGTTTACCAGACTCCCTCTGAAAGGATACGGTACCGATACCAGTCGCACTGTATCTTCCGTCAGCGCCCATCTCGATGTGCACTCCAAGATCTTTCTCATACAGATCTGAAAACAGATATCGATCTCCAGTCATGTGAAAAGACGCACCACTGTCCAAGAACCATTCTGATCCCATCACACTTGAGACTAAGCATGCGATCAGCGAAAAATCCAAATAACTAGAGGCCAATGCCTCTCCCACTGCAGATCCAGCAGCATGCTTATTTTTCTTCTTCTGCGGACAATTTGTGGCATAATGTCCGTGTTGGTGACAGTGAAAGCACTTCACCTTGGACATGTCTTGCTTCTTGCCTTTCGCACCAGACTAAGAACATTTCTTGCTCTTCCCCTTCTTTTCTTTGGCAGCCAAAGCGAAATTTTCTTCATCAGGTGCCTTTGATGAAGATATGTCCCTGGTAGTCTGCCTTATCTCCTCTTGCATGAGATCCAACCAAAGTCGCTCCCATCCCGGCAAATTCTCCCGACCATTGACAGAGTCCTGATAGGAATGCCAACTCTTCGGAAGACCAAGGAGAGCCAGGTCCACCAAGTCCTCATCATCGACAGTCACCCCCACACTTCCCAGCTCATCTCTGCATTGAGTGAACTTCGTGAGGTACTTGGCGATATTGTCGCCTTTCTCCATCTTAATGTTTCTGAGTTTATCCTTGAGCGCCAACTTCCTCTACTCGCTCTTTCTCTGGAATAGATCTGTTAATGCTTTCCACATCAAGTATGGAGAAGCCTTTCCATGCAAGCTAGATACAATGTGATCCTTCACGCCCTCCAACAGAATCCTTCGACATTTCTCCATCTTCTTTTGCCAAGCTTCAACTTGAGCATCATCAGTAGGCTTTGGGATCTCATTATCTATGAACTCCTTCAGCCCATTATCATCTAATACCGCCTCCATTCTGTCCTTCCATGCAACATAATTCAAACTACCCTCAAGGGCATATTCCAGTCGCAAACCGTTGAAAGACATTTCAACTCTGGCACCAAGAAAACAAACTGCTGCAAAAATTCGAATTCCAAGCTCAAAACTCAACTGCTTCTGGATTTGTGAGAACAAATTATTTCTAGCACAGAGATCGACTGTAAGGGCATTTACTAGATATATCACCTTTCAAGGAAAGGATGGATCTAGAGGTTACCTGGCCCATTACAGACTCTGTCTACCGAAATAATTTTAATCACTGTAATAGATCTCGATGATCAATTCTCTTGCTCTGATACCATGTAGAAATTTGCTGAATAATGAAGATTTATTCACCGAGATTATCCTGGTCACACACTAATTCGAATTCATGCATAACACATAACCTCTTCTACAATTGATCATCAATATGCGGAAATAGAAAGCAGTCGCATGCGCTCATTAAAACATAATCAAGCACACATATCAACACAGGATGTAATGGGGAAAGAAATAGCTGAAAACCCCCAACTATCTATATATTATAATGATAAAGAACATGTAACAATACATAGTACAAAGCTCTCACAGCTCTCAGCACTATCTCAATGCTACACACAAAACTAGTTATGAAAATGAACTAGTCACAGGTTCAAATCTCCTCCACAAGTCTGCCTGCCTCTACTGCGCAATCCAAGTGAGTAATGAATGAGATCCAAGTTCTAATCCCACTAGCTCCAACTGCGCAATCCTCATTGGAAATCTCCATCAATGTGTGTGCAAATCTCATGCACAGCCAATAGTCACAACTGATAGCAAACTCACCCTTTCACCCACCTCTAACACTGGTCTCCACTAAACTGTCCATGCATTGCAGTTAACTGATGTGTTCTTTAGTTGATTTATGAGTTAATATTTAGTGAATTAATTAATAATTAATTCACACCACTCATCACTAGTGTATTTTTCAATTAGACTAAATACAACTAGTTCAACTAAGTTAAACAGAACACAACTCCACCAATTGTCTCATCAACTCCACCAAACTCTGCCACATGAGTTCTAACTGAAGTCAACCATGCAATAGCTCAACTAACGCTTAGAAAAAGCGTATTTCCTTCTGTAAGCTGCATGTGCCACATCCAAGCATCAAACTGAAGTGCTCCAAGAGGATAAGATAATGTTTATAGTCTAAATATTATTAAGGGTTAATAATATTTGACTGTTCTATTTTTAGCCCGGCAGTCTAAAAATAGAAACCACCTAATGTCTAAAAATAGAGGTCCATCTATTTTTACCAACTCGACCAATCATCCATAAATAGAATCCTGCAACTCATAGACCATGATCCATATGTCTAAAAATAGACATATTCTAAAAATAGACTTTGCGCCCGAAATGGCCTGTGGGCCCACTTAGTGAAGGCGACTTCATTTCACTAAGATCCATCATCTTGTTGCATTTTCAAAAAAGGAATTGGCTACTTGCATTGAACAATTAAAAAAAGGAGGATGATCTATACTCTTTGTAGAAGACCAATTAGACTCTAGTAAACTAGGTACCCAAACCTTGGAACCATTCAGAACTTTGGGTTGGGCCAAGAGTGTGCATGACTGACATCTTGGTAGATATGTCTTGAAAAATATTTGAGAAACACTACCTCTCAAGAAGTGCCAAGGACCCATAGCCCTTGTTGAGTCAAGGTTGAAGTGCATGTTGCAAACTAAAGTGAGGTCTTGTGAATAGTACCCCTAGATAATTATATGAGTTTGTGATCACGATCTACTCTCCTTTAAGAAATAAATGGTGATCAGGGAGAATTTTCTTCAACACATTGAAGATGATGACTTTGGTTTTTACCTAGGTTGACATTCAACTGATGAAGATCACGGAAAATGGCTACGGCATCGAGTTTTCTTTGAAATTTTTTTGGGGATGAGACTAGAAGGGCCACATCATCTGCAAACATCAAAATATAAATTAAGACATGGTGTACAAGGAAACCATTGCCATATTGGATGTGCTCATGCAAGGACTCCAACTTGTTAATATAGATCCAAATAGTGTAGGGGACAAGGGGCAACCTTGTTTTACCCCAATGATACTTAGGATAAAATTTGATAGCCCGTGTGTTGGTGCATAGATGACTATCGATTGGCTCATATAAAATTCATAATGGTTGACAAAAGGGTTTTTGAGATGCCAATATATCCAAGTATGTGTAATAAAGCCTCTATGGGGACAGAGTCAAAAGCCTTTTTGAAATTCTACGAAACAACAATAAACTTTCCAGGAACAATGTTGGGCTTCCTCAATTATGGCCTAGAGTGTAAAGATGTGATTAATAGTCTGGTGCTCAGGTTGGAATCCAACATTTCCTCTAGGTCTATGTCGCCTCTTCTCAAGCTCCTCAAATAGTTGCAGGTGGAGGGATGTAGCATAGAGCTTCAAGAAGAAAATCACAACAAATAGGTTGAATGGACTGCAAGGTACATCAGAAACAATATGTAGTGGGAGCATGAGTGCAGCTCCTATAAATGGAATATCCAACTTCTGAGGTCCAAGACCTAGAGGGTCAAATTCTTCATCTAAGATATAAAATGTTACAAAGCTGAGAGTCCAAGAGAAGAAGGGACCCCTCTCAAGAACTTGAGAATAAAGAGAAATATCTTGATTGAAGGTTTCCTATAGAAAGCGATCAATGTTTGGAGGAGCTATCACCTACTAATTAGGGAGGACTAGGAGAAATTCTTGGCCTCTAAAACTGTATTACCAGTAGGTGAACATCTCCTACCATCTGAAGCTAAAGTGAATAATCCCATAATGAAGAACTTTGGATAAATTGGAAGATCCAATCTTGTGCATATAGGTTGCTCTTTGCAGAGACCTAGATCAGTGGGAAGGAGGGTGTCTTATGTGATTGTAAAAGGGCCTGGACAAAGACACTATTGCAAGGGTATCATGGGTGGAGGTAAGGGGTCTCCTCAAGATCTCATGAATTTTCATACTGAGGTGGTGCTACTCTCCGCCTGTAACTTATTTCTTCTATGTGTGAGCTCTACAAAGGAGGAAGGTGATCATTTTGTTGTGTGGGTTGATGGGATTTATTCTAAGGCTCCTCCATTTGAGTCTGTTCTGGGTGGAAAAGCCGACAAGTCGAATTGTGCCCCGACGGGATGAATTTATAGCATCAAAGCTTCTTTATTCAACATAACAAAAAATATATTGTTTCAAGTGATACTATTGTTGAAGTCATATAAGGAAGCCTCTGTTGCATGCACATTAGATACAACCTTTGTATAGTGAAAAACATTGTAGTGATATATTTTTCTAATATTTGAAGTGTTTTCTTCCACTTCTAACATCCACATCTACAATGCATATAACCTATAAAATTCTAATATAACTTCATACCTTGTGGTGCTCTCTCTAAAAAATGTTCTAAGAAATCCCTAAGCTCAAAAAGATCTCCTTCACTGAAAACTATCAAGTCTCTGCATCTGAAATAATTTGAACAGGAATAGTTTTCCTTCCCATAAAACATATCAGTCCCCATTTTTTTACCATATTCTTCATCTCATGGATCTATTTGCAAAGTAGCAGGGAGTTCTAATAATGCTGTAGAATCTAGATTTGCATGACAATATTTTTGCTAGAGTTTTATCTTCATGGATTTTGTGTAATGGGTTTGTTTAAATTTGAATATTCTGTTGCCTTCATGGACACTCATCAAACTCATCACCACTACTACACATGGGATCATCACCAGGAGCTACATAAAAATCATTTGGCTCGGAGTCCAAGGACTCCTCAAACTCCTCTCCAACCTCAATATCAGTGCTAGTAGTAGCATGAGCAACAACACTACACTTAGCATAACTAGAAGAACGTGTTTTCCAAATTGCACGAGAACTAGTTCCATCAAGAGTCACCATGTGCCATGCTTGGTCTCGGTGGTTCGCTTCCTTCAAATCTTGGTTTAACTCCCATATCTTCATTGGAACCAACACCCTCAACTCCACTAGACAATGATTCACCATTTTTTACTAGTGATTCGCCATTTGTACTGGCGATTCACCATGATTTTACAAGATAATATAATCTCGTGAGAGATTCGCCAAAAAAATTATATATACATATTATATTATTAATAAATTCGCCTTCCATTTTTCATATGTATCACGGGGATTCACCTATTTATTATACATATAAATTTAGGGGGGTTCTTAAAATTTTCCCTACTGATGGACGACATATTGTGGCCATTCACCAACTCATTTGTAGTAGTGTACTTGGATGAAATCTTGATTTTCAGCCAGACTTGAGAAGAGCACCTCCACCACATCCGACAGGTCCTCCATGTTAGCCCCCTATGAAATTTTTGACAAGCAAATAGCGGGCTAAATTGTTTTTGAGCCTTCAAGGAATGCATTTCTTCTGAAAACATAGTCTCCTTGAAGCCTCCTTGTGCCTTTGCCCTTTGATAGTATCCCCTCTGCTGATTTCACTTATAAAGCCTCTCTGCTATGAAGAAATGCCCAAAGTCCCCCTTTCCCTTCTTATTTCACCCCCAATTAGCCTCCATTTTATCCCCCTTTTCTTCCCCTTCTATTTCCCTTCTTACCCTTCAAATTCCCCCCAAAATCCCCTTTAAATCATTCCTCCACCCTTCGTTGGCCATCTTCCCCCTTTTACTCCTCTATCGTTCCCCTCCTTCGCCTTTAAATTCCATTTAAAATGGGCTAAAGACCCATGTTCCGACCTTATTATAGGGCTTAGCCCCTTTTCCCAAACCACTTTCCACAGATGCCCGTGCGCTAGGACCAAGCGCTTAAGTCCCAAGCGCTAATCGCAATCGGAAGTCGGGTGGGTGCACAACCCTTTGTAACAACAAAAAGCTCCGATACGATTGTTTATAACGTTAAGTCTTGCGACACGTTCCAGACCATTGAACTGTCACAAAGATCCGACGGCAGAGCGCTAATCGCAGCCCCCCGCCCAATCGCAATCGCAACTTGTTATGTGCACCCTCCGATCGGTCCATCGCAAGTGATTGCGATGCGATTGATCGCAAGCCTTCCTCTCCGACCTCCGATTGCGATCCCCGATTGCATCCCGACCGTTCATCCTTCCCGCAATCTGACGGCCAGTGCTCAATCGCATTCCCCCTCCCGATCGCAATCGCAAGTCTTGCCTTCCGATCCCCGATTGTGTCACCTCCCAATTTAATCGCAGCCGTCCATCTCCCAGCTGATCCAACGGCTCAGCGTTAATCGCACCCGCCCCTCTGATCGCAATCGCAAGTCCCATCTCCCTGTCTCCGATTGAGATTCTCCGATTCAATCCCGACCGTCCATTCTCCCCGCAAATCCGACGGTCATCGCAACTCCCGATCGCAAGTCCTCTCCCGATCCCCCCGATCATGCTGCCCCTCCGATTACATCCCCGCCATTCGTTCCTCCCCCAGATCAACGATCATCGCTCAATCGTGTCTCTTATCCCAATCGCAATCGGAACATTTGTGATGTGCGCCGCGATTGCTCCCCGCTCCGACCTCCGATTGCGATCGCCCGATTTCATCCTGACCGTCCGTTAGGTTGGATGATCCGACAGTTTCAGATCTAATCGCCCTCCGCCACCGCTGGGTCCCACATCCAATGCTCCGCTCCATTGTTTTGTGCCCTTTTTCTTTGTAATTTTCCCAAGAGTCTAACCTTTGGCCTTTACACTATGATTCTCTCATCTGCCTTTTTCACTGTTTCCACCGTTTCCTCCGCTACTCCGCCACCTCTCTTCTAGCCTCCGAAAGCATTTTTCCACCACCACCGCCTGGTTTTACAATTCTTTCCACTGTGCGGATTAGCACAGAGAGGCCATTCCAGCCGGCCGGTGAAGCAGCAGAGACGGGATTTGAAGAAGATTTACGCCTGTAATTGAAGATTAACAATTTGATCCCAAATTCAAAGGATTAAGGCACTATTTGAAGACTAGTGAGTGCGCCAGCAATGCCATAATTGCGCTACCTAACAAAAGGACATTTCCCCCAGAGGTACACCTTCCAACAGTCTTCTCCATGCTTCCTCGAGCCTTGAAATAGTTAATTGCACTAACAGAGCTTCTTTAAGACTGTCTGGACAGAAGTATGGAAGTATGGAGAAACTTGCAGTTTTTCCATCCATGTCATTAATTCCAGAATGGCAGAGCAGAGTTCCAAACACCAGAAGGACTCTAAAAGAACATCAGAGGCCAAATTCGGCCTGACAGAGACTCCCAGGCCATACCATGAGTACGCACGGTGCTGCAGTTTGCCATTAAACAGAGTGAGGCGTGAACACTTCCACCACTCTGTCTTAATGAGATTCATTTATTGTGTATTCTACTCCTCGTTGTTCCTCTTCTCCTATAAGAGATCCCCGAGAACACATTAAAAAGGTGGTTGTTGTTGTTCAGCTGTTGGGGTTTGGTTGTTAAAGGGATTAATTTCGACTGTTAGAACAGTCCTGGGAGGGAGTAGCAGAGTAGTTTTATGTAATAGGCTGGGAGGAGAAAGTCTGGACTGTATTAGCCATTGAGCTTATTGTACATGACTATTTTTGCATCAATTAATCAAAGCACATTTCACAGGATCCTGGTCTATTACTATTGGTGATGTTCTTCTTACTTCGTTTAATGCATTTCCATATTGTTTCATCGTTCTTCTGGGCTTGCATCAGAATAATGGTATAGGATTCACCCTTGTTAGGTGCCCTATGCTGTCTGCTCTCCTTGCCTTCAATGTTTTCTGTTAAATGTTTTATCTGAGAATTGATTTCAGTCAATTTAACCAGCGTAGTGGATGTTGTTGCCTGCTCTCTGATGTATGAGTTGATTGGATCAGTTCTTGGATGTTATTGTTGGGTTTAAGCTGGAAGTTTTGGGAACACTGGGGATGAGTGTTAGCCCTGTCCACTAGGATCCTTGCACGACCAACTTACCTTTCTAAGATCCCTGTGTTTATCTTATCTTTGTTTTCCCTTGGAGTTGCTAAAGCAGACCTGGAGTTAAATGACCTCTGGTCCAATCTATAAGCATCCCCTTTGTCCCTTTGAGAGCTGCCCTAGAGTATGTCCAAGCAGTTATGGAGTTAAATGACCTCTGACCTGATCTATAGATAGAAATTTGGTTGTCTTTACTTCTTCCACTTTCCCTCCTTAATGTTCCATTCCATCATCTGCCTAAAAGATCCTTTAGTGTAGATGACCTACCCTTTGAAAGCCTTGGCTAGTTGTTGCATGTAATTTCCTTTCATGACTCCATAGCCCAATGGATGGCACTGTCTTGGCCTATCCTCTTTGTTGAAGCCTCCTGTTGTTTTGTTTCCTTTCCTCCCATTGCTTTCCCAGTCTGTGATCTCCTAACCAACCCAGCAACCAACCAACCAAATCATTTAAAATCCCTCGTGCTTCATAACTAGCCTAATATCTCATTTGAGCTTCAAAGACATATCATCTTTTGCTCTTTGAGAGATCCCTCTCTCTGGTCCAGGAGGGCTAGATCCTAGGGCCCCAAAGTGGTTTGATGTTGTTCCCACTTTGGTATTGCCAAATCTTCCAAAACATGGGAACCCCAACATAATGGCGACTCCGCTGGGGACAGATCAGTCAGCTTTGATTTGGCAAACCACTGTGGTGGACAGTAAGTTGTGAATCATCCACCTGGCGACTCCACAATTCCTGAATGATTAAAAAGACTCCATAGGTGATCAGCAGGCCACTGATTATCTTGGTTTCACGTGACTCCACTGGGAGACCATGTCGCAGTACAACATCATCCATGCCGAAGACCAAGTCACTTCGCTAATGGAAGACCCTGAACGGTTTGTAGAAATGTTTCCAGTTTTCGTGGCAGGGTGTCGTGATGCAATTTGTAGTGACTTGGCAGAATTGAGGGTAGAGGACCTTCCAGGGGCTGTTCTCCTCAGCTCAGAATATGGACCCATGCTCAGGAAAATCATCTTGGAGCTGGTAGTTGAAAGGTATTAAGCTGAGATTGAATTTTTGAACTCACAAGAGATATCATACGAGTTTAGAGACTCGAGGGCCTTTTTGGAAAGTCTCCCGCCCCCTAAGAATGAAGATATTCCACTGCTCTTCGAAATATAAGAAGAAGAGGATCCGATTCTCATGAGCCACTTTGAAGATGCAGTGGAAAATGCAATAATCGAAGCTGCCCAGGACATAGACGGCCTACCAATCATGGCAGGCCAGAAAGAAGAAAGCGTGCATCAGGTGTTTGTTGATCCTGTGGCAGAGTACATGGAGGCCCTGATTTGCTCGAATGCTCTGGCATTGACCCTTAGCATGGGCCAGATTCATCAAAAATGGTCACTATTGATGGTGACCACAGTTTTGAAGAACCACACGCAGAGCACCCTGTGGTTATCTCTGACAGGCATCCAGTGCTCATATCATTTTTCACTACTGCTTGATTGGCTGCATTGGCATTATTGTATCACCTAAAGTATCAGAGATTTCCAGTTAGAGTAGGGTAGGTAGGAAGTCTGAAATAACCTCAACTTTGTGAGCACGTAGTTAGTTGCTTGAGTTGCTTTTATTTTTCGCAAAGTGCGGCAAGTTAAACATTCTAATCTTTGGCTTGAAACATTTTTCAATTTCTGTCTTAGAATGTAGAGGAGAAACTTGCTAGACAGTCTAATCCTAGCAGGTAGTAGTGTAGGTAGAGAAACATATGAGGCCAACAGTCTAATCTGGTCTCATGGAGTAATAAGGGTAGAAGTAGAATAGGTTTATTTTTCTTGTTTGTAAAAATTAATGATGTAAAAGGGTCTGCAAGTCCAAATGCACCCAAAAGAAAAATGATAGAACTATAGTGTGGGTAGGTAGTTGCGTGGGAGAATTTTACTGCTGATATGTTGTATTCATATTGTGGCAGCTGATCAAGGAAAGAAAGGGATGGTTCAAGCAGCAGGCATCTGGCCTACACCAAGAGATCATTTTTTGAATTCTTGACTCCTTCAAGAAGAAGCCATCCCCATGTGGAGCCACTGTTAGCCCCCCTATGAAATTTTTGACAAGCAAATAGGGGGCTAAATTGTTTTTGAGCTTTCAAGGAATGCATTTCTTCTGAAAACACAGTCTCCTTGAAGCCTCCTTGTGCCTTTTCCCTTTGATAGTATCGCCTCTGTTGATTTCCCTTATAAATCCTCTCTGGTATGAAGAAATTCCCAAAGGCCCCCTTTCCCCTTCTTATTTCACCCCCAATTAGCCTCCATTTTATCCCCCTTTTCTTCCCCTTCTATTTCCCTTCTTACCCTTCAAATTCCCCCCAAAATCCCCTTTAAATCATTCCTCCACCCTTCGTTGGCCATCTTCCCCCTTTTACTCCTCTATCATTCCCCTCCTTCACCTTTAAATTCCATTTAAAATGGGCTAAAAACCCATGTTCCGACCTTATTATAGGGGTTAGCCCCTTTTCCCAAACCACTTCCCACACATGCCCGTGCGCTAGGACCAAGCGCTTAAGTCCCAAGCGCTAATCGCAATCGGAAGTCGGGCGGGTGCACAGCCCTTTGTAACAACAAAAAGCTCTGATGCGATTGTTTATAACGTTAAGTCTTGCGACGCGTTCCGCGCCGTTGATCTGTCACAAAGATCCGACGGCGGAGCGCTAATCGCAGCCCCCCGCCCAATCGCAATTGCAACTTGTTATGTGCACCCTCCGATCGGTCCATCGCAAGTGATTGCGATGCGATTGATCGCAAGCCTTCCTCTCCGACCTCCGATTGCAATCCCCGATTGCATCTCGACCGTTCATCCTTCCCGCGATCTGATGCCCAGTGCTCAATCGCATTCCCCCTCCCGATCGCAATCGCAAGTCTTGCCTTCCGATCCCCGATCGTGTTACCTCCTGATTTAATCGTAACCGTCCATCTCCCAGCCGATCCAACGGCTCAGCGTTAATCCCACCCGCCCCTCTGATTGCAATCGCAAGTCCCATCTCCCTGTTTCCGATTGCGATGCTCCGATTCAATCCCGACCGTCCATTCTCCCAGCAAATCCAATGGTCATCGCAACTCCCGATCGCAAGTCCTCTCCCGATCCCCCCGATCATGCTGCCCCTCCGATTACATCCCCGCCGTTCGTTCCTCCCCCAGATCGACGGTCATCGCTCAATCGTGTCTCTGATCCCAATCGCAATCAGAACATTTGTGATGTGCGTTGCGATTGCTCCCCGCTCCGACCTCCGATTGCGATCGCCCAATTTCATCCTAACCGTTCGTTAGGTCGGATGATCCGACGGTTTCAGATATAATCGCCCTCCGCCTCCGCTGGGTCCCACATCCAATGCTCCGCTCCATTGTTTTGTGCCCTTTTTCTTTGTAATTTTCCCAAGAGTCTACCCTTTGGCTTTTACACTATGATTCTCTCCTCCGCCTTTTTCACTATTTCCACCGTTTCCTCCGCTACTCTGCCACCTATCCTCCAGCCTCCGAAAGCATTTTTCCACCACCACTGCCTGGTTTTACAATTCTTTCCACTGTGCGGATTAGCACAGAGAGGCCATTCCAGCCAGCCGGCAAAGCAGTAGAGACGGGATTTTAAGAATATTTATGCCTTTAATTGAAGATTAAAAATTTGATCCCTAATTCAAAGGATTAAGGCACTGTTTGAAGACTAGTGAGCGCGCCAGCAATGCCATAATTGCACTACCTAACAGCAGGACGTTTCCCCCAGAGGTACACCTTCCAACAGTCTTCTCCATGCATCCTCGAGCCTTGAAATAGTTAATTTCACTGACAGAGCTTCTTTAAGACTGTCTGGACAACAGTATGGAAGTATGGAGAGACTTGCAGTTTTTCCATCCATGTCATTAATTCCAGAATGGCAGAGCAGAGTTCCAAACACCAGAAGGACTCTAAAAGAACATCAGAGGCCAAATTCGGCCTGACAGAGACTCTCAGGCCATACCATGAGTACGTAGGGTGCTGTAGTTTGCCATTAAACAGATTGAGGCGTGAACACTTCCACCACTATGTCTTAATGAGATTCATTTATTGTGTATTCTAATCCTCGTTGTTCCTCTTCTCCTATAAGAGATCCCCGAGAACACATTAAAAAGGTGGTTGTTGTTGTTCAGCTGTTGGGGTCTTGCTGTTAAAGGGATTCATTCCGACTGTTAGAACAGTCCTGGGAGGGAGTAGCAGAGTAGTTGTATGTAATAGGCTGGGAGGAGAAATTCTGGACTGTATTAGCCATTGAGCTTATTGTACATGACTGCTTTTGCATCAATTAATCAAAGCACATTTCACAGGATCCTGGTCTATTACTATTGGTGATGTTCTTCTTACTTTGTTTAATGCATTTCCATATTGTTTCATCGTTCTTCTGGGCTTGCATCAGAATAATGGTATAGGATTCACCCTTGTTAGGTGCCCTATGCTGTCTGCTCTCCTTGCCTTCAATGTTTTCTGCTAAATGTGTTATCTGAGAATTTATTTCAGTCAATTTAACCAGTGTAGTGGATGTTGTTGCCTGCTCTCTGATGTATGAGTTGATTGGATCAGTTCTTGGATGTTCTTGTTGGGTTTAAGCTGGAAGGTTTGGGAACACTGGGGATGAGTGTTAGCCCTGTCCACTAGGATCCTTGCGCGACCAGCTTACCTTTCTAAGATCCCTTTGTTTATCTTATCTTTTTTTTCCCTTGGAGTTGCTAAAGCAGACCTGGAGTTAAATGACCTCTGGTCTGATCTATAAGCAGCCCCTTTGTCTCTTTGAGAGCTGCCTTTGAGTATGTCCAAGCAGGTCTGGAGTTAAATGACCTCTGACCTGATCTATAGACAGAAATTTGGTTGTTTTTCCTTCTTCCACTTTCCCTCCTTAATGTTCCATTCCATCATTTGCCTAAAAGATCCTTTAGTGTAGATGACTTGCCCTTTGAAAGCCTTGGCTAGTTGTTGCATGTAATTTCCTTTCATGACTCCATAGCCCAATGGATGGCACTATCTTAGCCTATCCTCTTTGCTGAAGCCTCCTGCTGTTTTGTTTCCTTTCCTCCCATTGCTTTCCCAGTCTGTGATCTCCTAACCAACCCAGCAACCAACCAACCAAATCATTTAAAATCCCTCGTGCTTCATAACTAGCCTAATATCTCATTTGAGCTTCAAAGACATATCATTCTTTGCTCTTTTTGGAGAGATCCCTCTCCGGGTCCAGGAGGGCTAGATCCTAGGGCCCCAAAGTGGTTTGATGTTGTCTCATCTTTTGGTATTGCCAAATCTTCCAAAACATGGGAACCCCAACATAATGGCGACTCCACTGGGGAACGAGACTAGTCAGCTTTGATTTAGTAAACCACTGTGGTGGACAGTAAGTTGTAAATCATCCACCTGGCGACTCCACAATTCCTGAATGATTAAAAAGACTCCATAGGGAATTAGCATGCCACTGATTATCTTGGTTTCACGTGACTCCACTAGGAGACCATGTCACAGTACAAAATCATCCATGCCAAAGACCAAGTCACTTCGCTAATGGAAGACCCTGAACGGTTTGCAGAAATGTTTCCAGTTTTCGTGGCAGGGTGTCGCGATGCAATTTGTAGTGACTTGGCAGAATTGAGGGTAGAGGAACTTCCAAGGGATGTTCTCCTCAGCTCAGAATACGGACCCGTGCTCAGGAAAATCTTCTTGGAGCTGGTAGTTGAAAGGTATGAAGCTGAGATTGAATTTTTGAACTCACAAGAGATATCATACGAGTTCAGAGACCCGAGGGCCTTTTTGGAAAGTCTCCCGCCCCCTAAGAATGAAGATATTCCACTGCTCTTCGAAATACAAGAAGAAGAGGATCCGGTTCTCATGAGCCACTTTGAAGACGCAGTGGAAAATTCAATAATCGAAGCTGCCCGGGACATAGACGGCCTACCAATCATGGCAGGCCAGAAAGAAGAAAGCGTGCATCAGGTGTTTGTTGATCCTGTGGTAGAGTACATGGAGGCCCTGATTTGCTCGAATGCTCTGGCATTGACCCTTAGCATGGGCCAGATTCATCAGAAATGGTCACTATTGATGGTGACCACAGTTTTGAAGAACCAGACGTAGAGCACCCTGTGGTTATCTCTGACATGCAGCCAGTGCTCATATCCTTTTTCACTACTGCTTGATTGGCTGCATTGGCATTATTGTATCACCTAAAGTATCAGAGATTTCCAGTTAGAGTAGGGTAGGTAGGAAGTCTGAAATAAGCTCAACCTGTGAGCACGTAGTTAGTTGCTTTTATTTTCTGCAAAGTCCAGCAAGTCAGACAGTCTAATCCTGGCTTGAATGTTTTTCAATTTCTGTCTTAGAATGTAGAGGAGAAACTTGCTAGACAGTCTAATCCTAGCAGGTAGTAGTGTAGGTAGAGAAACATATGAGGCCAACAGTCTAATCTGGTCTCATGGAGTAATAAGGGTAGAAGTAGAATAGGTTTATTTTTCCTGTTTATAAAAATTAATGATGTAAAAGGGTCTGCAAGTCCAAATGCACCCAAAAGAAAAATGATAGAACTATAGTGTGGGTAGGTAGTTGCGTGGGAGAATTTTACTGCTGATATGTTGTCTTCATATTGTGGCAGCTGATCAAGGAAAGAAAGGGATGGTTCAAGCAGCAGGCATCTGGCCTACACCAAGAGATCATTTTATGAATTCTTGACTCCTTCAAGAAGAAGCCATCCCCATGTGGAGCCACTGTTAGCCCCCCTATGAAATTTTTGAAAAGAAAATAGGGGGCTAAATTGTTTTTGAGCTTTCAAGGAATGCATTTCTTCTGAAAACACAGTCTCCTTGAAGCCTCCTTGTGCCTTTGCCCTTTGATAGTATCCCCTCTGCTGATTTCCCTTATAAAGCCTCTCTGCTATGAAGAAATGCCCAAAGGCCCCCTTTCCCTTCTTATTTCACCCCCAATTAGCCTCCATTTTATCCCCCTTTTCTTCCCCTTCTATTTCCCTTCTTACCCTTCAAATTCCCCCCAAAATCCCCTCTAAATCATTCCTCCACCCTTCGTTGGCCATCTTCCCCTTTTACTCTTCTATCGTTCCCTCCTTGTGCCTAGAAAAAATCCGTTAAAATGGGCTAAAAACCCATGTTCGACCTTATTATAGGGCTTAGCCCCTTTCCCAAACCACTTCCCACGTGCCGTGCGCTAGGACCAAGCGCTTAAGTCCCAAGCGCTAATCGCAATCGGAAGTCGGGCGGGTGCACAACCCTTTGTAACAACAAAAAGCTCCGATGCGATTGTTTATAACGTTAAGTCTTGCGACGCATTCCGTGTCGTTGATCTATCACAAAGATCCGACGGCGGAGCGCTAATCGCAGCCCCCCGCCCAATCGCAATCGCAACTTGTTATGTGCACCCTCCGATCGATCCATCGCAAGTGATTGCGATGCGATTGATCGCAAGCCTTCCTCTCCGACCTCCGATTGCGATCCCCGATTGCATCCCGACCGTTCATCCTTCCCGCGATATGACGACCAGTGCTCAATCGCATTCCCCCTCCGGATCGCAATCACAAGTATTGCCTTCCAATCCCTGATCGTGTCACCTTCTGATTTAATCGCAGTCGTCCATCTCCCAGCTGATCCAACGGCTCAGCGTTAATCGCACCCGCCCCTCCGATTGCAATCGCAAGTCCCATCTCCCTGTCTCTGATTGCGATGCTCCGATTCAATCCCGACCGTCCATTCTCCCGGCAAATCCGACAGTCATTGCAACTCCCGATCGCAAGTCCTCTCCCGATCCCCCCGATCGTGCTGCCCCTCCGATTACATCCCCGTCGTTCGTTCCTCCCCTAGATCGACGGTCATCGCTCAATCGCGTCTCCGATCCCAATCGCAATCGGAACATTTGTGATGTGCATTGCGATTGCTCCCCGCTCCGACCTCCGATTGCGATCGCCTAATTTCATCCTGACCGTCCGTTAGGTTGGATGATCCGACGGTTTCATATCTAATCGCCCTCCGCCTCCGCTGGGTCCCACATCCAATGCTCCACTCCATTGTTTTGTGCCCTTTTTCTTTGTAATTTTCCCAAGAGTCTAACCTTTGGCCTTTACACTATGATTCTCTCCTCCACCTTTTTCACTGTTTCCACCATTTCCTTCGCTACTCCGCCACCTCTCCTCCAGCCTCCGAAAGCATTTTTCCACCACCACCGCCTGGTTTTACAATTCTTTCCACTATGCGGATTAGCACAGAGAGGCCATTCCAGCCGGCTGGCGAAGCAGCAGAGACGGGATTTGAAGAAGATTTACGCCTGTAATTGAATATTAACAATTTGATCCCGAATTCAAAGGATTACAGCACTGTTTGAAGAATAGTGAGCGCGCCAGCAATGCCATAATTGCGCTACCTAACAGCAGGACGTTTCCCCCAAAGGTAAACCTTCCAACAGTCTTCTCAATGCTTCCTCGAGCCTTGAAATAGTTAATTTCACTGACAGAGCTTCTTTAAGACTGTCTGGACAACAGTATGGAAGTATGGAGAGACTTGCAGTTTTTCCATCCATGTCATTAATTCCAGAATGGCAGAGCAGAGTTCCAAACACCAGAAGGACTCTAAAAGAACATCAGAGGCCAAATTCGGCCTGACAGAGACTCCCAGGCCATACCATGAGTACGTAGGGTGATGTAGTTTGCCATTAAACAGATTGAGGCGTGAACACTTCCACCACTATGTCTTAATGAGATTCATTTATTGTGTATTCTAATCCTCGTTGTTCCTCTTCTCCTATAAGTGATCCCCGAGAACACATTAAAAAGGTGGTTGTTGTTGTTCAGCTGTTGGGGTCTTGCTGTTAAAGGGATTCATTCCGACTGTTAGAACAGTCCTGGGAGGGAGTAGCAGAGTAGTTGTATGTAATAGGCTGGGAGGAGAAAGTCTGGACTGTATTAGCCATTGAGCTTATTGTACATGACTAGTTTTGCATCAATTAATCAAAGCACATTTCACAGGATCCTGGTCTATTGCTATTGGTGATGTTCTTCTTAACTCTGTTTATTTCATTTACATGCTGTTTCACGTTCTTCTGGTAGGCAACAGAAGTATAACATAGGATTCAACCTTGTTAGGTGCCCTATGTTTCCTGCTCTCCCTACCTTTATGTTTTCTGCTCTATGTGCTATCTAAGAGTTAGTTTCAGTTGATTTAACTAGCGCAGCGGATGTTATTGCCTGCTGGCTAATGTATGAATTGGTTGAATCAGTGCTTAGATGTTCTTGCTGGGTTTAAGCTGGAAGTTTTGGGAACACTGGGGATGAGTGTTAGCCATGCCCACTAGGATCCTTGCACGACCAGCTTACCTTTCTAAGATCCCTTTGTTTATCTTATCTTTGTTTTCCCTTGGAGTTGCTAAAGCAGAACTGGAGTTAAATGACCTCCGGTCCGATCTATAAGCAGCCCCTTTGTCCCTTTGAGAGCTGCCCTAGAGTATGTCCAAGCAGGTCTGGAGTTAAACGACCTCTGACCTGATCTATAGACAGAAATTTGGTTGTCTTTCCTTCTTCCACTTTCCCTCCTTAATGTTCCATTCCATCATCTGCCTAAAAGATCCTTTAGCGTAGATGACTTGCCCTTCGAAAGCCTTGGCTAGTTGTTGCATGTAATTTCCTTTCATGACTCCATAGCCCAATGGATGGCATTGTCTTGGCCTATCCTCTTTGCTGAAGCCTCCTGCTATTTTGTTTCCTTTCCTCCCATTGCTTTCCCAGTCCACGATCTCCTAACCAACCCAGCAACCAGCCAACCAAATCATTTAAAATCCCTCGTGCTTCATAACTAGCCTAATATCTCATTTGAGCTTCAAAGACATATCATTATTTTCTCTTTTCTGAGAGATCCCTCTCCGGGTCCAGGAGGGCTAGATCCTAGGGCCCCAAAGTGGTTTGATGTTGTCTCATCTTTTGGTATTGCCAAATCTGCCAAAACATGGGAACCCCAACATAATGGCGACTCCACTGGGGAACGAGACCAGTCAGCTTTGATTTGGTAAACCACTGTGGTGGACAGTAAGTTGTAAATCATCCACCTGGCGACTCCACAATTCCTGAATGATTAAAAAGACTCCATAGGTGATCAACAGGCCACTGATTATCTTGGTTTCACGTGACTCCACTAGGAGACCATGTCACAGTACAGTATCATCCATGCCGAAGACCAAGTCACTTCGCTAATGGAAGACCCTGAACGGTTTGCAGAAATGTTTCCAGTTTTCGTGGCAGGGTGTCGTGATGCAATTTGTAGTGACTTGGCAGAATTGAGGGTAGAGGACCTTCCAGGGGCTGTTCTCCTCAGCTCAGAATACGGACCCGTGCTCAGGAAAATCTTCTTGGAGCTGGTAGTTGAAAGGTATGAAGCTGAGATTGAATTTTTGAACTCACAAGAGATATCATACGAGTTCAGAGACCCGAGGGCCTTTTTGGAAAGTCTCCCACCCCCTACGAATGAAGATATTCCACTTCTCTTCGAAATACAAGAAGAAGAGGATCCGGTTCTCATGAGCCACTTTGAAGACGCAGTGGAAAATGCAATAATCGAAGCTTCCCAGGACATATACAGCCTACCAATCATGGCAGGCCAGAAAGAAGAAAGCGTGCATCAGGTGTTCGTTGATCCTGTGGCAGAATACATGGAGGCCCTGATTTGCTCGAATGCTCTGGCATTGACCCTTAGCATGGGCCAAATTCATCAAAAATGGTCACTATTGATGGTGACCACAGTTTTGAAGAACCACACACAGAGCACCCTGTGGTTATCTCTGACATGCAGCCAGTGCTCATATCCTTTTTCACTACTGCTTGATTGGCTGCATTGGCATTATTGTATCACCTAAGAGAATATCGAGATATTTCCGGTTAGAGTAGGGTAGGTAGGAAGTCGAAAATAAGCTCAACTTTGTGAGCATGTAGTTAGTTGCTTTTATTTTTATAAAAGTCCGGCAAGTCGGATAGTCTAATCTGACATTTGTTTTCAATTTGTCTTAGAATGTAGAGAAGAAACCTGCTAGACAGTCTAATCCTAGCAGGTAGTAGTGTAGGTAGAGAAACATATGAGACCAACAGTCTAATCTGGTCTCATGGAGTAATAAGGGTAGTAGTAGAATAGGTTTATTTTCTTGTCTGTAAAAATTGATGATGTAAAAGGTCTGCAAGTCCAAATGCACCCAAAAGAAAAAATGATAGAACTATAGTGTGGGTAGGTAGCTGTATGGAAGTGTTTTTGCTGATACGTTGTCTTCATAGCTTGTGGCAGCAGATCAAAGAAAGAGATGGATGGTTCAAGCAGCAGGCATCTGGCCTACACCAAGAGATCAATTTCTGGATTCTTGACTCCTTCAAGAAGAAGCCATCCCCCTGTGGAGCCACTGTTAGCCCCCCTATGAAATTTTTGACAAGCAAATAGGGGGCTAAATTGTTTTTGAGCCTTCAAGGAATGCATTTCTTCTGAAAACACAGTCTCCTTGAAGCCTCCATGTGTCTTTTGTCCTTTGATGAAATCCCCTCTGCTGATTTCCCTTACAAAGCCTCTCTGCTATGAAGAAATTCCCAAAGGCCCCCTTTCCCTTCTTATTTCACCCCCAATTAGCCTCCATTTTATCCCCCTTTTCTTCCCCTTCTATTTCCCTTCTTACCCTTCAAATTCCCCCCAAAATCCCCTTTAAATCATTCCTCCACCCTTCGTTGGCCATCTTCCCCCTTTTACTCCTCTATCATTCCCCTCCTTCGCCTTTAAATTCCATTTAAAATGGGCTAAAAACCCATGTTCCGACCTTATTATAGGGCTTAGCCCCTTTTCCCAAACCACTTCCCACACATGCCCGTGCGCTAGGACCAAGCGCTTAAGTCCCAAGCGATAATTGCAATCGGAAGTCGGGCGGATGCACAACCCTTTGTAACAAAAAAAAGCTCCGATGGGATTGTTTATAACGTTAAGTCTTGCGACGCGTTCCGCGCCGTTGATCTGTCACAAAGATCCGACGGCGAAGCGCTAATCGCAGCCCCCCGCCCAATCGCAATCGTAACTTGTTATGTGCACCCTCCGATCGGTCCATCGCAAGTGATTGCGATGCAATTGATCGCAAGCCTTCCTCTCCGACCTCCGATTGCGATCCCCGATTGCATCCTGACCGTTCATCCTTCCCGCGCTCTGACGCCCAGTGCTCAATCGCATTCCCCCTCCCGATCACAATCGCAAGTCTTGCCTTCTGATCCCCAATCGTGTCACTTCCTAATTTAATCGCAGCCGTCCATCTCCCAGCTAATCCAACGGCTCAGCGTTAATCGCACCTGCCCCTCCGATCGCAATCGCAAGTCCCATCTCCCTGTCTCCGATTGCGATGCTCCGATTCAATCCCGACCGTCCATTCTCCCCGCAAATCCGACGGTCATCACAACTCCCGATCGCAATTCCTCTCCCGATCCCCCCGATCGTGCTGCCCCTCCGATTACATCCCCGCCGTTCGTTCCTCCCCCATATCGATGGTCATCGCTCAATCGTGTCTCTGATCCCAATCGCAATCGGAACATTTGTGATGTGCGTTGCGATTGCTCCCCGCTCCAACCTCCAATTGAGATTGCCCAATTTCATCCTGACCGTCCGTTAGGTCGGATGATCTGACGGTTTCAGATCTAATCTCCCTCCACCTCCGCTGGGTCCCACATCTAATGCTTCGCTCCATTGTTTTGTGCCCTTTTTCTTTGTAATTTTCCCAAGAGTCTAACCTTTGGCCTTTACACTATGATTCTCTCCTCTGCCTTTTTCACTGTTTCCACCGTTTCCTCCACTACTCTGCCACCTCTCCTCCAGCCTTCGAAAGCATTTTTCCACCACCACCGCCTGGTTTTACAATTCTTTCCACTGTGCAGATTAGCACAGAGAGGCCATTCCAACCGGCCGGCGAAGCAGCAGAGACGGGATTTGAAGAAGATTTACGCCTGTAATTGAAGATTAACAATTTGATCCCAAATTCAAAGGATTAAGGCACTGTTTGAAGACTAGTGAGCGCGCCAGCAATGCCATAATTGCGCTACCTAACAGCAGGACGTTTCCCCCAGAGGTACACCTTCCAACAGTCTTCTCCATGCTTCCTCGGGCCTTGAAATAGTTAATTGCACTGATAGAGCTTCTTTAAGACTGTTTGGACAACAGTATGGAAGTATGGAGAGACTTGCAGTTTTTCCATCCATGTCATTAATTCCAGAATGGCAGAGCAAAGTTCCAAACACCAGAAGGACTCTAAAAGAACATCAGAGGCCAAATTCGGCCTGACAGAGACTCCCAGGCCATACCATGAGTACGCACGGTGCCACAGTTTTCCATTAAACAGAGTGAGGCGTGAACACTTCCACCACTCTGTCTTAATGAGATTTATTTATTGTGTATTCTAATCCTCGTTGTTCCTCTTATCCTATAAGAGATCCCCGAGAACACATTAAAAAGGTGGTTGTTGTTGTTCAGCTGTTGGGGTCTTGCTGTTAAAGGGATTCATTCCGACTGTTAGAACAGTCCTGGGAGGGAGTAGCAGAGTAGTTGTATGTAATAGGCTGGGAGGAGAAAGTCTGGACTGTATTAGCCATTGAGCTTATTGTACATGGCTGTTTTTGCATCAATTAATCAAAGCACATTTCACAAGATCCTGGTCTATTACTATTGGTGATGTTCTTCTTACTTCGTTTAATGCATTTCCATATTGTTTCATCGTTATTCTGGGCTTGCATCAGAATAATGGTATGGGATTCACCCTTGTTAGGTGCCCTATGCTGTCTGCTCTCCTTGCCTTCAATGTTTTCTACTAAATGTGTTATCTGAGAATTGATTTCAGTCAATTTAACCAGTGTAGTGGATGTTGTTGCCTGCTCTCTGATGTATGAGTTGATTGGATCAGTTCTTGGATGTTCTAGTTGGGTTTAAGCTGGAAGGTTTGGGAACACTGGGGATGAGTGTTAGACCTGTCCACTAGGATCCTTGCATGACCAGCTTACCTTTCTAAGATCCCTTTGTTTATCTTATCTTTTTTTTCCCTTGGAGTTGCTAAAGCAGACCTGGAGTTAAATGACCTCTGGTCCGATCTATAAGCAGCCCCTTTGTCCCTTTGAGAGCTGCCCTAGAGTATGTCCAAGCAGGTCTGGAGTTAAATGACCTCTGACCTGATCTATAGACAAAAATTTGGTTGTCTTTCCTTCTTCCACTTTCCCTCCTTAATGTTACATTCCATCATCTGCCTAAAAGATCCTTTAGTGTAGATGACTTGCCCTTTGAAAGCCTTGGCTAGTTGTTGCATGTAATTTCCTTTCATGGCCTCATAGCCCAATGGATGGCAACTGTCTTAGCCTATCACTCAACTTTCTTTAGAAGCCTCCACCCTTTATTTTGTTTCCTTTCCTCATTGCTTTCCGAGTCCGTGATCTCCTAACCAACCCCGACAACCAACCAACCAAATCATTTAAAATCCCTCGTGCTTCATAACTAGCCTAATATCTCATTTGAGCTTCAAAGACATATCATTCTTTGCTCTTTTTGGAGAGATCCCTCTCCGGGTCCAAGAGGGCTAGATCCTAGGGCCCCAAAGTGGTTTGATGTTGTCTCATCTTTTGGTATTGCCAAATCCGCCAAAACATGGGAACCCCAACATAATGGCGACTCCACTGGGGAACGAGACCAGTCAGCTTTGATTTGGTAAACCACTGTGGTGGACAGTAAGTTGTAAATCATCCACCTGGCGACTCCACAATTCCTGAATGATTAAAAAGACTCCATAGGTGATCAGCAAGCCACTGATTATCTTGGTTTCATGTGAATCCACTAGGAGACCATGTCGCAGTACAACATCATCCATGTCGAAGACCAAGTCACTTCGCTAATGGAAGACCCTGAACGGTTTGCAGAAATGTTTCCAGTTTTCGTGGTAGGGTGTCGTGATGCAATTTGTAGTGACTTGGCAGAATTGAGGGTAGAGGACCTTCCAGGGGCTGTTCTCCTTAGCTCAAAATATGAACCCGTGCTCAGGAAAATCTTCTTGGAGCTGGTAGTTGAAAGGTATGAAGCTGAGATTGAATTTTTTAACTCACAAGAGATATCATACGAGTTCAGAGACCCGAGGGCCATTTTGGAAAGTCTCCCGCCCCCTAAGAATGAAGATATTCCACTGCTCTTCGAAATACAAGAAGAAGAGGATCCGGTTCTCATGAGCCACTTTGAAGACGCAGTGGAAAATGCAATAATCGAAGCTGCCCAGGACATAGACGGCCTACCAATCATGGCAGGCCAGAAAGAAGAAAGTGTGCATCAGGTGTTCGTTGATCCTGTGGCCGAGTACATGGAGGCCCTGATTTGCTCGAATTCTCTGGCATTGACCCTTAGCATGGGCCAGATTCATCAGAAATGGTCACTATTGATGGTGACCACAGTTTTGAAGAACCACGCGCAGAGCACCCTGTGGTTATCTCTGACAGGCAGCCAGTGCTCATATCCTTTTTCACTACTGCTTGATTGGGTACCGCATTGGCATTATTGTATCACCTAAAGTATCGGAGATTTCAGTTAGAGTAGGGTAGGTAGGAAGTCTTGAAATAAGCTAAGCAGCAGAGCACGTAGTTAGTTGCTTTATTTTACGCAAATTCCGGCAAGTCGGACGAGTCTAATCCTGGCTTGGTAGTCACTAATTTCTGTCCTAGAATGTAGAGAAGAAACCTGCTAGACAGTCTAATCCTAGCAGGTAGTAGTGTAGGTAGAGAAACTATGAGGCCAACAGTCTAATCTGGTCTCATGGAGCAATAAGGGTAGAAGTAGAATAGGTTTATTTTTCCTGTTTGTAAAAATTGATGATGTAAAAGGGTCTGCAAGTCCAAATGCACCCAGGAAGAAAATGATAGAACTATAGTGTGGGTAGGTAGCTGTATGGGAAGTGTTTTTGCTGATATGTTGTCTTCATAGTTTGTGGCAGCTGATCAAAGAAAGAAAGGGATGGTTCAAGCAACAGGCATCTGGTCTACACCAAGAGATCATTTTCTGGATTCTTGACTCCTTCAAGAAGAAGCCATCCCCATGTGGAGCCACTGTTAGCCCCCCTATGAAATTTTTAACAAGCAAATAGGGGGCTAAATTGTTTTTGAGCCTTCAAGGAATGCATTTCCTCTGAAAACACAGTCTCCTTGAAGCCTCTATGTGTCTTTCATCCTTTGATAATTCCCCTCTGCTGATTTCCATCATAAAGCCTCTCTGCTATGAAGAAATGCCCAAAGGCCCTTTCCCTTCTTATTTCACCCCCAATTAGCCTCCATTTTATCCCCCTTTTCTTCCCCTTCTATTTCCCTTCTTACCCTTCAAATTCCCCCCAAAATCCCCTCTAAATCATTCCTCCACCCTTCGTTGGCCATCTTCCCCCTTTTACTCTTCTATCGTTCCCCTCCTTCGCCTTTAAATTCCAATTAAAATGGGCTAAAAACCCATGTTCCGACCTTATTATAGGGCTTAGCCCCTTTTCCCAAACCACTTCCCACACATGCCCGTGCGCTAGGACCAAGCGCTTAAGTCCCAAGCGCTAATCGCAATCGGAAGTCGGGCGGGTGCACAACCCTTTGTAACAACAAAAAGCTCCGATGCGATTGTTTATAACGTTAAGTCTTGCGACGCATTCCGTGTCGTTGATCTATCACAAAGATCCGACGGCGGAGCGCTAATCGCAGCCCCCCGCCCAATCGCAATCGCAACTTGTTATGTGCACCCTCCGATCGATCCATCGCAAGTGATTGCGATGCGATTGATCGCAAGCCTTCCTCTCCGACCTCCGATTGCGATCCCCGATTGCATCCCGACCGTTCATCCTTCCCGCGATGCGACGGCCACGGTGCTCAATCGCATTTCCCCTCCCGATCGCAATCACAAGTCTTGCCTTCTGATCCCCGATCATGTCACCTCCCAATTTAATCGCAGCCGTCCATCTCCCAGCCGATCCAACGGCTCAGCGTTAATCGCACCCGCCCCTCCGATCGCAATCGCAAGTCCCATCTCCCTGTCTCCGATTGCGATGCTCCGATTAAATCCCGACCGTCCATTCTCCCCGCAAATCTGACGGTCATCGCAACTCCCGATCGCAAGTCCTCTCCCGATCCCCCCGATCGTGTTGCCCCTCCGATTACATCCCCGCCGTTCGTTCCTCCCCCATGTTGTGGATGATTTTGTCACCCTCCTAGAGACAGCCTAGAGTTGCCATAGACCAGTGCCTAGGACATCTTAATATAGCAGGGAATCCTTTATAGTTTGGGTTGTCAGTCCAAGAACTCGCTTACTATCTCTTGTTTTGAACAAGGAAATTAGATTTGAATGGGACCGATCTCTCTCAGAAGCTGATACAAGGATAAGAGTAATGTAGGAACATTATGTAAAACTTCAGTATAAAGACATCAGACAGTTAAGAGACCGCTTACTGTAAAGAGGGCCAATTCAAATAATATATCACAGAAATCAAATATCAGGAAGTAAGTACAGTGAGGAAATATAAGAAGATATTAGCTGGCATGAGACTGATACCCAGATACACAACAGAACCATATAAGGGCGCACCAATTTTTGAATCCTTATATGACAATGGCGTTTTAAAAGCACCCTCCTCAAACAACTAATATAGCAGAAGATATGAAAAGTGAACATGGAACGGTATATCATGACTAGGCCTATTTAAAGCGCTTGACTAATTCCAGAAAGGGCACCACTAAAGATGAATCCTTACTGCAAACTAGTGAGCCACTCGCATTCTAGAACATGATACGAGAAGATAAATTGCATGAAAAGAGATAATGTATTAACACATGAGAGTAATTACATACTGTGAGATATCAAAGATCAGAATCCTCAATACAGTCATAACCCCTCCTCACTGAGACCCTACGGGCTCTGAAACTTCATACAGAAATATTACAGAACGTATACAAAATCCTTTTCGCTGCACAGCTTGCTGATAGAAATCTGGAACCCTAACAATGTCTTCCTTTTTGACTTTTATAGAGGAGATAGAAAATTCTAGAGGAGGAGGTAGATGGAAAACATTTAATGACTTATTTTGAATCAAATGGCGGAAAACATTCGCGCCCATACTGTGAAACGACTTGAACATAATTGTCTGTACTTTACAATTTATTTCTGAAATGAATGCTGGAAATGAAAATCTGCATATACACAAGACATAAATAATAAAATATGTAAACATTCAGCCTTTTTCTGGAGGAGGAAGATCTGCGGCAATGAAACCTTGAGGCGCCTGCTTCCATGCATGATACTTTCGATCTTCTGTTCTTGAATTTAAATTTGGAACCTCTTTCGAGCTGGACCCTGAATTCATTGCTTCTTCATTAATAATCTGCTGTTGCATTAATGCTTTCATCCGCCCCAATGCGTTCCTTTTGATTTTTCTCTGGAGAGTTCCATGGATCGAAGTACCCTTCTTTAATGGAGGTCACATCATAGTGACTTCCAGATCAATTCCGCTAATTTTGTTCCCCCACAAGTTCTTGCAAAAACCAAAGCCTGTAAATTCTGTTGTGGCAGATAAGCTACAAAAGCAGACTACTTGGATGTAAAAGCTGCACGGATGTGAGGAGGATGGTCTGAAATGCCTGCGGGAGAAGACTTCAAACCAAAAAGCAGAGGTGTGACACATAATCAGAATATGTGAACAATGGAGAAACACTGGATGACACGTAGGCACACAACGAAACACAGCGGATGGGCGCTGATGGTACGAAAGGCTCAGAAGATTAACTTTCGGAGGAGTTACAAAGGAAAGATGCGACAAAACAACGGAACAAAGACTTTAGAGGTGGGACCCGGAGCACATATCGCAAAATCGCAAGAGGAGAAAATGCGATGGCAGAAGAATGGAATAGCCAAAATTTCGTGCTTTGCGCTGTGCGATGGGCGTGGTGAGCGCATATCGCAAAAGTGAAAAATGCGATGATGGGGAATATCACGCGAGAGCAACTGCGCTTTTGCGATGAGGCGGACATGCGATGGCGCAATTATGAGATCTGCGATAAACGCTCAAAGGGGCAGCACTTGGTTATATGCAAAAGGAAGTGCAGAGCTAGGAGGAAATGGGGCCAAACCTTATATAATCTTTAAAAAGTGGACTTTAGCCCTTTTTTCAATGCATTTCTGATGTGGGGAGGGGCAGCGGTGAAAGAGGAAAAGAGACTATGGCCAAGATTCAACTGGGGGGGGGGCTGATTGGTACAACATCGGCTCCAACTGGGGACGGCATGTTCATCCTCGGGCATGCCGAGAACTCGCAGACCTCAGGCCCCTTTGCATTTTCTTCAAAACTTATTAGCTTATTTACATTATTTACTTTTCAAAATTGAAATCACACTTTCTTATATTATATGCATAAATATACCAGGCCTGATCCGCCTGAGTCAATACTGAAAGTAGTGTTTAAGGAATTGTCCATTCACGGGAGTGTCCAACAGATCACCCTGTAAATTTTCTAACATGAAAGTATTATTTCTTCCTAGGTTCACTATCTTGAATGGGCCGAACCACGGCGGGTCAAACTTGGCATGCTTGCCCTTTTCTTCTCTGCGAACATCCCACCTGAGAACCAGGTCTCCTACCTAGAAATTCCTATCCTTGGCATGTCGATCAAAAATATCCTTCATTTTTTTTGGTATTCCATCAGTCTCTCGTTTACCTGATTGCGCGTTTGCTCCAATTCTACTAGCTGATTAATTCTTCTGATCATGTCATCTGATTCTTCCTGGTTTTCCTGCATAAATCGTGCTACTGGAAATGCCAATTGCAGAGGAAACACAGCGGCTCGCCCATATACCAGTTCATAGGGTGATTTTCCTGTTGCTCTTTTGTTGGTTATCCTATTTTCCCATAGAGCAAACTTCAATTGAGAGTCCCAGTTTTTCTGATTTTCAGCTATCGTTTTCTTCAAAGTCCTAACCAGGGTTTTATTAGAGGATTCTGCTAAGCCATTCCCTTGTGGATAGTATGTTGTGGAGTGAGTCAATGTAATATTATACCTTTGACAAAACTTTACAAACCTGGCAGACTTGAAAGCCCGCGCATTGTCAGTTACAATTCTTGCAGGACAGCCAAACCTAGATATGATATTATCTTCTATAAAATTCATTATTACTGCGTCTGTAGCATTTCTAGTAGGTATGGCTTCCACCCATTTCGTGAAATATTCTGTGACTGTCAATATCCATTTATGTTGGCCACTTGACGGGGGATGTATCTCACCTATAAAATCCAATCCCCATTTCTGAAATGGTTCGTTTACATGAATAGGGATCAAGGGCAATGCTGCTAATTTCTGCCTTTCTGCAAATCTTTGGCATTTGTCACACGATCTGACCCAAGCAAAAGTATCAGAATACAATTTTGGCCAGTAAAAACCAGCCTTCAAGATTTTATGAGTTGTGGCCCTCCAGCTGTAATGTCCTCCACAAATTCCTTCATGAAATTCTGTCATTACATTTTGCACTTCATTTTCTGTGAGGCATAAAAGTAATATGCCTAGAGGGTCTCTCCAATAGAGCTGTCCATTGGCAATCACATATTTCTGAGATTTCATTCTTACCGCTCTGTATTTTACCTTGTCACAATCTGTAGGACAGCTGAGCGTTAAAAGATATTCATCTATTTCTTTATACCAAGGACTAATTAGATATTTCACATGTATCTTTTGCGTAGCCGTCTTTAGTTCTTGTTGCTTCTCTTCTTTTCCCGGTTCTTCATTTGCTAACATTGTTAGATTCAGATAACATTTTGGCAAGTCCATGTCCTTTGACCAACTTGGTAGGCCTTATATCCAAATCATACTCTTGAATTTTCGCAATCCACCTTCCTCTTCTACCTTCGTTGTCTCCCTGAACCAGAATGTCTTTTACAGCGGCTATGGGGACGTATGCAGTAATATGAGATTGCAAAACATAGACTCTAAAAGCTTTAAGGGATTTTACCAGGGCATATGCCTGCTTCTCCAATATATTGTATTTCAATTCTGCATCATAAAGTACTTGACTGAAGAAGGCTATGGGTTGTTCATATCCCTCTTCATTTTTCTGTAGTAATACTCCAGCAATTGTATGGGGTGAAGCAAATGAGAAAATCATAAACGGCTTTTTGTAATCTGGCCCCACTAGTACAAGAGCTTCGGCAAATGCCTGTTTTATCCTTGTGAATGCATCTCTAGACTCCTGGGACCATTTCACTTCATTCTCCTTTTTCAGCATATTAGTTATATGCCTAACTATCTCAGCATAGTTAGGAATGAACCTTCTTAAAAAATTTATTCGGCCCAAAAACACCTGTACCTCTTTTTTATTCCTGGGCAAAGGAATGTTGTTTATCACCTCAACCCTCTTAGGATCAATTTTCACACCATCTTTTGTTACAATGTGCCCTAAGATTTTTCCCTCATCTAATGCAAATAGAGATTTTTGAGGATTGAGGGAAAGGCCATACCTTCTGCATTTCTCAAAAGTTCTTCTTAAATGCTCGATATGTTCATCATCATTCTTTGAAAACACAGTGATGTCATCAAGATACACCACCAAGAACTTGTTCTGCTCTCCAATAAAGGCTATATCCATTGCCCTTTGAAAAGTGGCTCCTGCATTAATTAATCCGAATGGCATCCTGGCATACATAAAGGTTCCCCACGGTGTAGTAAATGCAGTTTTCTTCTGGTCTTCTGGGAATATAGCTACCTGATTATAACCAGAAAATCCGTCCATCATTGACATTCTGGATGCTCCTACCACTTTCTGTAGGATGTGGTCCATCTTGGGTAGTGGATAATTATCTTTGAGGGATGCTCTGTTCAAATTCCTGAAATCTACACATAGCCTTATTTCTCCATTCTTCTTTCATACAGGAACAAGGTTTTCTATCCACTCCGAGTACCTCAAAGGCACAATTATTTTGGCCTTCAACAATTTTTTAATTTCTTTTTCAATGGAAGGAAGAAGCAAAGGGTTTATTTGCCTGAGCTTCTGCTTGTATGGCTTTGCATCTTCCCTCAGTGGAATCTTATGCTGTATAATATTTACATCAAAAGTTTTTAGGTCCTCATAGGACCAAGCAAATACATCTTTGTAAGATTGAAACAACTTCAAATACTTTTCTTTATAATCTTCCGGGACTTTCTTGGATAATTTGATAGTTTTAGGATCTGCGTAAGTACCCAGATTCAAGTCTTCCACTTGATCTTCCTCTGTTACTTTACTTGGCTGCAAAGGTACATCATTTTTATTAAATAATCTTTCTAGGGGCACTAGACCTCTAGGTATAACATTTCCTTTCAGCTGCAGCACTCTATTCCCTGCTATCTTTTCTTCCCATTTACCGTCTGCAACATTTTCTGCTTCTTCCTCCTCATTATCATCAATCTCCATATTGGAGAATTCTCCCACTGTCTCCATAAATCTTTTCATCTGTTCATCATCCTCGAAAACCTGCCAGTGCTTTATGTTATCTGGAATGGATGGTCTGTAACGTACCTCCACTTCGTATCTTAAAAGCGGATTCTGAGGAGGACGGAATGTACTGGCAGCTATAGCAAGAGAATCTGTTGTTCTGTTTTGCTCCCAAGGCCTGAACTGTATATTAAAAGCTGAGAAGAAATTTTCTATCATGTCCCATACTTCGTTTCTATATGCTCTGAGCCAAGGGTGTTTAGTTTGACATTCATTTTTAATCTGCCTTATGACCAGCTCAGAGTCTCCAAACACTTTTAGACACTGGATGCCCATATTCTTGGCTGTCTGGAGTCCCAATAATAGTGCTTCATATTCAGCTACATTGTTTGTAGCCTCATATTCCAATTTAAAAGACAAGGGCACCCATTTTCCTGTAGGGGAGATCAATAATACCCCAGCTCCATTACCTTCCCTTGAGTTTGCCCCATCGAAATGCAAAGTCCAAATTTCTGATTTCCGATCATTCTTAGGCTGCTCAACTTGGATTTGACCAAAAAGGGACTCATGTGCATAGTTTTGGTCTTCTTCCAACATCAAACATGAGAAGTCTCCCTCTTTGTTATAAATTGGAGAGTTCCTTGAGCAGTCAGCCTTAGTTACCATCTTAACAAATCTAGTCTCCCTGTATAACCTCCTTTCTTGCCCCCCAAAGACTGGGACAGTAGCATATGTTAAATCCAGTTTAATTGACCCCCCAATCTTAGTACCCCAGGACCTTGACAGCAGCATGCCAAAGCGAGCTGGGATATCAACAACCACAATGTCCATGACCACACTTTTTGCTGGGATTTGAGCCAAATTGACCACTAAGTCTTTAATCATTCCCAAGCATTTAACTCTTTTTGAATCAAATGAATATAAATCTTTGTATGGCCTTGTAATTTGCAGTCCTAGTTGTTCCATGACAGACAGAGGCATTAGATTATGGGAAGCCCCAGAATCTAACATACAGTTGTGTAACAACAGGTCATGTATGACTAGGGATACGTAAAAGGGAGGAGTAGAAGGGTCTGTCTCCTCAACATGTGGGCCAAAGACTACCATGGGTCTTTCTTCTTGAAGATTTAAACTATCAAGTACAATTGGTATTCCAGGAGGAAGCATAAAGGAAGTAACTTGAGACTGATATACAGGCTGCTTCAATAATTCAGTCAGTGGGACAGGAATCTTAATTTTCTCGAGTTCCTTTTGCAAATTGAAAGCAGATGAGGGCTTTTCTATCACCATTTCTTTTGACTCCTTATTCTCGGCTAAAGACTTAACTTCTTTTGACACCGGCTCAGTATTAGGAGGACTAACTACTTTAGAAGAAGAAGGAACCTGATCATTAGACTGCAAGGGGGTATTCAGAAGATTCTTACCTTTTTCCGCATTCTTCTTTGTTGCTGACTCCTTCTGAGCAGATGTTTCCTCTCGAGGTGGTTCTTCTTCTTGCTCCTGAGTTCTGGTCCTCTTCCTTGAGGATCTGAGATCATATTTTACATTGAATTGCGCTTCCATAAAATCATCAAATTGCTTGCAGTAATGGTCGATCTCCGCCTCTTCGTCTTCATCTTGCAGCGGGCACTCTATATCATCATTATTCGAAAAATCCATATTTGAATCTTCTACTCCATAAGCTGTGTCTCCAGTGGAGTCATCTGCTGGTCCTTCCAGGTACAAGGGATGAGGTACATGGTCTTGTTGTTCCTTTGTCTCTCTTGGCAATATCTGGAGAGGTGGCCTTCTATACTGAGGATTATATCCCCTGTTTGGAGCATTATAGAAATTCTTGGGGGCTGCATTTTTTGCTTCTAGTTCAAGCTTTACCATCTTCTTTATCATCTTACTTATTTCATCCAATTTCTCTGAATCTTTTTCTTGACTTGAGGTGGAAACCTCTTCTTTGCCTCTCCTCCTAGTATCTTGTTCAGTTTTTCCCTTTAGTTTCCCGGTGGAGGCAAAGTTCGCTTCTAATTCCAGAGCATCTGATTGTGCGTCATCTAGAGTGGCAGGTTTCCTTTCCCTTAAAGAGAAGCCAAAGTCGGATTCAAAGGCTGCTATGAAAATTATCTTGGCTGCGGCTTCATGGGGCTTCATCTCAGGGGGTAGGCTCAAGTATAGCTTATTGAATCTTTTAATAAAGTCTGAAACTCCTTCATTCTGTTTCTTCTTCATGGTATTAAATTCGGTGAGACATTGACCGTGGTCCTTATTTTCTCCCCACTTCCTGAGAAAAGCAGTTTCCATCTGGTCCCAAGTGGTCACAGAATTATTCCCCAATGTCTTAAACCATTTTCGGGCTTCCCCTTCCAGAGAATACACAAATAATCTCAAGACCACGTCCAGATGTTCAACATTTAAGTTCTCTGCAAAAGAGCAGAAGGTCTCAAGATGCTTTTGAGCATCAGCTCCATTTTCGCCATTAAACCTCGGCAGAATCTTTAGATAATCTTGTGGCATATCATGTAACACTTGGGGCAAAGCCAGTGGGGCGTATTTGTTCAAAAGGAATGCAGGGACATTGGCCATTGGAGGAGGTGGGGGTTGCACAACAGTCTGAGATACAAAAGTAGGGAGGGGAGTAGGAGGAAGTGGAGTGTGAATAACAATGGGAATATATTGCACAGAAGCCTGAGGTGTGGATGGGAATAAATCACGGTTAACAGCAACTACCTCAGTGACTTCTTTAATTTCTTCAGCCTCTAAAGCAGGGTGAGATTCTTCTTCAATTGAGACGCTTCCTCTACGTGGAGTTTCCAAGAAAAACTCGGGATTTTCTGTTCTAACTTCTTGAGAAGAAGAGGGCGGGTAATCTTCAACGGAGTATTCAGAATTTTCAGCGCGAGCTGACTTCCTCTCTTTCCAAGTTCTTTTATGAATAATCTTTCCTGGGTCAGACACGTAGGGTGTTTTCAGTTGGGCTGTATCTGACCTCAAGTGCGGCTTACGAGGAGCCAGGACTACCAATAAAATTTATCAAATAAATACCAGTGGAGTCGCCAAGGTGAGAGATATGCAACTCTTCAACTCTCTATGCTCACCTGATTAGAGAGTGAAAACAAATTTTCGAGACCCAGGGAAACTGATATTCTTGAATTCGTGTCCCCGGCAACGGCGCCAGAAAGATGTTGTGGATGATTTTGTCACCCTCCTAGAGACAACCTAGAGTTGCCATAGACCAGTGCCTAGGACATCTTAATATAGCAAGGAATCCTTTATAGTTTGGGTTTTCAGTCCAAGAACTCGCTTACTATCTCTTGTTTTGAACAAGGAAATTAGATTTGAATGGGACCGATCTCTCTCAGAAGCTGATACAAGGATAAGAGTAATGTAGGAACATTATGTAAAACTTCAGTATAAAGACATCAGACAGTTAAGAGGCCGCTTACTGTAAAGAGGGCCAATTCAAATAATATATCACAGAAATCAAATATCAGGAAGTAAGTACATTGAGGAAATATAAGAAGATATTAGCTGGCATGAGACTGATACCCAGATACACAACAGAACCATATAAGGGCACACCAATTTGTGAATCCTTATATGACAATGGCGTTTTAAAAGCACCCTCCTCAAACAACTAATATAGCAAAAGGTATGAAAAGAGTGAACATGGAACAGTATATCATGACTAGGCCTATTTAAAGCACTTGACTAGTTCCAGAAAGGGCACCACTTAAGATGAATCCTTACTGCAAACTAGTGAGCCACTCGCATTCTAGAACATGATACAAGAAGATAAATTGCATGAAATGAGATAATGTATTGACACATAAGAGAAATTACATACTGTGAAATACCAAAGACCGAAATTCTCAATACAGTTATAACCCCTCCTCACTGAGACCCTACGGGCTCTGAAACTTCATACAGAAGTGTCACAGAATGTATACAGAAGCCTTCTCGCTGCACAGTTTGCTGATAGAAATCCGGAACCCTTACAATGTCTTTTCTTTTAGCTTTTATAGACCAGATAGAGAAATCTAGAGGGGGCGGTAGATAGAGAACATTTAATGACTTATTTTGAATCAGAAGGCGGAAAAATTTCGCGCCCACACTATGAAACGACTGAACATGATTAACTGTACTTTACAATTTATTTCTGAAATGAATGGTGGCAATGAAAATCTACATATACTCAAGACATAAATAATAAAATATGTAAACATTCGGCCTCCTTCTGGAGGAGGAAGATCTGCGGCAATTAAAACCTGGAGGCGCCTACTTCCATGCGTGGTACTTTCGATCTTCTGTTCTTGAATTTAAAACTGGAACTCCTTTCGATCTGGACTCTGAATTCATTGTTTCTTCATTAATAATCTGATGTTGCATTAATGTTTTCATCTGTCCAAATGCGTTCCTTTTGATTTTTCTCTGGAGAGTTCCATGGATCGAAGTACCTTTCTTTAATGGCAGTCACATCATAGTGACTTCCGAATCCTTTCCGCTAATTTTGTTCCCACCACAAGTTCCTACAAAAACCAAAGCCTGCTGAATACAACTGATGACAGAGATAATGGTCAAAGCGAGACTAACAGGAGTAGTAGCACAGATATGAGGGGATGATGAAATGGCGCGGGGAGAAGACTTCAAACCAAAAAGCAGAGGTGTGACACATAATCAGAATATGTGAACAATGGAGAAACAGTGGATGACACGTAGGCACACAACGAAACACGGCGAATGGGCGCTGATGGTACGAAAGGCTCAGAAGATTAACTTTCGGAGGAGTTACAAAGGAAAGACGCAACAAAACAACGGAACAAAGACTTTAGAGGTGGGACCCGGAGCACATATCGCAAAATCGCAAGAGGAGAAAATGCGATGGCAGAAGAATGGAATAGCCAAAATTTCGCGCTTTGCGCTGTGCGATGGGCGTGGTGAGCGCAGATCGCAAAAGTGAAAAATGCGATGATGGGGAATATCACGCGAGAGCAACTGCGCTTTTGCGATGAGGCGGACATGCGATGGCGCAATTATGAGATCTGCGATAAACGCTCAAAGGGGCAGCGCTTGGTTATATGCAAAAGGAAGTGCGGAGCTAGGAGGAAACGGGGCCAAACCTTATATAATCTTTAAAAAGTGGACTTTAGCCCTTTTTTCAATGCATTTCTGATGCGGGGAGGGGCAGCGGTGAAAGAGGAAAAGATACTATGGCCAAGATTCAACTTGGGGGGGGGGGGGGGGGGGGGCTGATTGGTACAACACCCCAGATCGACAGTCATCGCTCAATCGCGTCTCCGATCCCAATCGCAATCGAAACATTTGTGATGTGCGTTGCGATTGCTCCCCGCTCCGACCTCCGATTGCGATCGCCCGATTTCATCCTGACCGTCCGTTAGGTCGGATGATCCGACGGTTTCAGATCTAATCACCCTCCACCTCCGCTGGGTCCCACATCCAATGCTCCGCTCCATTGTTTTGTGCCCTTTTTCTTTGTAATTTTCCCAAGAGTCTAACCTTTGGCCTTTACACTATGATTCTCTCCTCCGTCTTTTTCACTGTTTCCACCGTTTCCTCCGCTACTCCGCCACCTCTCCTCCAGCCTCCGAAAGCATTTTTCCACCACCACCGCCTGGTTTTACAATTCTTTCCACTGTGCGGATTAGCACAGAGAGGCCATTCTAGCCGGCCGGCGAAGTAGCAGAGACGGGATTTGAAGAAGATTTACGCCCGTAATTGAAGATTAACAATTTGATCCCGAATTCAAAGGATTAGGGCATTGTTTGAAGACTAGTGAGTGCGCCAGCAATGCCATAATTGCGCTACCTAACAGCAGAAAATTTCCCCCAGAGGTACACCCTCCAACAGTCTTCTCCATGCTTCCTCGAGCCTTGAAATAGTTAATTGCACTGACAGAGCTTATTTAAGACTGTCTGGACAGCAGTATGGAAGTATGGAGAGACTTGCAGTTTTTCCATCCATGTCATTAATTCCAGAATGGCAGAGCAGAGTTCCAAACACCAGAAGGACTCTAAAAGAACATCAGAGGCCAAATTCGGCCTGACAGAGACTCCCAGGCCATACCATGAGTACGCACGGTGCTACAGTTTTCCATTAAACAGAGTGAGGCGTGAACACTTCCACCACTCTGTCTTAATGAGATTCATTTATTGTGTATTCTACTCCTCGTTGTTCCTCTTCTCCTATAAGAGATCCCCAAGAACACATTAAAAATTTGGTTGTTTTTGTTCAGCTGTTGGGGTCTTGCTGTTAAAGGGATTCATTCCGACTGTTAGAACAGTCCTGGGAGGGAGTAGCAGAGTAGTTGTATGTAATAGGCTGGGAGGAGAAATTCTGGACTGTATTAGCCATTGAGCTTATTGTACATGACTGGTTTTGCATCAATTAATCAAAGCACATTTCACAGGATCCTGGTCTATTACTATTGGTGATGTTCTTCTTACTTCGCTTAATGCATTTCCATATTGTTTCATCGTTCTTCTGGGCTTGCATCAGAATAATGGTATAGGATTCACCCTTGTTAGGTGCCCTATGTTGTCTGCTCTCCTTGCCTTCAATGTTTTCTGCTAAATGTGTTATCTGAGAATTGATTTCAGTCAATTTAACCAGTGTAGTGGATGTTATTTCCTACTCTCTGATGTATGAATTGGTTGAATCAGTTCTTATATGTTCTTGTTGGGTTTAAGCTGGAAGGTTTGGGAACACTGGGGATGAGTGTTAGCCCTATCCACTAGGATCCTTGCGCGACCAGCTGGCCTCTCTAAGATCCCTTCTGTTAAACTTACCTCTGTTTTCCCCTTGGAGTTGCTAAAGCAGACCTGGAGTTAAATGACCTCTGGTCTGATCTATAAGCAGCCCCTTTGTCCCTTTGAGAGCTGCCCTAGAGTATGTCCAAGCAGGTCTGGAGTTAAATGACCTCTGACCTGATCTATAGATAGAAATTTGGTTGTCTTTCCTTCTTCCACTTTCCCTCCTTAATGTTCCATTCCATCATCTGCCTAAAAGATCCTTTAGTGTAGATGACTTGCCCTTTGGAAGCCTTGGCTAGTGGATGCAAGTAATTTTCCTATCATGACTCCATAGCCCAATGGATGGCACGGTCTTGGCCCATCCTCTTTGCTGAAATATCCTGCTGTTTTGTTCCTTTCCTCCCATTGCTTTCCCAGTCCATGATCTCTTAACCAACCCAGCAACCCTTCAACCAAATTATTTAAAACCCCCCTTTTTGTGCTTCATAACTAGCCTAATATCTCATCTTGAGCCTCAAAGATACATCACTCTTTGCTCTATTTGGAGAGATCCCTCTCCGGGTCCAGGAGGGCTAGATCCTAGGGCCCCAAAGTGGTTTGATGTTGTCTCATCTTTTGGTATTGCCAAATCTGCCAAAACATGGGAACCCCAACATAATGGCGACTCCACTGGGGAACGAGACCAGTCAGCTTTGATTTGGTAAACCACTGTGGTGGACAGTAACTTGTAAATCATCCACCTGGCGACTCCACAATTCCTGAATGATTAAAAAGACTCCATAGGTGATCAGCAGGCCACTGATTATCTTGGTTTCACGTGACTCCACTGGGAGACCATGTCGCAGTACAAAATCATCCATGCCGAAGACCAAGTCACTTCGCTAATGGAAGACCCTGAACGGTTTGCAGAAATGTTTCCAGTTTTCGTGGCAGGGTGTCGTGATGCAATTTCTAGTGACTTGGCAGAATTAAGGGTAGAGGACCTTCCAGGGGCTGTTCTCCTCAGCTCAGAATATGGACCCGTGCTCATGAAAATCTTCTTGGAGCTGGTATTTGAAAGGTATGAAGCTGAGATTGAATTTTTGAACTCACAAGAGATATCATACGAGTTCAGAGACCCGAGGGCCTTTTTGGAAAGTCTCCCGCCCCCTAAGAATGAAGATATTCCACTGCTCTTCGAAATACAAGAAGAAGAGGATCCGGTTCTCATGAGCCACTTTGAAGACGCAGTGGAAAATGCAATAATCGAAGCTGCCCAGGACATAGACGGCCTACCAATCATGGCAGGCCAGAAAGCAGAAAGCGTGCATCAGGTGTTCGTTGATCCTGTGGCAGAGTACATGGAGGCCCTGATTTGCTCGAATGCTCTGGCATTGACCCTTAGCATGGGCCAGATTCATCAGAAATGGTCACTATTGATGGTGACCACAGTTTTGAAGAACCACGCGCAGAGCACCCTGTGGTTATCTCTGACAGGCAGCCAGTGCTCATATCCTTTTTCACTACTTCTTGATTGGCTGCATTGGCATTATTGTATCACCTAAAGTATCAGAGATTTCCAGTTAGAGTAGGGTAGGTAGGAAGTCTGAAATAAGCTCAACCTGTGAGCACGTAGTTAGTTGCTTTTATTTTCTGCAAAGTCCAGCAAGTCAGACAGTCTAATCCTGGCTTGACTGTTTTTCAATTTCTGTCTTAGAATGTAGAGGATAAACTTGCTAGGCAGTCTAATCCTAGCAGGTAGTAGTGTAGGTAGAGAAGCATATGAGGCCAACAGTCTAATCTGGTCTCATGGAGTAATAAGGGTAGAAGTAGAATAGGTTTATTTTTCCTGTTTGTAAAAATTAATGATGTAAAAGGGTCTGCAAGTCCAAATGCACCCAAAAGAAAAATGATAGAACTATAGTGTGGGTAGGTAGTTGCGTGGGAGAATTTTACTGCTGATATGTTGTCTTTATATTGTGGCAGCTGATCAAGGAAAGAAAGGGATGGTTCAAGCAGCAGGCATCTGGCCTACACCAAGAGATCATTTTCTAAATTCTTGACTCCTTCAAGAAGAAGCCATCCCCATGTGGAGCCACTGTTAGCCCCCCTATGAAATTTTTGACAAGCAAATAGGGGGCTAAATTGTTTTTGAGCCTTCAAGGAATGCATTTCTTCTGAAAACACAGTCTCCTTGAAGCCTCCTTGTGCCTTTTCCCTTTGATAGTATCCCCTCTGCTGATTTCCTTTATAAAGCCTCTTTGCTATGAAGAAATGCCCAAAGACCCCCTTTTCCCTCTTATTTCATTCCCCAAAGCCTTTGTTTTCTATCCCCTTTCTCTCCCCTTCTATTCCCCTTCTTACCTCTCAAATCCCCCCAAGTTCCCCTTTAAATTCTACCCTTACCCCTTTGGCGGCCATTATCCTCCCTTATTCCTCTATCGTTACCTTTCCCCAGCCCTCAAATTACATTGAAATGGGCCAAAACCCACTTCCCGACCTTATTATAGGTCTAAGCCCCTTTCCCGCTAGCCCCGTGAACCACTTCCCCATGTGCCCAGGTGCCAGGACCAAGCGCTTAAGTCCAAAGCGCTTATCGCAATCGGAGTTGTCAGTGGGCGTGTTTCCTTTGTAAACTCCAAAGTCCCGATGCGATTGGGTTACAACGTTAAGTCCTCCGCTCTGTTCTGCACCGTTGATCTGATCTCTAGATCTAACGGCTGGGCGCTAATCGCAGCCCCCTGCCCAATCGCAATCGCAATGTGTTGTGTGCACCCTTCGATCGGTCCATCGCAAGTGATTGCGATGCGATTGATCGCAAGCCTTCCTCTCCGACCTCTGATTGCGATCCCCGATTACATCCCGACCGTTCATCCTTCCCACGATCTGACGGCCAGTGCTCAATCGCATTCCCCCTCCCGATCGCAATCGCAAGTCTTGCCTTCCGATCCCCGATCGTGTCACCTCCCGATTTAATCGCAGCCGTCCATCTCCCAGCCGATCCAACGGCTCAGCGTTAATCGCACCTGCCCCTCCGATCGCAATCGCAAGTCCCATCTCCCTGTCTCCAATTGCGATGCTCCGATTCAATCCCGACCGTCCATTCTCCCCGCAAATCCGACGGTCATCGCAACTCCCGATCGCAAAGTCCTCCCCTGATCCCCCGATCGCATTGCCCCTCCGATTACATCCCCGCCGTTCATTCCTCCCCCAGATCGACGGTCATCGCTCAATCGCGTCTCCGATCCCAATCGAAATCGAAACATTTGTGATGTGCGTTGTGATTGCTCCCCGCTCCGACCTCCGATTGCGATCGCCCGATTTCATCCTGACCGTCCGTTAGGTCGGATGATCCAATGTTTTCAGATCTAATCGCCCTCCGCCTCCGCTGGGTCCCACATCCAATGCTCCGCTCCATTGTTTTGTGCCCTTTTTCTTTGTAATTTTCCCAAGAGTCTAACCTTTGGCCTTTACACTATGATTCTCTCCTCCGCCTTTTTCACTGTTTCCACCGTTTCCTCCGCTACTCCGCCACCTCTCCTCCAGCCTCCGAAAGCATTTTTCCACCACCACCTCCTGGTTTTACAGTTTCTTTCCACTGTGCGGATTAGCACAGAGAGGCCATTCCAGTCGGCCGGCGAAGCAGCAGAGATGGGATTTGAAGAAGATTTACGCCTGTAATTGAAGATTAACAATTTGATCCCGAATTCAAAGGATTAAGGCACTGTTTGAAGACTAGTGAGCGCGCCAGCAATGCCATAATTGCGCTACCTAACAGCAGGATGTTTCCCCCAGAGGTACACCTTCCAACAATCTTCTCCATGCTTCCTCGAGCCTTGAAATAGTTAATTGCACTGACAGAGCTTCTTTAAGACTGTCTGGACAGCAGTATGGAAGTATGGAGAGACTTGCAGTTTTTCCATCCATGTCATTAATTCCAGAATGGCAGAGCAGAGTTCCAAACACCAGAAGGACTCTAAAAGAACATCAGAGGCCAAATTCGGCCTGACAGAGACTCCCAGGCCATACCATGAGTACGCACGGTGCTGCAGTTTGCCATTAAACAGAGTGAGGCATGAACACTTCCACCACTCTGTCTTAATAAGATTCATTTATTGTGTATTCTACTCCTCGTTGTTCCTCTTCTCCTATAAGAGATCCCCGAGAACACATTAAAAAGGTTGTTGTTGTTGTTGTTGTTGTTGTTGCCTTGTTGGGGTCTTGCTGTTAGAGAGATTCATTCTTGACTGTTAGAATAGTCATGGGAGGGAGTAGCAGAGTAGTTGTATGTAATAGGCTGGGAGGAGAAAGTCTGGACTGTATTAGCTATTGAGCTTATTGTACATGACTGGTTTTTGCATCAATTAATCAAAGCACATTTCACAGGATCCTGGTCTATTACTATTGGTGATGTTCTTCTTACTTCGTTTATTGCATCTTCACATTGTTTCATTGTTCTTCTGGGCTTGCATCAGAATAATGGTATAGGATTCACCCTTGTTAGGTGCCCTATGCTGTCTGCTCTCCTTGCCTTCAATGTTTTCTGCTAAATGTGTTATCTGAGAAGTGATTTCAGTCAATTTAACCAGTGTAGTGGATGTTATTGCCTACTCTCTGATGTATGAATTGGTTGAATCAGTGCTTAGATGTTTCTTGCTGGGTTTAAGCTGGAAGGTTTGGGAACACTGGGGATGAGTGTTAGCCCTGTCCACTAGGATCCTTGCGCGACCAGCCGACCTTTCTAAGATCCCTTCGTTAATCTTATCTGTGTTTTCCCCTTGGAGTTGCTAAATCAGACCTGGAGTTAAATGACCTCTGGTCTAATCTATAAGCAGCCCCTTTGTCTCTTTGAGAGTTGCCTTAGAGTATGTCCAAGCAGGTCTGGAGTTAAATGACCTCTGACCTGATCTATAGACAGAAATTTGGTTGTCTTTCCTTCTTCCACTTTCCCTCCTTAATGTTCCATTCCATCATCTGCCTAAAATATCCTTTAGTGTAGATGGCTTTCCCTTTGAAAGCCTTGGCTAGTTGTTGCATGTAATTTCCTTTCATGACTCCATAGCCCAATGGATGGCACTGTCTTGGCCTATCCTCTTTGTTGAAGCCTCCTGTTGTTTTGTTTATTTTCCTCCCATTGCTTTCCCAGTCCGTGATCTCCTAACCAACCCAGCAACCAACCAACCAAATCATTTAAAATCCCTCGTGCTTCATAACTAGCCTAATATCTCATTTGAGCTTCAAAGACATATCATTATTTGCTCTTTTTCGAGAGATCCCTCTCCGGGTCTAGGAGGGCTAGATCCTAGGGCCCCAAAGTGGTTTGATGTTGTCTCATCTTTTGGTATTGCCAAATCTGCCAAAACATGGGAACCCCAACACTCCAAACACTACGACAACACAAGTTGTGTGCTAATTTGGAGAAGTGCACTTTTGGCATGACCTAGGTTCAGTATCTGGGATACATTATTGATGAGCAGGGAGTGCATGTGGATCCAGCCAAGATCCAAGTCATTCAAGATTGGCCACCCTTAACCACTCTAACATAGCTCCACAACTTTCTGGGTCTTACCTATTTCTACCACATGTTCATGTTGGTATTCTCTCATATCACTTTGCCCTTGAGCCAAGTCACCAAGGGAGGAGAAAAAAGAAAAATTATTTTGGTATGAATCTCAACAAAAGACATTCATCGAGTTGAAAAATCGCCTCTGCTTTGCACTGATGTTCAATGTGGACCGCCTTTGGCCCTATTTCCCACCTCTACTGGACACCTCTGACATTGCAGAACAACTCATACCAACATAGTTAAACCTATACTGCATGGAAAAAACCACCACGGATCGTATCATGGACACATAAATCAAGAACACTCACCAGCAAATGATCCACTTGTATTGGGTTGTCAAATATGGAAAACTCCTGCACCAAGGCAAGTGGCTCACCATGGACCAAGTTCAGCAAATGTTTCCTCATCTCATGGAAGAACTCAATGCAATGGGGACCATTACTTCCTAAGGGGGGAGGAATGATCCAGGTGTATATTGGTGGCCACCTACCTATTCCACTTGGGGCCCCACCATTGTTTCTTTTAGTTTTTTAGTTTCCTTAATTGTAGCACAGTTTACTTTTTTTATCAGTTTTTTTGGGTCCTCAACTTCCGGAGCTGTTTTGAGGCTCTAAACAACGTTTTTTTAGAAAACCAAGAGAAACTTGGGTCCAAGACCAATGCTCCTCACATTAAAAGTTGTATTCCTAGGATATATATTTCTAACGAGGTATTGTGAGTGTCAAACAGAGATTGTATGCCAAATTTACGTACCTAGGAAGTTGATGTACCAATTTACCCAAATGGGGCCCATAGTTTTTGCGTTTAATCTCCTAGGGATAGGTTTTTGGATATTTAGGGTTTTTCATTGTTTCTCAATAATAAATAGGCTTTTGAGCCTCATTGTAGCATAGTTCAGAGATCGATAGCCACCACATCTCTTCTCAAAGATAAGCTACCAACGCCCTAGCTAGTTTATTTCCATTATGTCCGTAAGCATATTTCAGTTATGTGATATTAATGAAATGAAGTCTTATTTCTACTGCATCTATGTGTTTATGTGTATTTTTGTATTTTATTGCATTCCTGCATAATTTTGCATCAACTAAGGTCATAGGACATGTATTCCAACCTAAATGTTCGGGAAAACATAGTGATGGCTATCACTTGTGATTAATTAATGGGTATCAAAATTGGCAAAGACAAAGTGGCATTAATTGGAATATATTTATGAAAATAAAGGAAAATTAAAGAAAAGAAGGTGAAAGGTCACAAACTTGCATGAAGGGGAAATTGAAGGAAAATGAAGAATATAGAGGCCTTAATGATAAAAAGGCTTTTGAGGATTAGTTCACAACTTTTGACTATTCTATGGCAGATCTCTTTCTCTCTCTCTCTCTCTCTCTCATACTCTTGCACACTTAGAGTTTTCTTGGAGCACTCTTGGATCACTTTGACATACCTCGAAATTGGAGCAAGAAGGAAAAGGAAAGCAAGAAAGCGCAAGGGAATAGGTGGATCAACAACTATAGTTGGATTGCTTTGCAGGTAACAAGTTGCATGTGTGATTTCCTTACTGATTTATGGATGCATGGTAGGTACATCTGATTATTTGATTATGTTTTGTCATTGGCATGGAGGATTGTCTGAATTGACAGTGTTTTTAGCCTTGCCTTTCCATTTCTTGGATAACCATGGTGTTGTGGGTTTTTCCACTTGATTTTTTTTTTGTTGGTGCTCATAATTCCTTATGGCTATGGGTTGGAACAAACGCTTTGGAAGCCCTGAAAAAACTCGGGTTGAGTTACTAGCCTTGGAGCTTAGGTTGGAAAAAAACTCTTGAGCCTTTGTTCGGTTGAGTTACTAGTCCTGGAGTCAGGTTGGACAAACGCTATAGAGCCCTGGAAGGTTGTGGGTTGAGTTACTAGTTCATGGAGCCCTCGACAACTTGTGTAGAGACTGATCTGGCTGGTGTTAGTAATGTCCTACCGTGAGGTGGAACCGCTAGTTGAGGGTTGAGGTGGCTTTTCCTCTAGAAGCCCTGGTTTGGTTTTGTTTGGTTTACTCCATGAGATCCCACATTCACGCTTGGAATATGGCATGGGGTGATTGGCCGAAAGAGAGATTTGGTTCAACTCAATATATGTCGAGTGGTACGTGGAAGTCCCTGACTTGGTTTGTAATTTATATGTTAATATGAGACATTTTCCTATAGCAATCTCTGAGTATATGTATTGATTGTGATGGTAATCTTATGATGATTTTTCCGTTGTTTATATGATGGTTATTTTCTAGTTATATGTTATTTATAATGTGTATCTTCTATGGCTCATGTCTTGAATTGTTTATTTATTAATCAATTCATGAATTTATGGACTAAGAAGTGTTATTGCAACTATGTGGATAGGGCATAGGTCGTTCTCAGTGATTCTCAGATGAATCTCGAACATTTATGATCATATATGCATTCATGGATTGTAGCTTACATGTTTGCAAGATGTTTGACGAAATGCCTAGTATATTCTCGTTAACTTAGGTCAATTTTTTGAGTTGAGATTTATTATTTATTTTTGTTTCCATGTTAAGTGTGATTATGGAAAGTATCGGGCATTTCTGGCAATGTTCTGGAGGCAGGCCTAGAAAGGTGGCACTAATCTCAAGACCGCATGCTCAGAACTAGAGAAATTGTGTTGCAATCGCATGGATGCAATGTTGTGCATGTGGTTGGAGGATTCCAAATGCATGGAGACCTTATTGTGGGTGTGGTTGTGGGCATAGGGCAGAGATAAAGGGTCCAACTCAGGGTTTGGCCACCTGGGGTGGTTGTTCAGCCTTCACGTGACCTATAGCCCTTGTGGGACATTGTGAGTTGTCACTTTATCGTTATTAGTCTGCCTCACTTACTTAGATGGACCTAAGAGGTCAAGTCATGTCATATTATCTCTTTCTCTCATGTTTTCCTCGGCAGGCCGACGAAACTAGGGAAATGTGGGAGGCGTGTTTACAATATAGCTTGATTGAGCCCCTGGTTAACCTTGTAAACGGATCAATAGAGGGTTTAGGAACCCCTCGATTGAGCTATTTGAATTTACAATTCAAGTGCTTGATTGAGTGTTTTAAGCATTTGATCGAGCTTTTGAGGTCCTAAAAACCACAATTTTAGCACCCCTTCTGTAATTTTTTCTACAACACCATTTTATACTCTAGCGAAATTTGAGAAAATTTTGTCTTTAGGTGGCAGAGTTGATCATGTTGGATTCATGAAGGAATCCTCTATCCAATGGCATATGAGTTTAACATTTTCGTAACATAAAAGATACATAACAAAAAAATTTCAAAAAATACCACTATCTTCTTTTACTAGTCTTCTTCAAAAAGGTACTCCTGGTTTTTCAATTTATTACACTATAAAGCGTTTTTATTTGAAAACAACTCTCCTCAAATGCCACTTGTATAATTTTGTATCGTTGTTTTAACGTTAGACGATTAAAATAATATGAACCTTACGATCAAATATTATTATTAATCGGTTAAAATAAAAAAACGGTTTTAGTTACTCCCAAAGCTTTGATACCAGAGTTTATACTTTCATATTCTGTGCCTCTTCCGAAAGTGATGTCGAAACCCCAGGGAGCTGCTATGCACTCAAGCCTGTTGCAGGCGCGAGCAGGACAACATCCATTCGCAAGTGATGAAGGTCACAGTGAATCAGTTGCTGCTCTTTTTGCGAATTCTTTTGGAGTTGTAGCTGGGGTTTAATCCAAGGCAGAAGAGAGGCTCTCCAAGCTTCTGAGGCTTGTATGCCAAGAATAATCGCTTTTCAGCTCCAAGTTGCCAAGAAATATCGTCCGTGATACCAACAAACAAAATTTAACTTCAGCTCAGGCAGGGAACGATACGGCTGATACAGAGAACACGTCAACCGTTACACAGGTTTTCAATTTGCTGTGGAAGACTCTCTCTTCTATTAAAGTAGGTGCCTTTCGATTTCTTAAACATTTGCCTCTGCGATTTTTGATGAATTTCCCCTTAAATATTTTTTTTTAATATTGGAAATCTGCCTGCTCTCAGTGCCTTTAGTGCCTTGAAAAAACCCTTTTTACTTTTTGTCAATAAAGATAAGATGAAATCCCAGAAGGAAGATGCAGAAGGACATGAAGAGCGGGAGGTTGAAGAATCCACTAAAAAAAATCATACCGCCCACACGCGAGACGAACTAGCTATTCCATCCGTGGCCGCTATATACTCTCCGAGAGTCAAATTCATTGCTACAGAAGGCGACCTCACCACAATAAAATTAATGTGAAGGCTGCCACTCTTTAAAGTTGAATACCAACACGGACGTAGTTTTGAGAAATTTGTCATAATAATGTTATTTTTGAACATTTTGTTTTTTCTTGTCTATAAATGTTATTTTACAAGGGTCCTTGTTATTTATTATAAAAAAATTGTTTCAACAATGCAATATTTTTTTAAATGATATTAATTTTTTTACTCATGTTAATTTTTTAAAATTATAGTTAGTGCTACAATACATTTTTTTTACGAAGACAAGAACGAAAGTTAGAGTTAGCCAGAGGTTGCCCTGCCTTTGTTATTGCTAGACATAGACCACAGACATGAACATGATTCCAATACGCAATTGTTAATCTGGTTGTGTTGCATAGGAGAACAACGAAACCCTGCCACATGTCACAAACCTAGCTGGGCTCCGGGAGCAAAAGAGTTAAGAATGAACTTGTATGAAATGGTTACCGTAGCGGTAAGCAGGCAAAGATTGGGGCGAGGATTATGGAGATCGCCATATCTAAGGGCATGATGAATTGAAGAGAATAAATAATCTATGTGAAATCAAGAATTGCGAGAAGTCAAAAAAGATTAATGGCAATTCCATTGAACTTGCAATTCAACATCTCAAATTTGTCATAATAATGTCATCTTTGAATTTTTTTTTCCGTAGATAATGTTATTTTACAAGCAAGGGTAATTGAAATAATGTTATTTAATAAATAAAAAAGTTTCAACAATGTAATATTTTTAAATGATATTAATTTTTTTTAGCAATGTTAATTTTTTAAAATTATAGTTAGTGTTACAATACAGGAAAGGAGCTGACTCAATATTTTGCAATTGATAGTGAGTTAGTTCTACAATACAAGAAAAATAATTACTATAGAAAGATTGTGTGCATGGTACCAGATTAACTCTATTATTGCTCATAAATTTATTGAATTTACACATTTAAGTTTAAAGAACTTACACATTTAAGTTAAAAAAAACGTGGATAAATCATGAATTTGAGTCTTCCAAACATGTAGGTAAAGATTCATTTCAATAGTTATGTTGGTGATGATAAATGATAAGTAAATGATTCTATCTCATCTATTAAAATAATATCTTAAAATTTAATATTATTATTATTTTTTTTGCTTTAAGGCTGTATTTTATTATTTTTAATAGAAAAAGAAATAAATAATCTTGAATTTTATTATTTTAATTATAAATAAATAAATTTTAATCTTTGAAAATATAAGTGGAAACGGAAATAAATGATATGCATTTTTAATTTAAAATTTGAAATGTTTAAAAGTTATTAATTTTTTTTAATTATGTTCTAATATTTGTTGGATTTCTACATTATTTATATATTCAAAATATTTAAAAGTTATTAAATTTTTAATTATGTTGTAATGTTTGTTGGATTTTTACAATTTTTATAGTATATATAAATCAATATTTTAAAATTATTTTATAGTATATATAAATCAATATTTTATAATATTTCATAGTATATATAATTTAAAAACAGTCTTCAGGATTTTTTTTTGAAAACAAGTTTCTTTTTCAAAAAAATTTCTCTAGCTTATTAAATGTTAGAAAATTCATTAAAAAGGAATAGCTTTTTATAACCAATTTTTTAATCCAAACAATTCTTCAAACCTATAATTTTGTTTAAATAAAATAATTCATATTTATAAGTGAAATATTCAATTAAATGACATAACATCTTACATATTTTTTCCTCTATACTACTCTTTCCTATGTTGGGATAGCCTTTTATAACCAATTTTTTATCCAAACAATTCTTCAAACCTATAATTTTGTTTAAATAAAATAATTCATATTCATAAGTTAAATATTCAATTAAATCACATAACATATTACATATTTTTTCCTCTATACTACTCTTTCCTATGTTGGAATAGCGTTTTATAACCAATTTTTTTATCCAAATAATTCTTCAAACCTATAATTTGTTTAAATAAAATAATTCATATTTATAAGTTAAATATTCAATTAAATCACATAACATATTACATATTTTTTTCTCTATACTACTTTTTCCTATGTTGGAATAGCTTTTTATAACCAATTTTTTTATCCAAACAATTCTTCAAACCTATAATTTTATTTAAATAAAATAATTCATATTTATAAGTTAAATATTCAATTAAATCATATAACATATTACATATTTTTTTCTCTATACTACTTTTTCCTATGTTGCTGCTTTACAACATTTCCTTTGCAACATATGGTGCAATTGCTAGTTTAAATAGTTGAAAAAAACCTTACACGAATACATGTGTCTGCAAAATGCAATTGAAATATTACTTAGCCAACTTCGAAAAAAAAATTGCATAAGAAAATAAAATTTTAATATGAAAAGCTTAGTTTTTTCAGTGTAGATCATGCTCATATATATAATATTTTTTTAAAATTACACATTTTAGGCTAAGTTATGCCACTTGAACACACATACCTCTTATGATGTGCTAAAATTTGCAAGTATTGCATTTAATAAAATTGAGAGATTTATGAGACTAAAATTTTTTGCAAAAAAATATCATTAGGACAACCACATAATTCTCCACCTATTTTTTTTTTACTTTGAATCAAAATTCGCAATACTTATATGAATTTTGAACGCTTCAATTGGATAAAAGAGAAAAATTAAAATTTCATCACCACATTTGGTCCAAAAATATAATCCATCTTCATGCATTCACCTCTACATAAGAGACCTATAACTCCTTGAGTTATGGTGTCATTGGATAGAGTAGTAGCAATGTCAGGCATAACAATGTTAGTGTCAATGTCAGAGCACTTACAAAATTAGTCTTTTTATTATTATTTTAAAATGACTTTTTATGAACTTACAAATACCAAAAATAAAAAACCCTCCACCAGAAAAATTGTATTAAATCAAGAGTTACAAAGATTAAATAATTATTTTCTAATTTACCAAAAAATAAGAATATAAAGCATTTTCCCAAAACTATGATTAAAATTACAAACCCTCCAGAACAAACTAAGAAAAATAACCAACAGACTTGTTTGTTAATATAAGTTGGTAGCACACAGGTTCAAAAGTAATAACAAAGTTTGAATTGCCAAAAAGCCTTTTCCAAATATACAAATTATTACCAATTCATTTCAGAAGTAACATTAGATGCCGAGTGACAAATAACCAGAACACCATAGAAGGTTGAGATATCAGTTAACCTAATATGCGAACAACACTCTGAAGATCACTCTGTGCCTTAGTAAGTTGAGATCTGAGCTGAGACACCCGTAGTTGCAGCTGGCAAACGATACCTGTGCAACCATATACAGGATCCCTTACCCTAGCGCTGGCTTCAATTACCATGCATTTAATAGCATCGCTTCTTTGATCCAGAGGCACCACCTGATTCACAGCAAGATTCATAACAGAAAGTATTTGAGAGAAGCACAAATTATTCCAAGAAGTTACAAGTGTATTTAAGTATAACATAAGAGTATTTTAGAGAAGCAAAAAAATATAATTATTTTCACTCAAGACTGGATTCTACCCTTCTCACTTTCTATCACATTTGAACCTATAATTTGGTGTAAACTATACTCTATACAAACCCATCAGTGTAGACTTCATGATTTTCAATTAAATTAATTATTAAAATCAATATAATTTACAGATTTAAGTAAAAGATTAATGAGATTTTTTTAATATTTTATTTATTTCCAAAATAAAAATAAGAGAAGAGCTACCCTAATTTTATTAATTTAAAAGATTAAGCAGAACAACGTTATAACAAATAATTTGAAAAATTTTACTAACTTAAAAAATTAAGAAAATTGGTATTGTAATAAATAATTTGAAATTTTGGTTTTGTACATATGAACAAACAATACTTTATAACAAATTTATAACAAAAGAGTTTTTAACAGAGATTACAATTATTTCTACAAATTACAAGTGTATATAAATATTATTGTAAAGATAATGATGATGATTAACATACATATATGCAAACAAGAATTCAGAACAAGATTCATAACACAACAATGCTTCATAACAAGATTCATAACAAAAAAGTCTTTTAGAAAGGAAACCATTATTAACTAGTTGCAAGTGCATCTAAGTATTATTGATAAGGATGATGATTATTAACGCACACTAAAAACTCAAACTAAACTAAATATAGTTATCAGAATTTAAAAGACCATTAAAATCAATGTGGTTTATCATATTCTAGAAGAACATTAAGATTAATATAGTTTATCAGATCTTAAAATACCATTCAAACCAATATGATTTAAAAAGATGAGGGATTAATCTGAATTTTTCAATCTTTTATTTATTTTTATGTTTTAAATGAAAAGTTTGAATTTTTAACATTTTTTTTTTTTAATTTCTATGTTTTAAATGAAAAAGTAAGAAAATAATTCTTAAGTAATTTTGCTAACTTCAAAAATCAAGAAAATTAATACTTCCACAAATATTTTAAAAAACCTTAAAATAACATTAAAATAATATAGTTTATCAAATCTTAAACATATCAAACCAATATAATTTCTTAAACTCCACACAGTTCAGAAATTAATCTAAATTTTTTAACATTTTATTCATTCACAAATATTTTAAAAAACCTTAAAATAACATTAAAATAATATAATTTATCAAATCTTAAACATATCAAACCAATATAATTTCTTAAACCCCACAAAGTTCAGAAATTAATCTAAATTTTTTAACATTTTATTCATTTCCATAATCTAAAGAAGCAAAAGAAAAGTTCTTACCTAGTTACCTAATTTTGCTAACTTCAAAAATAAGAAAATTAATATTACCACAAATTTTTTGAAAATTTCATCATATACACATGCACAGACAAACTAATACAAAGAACATACTATTTTGCCTAAGAAGAAATACATTGCAAATAATTAAATCAATCATGATACACCTCACAGGTTTCTTTTCAGAAACTCAAAACTATAGTTACATGAACCTGAAGCATTTTGATAACATTGTTGGCTCCAAATATTTTGTGCACAGCTGCATAGCTCTCTGCCCTGCTCTGTGGGAAATAAGGAGCAAGTGGGCATTTCTCTGTGCATCTTCTTCTTCTCATTTTGCAAGCTGCACAGGGTGATATCAAACCATTATGTCGCTTCCCGGCCTCTTCATCCTTACTACGACTCTGCATTTTGCTAGTTCTTATGTTATCGATTCTCAAAGACTCTGCAGTCTGCATAAATATCATGGAGGCTGGCTGACTGAAATATCAGTCCATGTGGGTACTTGGTTAGCATGTGTTCGTCAGAAAATTTGACAAGTGATACAGTCCATGGCCTATTTGTTTTTTCTCTGCAAGCTTCCATCCGTATGTAAAATTATTTCATCCAATACACTGCATGTTTAGTTGGAACTGGGTGTGACTTGACATAGTATAAAAATCCTCGGAACTATGAAACTCCCTGTACATTAATGGCTTCAGGTGTCAGAATTTAACCTTAACACTTCTTTGGCTTCAGGTGTCAGAATCTAACCTTAACACTTCTTTTAACAAAGCCCTTAGGTTTAGCAACAGCATTAGTTGGGCCTATTTGAAGGGGTCTCAAGCCCAGTTGAGGGAATTGTAGGGGTCTGATTCTGATTCTGATTGATCCTAATTCTTGTTTCATGATAGAGGGTCAAAGATATAGCCGGAGCTTGAACCAATTGTAGGGTTTGATTATGATGAACTCTAATTCTTATCTCATGATAGAGGGTCAATGATATAGCTGGAGCTTGACTAAATTGTAGAGTTCTGATTCTGATGGACCCTAACCCTTATTTCATTATAGAGGGTCTGGGTCAATGACTTAGCAGGAGCTTGACCCAATTGTAGAGATCCGACTCTGATGGACCCTAGCATCATTATAACTTAGCAAGAGAGTTTGATGAAAATCCAAAAATAAAGAAAGAAGAAAGTATTTTTAATTGAGGTTAAAATAGCCTATGAGACAGATTGCTTTTTTCTCTGGTTATTGTATTCGACCTTTTTCCTGTGGAGTTTTACAATAAACGCTCTCAATTTTTAAACAACTCTTAACTGAATAAATTATCCCAATAATTTAACCAAAACTTCAGCCAACTAAACTACCTTTCCTAACTAAATTGAACCTTAACATAACCCCACCAAAAAGATTGAACCTTAACATAACCCTACCAAAGAGTGGGCGGTGGCATAGTTTTACCATTTTGGAAACTGTTAGTCCCTGAGAGACACTGGCATATTTTCACCATTTTGGAAATTGTTAGTCCTGGAGTGACAGGCCACAGCGTGAGGGGGTGAGTTAGACGCGTGTGTCAATGTCTTGTCTTTAAAGAAAAGTGGAATCCGTAATTGGTACCACAAACTAAACCAGGCCAATGGCTCCTCACTTGAATTTACTCCACCCGACGACTTGCAAGTGAGATTTTCAAGGCTTTAGTGAAGTCCAGTGCATCTTTTAATAGGACGTGGTGCAGCCTTTAGTGCGAGGTATATAAATTGTACATAAATTAACTGGTGTTGGACAACTTACCGTGCATATGGTATGGTATCTTTCAGCAGATTTAGCCTATGTATGTCGTCACATATCCCATAAAAGAACTTGCAGTGCAATGTACATTGTTGGCTATATGGTTTTGTAAAAAGTAGAACATCAAGTTTAACCTCTAAATTCATCAAATTTAACCTCTAACATCTATTAAAAAGTGTAGGTTAGGTTTTGTAAGTACATGGAAAAATTATTATTGTGAATTGTCAGATCATGAGTGGGGATAGTTATCATTGGCTCCTGAATATAAGCTGTCTGGTCATCATTATTAAAAAAAACATATCAAATATAACTCTTGACATCATGTATGTTTTGGTAAAGTGGTGAGGAAATTTGTTATTATCAATTGTCAGATCAACAATGGGGATATCTATCATTACTATTATCTCTGAATATGAGCTAACTCATCCCTATTATTCAAGAAAAACCATGTTAAAAAACCTGTTAATGCTACATGCTTTGAATCTTGGACAATCCTAAAAAAATGAGAACATAGATCATACTTCAAACCTCAAAAAAACATGTTTATTATTGAAGAAAATTCACAATTTTATATTTTGATAACTTTTATGAAAATTATGTAAAACTAATTCTTTAATTTTTATTTTTATTTTATAAATGGATTAAAAATCTATTTAAATAATAATAAAATAAAATTGTAATTGTATTATAAGCAATATTTGAGTCTAGGTTGGGCCAGTCTATTTATTGGATGGAAGAAGAACGATCAACCTAGAATGTGAAACTTATCACGAAGATTGTGCAAAGTTTGGTGGAGCTTGGACACCTCTTGAGATTTCATCCTCAACCCCTCCCCATGAGATTTGACTCTTAGACATGGGGAGACTATCAGAATGGCTTCCATCCTCAATCCCTCTCATGAAATTTAAACTTGAAACCTAACCAAAAAGAAAGCAAAGAGAAACTCAATGAGGAGAAACTCAATAATGTACCAACCTTAGTTAAAATGAATCTAAATTTCTTTAATTATTAACATTAAAAAAAACCATAGATTAAGAATACTATTAAAAAAAACTATAAATTAAAACTTAAAAATATTAAACAAAACATTACAACATTTCTACTATATTAAAATGAAATAAAAACCAAAAAACTTCTTAACTTCTTAACAAAACATTACAACATTTCTACTATATTAAAATGAAACCAAAACCAAAAATATGAAAGTTAAGAAAAATAAAAACCAAATTTTTCTTAACTTTAGCCTATCTATGTCGTCACATATCCCATAAAGAACTTCAGTGCAATGTACATTGTTGGCTACATGGTTTTGTAAAAAGTAGAACATCAAGTTTAACCTCTAAATTCATCAAATTTAACCTCTAACATCTACTAAAAAGTGTAGGTTAGGTTTTGTAAGTACATGGAAAAATTATTATTGTGAATTGTCAGATCATGAGTGGGGATAGTTATCATTGGCTCCTGAATATAAGTTGTCTCGTCATCATTATTAAAAAAAACATATCAAATATAACTGGTGACATCATGTATGTTTTGGTAAAGTGGTGAGGAAATTTATTATTATCAATTGTCAGATCAACAACGGGGATATCTATCATTATTATTATCTCTGAATATGAGCTAACCCATCCCCATTATTCAAGAAAAACCATGTTAAAAAAACCTGTTAATGCTACATGCTTTGAGTCTTGGACAATCCTAAAAAAATGAGAACATAGATCATACTCCAAATGTCAAAAAAATATATTTATTATTGAAGAAAATTCACAATTTTATATTTTGATGACTTTTATGAAAATTATGTAAAACTAATTCTTTAATTTTTATTTTTATTTTATAAATGGATTAAAAATCTATTTAAATAATAATAAAATAAAATTGTAATTGTATTATAAGCAATATTTGAGTGTAGGTTGGGGTAGTCTATTTATTGGATGGAAGAAGAACGATCAACCTAGAATGTGAAACTTATCACCAAGATTGTGCAAAGTTGGATGGCCCTTGGACACCCCTTGAGATTTCATCCTCAACCCCTCCTCATGAGACTTGACTCTTAGACATGAGGGAGACTACCCAGAATGACTTCCATCCTCAACCCCTCTCATGAAATTTAAACTTAAAACCTAACCAAAAGTAAAACAAGAAGACACTCAATAATGTACCACCCTTAGTTAAGATGGATCTAAATTGATTTAATTATTAGCATCAAGAAAAACCATGAATTAAGAATACTATAGAAAAAAATACTATAAATTAAAACTTAAAAATATTAAACAAAACATTAAAACATTTCTACTATATTAAAATGAAAAATATTATCTTTTACTTTATTTTATTTTAACTAAATCAAAAAACTAAACATTACAAAATATCTACCTAACACATTTTAACAAATTAGCAACACACTAACCTGATTCAGGAAAATGTAATAAAAACGTGATTAAATCTTTATTATATCTTTTTAAGGATTCCAATGTAAGAGCACTCTCACATTTTTATTTAGAAAAGTATAACAAGCGAAGCGAATACTTTGTTCATTATTGTTTATTACAATTTACTATTTATATAAATGTGATATCAATATTTCCTTTTGTCTACACTATTAAGCGTGGATCTTGATAATTCACATTGAATCGATTGATCTTTATATATTATTTTTAATATATTAATGGAATTATATTTGTTTTTAAATAAAGTACTAAGCAATTAGTTAGATTGTATTTTGTATATTATTTTTGTTACATATATTAATAAAGTTAAATTTATTATGTTGAGAACTATTTTTCAAATTAATATAATAGAGATGTAATGTTTAATAATTTGACTCGATAAAAATAAAATTAATTTAGTTTTCATTTCTAGATTTGATCACTCTAGATTTTGGTAGATCCAGAGTTAAGATGGATCTACGCTGATAAATATTATTTTGTAATTAATAAAATATAAATAATTACTTTTATTTATATTTTTTAAGTAATTTATTACAACTTAATTTTTTTTTTCTCAAAAAAATGGTAGAACTTATTACAACTCATTTGTTAATACGTAAAAATAATTGTCATTTGTTATTGTTCTTGATAATGTAAACTAACTCATCACTAACCACATCAATTAAAATAATTTACTAATAAATTACAAAAATATAATTTCTCTCTTAAAGAGTTAACTTATCTACTTATTTATTTCCGAAAAACATACACTCAAAAAATTAAAAATAATTTGAATTTTTTCTATAAAATTACATTATATTTTTTAATTAATAATAATTATAACAAATCCAATATCCTCTTTTATCATTGAAACGACCTCCCCACCCCTCATTTCATCAACTAAAATGAATCTCTAAGACATAAAACAACTAATTTTATTTATATTTTAAAAGTAATTTAGTACAACTTTAATTTTTTTTTTTTAGAAAGTGGTAAAACCTATCATAACTCATTTGTTAATGGGTAAAAATAATTACCATTTTTTATTTTTATTAATAATCTAAGCTAGCACCAGCATGTTAAGGGGTCCCCAATGCATAGATGGGAGACTAAGCTAAAGCTAGTTTGCACAACTCTCAAAGGCTAGGCTAAAGAATATTACTAGAACCGGAAATTGTCAAGCAGGACACGAAGAGAATGCTAGAAGAAGTGCAAAGAGACATAGATGGCCAAGGGGTGACCAAAGAGAAACAAGAGCATGAAAAGGAGTTGTATTAGGCACTATACAACTCAAATAGAAATGAAGAAGAAAAATGGAGAATAAAATCTAAGAGTCTCTAGCTTCAGGTTGGGGATAAGAATACCTCCTTCTTCCACAAACATGCAACAGTCAGAACATTCAAAAATAATGTCACAACCATATCTGATGATGAAGGCTCCATGTACACAGATCAAGCTGAGATTAAATCAGTAGCCCATCACCATTACAAAAGCCTTCTAACAGAAACTATGGAGGAAGAGGACTGCGTTGATCTCTTGATCCACACTCTGAATATGATCACAGAAGAAATAAATACCTTCTTAACCAGGGACATTGACGAAGGTGAAATCATCAAAGCAATTTGGACCCTCCACCCAGACAAAGCTCCAAGCCTAGATGGATTCTCCATCAAATTCTATCGGACCTACTGGGAGGTAATCAGGAAATACCTCATCAAAATGATTCGATGGACCCAAAGGAAAAAAAATATAGGGGGCTTTACAAACTCGACATTTCTAGCCCTCATCCCGAAAGAGTCCCAACCTTCCACCTTTTCTAGATTTAGACCAATATCCCTGTGCAACTCCTATAAAATTGTCACAAAAATCCTCACCTCCTACATCAAAATTTACCTTCCCAAACTTATCTCTAAAAATCAAGGCGGGTTCATAGAAAATAAACAAATCACTGACTCCATCTTGCTGGTCCAAGAAGCGATACACTCCAGCATAAGCAGATTGGAGAAGGGTTTTGTTTTAAAATTAGACCTTGCCAATGCCTTCGATAGAGTTCGGCACTCCTTCCTTTACTCTGTCCTAAGGAAAATGGGCTTTTGTGAAGACCTCATCTCACTCATCCAGCCCTGCATATCTAATCCCTGGGTCTCCCCTATGGTCAACGGGAGACCTGGACCTTTCTTTCAATCCACCAGAGGCTTGAGACAAGGTTGTCCCTTATCCCCCTTCCTTTTCATCCTCATGACAAAATCCTTCAGCCGGGCACTGGACTTCAACTGTAGAGCGGGCTTAATTACAGGTATAAAATTCAACAATGGGGTCAAGAACATAAACCACTCCCAGTTTTCTGATGACACCCTACTGATGGGAGGAGCTACTTTCATAATAGCCAGGAGATTTAAAACTTTGCTTAACAAATTCATGTATTATTTAGGAGGTCAAATCAATTATCTAAAAAGTTGCATATATGGATGGAATCCAACTATGAATACCATTCACAACATTGCCCAAATCTTCAGGGTCCCATACAAATGGAGTTGGAACCAATTTAATTATCTAGAGATGCCTATAAGCAATGGACCTTTAAAGGTAGAGGTTTGGAGCATCACTATAGACAAGATGAAGAAGAAAATTCAACAATGGGGAGCCTCTTGGCTCAACCTGGCTGGGCGCGTGGTTCTCTTGAAAGTTGTGCTTTCAGCTCTACCTCCTTACCACTTCTCCCTACTCCAAGCCCCTATCAGTATTCAAAATAAAATGGAAACCATCTTAAGGTAGTTTTTATGGCAAGGTGGTAAAAGCAAAAAAAATAAATTCAACCTGGTAAAGTGGAGGTAGGTAACAAACAAGTATGAAAATGGAGGCCTAGCCATTCACATCCCTAAGCTATTGAACGTTGCCTTTGGAGGAAAAAATGTTTGGCGTTTAATCACTAGTCAACAAATGTGGTGGAAGCAAGTTCTTGAAAGGAAATACCTCTCCGCATCGAGGCAACATCTATTAGAACATTCCATCCCCAATAGGCCATGTTCACGTATATGGACTCTCTGCAAGAAATACATCCCCTTCCTTCGCGAAAAAACCTCCAAAGTTCCCCATGGAGGCCGCAACATCGACATTTGGAATGACAAAATCATGGGCAAGCCTCCTATCTCAAACGATCTGAGCCTTCTTCGCATTCAAATTCATCTCAAAGAACTTGGGATCAACACCTTGAATCAAATATCCAGTTGGGAAGACAATAATAGACAGTGGGAGGGTTGGTTGTTCCCAAATATTCCCCCTCACCTTCACAATGACAAAACAAAAATGGAAGGAATGCTTCATGGTGTTTCCCCTCTTGCAAAAGATGGAGAAGAAAACTATATATGGGACCCCTCTGGGTCCTCTTACTCCATAAAAGAGGGATACGAGGCTCTTCACAATGGAATCTTCCCTTCTCCACCATGGGCGATCTAGAAGCGGGTATGAAAATCTGAATCTCTCCCTAAAATAAAAATCTTCATTTGGACCCTGGTAAAGGGAAATATTTTGACTGATGATAATCTAAAAAAAGGAGGCATTCAGGGAGCCTCCAGATGTCCTCTATGCTTCACAACTGAGGAGTCTATACAACATCTCTTCGTCGACTGCACCTTTGCAAAAAATTGCTAGAACACCTTCTTTGATCCCCTCTAGATCGAGATTTATGCTAATGCCACAATCTCGGATATGATAGCTCGGTGGAAAAAGAAATACCCTTGTGCAAAAAAAGGGAAGAGTGTTGTCAAAAGAATCTGGGACATGATCCCTTATGTTCTCCTTTGGAAAATTTGGCTCATGCAGAACAAAGTCATTTTCCGTGAGTAAAAACCATGCACTCGAAAGGTGCAGAGTAAGACCTGGAGCCTAACTGCAGAGACCATTTTAGCTAAAAACAATAGTCATTTTAACATCAACGACTTGCAAGTAGAGTAAAGACACCATTTTAGAAGAGTGCTTGACATCCTCCCAAGGTGAAATAAACCCTCTGCAAACCAGCCATTTCACAAAGAACGGTGGAAAGCAAGGCTCAAAGAGAAGGAATTTATAGAATGGCTTGATGGGTTAAGCTGACCCAATATTTTCTTCGATGGAGCCTCAAAATCAAATCTTGGAGCAGCTAGAGCAAGAGGACTCATCATGGATGAGCATCGTGAAAATGTTGCCTCCTTCGAGTCGGGATTAAGTCGAATGTCGAACAACAAAGCTGAAGCGTATGCCTTAATGCAAGGCTTTCAAATAATTAAAAGGCTCAAAATTAAGAAGGATATGGTCTTCAGGGAATCATCAATTGTAATCAACATGATGTTGAATTCTGCTCTGTCTCCCATCATCGACCTCAGCAGATTGATCATCAGATGTCGCAACTTGAGTAATGAGATAGGGGATCTCTCTTACCATTACATCCTCAGAACTAATAATAAGAACATTGATTCTTTGGTCAGTATGGTCTGCCTCATGCCCTCTGCTCAACTCTCTTCCCAAGGTCGCACCAACTTCTCTCCAATTCCATGAATCCTCCCCTCTGCAAGTTCTCTGCCATAAAGATCTTTTGTGCCCCCTCAATTTTATCCCAGTAGGCCTGTCATCCCTATCCCCTTCTTGGCACCTATCCCATGACCATGTCCCCCCACGCTTCCCACTCTTCTCTCTTCCTTAGCACGACCCCCACTTCCTCCCTCCCAATTTATCCTTCTTCCCCTCTCCCCGTAGGCCACTACTCATCGCTGCTCTGCGCCCATCCTGCTGCTTTGCTATCTTCCAAGAGTCTCATTTCCCCCAGTCCCAGAACCATCGTTCTTCGCTGTCTTACAACTCCTCTGCTTCCTCGACCCCTCCCTATCCCAGCCGCATTCTTTCCCTCCTTATCAAAATCCAAAATGTGGAGTGAAAATTGCTTCCACTGCTCCAACATGCAAGCGGAAATGGACCTGGTCAAAGCTCTGCTGAATATTGTGCACGAGAAGCATTAGGCAGATACCAATTTCCTCCGTTATTAAGCTTAATCACTCATAGAGAAGCTGAGGGGAGAAAACAACCATTGCGCGAATATAGAAGAATCTCTGGAAATTATGCGCTACATGGTGGATAAAAGAACAATCTAGAGCTCAAGCTCCAACAACGCAGTCAATGTCAACCCAGACAACAATCTCGGCACCACGGGCAACTCAAATGCTTGACAAGGCAACAGGAACTAGTCTTCAGTCCACCTACCGTCATCTTAAATATTATGTCTTTTAAATTCACTATTATGTTGTTTCAATTTGTTATATTTTACAAAGAATCATATATGAAATATGCTAGCAATAGCTAGCATGCAAGAGGTTTGGTTTTTGCCACATCACCCCTCCTTGACATTCTACTCTCTAACTCGGATGTAATTGAGATTTCACTCCCCACTCTTTTTGGAATATAATCAGCAATCAACTTTGTTAAAAAAAAATATATCTAAACTAACTCATCACTATTATTATAAGAAATCCACATCAATTAAAATAATTTATTGGTAATTTATAAAAATAGACTTTCACTCTTAAATATTTAACTTATTTACTTATTTCCAAAAAACATGGTCTCTTAACAAATTAAAAATAATTAAAAATATTTCTATAAAATTAAAATCTATTTTTTAATTAATAATAATTATAACAAAACCAATATCTTCTTTCATTGTTAAAACAACCTCCTTTAGTTTCATCAACTAAAATAAATCTCGAAATTATTATTCACTCTTAGTAAAAACGTAAGAACACATAATTAAAAAATCTCTATCTAAGTTACTTTAAAAATATAGGACTTAAGATAAAGCATCACTATATGTATCTAGGTCCATAGGTAGGTTACACTAAGGCATTTTACATTTCTCATTTATTGGATCCATGGGTTATGATATTGTATAGTTTGTTGGATTGACATTTCAATCACTTTATTGATGGATGATGTTGGATGGTCTTCACACTTCGAATTAAATACATTCCATAAACATTTGGATACATTATTAATAACCCTTATCTTTGATCTGATTGTAAATGTGGTGACATCAAATATTAATCTGGCCCTTGATGATTACAGCCTTAATATTGGTGTATTTCAATATTAATGGGGAGATCTCTAGAAATTTGGGCATGAGTTGTTTGGCACTATCTCTTTCCCCAATGCATGTGAAATTTGGGCACATCTCCACCGTCCACGCACCCCAGAACTCATCGAACGAAGGGAATCAAATCTCGGTGGTTAGAGCTAACTGTCGCCACCTTGGTCTATCGCCATTCCTCCTCCATGACATCGCAGCTCTTCTCCAGGTTCGACCCTCTGAAACCCTGTTATTTTTTTCTTCCAATTCCTTCCTGAAATCGCTCCCTAGCTCATTACTCATGGCGGCGACCTTGTAGGTCTGCTTCTCAGGTTCATTTGGTTTGCTGCATCCATTGTTGCATTCGGGGCATGGTGATCCTCCATGGCTCTAGGTACGTTTAGTCTTGACTGCTCTTGTGATACTGGCTTGCTTCCTCCCTACATTGAGACTCTAGTTAACTGGTGCTTCTTTCTAACTAGGGTTTCCTTGCAGGCTCCACAAAAATTTACTGGTGAGTTCCAGAAAGGTAAGTGATTTGATATTCTATGGTTTCCTTATTATGTTTCCATATATTCTGTTAACGCAGTTGATTAATTTGGTATTCCTCTACTACAGGTAATTTTTATCTTCGTGTACCTATGAGTTCCGACCATAAATTGGTCTCAAGATTTCGGTCAACATCTAACGGTTTTCCTCGTATGCCAAGTTTTGATTTACTTACCTCTCTTTCAGTATTTAAACGTTAAGTTCATACAAGGTCATTTCTGCGTAGATATGTCTGGTTTAAATTATTACGAGCCCCATTTTTAAATGGTTTTGGTTCTGAGTGACTCGAAGCATTAGGGAACAAATATGTTGTTTGTCTTTAATTCCTTGATCTGCATGAAGCGAGAGGGCTCATATCTATTCAGAGAAGACATAGTAATTATTAATATGTACATTATGACTCTGTGCTCAGACTTATGTAAGGTTAATATTGTTAAATGCATTCGATTTTTTAACTACAAAGAGAGTTTGACTCAAGCACTCTTGTTCGTGTTAATTGTGTGTTTATTTTAACTTCTTGTTAATGATTGTAATTTTATATACACATGAAATTCGATGGTTTGGGCTATTTAATGTTGTGGTTCGGTGAATCTTCCTACGATATTTTGTATTGCATTATATTCCATTTATTTGCACTCAAATGACTTTTACGAAGTAGTGGTTATTTATGTATACAAATGTTATTCTCTGTAAGTCATTTTTTTTGTTTTAAAAAAAGGAAGAGTACCAGCCAGAGTATAGTCTCATTCAGGGTTTTGACTATGATGCTCTGGGTACATTATTCTTCCGATATAGAAGCGGTCTTCCCATCTCCTGTTTACTCCCTAGGGTAGGCTAACCAACTTCTCAGGTTTCTATGACTTAAGCCATTTCCTTAAACCCTGACAAGTAGCCATACCATGGTTCCAACAACTGCTAACTTATTGTATGTTAACAATTATGTTTTTCCAAAAAGGAAAGTATTTACTATGTTGTACTAGTTGGTTATACTTGTTCTGCTCCCTTTCCACCATGACCACATCGTGAACTATTGCAAAGGTTCCAAATAATTATTCAATACTTTCTTTTTAATCATTCTGCCTATATAGATCTAGGAAGGAATTAGTCCATCTCATTATTTTACAGGTTATATATGTATATACAGTCCAGTATCAAGATTACTTTCTTGTTCACACATTTCCAATTTATTAAATACTTTTTTATTCATCATTTTACAGAAATAAAAAATGGTTAAAACCCTTTATCTATCTTGTTGATTCATCATTATACAGAAACATAAAATAGGTAAAACCCTTTATCTATATTGACGATTTATCGTTATACAGAAAAATAAAATAGGTACAATCCCTTTATCTATCTTTTTGATTCATCATTATACAGAAACATAAAATAGGTAAAAACCATTTTAGCTATTTTTCATAGTGATATCAACTTTTCACAACAACAAAAACATACATTGAAGTAGCATGTATATTTCAGAGGCAATACCTGATAAACACACATTTGTTGTGCAATCATCTGGAATAAAGATTATGTTGAATTCACTCTAAATCTCATTTAGGAAAAAACATCCATTTCCATATATCTAGAACTTTAAATAATTAATTCAAGAAATTAACACTTATATGTTATTTTAGTTGTTCTAAGAAATCTGATAAGAAAATGGCTTGCTGCCACCCAACCTACGATTCTAGAAATTCTGTCTAGGCCTCTTCCCGAGCCTCCTAGATTCTAGAGTAGTTATGGATAGTAGTCATTCCAAGACCTCAAGACTTCAACCCAATCCAGATGGTGTTATTTTATGTATGCAGGGTTTCCACTGGATGCTACCAGTTCAAGATAACCCTTCTCAACCAAATACCACTTCTCTTGACAGTGTCCTGTCAGAGAACAAAAAGAAGAAAAAGAAGCCCCTTTATTTTCTTTTCTTTCTTTTAATCCCTCTTCCAGGAAAGAATAGTTGTTTCCCTTAACTACATGGAAGCTAAGATCCTCATCATCAAGTCATTTTCGTCATTTCCTTAACTAAACAAGATTAATTTCATATCCAAATAATCACAACATTATTTTCTCTATCAACTTAATTTACCGATTGTCTTTATGAAATATGTAAAAGTAAATGAAACTTGAAAGTAAATGCCAGTAAAATTAAATGGCAACTCTCTAAAATTAAATGGCAACTCTCCTATCCTTAGGGGAGTTACATCTTCCCCCCATTGAGAAAAACACCGTCCTTTGTTTTTAGCAATGTTTCTCAGAACAGATATTGATATGACTCTCGCATCCAGCGTCAGTCCTCCCAAGTAGCCTCTTCCGGGCTAAAGTGCTTCCATTGCACTTTAACCTAGATGATGGCTCGCTTATGTAACATTTTTTCTCTCCGATCGAGGATACAAAATGGCTCTATCAGAAACTCTCCGTCCGGTTCCACCTATTCAACAAAATAAAATATCATCAATGACTACTATTTATAAACAGGGTTAATCATCATCATTAATTAATTAATTAACTTCTTACATGTACTTCTTGCCACTTAATGATGTTCCTAGAATAATATACATATATTTTCAATAAGGACACATGAAATACATTATGAATTTGTATGTGGTTGGGTAGTGCTAACTAATATGCAGCAGGTCCAATTATTTATAGTATTTGGAAAGGTCCATAGTATCTAGGAGCTAATTTCGCACAACCTTTCCATTGCAGGGTGCTCTTCTAAGGTCGTACTTGGAAATATACATGATTTATTACCTAAAATTCCTTGTAAGTTATTTTCCTATTTGCATATGCCTTTTTCCTATCCTGGGTAGCTTTCAAATTCTGTCGGATTTTCTTCAGAGTACTTTCCATCTCAGCCAACATCTTAGGTCCCAATATTAGTTTGTCCTCTAGATTATTCCAATTGATAGGTGTCATGCGTCTTCTTCCATAGAGAACTTCGAAATGAATTAATTTCAGTGACTCATGTTTCACCAAGTGGAGATATTCTTCCCATTTTTTAGGTTGTTGCATTACGTACATTTGTAACATATCCTCCAATACTTGGTTCACCACTTTGTTTGCCCATCCGTTTTTGGGTGATAAGCAGCGTTGAATTGAACTCGAGTCCCCAAACCCGTAAAGAGATTTTTCCAAAATGAAGACGTGAATTTTACATCTCAGTTAGAAATCATAACCTTTGGCATCCCATGCAGTCTAAATATTTCCCACATAAATAATTTTTTTATTTTTCTAGTTTTATATGTAGATTGGACATGAATAAAGTGGACTACTTTACTCAACTTATCGATCAACACCATTATTGAATCATTATGTTTCCTTGTTTCAAGCAACCCTGTGATAAAATCCAAAGTAATTACTTCCCATTTCCACTCTAGAATGGGTAGTGGGTGAAGTAGTCCATCTAGGTTGCTAACACTCGAAGAATTTGGCCAATTATTCTGTGATATCTTTCCCTGTTCCAGGCCAAAAATAAATTTTCTTAATGGAAGAGAACTTGGAAGCATAAGGTCTCTTTGGGAATCCATCCAAAATAAATAGTCTAACCACTTGTTGATTAGGAACATATATTTGACCTCTAAATGTCAACAAATTCTCCTCATTTATCTTATAATCAGACTATTGTTCTGAACTACTTGGTTGATTGGTTTGCTGCCTAAAAAAACTATACTTTGGGCCTCGGTTAGCAACTTCCTTAATCTGATCTGAGAAATTAAATTCTATTTGACTATATGAAATTTCATATAGGTGATGCAATTTTTTCCGTAGTGTACCCTCCACTCAATTTTCTTTCCCTTTAAGATGTTTAATTTCAAAATCAAATTCACCCAAAAAGGTTGTCCACCTTGCTTATCGTGTGTTCAGACTAAGTTTCTTAAAGAGGCTAGTTAAACTACTATGATCCATCATTAATATAAATTTCTTGCCCAATAAGTAGTGGCTCCATACCTTTAAGGCATGTGCTACTGTCGTTAACTCTAGACCATAGGAAGAATATATTTTCTCATGTTCTTTCAATTTCTGGGATTCTTAGGCAACTATCTTTCCCTCTTGCATCAACACTCCCCCTACCCCCTTATGACATGCATCGATATAGACCACAAACTCCTTCTTTGGGTTTGCAATATTTAATAATGGGGTAGTAGTTAACAACTTTTTTAGTAACTCAAAGTTATGCTAACATTCGATGGTCCATTTTAAGGTTTTTCCCTTTTTCTATAAGGTCGTTATGGGATACACGATCTTGGAAAATCCTTCTATGAAATTTTGATAGTATCTCGCTAAGCCCATAAAGGATCGGATGTCAACAACATTAGTGGGGAAATTCCATTCCATGATAGCTTTTATTTTCTCAGGATCTGCAAATATCCCTTCTGTAGAAATTACACCATCTTTTCTTACGTCATTCTTACATCATATCTTCCATGTGGTGGCATCTGAGTGGTGACATGTTACAACTAGATTTGGCCCACTAAGGTACCTAAAAACACTAAATCTGCATGTCATGTGTCCATTGTACCGTACTACCACATCACTAGTGTTGACATCATATCGACCAACCAGATGTTGTCACGCGTCCACCTAGAGGAAAGAGAAAAGGGGTCACGAGGCCTTGTTTTGAAGAATTTCATGTGTTAATTTTCTATGGGTCCTGCCCATTTCTTTAATAATAATTTTAAGGGCCTCGAGCCTTTTAATGTGTTGCCTCTTCTCCTTGTGCCATGTTGTCCGATGTTTCTCCATCTCGGGCCTGCTCCATTGTCACGAAAACCACTTGTGGTTTGTGAATGCCCCCTAGGAAATTTTTGGTTTTTAGGTGGGAGGTAATGCAATCAACCTCCGTCATTGATCATGTGATCGACAGTATGGGAATATTGCCCATTGCGCTACACCCTTGTGCATTATCTATCGAGCTACGGACCTCTGCGTAATTTCTCTGATGCACCAGTGGTGACGTGTGGCGCCTGATCTGCCACTGAACATGCACACCATTTAAATTGTTGCCTCTGGAAAATTCTCTACCAAATTCACCATCAAGTTTGGAAACACCGCCAAATTATCTTACTTAAAGGTCCTCCACTAGTTTAACTTTGCAGCCTTTGACTTTAGGGTTCCTTCCTTTGAATGGCCATAAATTTTGATCAAGAAGGCCATTCACAAACTTCCACACACCACTGGAAAACTCTTTCATATCTCTTTCCATATGCGCGGGTTCCAGTTGTGTTTGAGGTGATATGTTATCATATAGTTATCTTAGAAGTCTATACGACATTTCACCTCCGTTGATCTTCATTCTTCTTCTTGTGCATGTATCTTGATCTCCTGTGCCATCCTTAGCCATCAATGACAACACAATTCTAACAATTGACTTATGGGTGAAATATTGATTTGATGTGAAGCTCCTTAATTTAATGCAACAATTGTTATAAATTGGATTTATGCATGGTACGAGTGGAGTATTTGTTGGCCAAATATGGAGATGACACCAGACATAATGTTCACATGATGAATGATGGTTGATTCAACTAATAAAACTTGTAGTTGTGGTGTCAAGGTATAATTATTTGCACTTACGAAGAATAATAATGACAAAGAAGAAAGAAAATTGTTGTTGTAAGATGTAGTCTTCAATGGAATTGCTTGGTGATTATTAAAAGAAAGTATGTGAATGACTGGCCCACTCACCATACGAAAAATCTGTAAACACAAAATGATTGCTGAAATATATTTCCCATACTTACATAGGCTAGCCATGGTCATTACTAAATAGACATCATGTCGTGTTGGTGGATGAAAAATGTGCATATTTTTTTGAAGTTTTCCTGTCTAAGTAGATGATGTGTTTATGGAGTTATATTCTAGTGGATAGATGGCTAAGAGAGGCTTGGAAGAAAAATAAGACACAATAGATTGGTTGCCCGATATGGAAGCACACTATGTAATAGTTGTGGGGTTGACATATGGTCAGATTTTGTGTAAGAGAGGTTGCATGGAGTGTGTGGAATTTCAGGTTGATAAGAGACAAAGTTGATTTCATTGTTGCAATAAATGGTTAGAAATGAGTGTAGTGCAAATGGAAGTAACCTGTGAGCTGTTTCGAGTACTCGTGTATGAAGTTTGAGGTTGAAAAATGGAGTAGTACAAGGTGACAAGTGTGAAACAGTTTTCAGGTAAGTAAGAAAATCTCAGGTCAAGGTATAAATTGAGTAATGTAAAGAAGTTGAGAGAGTGGTCATATAGATAAGAAAATAATGGAGGAGTTAGGAGTGCTAAAGCCTTTAATGAAGGAGCCAATGTGTGAAGTGTGAACACCATAAGGGTTTTATCCCAAGTTGTGAAATATTGTCATAGGAAAGTGTATTCCCCTAGGAAGTTGTAAGACCTATGTTCAGGAAGACATGTTTCACAGGATCAAGTATAGTGCAAGTGGTGCATGGAGTCATCAAGCTATGGAATAGACCACTTGGAGAGGTACTAGGGTGGCAGGTGGACTGGTATCTTGACTTGAGGGGTGGAATGTAATATCTGCAATGTGAGATGATTTTTGAACCATGTAGGTGAAAAGTTATCCTATATAAATGATAGATACAACGAATAGTTACCCATGTAATCAAGTATATGGAAACTTTTTTATATGGAATTCAACAAAAATGAAATGACTAGGTCAATCTCCCGGAGTCAAGTTTAAGAGGGGGATTGTTAGGGTTGTTCAAGTAAACTTAACTCCATCAAGTTACCCATGGTTTTGGGCTCCAGTTTTATGGGAATCCATGGTTTTTCCCATGGTATTCATCTCCAATATCGCATATTTAAAGGTTGGAAAAATTAATGATTAAATTGTCATGTTGGCCAGTGGGATCAAGAAACAATGTCTTTATACACCACCACTTATCTTGGTGCTTTGTGATCCTAACGAAATTTTTAGTTTAACTTCAATTATACATGAATATTTGATTCTTTCTTCATAATTTTTTATTTATCACAGTAGCTAATGTTAGTGTATGATGACTCAAGTGCAAATTAGTTTTGTCACATAAATAAACAAAAATGATAGAATATAAAACCAATTATTAAATGGTTATATAGTAATCATTAAATTATACAATGCAATGTAAAAAACACAATGTGTGTTTTAAATATACGAATATACTTATCCTTGTTTCTTTGTGCCCTTTCTTACTATTGAATGATATTTAGTAATGGAAGAATACTTGATAAAACCTATGGGTAAAATGATTTTGATAATTGAATCTTTTGAACATAATACAAATAGTATGATGTGTTTTCATTGAGGTTTTGATTAATGGTTAGTATAGGTAGTGATATTCTCTCACAATGCCCAAATCACTCCAACAATATTTTTTGTCCCATGGGTTTTCTTAGTGATGCAAGCTAATAATTCCGTGTGGTTATGAATATGTATAATTCCTAGCCAAATTTACTGGAATAAATACCACTCAAATGTGTGTTACCAAAATATATACCCCTCACATGTAATTTTTTATCCAAGGGATTTTCCATCGAATGTTGTATGTTAATAGACACCCCTCACATGTGGTCTTTTAACTAAAATAGTATCCATTGAACATCGTAAATCAACTGCACTTTAATATAATACTACCAAATTGGAGAAAGAGCATGGTAATAACAAAAGGAAGTTTTTCTCCAAATAATTTAAATGATGATAGTGATTAGTGGTGAGACCTCGTATTGCACCAAGAGTGCTGCAACTCCCAGAGGCTACTCCACTTTACTCTATCAACATGAGGTTCATAAAAACTTGGAGGTGACAGTGCTATATACACGACAGATGCATTCTACCAATGCCATCCTCTTCTCAGTTCTACGATGGGGTGCTATAGCTATGGTTACTTCTATGATACGAAGTATGTCACACTTCTGAATGAAAACAAAGACTGAAAATGACAAATGATCATTACTCTATCAACAAGACAAGAAACTATTCTAGGACATAAAGACTCATCTAGCTATTTGTAAGAAAGGAAATCCACACTTAAACTAATGAAAAAAATAAAGTTAGACTTAGTTGCATTCATGATTTAAATTGCTGAATTGAACTTGAAGAAAGGGAAACTAATATAGGCACACATGTTGAACCAAATGACTGATTGAAATCTATCTATCTCATGCTTGTCTGCTATGCTTAACAGTGCATCTATCAATGACCTAATTATGCTTGTAAATAAATATGTTTTGCAACAAAAGAAGGAGTCGCTAAGGTGAGATAAGAAGGTCATGGACTCATGGTTTCAGAGTTTAAGGTGTCTTGGAGGTTGTGACAGGTCGAGATGAGGTGAAAGAGAGGTTTTGGGCTGAAGAAGTGACCGACTAGCGTTGCTATAGGATCAGCTACAAGATTTCTCGTAGTGCTACAAAATGTCCTGAAACGCTACAGGAAACAGGCCGAGAGTATTTTGAGGCCATAAATGGTGAGGAAAGGGGTAGGAGAGGTGAAATGAAGGTGGATCTAGGTGGATGGGAGGTAGCCAACACTTTGGCCAAGCTCATGAATTTTCTCAAACCTGTCTTGCACCTCCAAGGTGGCTCTTAGTGTTGTGGTGGAGATGTCCAAAAAAAGTGCTGAAGGCGATTTGGTTGGAAGTTGGTTGATTATGGGTGGAAATTGAAGCTAATGGTTTTGGTGGAGTCCTCCTCTACTAATCTACTCAAACTTTCAAGCAAACTACCTGTTCATGCAATTATCGTTGACAAATATATTATGAAAATGGTGGAAAATATGAGTTGAATTTAAGCAAACCTACCTATGCACTTAAAGCAAAAAACTAACTCTGCATCTACAACATGTTCATGATTAAAAGAGAAACCTATCTAAAATTTCCAAGAAATCATAAACTGAAAGCAATTTGGGTCTGTGGCGAAGATCTACCCTCCTCAAGCCCTAATGGAAGAGGTGAGAGAGGGAGGCTTTAACACACTATTTTAGAGTTTTCTATTCTACTGCAACATGAAAGGTAAAGAAACTAATGACAACAACATGAAATGGAAGCAAACCAAACACATCAATATTAAATGTAAGAAAAATAACTACAATACATAAAATGGAAGAAAACTAAATATAGTGAGATGAAATGTAAGCAAACTAACTACAACAGCATAAAATGTAAACACAAATACATAAGAGAGACTGAGGCCAATGGATTGGGCCCTAACCCACAAGCTCAAATCCCTGAAACTAACACAGTGAAGGAGAAACTGAATACTCATTTTATTTTATAACCAATTCTTCTACATATCATATGAAGTCACAAATGTCTATTACAAGAGCTAAGAGTGCTCTATCTATCTCCAAAAATCAAATCCTAATTATCTATTTCTCTTCCCTATTTATCCTAAAGGGTAGTTACCAAGATCTCCCTAAAAATTAGGTGATTTGTCTCATTGGAACTCGAGAGAAGTGGAGCTTGGCTCCACTTGATCTTCCACTTGCTTGGTTGCCTTTGATTTCGAGTTGTTGGAGGAGAATATCGAGGATACCTTGGCTACCTTTAGGAGTTAAGGAGGTGGTCACCCCCCTACAATCACTCCTTGTTTTATACTTCCATCCTTGATTGTGCAATCTTCAACAAAAATGGCATATTCTCTTGATTATCCTTCATTTAAACCACATTAGGCATTCGTAGTATGACACCCTTGATACACCATTTACACTAAGAAACATATGACCATAATTCAATTAAATGTGATAAAGAGAGACTAATAAGGCTAAAAAAGTTACCATTAACCCCTTAAGATGTACCTAATTATGGTTCTCATCATATCCCCCTACCAAATGGTTGCTCATCCTCTGAGCAACTTAGTCCTCTTTATTTATCTCTTTTAGTGCCTTAGTGGCCTCTCTCGCATCCTAAGGAATTAGTGAAGGAGTCCCCTCAGGAGGGTAGAATCCAACATTCTTTTATGCCTCCTCCCATTCTCTATTTTCTTCAGCTTGGTCTTTTCCTTCACCTAGCCCCAACAACAAAGGTGGAGTGAGTTTTAAGTCAAGCCATTGGATATTCATTGTCTGCATAGCCCTCTTGTACAAAGGTTCCCTTTCTAGGGAATTTATCAATCTCTCTGGAGTATGATACTCCATGTTTCTAAGGCTAAAAGGGAGGCCATTCCATCTCCTCTGACTTTCCATTACACATTATTCTCCCAACAGTCTAGAAATGTCATCAAAGTGTGAAATGGCCTGTGCTTGGGTATTGAGGTATTTATCTGCAAGGATGGCATCATTTTCTACCATTAGGTGATTGTTAATGACCCCTCTAGGGTTGAGTTGTTCTACCATGATATGGATAGGCTCCTTTCCTTCTATTCTCATCACCCTTTTTACCTCCTCTGCCCTTGCCTCCTCATTGGTCATCTAAGAGGCTAGGGCCATCAACTGCATATCCCATATCCTAGGGTTAGGATCCCAAATATTTAGATCAGTCAAGATAAGATTATGCATATAAAATTCTTCCATATTGGCCTTATTTTCTATGCTGGACTGATTGCAAAAGTTAATAAACTACCTATAGTTTTGGAAGGTTAACAATCCATAGGAAGCTAATGTTTTGATCTGAAACTATGATCTGAAACTACAACCATTTTTCCTTTAGGTAGATGGTATAAGAGTTTGAAGGATGTCTGTGTTGTATTTACTCCATGCAAAAATATACCATGGTGGAAATATGCTTGTCCTTCTACTGCAGTTGGCTTTGTAACCTTGCATTTTCTGCTTGTGTTTCTTGTAATTTATCCTTTAACATTGCTTCCCTGAGTCTGACATCAGCCAAATATCTTCCCATCTCAATTAATTTTTCTTCCATGATCCCTACATCTTGCACACCCTTTGTTTTGGAAATTTGCATCTAGTGATGTGTGTGTGCTCTCTCTTGCTCCAACTGATAAAATAGGGGAACTAAGAGCTTTTGAGGGATCAACCTTACTCCTTCAATAAATGTGTAGTAGGAGCTTAGATTTGGTTGTGGGCTAGGATGTGTAACCATTGATATGTATTTTGGAAAAGATTTTGGAGAGGCAAGCTCCTCCTTTGGTTCCTCCTCTTCATTCCCTTTGGAATCTTTCCCTTCGATTTGTGCCTCTTTTTCAACATCTTGGGCCTCCTACCCTTCCAAGGGTACCTTTTCTCCCTCCCCCATGACCTTCTTTTCTTTCTGTGAAACATATGGATTTTCTTGTAGCATGGACAAAGTTTCCTGTAGCAAACCCTCATTTGTTTGTTGCCTCCTCTTTTCCGCTTCTTGAAGGTCTATGGGGGATAGTACTTGTTTGAGGGATGCTAGCCTTGAAGAATTTCTCCTCATGTAGGTCATAGGTGTCTTCTCAGGTGAGGTGACCTCTTGAATTTTTCCCTCTTCTAGGCTTATTTCATCTTTCTTCTTGGGTGACTCTTCAATTTTTATTGGGATTTTGATTGGATTATTGGGTTTCCCTTGCTTTAACCTGGCACTCTTTCTGGTCTTGAAGTACATAGGGGTTTGTATTTTCCTCTTTTCCTTCATTGGTTTTCTTAGAGTGGCTATGGCTGCAACCACTTCCTTTTCTAAGGTTTCTGGTGATAGGTTGATCTATTGGGGAGAGATGTCAGTGCTCAACATGGGTCCTAATATCTCTTCCTCTCTTGTCTTTCCTTTCTTCTCTTATTCTTTCTTTTCCCCATATTTTTCATCTCCTTCTCCTTTTTCATCTTTGTCTTCCTCCTCCTCTTTTCATTTCTCTATTTCTAGGTTTTCTGTGTGTTTTTCTTCTCTCTCCATCTCATCTTCTTCCTCTTCTTCCTCTGTCCCTTCAATATCTTCTTCTTCTTATTTCATACCCCTCTCTCCGAGACTAGAGGCAGGGGTTTTTCCAGGAGTGACAACTTGTGTCCCTATGAATTATTCCCTATCCATATCTATGAAGGTGGACCAAGGTATAGGGATGTTCAACCTATTGAGAGCATCTCCTATTATAAGTTTGATTAGGCCATGGTGAGCTAAGTGTTGATACTTTATTTCCCTCACTCTCTAGCTCATGTCTCTGATGGAATGTAGGAGGAAGTATAGAATTTTTAGTCTCTTATCTAGTGGTGGATCTCCTTTGAATCTAAGCTCATGTAATAATATGAAGTGGTATCCATAAACCACACTGAGTCTTCCCTCATAGGAAATGTATTTCATGATGTGATATGCTACTTCATCCCATGGGTAAGGGAGGCATTAGGGGAATTTTAAGGTCTAAAATGGGCCTCCTAAGGAAAATGTACAATCAAAATTCACTTTATGAAAACCAATCACATTTTAGGGGATGACATCATCCCTAATGGTTGAAGTGGCATTGCTTGGGTTAAATGTACTTACTTGTCACATTCTCAATGGTGGATAAAAATTCATATTTAACCATAGTAGTGCTCTAAGTACTTTCAAAGTCAAAGTAAAGTACTCCTAATAAATGTCATTTCACACTTTTTGAATAAAATAATATTATTTTCATTTCATATTTCTTGAAAGAAACAATACATATCCCTATACATTGTATTATAGTATAGTATAGTATATTATTTTATTTTATTTTATTTTTATATAGTATATTGATTACATGTTATTATACAATTTAAATAATATAAATTTCAATTAATATAATATAATTAAGAATTTATAAATTTATATTTATAATTTATTTTAAGTTATTTAAGTACAAAGGACAAATGCATTAGTTGTTCAATGAGAATGACTTTTTCTTGAATAGATCATTCCTATTTATAGTCACATCAATATAATTTTTTTATTAATTTTATTTTGGTACAAATTTTGAATTTAATTTAACTATGGTTACATGGATTGTGGTGCAAAAAGTGAATTGAAAATTCATAAATATTATTTTCTTGGTTTAGCTATTATTTTATTATTTCCTTAGGAGGCCCATTTTAGACCTCAAAATTCCCCTAATGGATTTCCCTTCTCACTCCATTTTTATCCTCAATGTATTCCTCATTAGGTAAAAATAAGCTCTTCTTGGAGGCAGTGTTGGACACTCTATCCTCTCTGTTCCACTTCACTCCTAGAATCAAGGTTGTAACTCTGCTAATCTATTTAGGGGTTATGGTGATGGCTAGTCCTCTAACCACAGTGTTGGCCCTATAATCTGTTTGTGTGTGCAAGGCCACTACAAATTCCATAGCCACTTCATCATAAAAGCCCTTGAGGAGCTCGAAGAATCCTAGCCACTGATGATTTCTAAAAATATCAACCACCTGAGGGTGTAATCTAACTCTTTTGATATCTGTGGGTTCCCTTATGTTAAAACCTCTCCCCATCTTAGAACACTGGTGATATGGGACCTCAAAGGCTTCAATTCAACACAAAATCATACTTTCTTAACCCTACTTGTCTTAACAACCTCTTAAATTCTGAATTATAGTTGTGACTGTGTATAATCTTTTCATGAAAAATCTCATAACATGGTGGGGTGACATCCACTTACCTTTTCACTCTGATTTTTTCTTACTTGGTAAATGGTCGTATTGGGTGTCAATAGCATCTCTGAGTGGCTCTCATGGAAATTCTGATCACTATGCAGCCTTCCTGTAGGTTTCATGTAGCATTCATAGACTTCCTGTAGCATGACCTTGGATGCAAACTTTGACCTTGGTGCGAAATTCCTCGATGGATATTGTCTCTTTCTAGCTCTCAACTATTTTTGAAATGAAAAATTGAATGAAGGAGAATGAGCCAAAGCATGCCTTTATTCCAAATTGAGTGGACTTGGAGTGGAGTGGTGATTTGGATTTCGCACGATGTTTCCTCTTTTGGACCGTTGGCCCCACTCGATCCAATCATTTCTATCTACCTTGGAATCACCTCCATATCCTTGTGATCTAGATAACCTAGTTGGCATGAAAAAATCCACTTCTCCTTCACTTAAAATTTACAAGGGTGGCCAAGTTAACTGACCACCTTTTTTCCTTTTTAACTCTCTATTCTCGACACTAATTCATTTTAGAAATATGATGCATAACGAGAGGGTGAGGGAGCCATACATGAGCCTACTTGTTGTTGAGGAGTTGTTGATTTTATTTGATGCAGGGAGATGGAGTCTGGTGATAGCCATCAACGTTTTTTACTTTGCTATGTTTTTTTTATGCATATTTTCAGAGTGAGCAACTTATTTCTGAGTGAGATTCTTATTATTTTTGTTTTTTGATTCTTTTTTTAGGTGTTGCATGGAGATCCTCAAGTGTTGTTGTTGGTGTGGCCTTCCTCTTGGAGTTCTCTGGTGATCATCTGGAGCCATATTAATCAACCACCTCTTGCATTTTTGGTTTGATGTTGCATGTACATGATTGCTACATGATGTGATCAACTTCCAGTAGTAGTCCCCTTTCTACTTCTTTGGAGCTCCACTTAGCTGAGAAATTAGGATAAGTCGTGCAAGGATGCTAGGAATGGAGTTACGGAGTGAATGGAGTGGTGGAGAGATTAGAGGATAGGCCCTGTGTAAAGATTTCGCTAAACTAGCTCATAGTGGTGAAAGAGAGAGTTTGGCGAGTGAATACTTATGCATGGAGTGGAGTGATGGTTAGGAGTGGTAGGTATGGGAAAAAGAATGATTTTCATGTCTTCCTTGAGGGTTAGGTGTCCTTGAGGGTTAGGTGTCCTTGAGTGAGCTTATTCTCACTCGGATGACTTTCATGTAGCTGTACAGGGTTTCCTGTAGCACTACAGGAAATCCTGTAGCAAACTAGGACATATTGTAGCACTGCAAAGAGTAAGAAAACATGGGGCTTTTGCTCACCTGGAGGGAGAAATGGATGGATGGATGCATAATTGGGTTGATCATGGAGCGGGTAGGTAGAGGAGAGAGAGAAGAGAAAAATAATGTTTCTCCTCTTTGTCCCAACTATCCTTGATCAGCAACTTGCAAAATAGAAATAGGTGAGTGCATAGGTGTTGTTTCATTTTTTTTAAACAGGTGGCATGCCTCCAAAGAGGTTTTCAACCCACAAGCCTGCCTTGGGCACCTCAAAGAGGTTTTCACACAAGGATCTTTTATTTTATTTCTTTTTTCTCTTTTTCCTTTTTTTTTCTCCAAGATCACCTCATGGAGGCTTTTAACCCAGGAGTTGGACTTGGATGCCTTAGAGAGGTTTTCACCCATGCCTCTTTATTTTTTTCCTTTTTTTAAATATTTTTTTCTCCAGGAAGGAGAGGCGCTGGAAAATATGGAGCTTCCCATGAAATTCACCTCCATATTTATTGAATTGATAAACTCAGCCTTAGACAGAGGCTTTTTATACATTTTTAGCCTATAACCATTGACAAGCAGGGGTTTCCCATCCTCATCTATGGTTCTGATTTGAACAACCCCATTGTCATGGAATTTTTCCACTTGATAAGGTCCTAGCCACCTTGTCATTAGTTTTCCTTTGAAGTCCTTGAATCTGGAGTCATAGAGAAGTGCCTAATTTCCTTCTTGAAATGTCTTTTCTTTGATGTGCTTGTCATACCAATATTTCCTTTGCAGCTGAATTACCTCCGTTTGAAAGAGGGCCTGCATTCTGAACTCACCCAAACCATTTAGTGGCAAAAACCTTCTTGTTGTGCCTTTGTGATGTCCAAGTCTAATTGAGTTTCCATTCTTAGGGTGTTGTACTCAAACTCAATGGAAAGCATAGCTTTCTTCCCATAAACTAAATCATTTGGATTAAACCATATGGTGGTATTCCAAGTGGTATTGTAATCCCAAGTGGCTTCCAGCAATGTGTATTCCCAATTTTTTTTATGCTTCTCACAACCTTGTTGAGGATTTTCTCCAAGGTTGTATTTTTCACTTCCACCTGGCCATTTTTCCGAAGATGATAGGTAGTGGAAGTCTTGTGCTTTATCTTGTGCCGCCTCAGGAGGTTTTCAATGAGATGACATGTAAATTGAACCCCCTGATCATTGAATACCTCTCTAGGTTATCCAAAATTGTATAAAAAATTCTCTCTTAGAAACTAAGCTACATTTTCTTTTGTTGCTACTTTTACAACTCTTGTTTCAACCCACTTGGTCAATTAGTCATTGCAGACTATGATACACGTTTTATGCCTAGATGGTGGATCAATGGGTCCAATGAAGTCCATGCCCCACTTTTCAAATGGCTCTAAATCCATATAAGGGTGCAAGGGAATTTTATCCCTCAATGTAGGTCTCCCCATCCTTTGGCACTGATCACATCTACTGGTGTATCTCCTGGCATCTTGGTGGAGGGTAGGCTAATAGTAACCTGCTTGCAAAGATTTTAAGGTTGTCCTCTTGGCATAAAAGTGGCCCCCATAGGGAACATCATGACATGCCGAGAGGATGTCAAAAACCTCTTATTTCCTCACACATCTTTTGAGAATTTGGTCAAGACCCAACTTGAAGAGATTTCCACCAATCCAGGTGAAAGGGGTGCTTTTCCTAATAATCTTGCTCCTCTCCCTAGATGAAAGGTTCAGAGGAAATTTTCAACAATCAAGTATTTATATGTGTCACAAAACCAAGGAGAGAGTGCTAAGATAGAAAATGGGTGTTCATATGGAAGCTGATCATCTACCATCCCCTCCTTATTTGCAGGTAGAGTTAGTCTAGATAAGAAATCTGCAACAACATTCTCCTTTCCTGGTTTATCCATGATTGTTAAATAAAACTGTTGTAATAACAACAACCATATAATTATTATAGCATTAACATCAAGTTTATTCATTAAGTACTTGATGGATACATGGTCAGTATCTGCAAAGGTATGATAAGTAATAATATAATGCCTAAATTTGTTGAAGGCATGAAAAATGGCTAGAAGCTCCTTTTATGTGATAGTATAGTTAAGTTCATATTTGGACATATTCTTGCTAATGAAATAGATGGCATAGGGTAATTTTTCTTCTAATTTCCCCAAGTCTGCCCCCACAGCTTTTTCAAATGCATTTGTGTGGATGTGGAAAGGAAGAGCCCAGTTTGGACCTCGAAGGATGGGGCATTAGTTAGCTTTTCCTTAATGATATCGAAAGCTTATTGACAATGCAGAGACAAAAAAAAACTCATAATATTTGGCCAAAAAATAAAATAATGGCAAAGCCACTTCGCTGAAGTCCTTAATGAACTTCCTATGGTAGCCAACCAAACTTATGAAACTTTTGAAATTTCTCTGCTTTTGAGGAACAAACACCCTTTTTATGATGGTTATTTTGTTTGGGTCCACCTGCATTCCTGCTTGTAATATTGAGTGGCCTAGGAATATCCCTGCTCTTTTTAATAATTCAAACTTTTTCAGACACAGGGAGAGATGCATTTCGATGAACTATCTCAAAACTTTTCCCAAATTATAGAGTGCTTCCTGGAAATCATACCCATAAGGTGTGAAATTGTCCGTGTAGATTTCGATAGAGTCATGGACTAGTTCATAAAAAATTCTTAGGATTTCTCTCTGGAAAGTAGCAGGGGCATTGCACAACCAAAAGGGAAGGACTCTGTATGAGAAAGTGCCCCAGGGACATGTGAAAGTAGTCTTTCCTTGGTCCTCAGGCCTAATTTGGATCTAGTTATACCCACTGAACCCATCTAGGAAAGAAAAAAACTTCTGCCCTACAAGGCCATCTAGGACTTGATCTATGAAGGGCAAAGGGAAATGGTCCTTCTCAGTGGCTTTGTTTAGTTACCGATAGTCAAAACAGATTTTCCACTTTCCATTCTTCTTTGGGACTAGAAAAAAAGGAGACACCTACTCACTCTTTGATATGGGATAGATGAAACCTACATCCAACAACTTTTGCAGCTCATCCTTCACTATGTCCTTTAGAGATGGGTTCATCCTCCTTTAGGGCTGGCACATAGGCTTTCATCCTTATTTAACATAAATATGATGTGTGCACACTAAGGGATGCACCCATTTCATGTATTTTTAGTCCCAAGCAAATGCATCAAGGTTTTCTTTCAAGATTTGGCATATCTTCTCTTCTTATTTGGCTGAGAGGGATGAGTTAATCTTCAGAGATTTTGATGGGAAAAATTCCACAACCTTGGTGGTTTCAGAGGTTGAATCAATTTAGTGTAGTTCCATCCAAGGGTGGCTTTCAGATTCTTTGACTAGGTCATCGAGTGGAATGTCATTGGGGGCTCGTTTTGAATGATGTGGTCAAGGTGCTCATCCTCATCAGGTTGCCCCCCTCTAAGAAAAATATATATGGTACAAATGGGGTAGTGTGTGGTACTCTATACTAAATATTCTTCTTCTTCATCCTCCAACCAAAAAGGTAGGTCATGGCCAATGGAAGGCTGGGCAAGAGGATATAATACCAACTATTTAGACAAGGTCCCATTATTTATAGTCATGTTTTTGGGCCTTGCAGCTAATATAAGCATTGACTGTGGCTAACCATGGTCTTCCTAAAATGAGAGGATATTCATTAAAATTGGTTTTTGGCTGGAGGTCCAAGAAATCTGTAGGGTACTCCCAAGATTTGATTGAGACCATAATATCCTCAAAAATTCCTTCTAGAGCTACTGTGGACCTGTCTGCAAGTTGCAGAATAGTGGTGATATTTCTCAAAGCTCCTTGGAGATTGAGTTTAAGAATAGTTTCCTTGTTAATCACATTGTTGGCAACCCTGAGATTAATCAGAGTATTGGGGACTATGACACCATCGATGTGTACATCTACTACTAGACTTCTAGAGTCCAGGTACTTTGGGAAGATCACCATTCCCAACATTAAGTTAGACAATTGTCCCACTACATTGATGGTGAGGGTGTCTTTCTTCTTTCTCCCCAGTTTCTTAAATCACTTTTATTTGATGAGCCTATTATAAATAGGAACGCCCTTAATGCTCTAGAGAAGGGGTACTTTCACACACAAATTAATTATTTCTCCCAAAATTTCAGTCTCTTATGGGGTGTGCTGACTAGAGTGGATCAATCACTCAGGAAAAGGAGGTGGTTGGATCTTAGTGTTTATTTCTTCCTTTTCCTCCTCAGCCTCTACAAGTGGAGATGGACAATGATTGTTTGGGAGTATTCTTCTTGACCTGAGGTTGATCTCATGTATCTCCACAAGATACACTAGATAGGATGTTTCCCCACTGTAAACTTGTTGTGTCTGCTTATTTTTCGGGTTCGGACTGGGCTAGGCAGAAATCTAAGGAAACTTAGGTGGAGCAGAATGGGTGAGATGAGTTTGAGGTTGGGGTGGAGGCAGTAAAGCAGGTGGTTGATTGTGTCGGGGCCTCCACCCTTGTGATGGGTTTCTTCACTGAGGTGGTTGAGGAACATATTGCTAGAATGGTTGGTTCACAGGTTGAGGGTGACATGGAGGGTCGTAAGGCCAAATAGGAGGTGTATGCCATGATGGAGGAGTGAATGTGTATCAAGACTGAATAGGTGCATTCTAATTTGTATGATAGTAGGAGTAAGGTGCACCTTGCATACCTTGCTGATATGACCGAGGCTCTTGAGGCCTCCTTTGATTTATGAAACAAAGTTTCTCGAGTCCTCCTTCCCCACCTTGATATACATATTTGATCCCGGGTAAGGAGGGACACTTATCTATGGCATGATTCTCTTCACAGACTAAGAAAAACTCTATGATATTTATTGGATATTCTTTTTGAGGGTGTTTTCTAGTTCATCTAGGGCAGAAGATAACCAAGACCCTCTGTGATTCCTCTTGCTTCCTCTTGATCTGCATTGTGTCCATTTGAAAAGAAAAGGTGTGCATCATCTCAGTTTTGAAGTCATCCAGCACATTTCCAATCTCATGCTTGATGGAGGTGGAAGAGGAAGGGGTGTTGGTCACACTTTGGCTAGCTCTACCTTTCTTCATAGCTACCCTAGAGTGATTTATAAAGATAATTTTGGTGTCCTCATAAGGAATATGGTAGATGTCTTCTCCAGACACCATATTAAGGGTTTCCATCACCTCTTCCTTGATCCCTCAAAGAAGTACCAATTTAAGTGATCCGAGATCAAGGGTGAAGTTGGATATTTTATATCTCAGCTGGAATCTTTCTTCATAATCCTCCAAGGATTCATCAGGTCCCAGAGTCATCCTAAATATTTCCTCTTTGGTTTCCTTGGACCTACAATAATATCGATATTTTTTGTTAAAGGACTCTTGATTCTGTGCCTAGGTAGTGATGTTATACCTAGGAAAACCCATGAAGCAACACAAGGTTGCATCCTTTAGGGTGGATGTGAATATTTTTAGCTTTTAGACATCTGAGGCATAGTCATAGGTCCTGTAGACAACAAAAAATTTGAACATGAAGGTGTCAGTATCCTCAAAATTAATTTAATGGAAATGTGGAAGGGCTGAGGGACTGATGTTCTTCTTTCTAGTTTCCCTATCCATTTCTCTAATGGGAAAGACTCCTTGGGTCCCAGTCTCAGCCATGGCTTGAATTGGTGAAGCAAATTCCTCAGGTGAAGCAAGTTCTTCTTCTTCTCCAATAGGTTCTTCAAAGTTTTCAAGTGGTTCACCTATGGCATGTTCAACTTCATAGTCACTGAAGAAGAGTGAAGGGTGACTATGTGGGGATGTGGGGGTTTGTGGTAAAAAAATTCCTTGGTTATCCCTATTCCTACGAGCCATGGAAGTAAATTTGTTTATGTATTTTTAAATATTTTGGATCTGAATACAAAATAATAGCAGAAAATAATGCTAAAATAGAATCAAAGCATCTACTTAGACACCTCCCTGGTAACGATGCCAAAAAGTGGTGAGCCCTGGTATTGCATCAAGAGTGCTGCAACTCCCAGAGGCTACTCTACTTTACTTTATAAACCCGATGTTCATATAAAATTGGAGGTGGCAGTGCTATATACATAATAGATGAATTCTACTCATGGCATCCTCTTCTCAGTTCTATGATGGGGTGCTATATCTAGGGTTACTTCCAGGATATGAAGTTTTTCAGACTTCTAAATGAAAACTAAGACTGAAAATGACTCATAATAATTACTCTATCAACAATATAAGAAACTATTATAGGACATAAAGACTCATCTAGATATTTGCAAGAAATTAAATCCACACTTAAACTAATGCAAGAAATAAAGTTAAATCAAGTGGCATTCATGATTTAAATTGTTGAATTAAACTTGCAAAACGGGAAACTAATCTAGGCACACATGATGAACCAAATGATTGATTTAAATCTATCTATCTCATGCTTGAATACTATGCTTAACAATCATATCTATCAATGACCTAACTATTCTTGTAAATAAATCTGTTTTGTAGCAAAAGAAGGAGGTGCTAAGGTGACCTAAGAGGGTCTTGGACTCATGGTTTTAGAGCTAAAGGTGTCTTGGAGGTCGTGCTAGGTCTAGATGATTTGAAAGAGAGGTTTTGGGCTGAAGAAGTGACTGATTGGCGCTGCTACAGGGTAAGCTACAAGATTTCATGTAGTGCTACAGGATGTCCTGAAATGCTACAAGAAACAGACTGAGAGTAGTTTGGCGCCAGAAATGGTGAGGAAATGGGTAGGAGAGGTGAAATGAAGGTGGATCTATGTGAATGGGAGGTAACCAACCCTTTGTCTAAGCTCAGAGCTTCTCTCAAATCTTGTCTTGCACCTCCAAGGTGGCTTTCGATGTTGTGATGGAGATGTCAAAAAATAGGGATGAAGGTGATTTGGTTGGAAGTTGGTTAATGAGGGGTGGAAAATGAAGCTAATGGTGTTGGTGGAGTCCCCCTTTGCTGATATACTCAAAACTACAAGCAAACTACATGTTCATGCAATTATCATTGACAAATCTATTATGAAAATGGTGGAAAAGATGAGTTCAATTTAAGCAAACCTACCTATGCACTTAAAACAAAAAATTAACTATGCATATACAACATGTTCATGATAAACAAAGAAACCTATCTAAATTTTCCAAGAAATCACAAACTGAAAGCAATTTGGGTCTGTGATGAATATCTAACCTCCTTAAACCCCAATTGAAGAGGTGAGAGAGGGAGGCTTTAACACACAGTTTTAGAGTTTTCTATGCTACTGCAACATGAAATGTCAAGAAACTAATGACAACAACATGAAATGGAAGTAAACCAAACACAAAAATATGAAATGTAAGAAAACTAAATACAACAAATAAAATGGAAGCAAACTAAATACAATGAGATGAAATGCAAGAAAACTAACTACATCATCATAAAAGGTAAACACAAATACGTAAAAGAGACTCGGGCCAGTGGATTGGTCCATAACCCACAAGCTCAACTCCTTGAAACTAATTAAGTGAAGGAGAAACTGAATACTCATTTTATTTCATAACCAATTATGCTCCATAGCATATCAAAGTCACAAATTTCTATTACAAGAGCTAAGAGTGCTCTATCTATATCCAAAAATCAAATCTTAATGAGCTCTTGGTCTACCTATTTATCCCAAAGGGTAGCTACCAACAACTACCTAAAAAGTAGGTGATTTGTCTCCTTGGAAATCGAGAGAAGTTGAGCTTGGCTCCACTTGATCTTCCACTTGCTTGGTTGCCTTTGATTTCAAACTGTTGGAGGAGAATATCGAGGATTCCTTGGCTGTCTTTAGGAGTTAAGGAGGTGGTCAACCCCCTACAATCACTCCTTGTTGTCTATGCCGAGCCTTGATTTTTCAATTTTCAGCAAAGATGGCATATTCTCTTGATTATCCTTCATTTAAACCACATTAGGAATTTGAAGTATGACACCCTTAATACACCATTTACACTAAGCAACATATGACTAATGCAATTAAATGTGAGAAAGAGAGACTAATAAGGCTAAAATGGTGACCATTAACCCCTTAAAATGTACCTAATTATGGTGCTCATCAATTAGTTGGAAAAACCTATTGTAATACAAATGAAAGTTGAAAATTTGATATGTTTACTTAACTAATATATAATAATTTAGTTAAAAAATAATAATTTTAAAAAATATACTTTTCATTAATAAGAACAATTTCACCACAACAAAAATATTTTCACAATAAATCTTAGAACAATTTTTTTTTCATTTGAAAAGAAGAAAATATAAGGGTAATATATGCAACGTAGCATAGTCCTTACCTTTATTGCTAATTAATTTATTAAGGAAATGCAAGGTCCATGTTTTTTCATTTTTCAAGAATGCTCTGTTTCTGCAATTTTCTCCACAATTTGTCATTACTCCCTCCTTTACACATGTTTTCTATGCACATCCACACTCTGCACAATGAAGGCCACCTCCGCACAAGATAGTCCCTTCCTCTACCACTAATTAATTGATTGAGACAATATGGGGTCTGTGTTTTTTTGTTTTTCAATAATGATCCATTTCTGCAATCATCTCCACAATCAACCATTATTCCTACCTCTGCACATGCTTCCTTCGCATATCTTCACTCTGCACAATGAAATACAACTCTACACAGCTCCCACCTCCACACACGCTTACTTTTCGCATCCAAAATCTACACAATGAAAGTCTACAAAACTTTTGATATCCTCACCTCCACACATCAACGACACCCAAAAATGAAAATGCAAATGACAGTTTTGTGTGATGATGAAGCAAGAACTCGATACAATGTGAATATGTACATAGGAATGCTACCCACACAATTTTTCCATTTGATACTACTTAAACACAAATGACAGGCCACGGCGTTGCAAAGTATAGTGCGGAGTACAAAGAGCTTTCAATGTCCATATTTTTCTCTACACTTCGCATAATTCATACAAGTTGTGTTTTTTCTTGCCGCAACATTGACCTATCAAATACTATTAATAAGTTCTCAATGTTGTAGTTATCAAAAGTAATTTGGTTGACAAAAATATTGTTTGGAATGTTTTTGGAGGACATAAATCATATTCTAATTAATCATAAGATTATTGCTGAGTCAAAACTTTGTTTCCAGTTACATGAGTTCAATGTTTCAAAGTTATAAATTCTTTAGATATTCATGTTCCAATAACAAATAAAAATAATAGCAACTGACAATCAATGTTGTAACATGAACAAACAAAGTGTGCATGAATTGTGTATAGAGTGTGGAGAAAACTCCACACAATGAAACCTCTCTGCACTCTACATACAACGATGAGATTCCAACCGTTTAAGTGCATGATGATGTGTTTCTTGGTTTGGATTGTGGAAGTGAATGACTGGTTTTCAGATCATATAATTAACATTAATGATTTTTGTGAAGGAAATTAAGGAGCATTGCTGGTGACGATGTAGATGGTTGGGCATTTTGAATCCCTCAATTCCATAGTTGCATAATTTCCCTATGTCCTTTGTGTCCATCAAATGATGCAAGACTACTTTTTTAATTTTAATACAGTAAGTTTGAATATATATATATATATATATATATATATATATATATATATATATATATATATATATATATATATATATATAATGGATTTAATCTATTAGATTTTATTGAATATGTAGCTTAGGTTTGATTGAATATATGCATTTGTGTTAATTTTAAAAATATAGATTAAAATTAGTATTTTAGTGCTTCTAAAATCATGCTTTTAGTTTTAAAATATATAGATTATTTTAAAATTTAAATATATATGGAAATTAATATATAAGATAAGATAATTAGATTTAATTTTTATGTGTTAATTTAAATACTAATGTTTTAAAATAATGAATGTGGTAGTTTGTAATAATGTGTTTTTAATTTTAATGTTTTTAACTCTTTTGGAGTTAGCACACTTGCAATTTAACCCGCCTCATTTATTATTATGGTTATGTCTGTGTAATTAGGCTTGCCTCATTTTTTATTATTAATAGATTGTGCAGAGTGTGGAGGTATGCACAATTAAAATATTCCTCCACACAATGGACTTCCTCCTCAACCTCGCAGGAGACAAGTGGTTATTTTATTATTAATCAATTGTTTAGAGTGTAGTGTCAATGCCACGAAGATATTCTTTTCATTACCATTGAATGAAAGGGGATTTAATTGCAGAGATTGACTGGTGAGATTTTGGGCAACCAGTGCCTGTTGAACCCATTACATCCTTATAATAGTGTCCACAATCAAACTAGCACACACGATGACTGAAACCAACAATCTGACTAGAAATCTGAACAATCATATCTTAAATTTGATAGTGAGAATAATTCCTAGAGGAAATCCCAAGAGATAAAACATGCCCAGATTCACATACATGGTCATGGATGGGATCCTGATTCCCCATATCACCCCACTAGACATAGCCTATGGAAAATTGAAGATGCGGGAAAGCACAAGGACAAACAATATCTAATCGGTGTTGAACACGATGGCTAGATCTGAAATTGATTCCTGTGTCCTCAACAGTTGCCCCATTATCAACATCACAATTTTGTAGTACCACTATTCCTAATTGATAAATCCTACCAAATTTTGTGATGAGTGGGTCAAATTTAGGGCGAGGGGGGCTGATGGAGCCCTGAGATTATGTTGATTGTTAATTCCATGAATAGTCGGAAATCAGATGGAATTCCTCATGCATGTTCTTGTGAAGTCTCTTCTTGACTACGTATATGATGAGTAACAATACCACTTTGAAGTCATTCCAACAAATTACCAATGTTGTGCAAGATCCTTTTCCAAAAATAATTTCTTCGAATGCAAGATTTATTAGTAGAATGGACGCTTAACTAGGAGATTGGATTAAATAATCGCCACAAAAAGGTTTGAAATATTTTTCCAAAAAAATTGTTGATATAAAATCATTCACAAACAAGCTACAAGACTGGTTTTCACGAAAAATGTCCCTTTTACGAGTCTCCTTTTCATGGAAAATTTCCCTTCGAGTCTCCTTTCCAACTCGAGGAGCTTCACGAGTTCAATTTTTTCTTTTCTTTTCTGGAGGGCATTAGTTTTGAATAGAATCTTTGCATGCCATGTGGATGACATGTGTCCATTTTAGGTGCAGTGGAAGTAGATACATATCTTGCATTAAAATGCATTGAGTATGGTGCATAAAAATATTTATGGGAACATGCAAATCCGGGACGATGGTCAAGCATGTCATTATGGGTTTCATTGGTAATTTCACTTGAAATACTTACAATGGAGCAAGTGTAGTAGCCTATGTAATTTGATCACATAGTTTGTGTGAGAAAATGGAGGAAGTTTTGATTGGAGATCAGCTTTGGGACTTAAAATAATATCACAAGCCAATTTATTTAAGTTTCTCTTGGACTGGAAAGAAGCAGTTAGGGTCAAAAACTTAGTGTGTTGAACAAAATATTCGAAAGGGAAGAATTATTTTGACTCCAAAAAATTTTAATACATTTAAAACAGTGCTACAGAGGCTCTTTGAGAAGGATAAAATCCCATTTCATGACCTGCATAGTCACAAATTAACACATTTAATTCAAATCGCACCTGCAGAGTGCAAAAGAGAAAGAATTAAGAAGTCAGAAACAAACTTCTTCCAGTTAATTCTTGGTTTGACAAGGAATGAAAAAAAGCAAGGAGAATGTGGAAATATTCAAAAAAGGATAACATAAAGCTCAAAACTTACAAGAAGATATTAAGAAAGAAAAAGGTTGATTTCATGGTTTCGAGGAGACAATAACCAATCTTCCTTGGGAAAAATAACCCCAAATTATTTTAGAAGGAGCTCCAACCGATGAATATGCAAAATGAAAACAATATTACAACTTCTAAATGGTTTTAATGTACAAGACAACTTTATGAACATGATCCCAAGGTTGACCCTCCTCCCTTGGTCAACACTGATACAAAAATATTCATGGTACAAGAGATAGAGATGGGTATTAAGAAGTTGGGTGTTGGAAAAGAAAAATACTTAGTTGAACTCCAAGTAGTGTATCTAAAGTGGGGCTTAAAAATTCTTGCACCTCACATTACAAAAAATTTCAACAACATCATACAAAATGGGTTCCCCACAAATTGGACAACTAGTTTGGCAATACCTCTTTTCAAGAGTGGTGATGTCAATAATCCCTCTAATTATAGGACCATAATGACAAACCCCTTGTTTGTAAATTTATTTGGAAGCATGTTAGAAAATTAAATAAGAAAGTGGGAAGAATAAAGAGATAAATGTGCTAAAGGACAATCAGGTTTTAGACCTAAACATTCCACAATTGATCATGGTATAAACTTAAGGCACATCATTGAAAAAGTTTGGGAGAAAAGGGAAGAAGTCTTTTGTTGCTTTGTTGATTTCAGAAAATCCTTTGACACGGTTCTTAGGGATAATATTTGGCATATAATGGAGGAACTCGGGGTTCTCAGCCATTTGAGAGCAGTTCTACATAGGCTGTATGAAGAGGTGAAAGTCAAAATTAGAACTTCAACAAGAATTTCTGAAATTTTTAGAAGCGATATCAGGGTCAAACAAGGTTGCCGATTGTCTCCTACCCTCTTTAGTTTATATATCGACAAGCTTGAAGAGTGGCTAAATTTGCAAGGGGGGGACGATATCCATTTGGTCAAGTTTGTTATAAGGCTTCTTTTGTATGCAGATGACCATATTATGATTGCTAAATATGCTCTTGTTTTGCAAGAGCACTTATCTTCACTTGAGCATTTTTGTAGAAGTGCGGGGATGTGAGTCAATGTCAAAAAAATGAAAGTAGTGGTTTTCTCTAACAAAATAAAACATAACAAGCATAAGTTCTACTTTGAAGGAAACATTCTGGATGAAGTTGGGCATTAAAAATACTTCATTATTGACTTCAATAGAAATCTAAGCTGGGATGGATGTAGAAAGAAAAGGACTTTGGGGGGTTGGAAAGCATTTTATGCTTTTCAAAATAGGTGTAGAGAGGTCGAGTTATGGGACTGTAAAACCATTATAACTCTTTTTGGGATTTTAGTGATTCCGATGATTCTCTACGCCTGTGAACTGTAGGCCAACGGTACATCCGACATGCAGTGGAAACAAATTGAGAAAATTCAGAAGTGTTTGATTACAAAAAAATTCAAAATTAAAAGTGTAATTTCTTATGCTATCTTTTTAAGTGAAACAAGGGTTTCTCCTATTGAAGCAATTGCTATGGTTCAGGTCATAATATATTTTAAAAAAATGAGCAAATGGAAGAGGGAAGATGGCATAAGGTTGTGTTTAATGATATATTGTGCAAAAGAAAGAAGACTTGGATGCGGGAAAATAAAAAAAAAAGGTTTATAAAGTGGGGCATTCGCTTGAGCATGTGTCCCACAAATAGTGAAGAGATAAAATCTTTTGTTATGGATAAGTTCCACAAATGTATTTGGGAGAAGGATCTATGGAGAAAGAAAAAGTATTAAATTGAAGAGTTTAATCCCACTCATAATCATCAACAAAAAGCGTACATAGGGGCCAATATTTCTTGAAGAGCCAAAATCATTATTGCTCAATTAACGACTAGCTCTTATCAACTCCGTTGTGAAAAAGGGCACTAGAAAAGGCCAAAAGAAATGTGGGAGGAAAGAGTATGTATTTTTTTCTATTCCAGAAAAAGTGGAAACAAAAAATCATTTCATTTTAGAATGTGAGGCATTCAAAGATAACAGAGAAAGTTATGTAGATATTTTGGAAGCTAGCTCTTGCGATAATCTCTTAAGCGGGGTATTTTTCGAGAAGTTGGGAGAGTTTATTGTGAAACTTCCCAAGAAAAGGGTCGAATACAAGAGGAAAAAAGAGAAGAAATCTGTACCATAGGCTATCTTTAGCCTTGTGGACGTTAAAATAACTTCTTCTTCTTCTTATGTATTGCAACCAAAGATATATTCTCAGTGGCACCAAAAAATACGTAGCCACCAAATCTAGCATCAAGAACAATAAATACGTTACAAGGACCTTAGAAATCACTTTGTCTTGCCTCGAATAAACTAAAATAACCTCCACATATTCACCATAGCAGAGCAGGATTCAAACAGAGTGGTAATAATCCATCAATCATGATAAGAATGCATCACCAAGCTTTTTTACTCGAATGTAAGATGAATTATCCAACTGTAACAAAGAGATGGATATTTTGTTTACCTTAAGCATAAAAGAATCAATAAAAGGAGTCTGGATGTTTTTAATATTCCCATAATTGCAATATTTCATCGATGAAATTGTAAACCTGAAACGTTAATATGTTGTGCAGTGTGCGAAGGTGCGTAGGAACTCCAAAAGTGGGGGCTCCTCTGCACCTCCACACTCCACACAATGTATCAACATTATTCCCTCCCCCCACTTCAAATATGTAAGGGACTTGGAACTCCATCAGTTTTTCCATCATTAGGCAGAGCAGTAGAAGTGTCATGCATAATAGTATTAGTGTTAGAGCACTCATCGATAGAATGGCCACTTAGAAAATTAGCCTTTTTTTTACAAATTAGCCTTTTTTATTTTAAATTTATTTGTCAAGCACTAAAAAATAACAAAAATAAAATATCCTCCAATAGGGGAATTATGTACTATCATAGCTCGCTCTTCTGTCATCATTGGGTAGAGCTTTAGCAGTGCCATGCATAACAGTGTCAATGTTAAAGCATTCATTGATTGAATGGCCACTAAAAAAATTAGCCTTTTTTATTTTAAATTTATTTGTGAGGCACTAACAAATACCAAAAATAAAACATCCTCCAATAGGGGAATTATGTCCCATCATAGCTCACTCAACTAATTGAAAATTAGAAAATTATTTTGAATTTACAACAAAATATAAATATTCAAAATTTTCCTGAAACTTCAGTTAAAATTGCAAAAAAAATAAAAAAATAAGGAAACTACAATGCACTTTTGGACTGTGAGGTAAATTTTATAGTCCTTAACTAGAAAAGGAATAAAAATGACAACAAAAGAAGAGAGGCATTTAACTTATTATTATCTCAGTATTAAATCTTAATAAGATATGATAAATTATTCACTACTTTGACAACATTGGTCGGAGAGCCACTTCAAATATGAAAAAACTTATTTGGTGAAATACAATTAGGATTTTATGTCGTGGATGAAATTATAATATTAATTAAATTTGTGTATGCTTTTTATAAATTGTTTTGATATGAGAGGAATGGTAATGAGGTCAAGTTTGTATTCATGTGGATTGAAATTTACCATGATCATTGTTTTTGTTTTTTGTTTTTTGTTTTTTTTGTTTTTTTGTTTTGTTTTTGTTTTTAATTTTTAAGTGTAATCGCTCCACCTATTAGTAGGATGAAACACATGTCTAATAGTTATATATGATACCTACATCACTTACATAATTTTGCATACCACAAATTTTCCAAATAAACTACCTTAAAGAACTATCTCTTCAGAAATCTTTATATAAAAATGCAACACAATTTTTTTTTTGTTTTGGTTAATTTATGTGAGTCTTGAGATGATTGCATGACTAACCTTGCTATAAAATAGGACAATAATTAGAGGGGGTGAATCTTTATTGTGGGAATTTAAAAAAAAATCTTTCACTAGTATAGCTACTAGGACACCAATAAATATTTCAACAACAAATCTTATGAGCATTAGAAGAGTAAACACAAGAAAGACAAAATAGAACACATAAATTCTTCAAAATTCTTCTTAATTACTCCACAAAGGCAAGTTTCTACTTCTTGTTATAAATTTCTCTGACTGCAACCAAAAGGAATCTACTACTCCCTAGTTTATCAGCTACAATTGAAATGAGCTACAATCCCTAGTTTATCAACTGCTGCTGAAAGGAGTTCTGACCCCTTGATTGTTGACTAGCCACTAACAGAGGGAGCTACAACCCTTGATCTATAAGATACCACTTTATTGACCTCAATGATACATCTTTCATACCATTTTTAAAATCAAATAATGAAGGCCACTTCTTTACACAAACAAATAAAATTCTCACTTCAAACGATCACCACAAACACCATAAAATAACCTTCAAAAATCTCTGATCATTGATCAATCCACTACCATCCACCTATGAGCCATCACAACCAATACAACCAACAACTCCCTCCTCTTGAAAATTTGATTCTACTTATATAGATTAGGACTAATATTTTCAGTTCATGATATTTAGTTATCTTGCACTTTAAATTTGTGACTTATCAAAGGTTTTTATCTCATTAATTTCTTGTTTTTCTATTTCTGGAATTTCCCATTGATGTTCAAAAAAAGTCTTTTGACTCTTCTCCCATGTCTCTGCAAGAAAACATTAGTTTTTCCAAAATTTCCATTCTGTAATTTTATAGCTTTTAGTGGTGTTTCTTCTAAATTTCATTGAACTCCAAATTTAGCAATTGTGCTAAATATGCTTCCAATTTTTTTCATTCTTCCATCTTAGCTTCCAACTCATTCATGCCTTTGTTTTCAAACTTTATGCACTTCTTGTTTGGTTCCAACCCTCCAAATATGGCATAATGCAAATTTTATGACTTGTCAACATGTTCATACATCATATAGGCCCGAGCGCTTTGTTCTATCCCCAAAGGGCTTATCCACTGTCTATTGAAATTTTTTGTGCTTGTGGTCTTATGTCCACATTGAACCTAGTGTTTCCCCATATATTAGCTGTCGTAGTTTATTTCTCGCTGAATTTTTTCTCGTCAAATATTCAATGGAGCGACTTTGATAAACTCAAAGTTCATTTCTTCTGTGGAGTTTCCTTTGAGGAGATCTCTTCCGCAGAGTTTCCTCCGAGGTCTTATTTCTTCCCAAGTTTCGTGTCCTATGTGACCGCACTATAGACACTTGGACCAATCAACATTATGTCAAGATGAATTATCTGTCACGTCCTCTTGGAATGAAACTTATTTCCACCACCTGCCATCAAAATTCACATCTGAGCTTCTTTCTTCTCAGAACTTTCAACTTATGAATTCTTGGAAAAACTTCAGAGATAGTTTCTTTCAGGGTCATTTCTTTCGGGGTGATATGTCACTACCACAAAGATGCTACCTGTATTTTTGATTTGTCTAGGCACCACATGTTATCCAAGATAACACTTAGTTTTGTCTTTGAGTCAATTTCGTTAAATTAGTTAAGGTTTTGAGTTTTCTTAAAAATAAAATCTATGTACAAAGGTCATTTTTGTCATAAAGTCTGTTTGTAGAGTCATTGTGAACTTAAGTGGGGTGTTAATGTAAAGGTGAAAATAAAATATTCCATGTCTCTTGGGTTTATCTGGTCATAATTGGAATTTTTACAGTTTTACAAAAATCCGTAGCAAGTTCAGTTAACAAAGTCGAGGGTTTTCTACGGAAGCTCCTGACACTTCTGTAGCGAATCTGTCTCTTCAAACAATTGTCCCGCTACAGAATTCTATTGATGTGGTAATGATATTGTAATGGTGCAATTTTTTTTAAACGGTTGTGGTCAGAGTCATATGGGTTATGAGTACATTTCATTTGTCTTTAACTATCATCCCCAAAATGCGTACACCATATAGCTTCATTCCAATTTCTTTCTCTTTTCACTTTAGATTAGATTTGCTATCATAAAATTGGTCTCATTCTCATTCAAGTTGTTCTTGTTGTCCATAAGCTTGATCTTGTTGTCTTGTGAAGTCTAGATGTCCTTAGGGAAGTTCTATTGGTGTTAATAGCTGGTTTTGTTGTCTTTAGGATGTTTTCAAGTGTCAAGAAGAATATCTCAATGTGGCAAAGCCATGGCAGCTCATAGGAAGCAATATAAACGAGGCTTAGTTGTGAGTTATGAACCAATGGATATGAAGATACTGGAGAACCCTACTTTCACTTAAGCATTTTCCAGCATGGAGTGCCTTCGTTTCTGCTAGAAGCTGTAGGGTTACCATGGGAAAATTTCCAAATATTTTGCTATTAATTTCACAAGGACATAGTCTAAGGTGGGCGTGCTGAAATTTGCAATGTTCCATAGCATCATTTCTCGTGCTACAGAAAACCCTAGGTTCGGAGAAATGTGGTTTAAAATGCAGAAGTTTCAGTTGCAGAATTGTGATGACTTTCTTAAGGAAGAGCACAAAGGGATTTATATGACTACATGCATCTCTAAAACTTTCCTCAAAGAACATTTTTCTAAACTCCTGATGGTCATCCAGAAGTACTTCAGATGTGAAGGCAGGTTCAACATGGTCTATCAATAGAATTTCAAATTGCTACTACATTTCCCCTAAACATTCCCTTTTATCTGTTTAGAAGTTTGGGAAAGATGGCTGATAAGGTCCCAGCCAAGCCTGATGCCAGTAACACCTATGTTTTCCATCATGGTCTTATTAAATTCCTGGTTTTTGAAGAGTTAAATAGGCTGGACAGAGATTGAATCACCTTTTTATTTTAAGTGGCTATGAGTTAGATACTGCCACCCCTAGGAAAACTCCAAAGTCCCAATCTATAACCCTTAGAGAGGAGAAGCAGCCTGAGGCTGAGCCTGAAGTAGAACCTGTGATAGAAATTGTGGCAACAGTAAATACTTCCACAAGCACCAAGAGGAGGGTGACTAGAAATCAAAGGAAAGGGAAGGAAAAACCATCTGATATTCTAGAAGCTATTGAGATTGAATAAAGTCATATTGAGTTTGAAGAAAGTCCAATGGTGCAACATCTAGAGATCAGAGAGGAAGAAACTAAAAGTAAGAGAAAGAGAGCCAGGAAATTGGATTTCACTCAAGAGGAGTCAAGTTTTTATTTTAAAAAATAGGACGCCTGTCACAAGATCACAATAGCCAATTGAAAAGATTCCAAAGGTGCCTTCAGCAAAAATAGAGCCAACAAAGAAGAGAAAAGGCAAAGAGCCTATACAAGAAAAAAGTGAAATTGAGGTTTTACAAGAGAAATTAAAGGAAGCAAGGCAGGAGGTGATAGAAACTAAACTACCATTTAAGGAGTTAGAAGAAGATATATCAAAGAATCTTGATTTCTATGAAAACATTGGAGAATGAGCTAGAAAAATGGTGAAGAGGACTCTCTCTTTTCATATAATGATGAAACACCTGTACAAAAGGAAAAACTAGTTGCAAGAAGACAGGAACAAGTTGCAAGGACAATTCAAAGCAATAGAGAATCAAATTGAAATGATGAAAGTGGAACTTTCAAAGAGAAATATGAAGATTATTACTAAAATAGATGGCACTCCTTGAACATGGTAAAACCCTTAATTTTTTCCTATGCTATATTAAAAAATATTTTTAGTAGTATACAAGATTTTATAGGCTATTAGAAATGACATGGAGTTGGAAAAAATAAAGAAAGGGAAAAATCTCATAAAGTTGACAGTTTCGTAGCAGCTCCCCATATTGAAGGTGAATATTTGCTACGAAATTGCTATAGCTTTTAATGGAGGAAAGGAGAAGTTTAAACCTCAGCAAAGGGAGTTCTAAAGGCATGTGTTTAGCTAATAAACATAAATGAAGACCCTAGAACTCTCAGAAAGGTCATATGGGTAGCAAAAAGGTGTTTTTTTTTCATTTGCTACCAAAGTTTGCTACAAAACTACCTATACTTTTTTTTTCTTCTGTATAATGAATTTTTGATGCGTTTTTGGGTAATCAGACAACAAAGTATTCGATGGACAATAGGTCAAAGGTGTCCACACCATCATCATATGAACTCCTATTTCTCAGGGAGACAACTCAACAGATCAACAGGTCAACATACACGTGGCAAGAGAAAAACATTCCAACACTCCAGCACATCAACAATTGGTTGCATTCGATGAGGGTCATCAATAGAATTTGTTGAGTTCTTAAACTATAGGAGACTCCTTTTTGTTTTCAAATTTTGTTGAAACAGAAGTATCCCTACAAAGGATCCATGAGTTGTAATTCAATTAGAATTAGGTCTCTTAGCTGTGCATCGAGTCTAGCCCAGGTGATCGATTTTTGTTATGGAGACCTCACTCTATATATGTGTAACTTTTTCACTTTGAAGGGGTTGATGGAGGATGTGAGAGAACCTCCCTCGTAATTTTTTTCTTCAGTTAATATACATTTGCAGCAGACTGTCTTTTGACCTAAGATTATGTTTTGGCTCATATGTTTTATCTCCATGTTTTGCATGATATTATCAGTTTCATATCAATTTGATTACTTGGAATTCATGTTATATGCTCCAAATTCCTTCATTTGCTATTTTTTTACTATAAATGTTTTATTTCACACCATTTTACAACCAAAATTACTTCAGCTTCAATGAAAGCATTGTTTTTTTTTTTTTGTGAATTTGGTAGGACCTTGCTATTTTCTGTTATTGTAAAAAGCAGATTGCATCATATACATAGTTGGAGACCTCAACCTACCCATAGGAAACCAGGTCCGTTGGCCACCTTAACGCATTGAACGCCATCCAAAATTGAAATCATTTCTTTCTCTGAGTTGCGGCAATGGCTAGTTTACTGTTAGCCAATTTACTGTCTAATACATTAAGTAAGAAGTAATTAAAAACATAAAAACTATCCACAAAATTCATTAAATAAAACTAGGAAACTATCCATCTGAAGAGTGAATCGGTGCCGGATCCTTAGCAGTGGATCCATGCATGTCCACTTGCTGCAGCTGTTGCATCTGCTTCTCTATTTGTTCCATTCGAGCTGTCATCTGGTATTGTGTCACTTTGATTTGCTGAATTTGTATGGTAATACCTTGAAAAAGTTCTATTACTGTTGGATTTACATTCCCTTGCCCTAGCTGAAAACTTTTCATTGCTTTGGTGTGGACACAATTCATTATCCAATAGGTATGAACCATTTGATTAAACAATGACAGACGACCTCTTGTATTTCCAGGATCAGTAATGAAATTCATTATTTCCGCCTCTGCTTCATTATCTTCCTCATTGCTGGGGCTTTTATTTTCCCATCCTTAGATTATATTCCTGGTTTGTGGAGTATTACTAAAAGAGTAAGCTTGAGAGATATTGAAAACCTCTTGCTTAGTCTTCCTACCTCTTTTACTGGTCTCTTCTTTTTCTTTCTCCATATTTTGCTTCCTTTTATCCTGATTATTGACCCTTCTCTTCTTCAATTGCCTCTTAACCATAGTTACTTCCTTGATTCTTTGCTGAAAATCTAAGTTTATGATCAATAAACCTGTATGACGAGAGGGCAGGGTTATAATTGTTAAAATTTGCATATGAATGAGTAAGTCATCCCTTGGCTTATACTTCGCAGAAATACTATGATTATTGATGAAAGGTTTCTACAAATAGGTTGATGGATATAGAGACTCAGACGAGGATGAGTCAGTAACCTATTTTGACCATACGAAACTGAAAAAAAAGATTTAACAATTGACTTGGACCTTCGACATCCCCAGTCCAGAAACCGTAATAACTACCCATAATGTTCAAGATATACTAACCGCGTTTGTATTGAATTTCCCCAATGGAGTTACTGATACACAAACAAGACTTTTGAAATATGATTTCATGGTAAGACTAACAATTTAAGCCCCAAATTTTCCCTAAGTTTGTGATAATTACCGAACAGAGCCCTAGACAGAGTTCAGCTAACTTGTTATAAGTGGTAGATATTTCCCAATAATCAATAAAACTAGACTCCACTTCATGCAGCACACAACTTATAGAATAAGAATGAAAATTCCTTTGCCCAACCAAACTAGAATTGCATGCATGCTTGATATAAACGAAATTTATAAAGAAGTTTTGCATAACATAACAGGGGTCATGAAAACAAGGCTGGATTTTTTTCTACAATAACAAAACATTGTAATTTTTTATCTTACGGCTGTTGATAAACGAATTCATTCCCAGATTCTTGACTACTCCATTATCCTGTCTCATCTTACAATATATGGCTAAAAACGTAATCTTGGATTGAAGAATTACATACCCCTTCAAACCCTCACCTGAAACGTCTGAGAAAATTCTGCACCAGTTCTATTCCCGTCGCTCCTATTGGGTTGAAATGGTGAATGCACAACCCACCTTAGCCTCTTTAGGCTTCCCTTATTCTACCTATTCCGACAACCTTCTGACACTCTATCTTGTCCTATTAAATGCACCGTCATAAGTTACTAACTCTGCGTCCTTCGCATACTGTAATGAGCATTCCACCGAAACTCTCACGCTTGAACCGCGGTGATTTCGCCCTCTAGTTGTCCGGTGGCTCTTAACAGTAGGCACCTCGATCGGGGGTTCAATGAAAGTAGTGTTGTTGTAATTTATTTTCCTTAATTGACTCCATGCCCAATGGTGGCAGTCATCACATTATTTTTCACCTGCAAAATCACATGAAATATGAATAGAGTTAGCCATATGATGTTTTGATTTTTATACAGAAAATTTATAAGTAATTTGAGAGAGGGCTCTTAGACTGTAAGGGATAAATTCCAGTTAAAAGTTGGTTTGAAATAATGACAGCGGGGCCTCATCATTAGCCTTGGTTTACCTTTGGTCCCAGCCTCAATCTGTGCTCGAAATGTATCCAAATTTTCATGTCCAATCCTCTTCCCTGGTCCGGGCAATCTCACACCCTCATTTTCTTCTACGCTGGGAAATTTAACCAAATAAGTCTGGGTTATTTTAACATCTCAATTCAGAGAATTGAGATATTAATTCCACTCCTCTATAGTTATAACCCGACGGTCCATTATGTATACATATGCGCCAACTTCACATATACAACCATTATACGCGACATAATACTTTGGCTATTAGAACCATATTAATTGACCCTCGGCATGTACATATATTTCCAACCGTATACAATATACCACTTGGAATTTGGTTAAATATAAATCACCACTATATATTAAGGTCTGGCCCACACCAACATACGACACTTACCTCAATTAATCGTTGGCTCGATCGGAGAGCTCATGTTCCATCGCGCTGCAACACCTAATCGGACGGATATCAATCAAATACACACGCCCGTACCTTAATTTAACCTCCGTGCTACTTCCGAAGGCGATCACCGTGCGATGCACCTTCCTCCAGATCAACGATATGTATCAATATCGCACCAAGTATTTGATCGATGGTTAATGCGTGATGGCGCGTAGTGGAGGTGGTTTTGCAATGTCGCTCGGGGACACGCGTCAATCAATCTATGGAATCGCTCCCCATTCCTAAAATACCACTTTCGCTGCAAAGGTGGTGTGATAAAACCCACTATCCATCTCCAAACCGTCGTCACTATTCATCTGGTCATGGTTCCGCTTCTCCACTCCAGGTTCCACTTAGCTTCCGCTTCAAGGTTCCGCCCGTTCTATATAAAAAGGCTCTTTTCATCTATCTACTCTGATGCAGAGTTCCTATCACACTGCAATCAATTCACTAACCGAGACTGCAATTCTCACACAAATTTTTATCATGCGTTTCTTATATATACTCTGTCACAGGGTCTCATCCATACATAATTCTTCTATCTCAGAATCGATCCTTACAGTGATCGATTCACCTCACATTACAAGTCAATTCTCAGAAAACGATCAAAACCCTGATTTCAAATTACTGACAGTGCTTTGCGCAGAACTCAATACAATCAAGGCACATACAATTTGGACACAACATCGACAAGAAGGTTGATTCCTACAATGACGCACAGGATTTAGTTTACCAGAGTTTGAGCCAACAATATCGGTACAATGTTGAAACGATTTATATTCTACACATTATCATACAGTCTCCTTTCTAAATACACAGACAGACTCTTAGCTCAATTTGTAGAGTCCTGATCCTACAAGAATTTAAGGCCAATTCATGCAGGAATTTCACCAATAAATGCACAACTACGAAGGTACTCTCCACACAGAGTTAAACAATAGATGCACAATTACACTGAGACAATTTCCTCAGATGATTTGACCAAGAAGACATAAGTCACACATGGAACTTATAAGAAGTTCTCCATAAATATATATATATATATATATATATATATATATATATATATATATATACAGACAGGCGATCAATCTCAAAAGCAATTTCTTACAAATTCATGACAGTCCAAATATTCAGTTCAGTGGCCATTATCCTCCTATTCTGTTGCTGAAGAGGTTCTCTACCTCTCTCTCTCTCCCTCTCGTCTATTTAGACTCTTCAGGGTTACATTTATACCACAAGGATGACCTAAATCGGTTCAGGTCTCCAAACAGTTCAGCAACTCTTAGCATTCTTAATTCCTGAATTTAGACTCAATAACTGAACTAATCCTAAACTGACTCTTCGTATTCCTATCTTAACCAATTCTCATGTTCTCAAAATAGTTACAATTCCCTACCAAAATATTCAAAATATTAATATTTACAAGAAATTCGAAGAACATGGGACCCCCTATGTGTACTTATGTACAAAGTAACTTTTGAGCCTAATGCCCCTGCATCAAATAACTATGCTAGGTTGGAGGTTGATACAACCTAATATTTTCTAACCTAGTGATAACATTTTGGTGCGTCTGCCGGGAGTGAAAGCTTTACTTTCCCCAAAGAAGAAATACTAAGATCAACTATGATTGCTAATGGTGAACAACATTTGGACATCAATAGGTTGTATATATTTCACCTGGTGACTACAATGTCAAAGAATCCAAAAGTTCAAAGATTTCATGGTGAATCCATTCTTCATAGACCAGTAACTAGAAGAAGATGAGTTCAAATGCAAGAAGGAATTATAGGTATTCCCCTATGAATTGGTCTCACATCCTTGGCTTTCCAAATCCTATGCCTAGAGTTGATTGGTTAACTTTTCTTCCTATATTTAAAGATGAAAAGAAAGATAATGATGCTCTTCATTTGGTTAGATTCCATATGCATGTACATAAGTTTTGAGTTGATTTTCCTGAGGATTGTCTCATGAAAATGTTTATGGCCACCCTAGAGGGCGAAGCTATAACATGGTATGAAGGTTTGCAACCAGGAAACTTGTTCTCTCTTAAATATTTCCATAGGACGTTCTTCGAACATTATGAGAAACCCCATTCCTCTTTATCACTATTACAAGACTGTTGTTATTTTTGTGAGGTTTTTATTCCATATATTAAAATTCTTGGTGATAATGGAGAGTGCTTAGATGATGATATGTTAGAGGCACTTTATGAATTATCTTCTTAGTTTACTTGTCATGATAATCGAGAAGGTTTCCAAAAAAAAGATGTGTCTTCTTTTCTTGAAGATGAAATGGATCAGCACTTTGACAACGAAGTTATATCCCATGAAATTTGTGAAAATTTGCAGCAACCTTGCCAACCTTCAGGTGATAAAGAGGAACATAAAGGTGGTCAGTTATAGAGCTCTTCACTTTGTTCATTTTCTGAACCTTTGTTTCAAGAATATTATACCCAAGAAATTAATGATAATCCCTGAGCATATGAAAAAATTTCCGAGCATATTGAGAACACAAGTTTGAATGTTGAGAAACTTGAAAATGGATAGGAGCAAGGAGAATATTATGTGAATCATGCTTGTTTTTATCATGAGGAGGAGGTTGATTTCTTGAGTATGCTTGAAGGATGTCATGAGGAAGCACTTATAGAGAATGATGAGAAACTTTTTGATCCACAAGTTGTTGTCCCAAAATGTCTTGCTACATATTTAGATGATCGAAATTTTATGTTTGTGCATGATGATATACATGAAGTTCTCTTTGTAATGCATGAGAAGTCATTTTTAAACATGCATATAGCAAATAATATGGTTTCTCCCATTGAAGATGTTATCACTCTATAATTTGTAAGATTGGAAAAAACAAACAACAGAGGACAACATCAAACCACCTTGGAGTCCAGGACCTAGCCTTCCTAGACTCGGAGAAGGCTATCTCTATTTTTATGATTTAGCTTGATAATTATAAATGATGATATTAGGCTAGTTACAGTGATGGAGAAAACTGGTTGTTTTGATTGAATTTATTGGTTGGATGAGTAGGTCTGGAGAAAGCTAATCCATTGGGCTATGGAGTAAAACAGGGGCTGGTTCTATTGCATCAAAATTTCAAAAGCATCACAGGGAAAGCTAACTGTGTGTGTTGGATCTTAAAGCAGCAGGGATTGTGAGGTGGAAGAAGCAGTGAGTTTGTAGTGGTTGTTAAAAAGCAATTAAGAATTTTTCAACCAGACTAAATGAAGAAAACATTTAGATTGTAATCATAGACATAACTAAGATGCTCCAACAACAAATCTTAGTCTAAATTTTCTATTTTACAATTAGCTTAAAATGATACACAGTGAGGAAAAACAACATAAACATTCAACATAGAAAAGGGAATCACATCACCAGACAAACAAAGCTTAAGAATCCTACAAAATGGTTTCTTGCTATTGATGCCCCAACTTCCAAAGTTACAGTGTTCCAATAGTTCTTACAATGAAAGTTTCAACAGGGTCCAATTTTCAAACCCTTGATACTGCTAAGGCATGCAATATTTATCTAAAGATTAAGTCGGTTGCCCTACCTTAATCGACAACCTTTCATTGATTACAATTTAGCAGAAAATGGACAAGTATGGCCATGCAAGGCCCGATCAGAAATATTTGACAAAAACATCACCTGTAGAATTAATTTTGGGGCAGCTCTTCATGGATCCAAACACTTCTATGGATCTTCATAAGATCAAACAATAATATTGGAGGTGGCTATGATGGTCACTGTTAGTGTCCCGTGATTTAGCAGATTGGTAGACCAAATGCACAGGGTAACATCAGACCAGTCTTTGGAGTCCTAGGACCTAGCCTTCCTGGACTTAGAGAAGGCTCTCTCCATTGTGTGCGAAGGATTTAAACTTGTTCGCTTTAGATGGTTGATTTTAGGCTAGTTGTTAAGTGTAGGGTTGGTTTGTTTGTTTGGTTGAGGTAAGATGATTGAGTAAGATAAGTGGAATGAGAGGTTGTAAAACATTGGGCTATGGAGTCTATGAAGTCATTGATATCTCAATAGTGAATGAAGGTACATCATAGGGCCAATCTAGTGTAGTCAATGGATCTTTAAGTTTATATGTGAGGTGAGATGGACATTAAGTTTTGGGGAAATAAGGTAGGGAAAAGGGAAATTAAGAATCCTTTGTTAAATACATATGAACAAGAAGGTCTTGAATACTGATAAGAAAAGATACTAATCATGATATAGGGCACACCATTTACTCAATGACAATACTTTTAAACAAATAAACATTCAAGATAAACAATCCAGTGGAACAAAGGAAGCAAGAAAACTTATCTAACTTCAATGATTATACTTTCAAGATTTGAAAACATATAAGAGATAAATAGCATCAATAAATGAAGATGGAAATCCTAAACATCATTCATTAAACTATGAATAAATTTGAGGCAAACTGATAAGCATATACAAAGGGCAAGATCGAAACAAGACCTCTTTAGCTTAACCTAACAATCAATACATCAAAGAGAGATTTCAAGACAGAGTTTAGATAGCATCAAACAAGCAGGGCTTACCGTGAATCATATTTTTAAACTAGCATATTAATCCAATAATGAAAAATACAAGCTTAGGTGGGCCTATGGAGCAACTAAGAATTCCTTAAGCTAACCCAACAGAAGAAAACAAAAAGACAATAGGCAAACAGGACGACTGAGGTGCCTCAAACAACATTTCTCATCCTATACTCTTCTGAGCTATTGCAATATAGAAATATGGACATATGATAAACTAGAAAACATGAACAAATAAGAGATACATCACCATTAACTAAACTCAGGGATCCTGCAAGCAAGCCTTCATCGACATCAATCAAGGCAAATCATCCACAAGCTCCACAACACCAAATCTCTCTTCAACTTCCAAAAACCATGTATTTCTCTCAAAAACATCAAAATCCCTATATTACAATGAATCCTCATACTATATATAACAAGCAAGGAGGAGGAAAGCCTAAAAGAGCATCTATAAGTCTATTGGCTGATCAGAAGTATCTCTATTGTCCTTGAGGCCTTGCAAGGCCCAAGGCACAAAATATCTAAAATAAATATCTTTTCGGCCATTTGTAGCAAATAAATTGACCTTTAGGCTCTGACAAGCCTCCTAAAACTTGCCAAATGCGCATTTTTACTTTTCAACCACAGGAGGACAACACTGTGTTTTGAAATGAAATTTTATGCCAAGACCGCAGCACAAGAACATGAAAAATGGGTCTTCTTTCAGCAGTGTTTTGGAGGCCTTCCCGATGTCGGAAAGGGCTCCGTGATGGCTCGTTGGAAATCCATTGAAGTATAATTTCCAGATATACCTTTTTTTCTCCAATATGACCTCTAAAACCTGTCCAAAAAGTGAAAAGTCCAAGACTGGTAGGAGCGCAGCACATGACCTGAAAAGTAGGCAGAATGATGAAAAAGTCAGTGTTTTTTACCCTTTTGGGGGACCAAAACAACTCCAATTGAGCTGAAAATTTCTGAGCATGTTATATGAGTGATGAGGAACCCAAAAATGAAAGCCTTTCCTCCTGAAGATTCCCTGAAAAGGAGTGTAGCACCAGGTGTGTTGCGCTCCTAGCCTCAAAATTTGCAAAAAACAAAATATTGTCAAAAATCTCCCAAAATTGGTGGAAGTATGCCTCATGGGTCTTGGGAGACCTGTAGAGAAGATTGAGCCAAAAGACTAAGGTTAGCTTGGCTCTTTTCCCTTTTTAGTGCTTGGATCTCAATTTGGGCCTTTTTGAGTTTTCCCCTTGCAAATTGGTTTGTTTGGGCATAATGCTTGGTCATTCTTCTTTGTAAATCCAAGTCTTTATTTGCCTTCTCTAGCTTGGCCTCAAGGTGTATGTTAGCCCTCTCAAGCCATGATTCCTTATCATGTTCAATTTCCATTGCAAAGAGTTCTTGGAGAGAAAGTTGTTCTGCTTGGGCTGATTCTTGTTCTCTCTGCTTTGCCAATGATTTCCTTAGATCCATAGTTCTAGGTCTCCTTCTAGTTTGACCTCCCTCATTGCTACTCTCCTCATAAGTGCCCATGAACTCTTCCAACTTAACCTGTGCCCTTTGATCTTCTTTCCGGTACCTGAGTGTTCTTGTTTCAAGGATGGCCTGTTGGGCACTCATTTTCTTGTTTTGCATATGATAGAAGTGAATGACATCCTTTGCTCTTTCTAATTCAGCTTCCAAGTCCTTGATTTGTGCATTCCTTTCTTGGAGGAGGGAGTTTGAAATTCTTGTTTCATTCTCATCATCAATGTTTATGTGAATAAGTTCAAACTCTCTTTCTTTTTCATGATCTTCCTTTTCTTCTTCCACTTTTTGCTTACCTTTGTCTAGTGGTTGAGATGAAGTAGATGGCAAGGTCCCCTGCCTCTTAGAGGTAGCAAACAATTGCCTTGATCCTCTTTGGTAAGTGAGAGTACAAGATTTAACATGTTTCGTTTCATCTTTGGTGATCTCAAGATTTCTTTCTTGAGAGGCATTTTCATTTTCTCCCATGCTAGTATCAGTACCTTGATATTCACCATTGTCATCTTCCTCCATGTCCTCTACATTTTCATCCTCCATGTTTACAATATCATCATTTTCATTGTCGTTTTATTTGTTGTCATGGTTAGAGGTGTCATCATCACTACTTGGCGCATTTTCATCCTCTTGGCTGCCCTTTGAGGTCATGGGATCACTGCTGTCACTTTTGTTAGGGCTATCAATCATTAGGATTTCTTCATTATGACTGTCATTAGCCCCTTCACTATTTGGCCCAATGTCTTCATTATTTGGCCCACTGTCTTCACTTTCAAACTCTGCCTCTGTCTCTGAATCTTCATTCTCTGTATTATTGCTTTCATTTGCTGTGGGATCACTGTCAGAGGTATCTTCATTAGTTTCTCCTTCACGTTTTTTGTCACTTTCTTCCTAATTATGTGTGTCTATACCCTCACTGATTTTTCCACTGCAATTTTATTCAAGCTCTCACTCTTCTTGACTGCTATTTTCATATTTGTCACTACTATTAGGCTCACTGTTTTCTTCTTTACCTCCACTATTTTTCTCATCAAAATTTGCCTTTGTCCCTGGGCTGTCATTGATTTCCTCATCTTCATCTAGAGTCATTGCCTTTGTCTTCTTGTTCACTTTTTGGTTCACTGCCTTTGTCACTACTTTCTTCTTTGTCCTCTTCCTCATCAATTTCTTCATTGTCCTCTTTCTCATCACTTGTTTCTTCCTCTTGATTGTATTTTTCTTCTCAACTGCCATGTTCCTCTTTGTCACTATTTTCTTCCTCTTTGTCACTGCTTTCTTCTTCTTTGTCACTGCTTCCTTCCTCTTTGTCACTGCTTTCTTCATGTTCTGAGTTTTTAGGAGAAGGTGAAAGAGGGAGGTTTGTTTGGGGAGAGGATTCATGTGAAGAGGATGAATCATGGTCAGTGGAGGGTGATGGAGGAGTGGAGGAAGGTGGATGGGATGATGAGGGTAAAATTTGCAGAGGAAGAGGCTCTGGATTTGTGAAAACACCATGGGTGATGAAAAATTCCCATGGGATGCCTTGTTGCTCTAATTGGTGTAAGACAATCATTTTGATGAGGGAATGGTGGAAAAGACTTTGCATTTTCTATGAAGGATGTATCCTTCGCACAATAGATGACATTTTATGAATACTTTTATAAAGGTAGTAGGGAAAATTTAGCAGTTTGGCCCTAGTGAAATGCATGAGCAGTCTTATGTGGTAAGAGTACTATCTAGAAAATCTACCCTCACAGGTGAAGTATTTCATAATAATTTTCATTAAACGAGCATATCTGTCCAACAAATGAGAAAAGGGGAAAATAGTCTCGCAATCAGCTTGGCAACTTGGTTTTAAGAAGGGTTGATAATGGCTTAGGTCCATATACACCTGTTTGAACCATTTTTCTTGCATGCAAGGTATTCCAATGGCCATAGAGATTGCATTGGTGGTCAGCTAAAAATTCACTCCAACTAGATGTACTTGGTGGTCATGGAGGTTAAGGACAAAAATTTTGGTCAACTGAGGGTGACTTTGGACTCTCTGCACTTTCTCACAGAACTCATAGCATCCTACCTCTTGGAAATATGAAACTATAGTAGGAGAGGTTGTCAATTCTTTAGTGTTTATAGGCTCAAACCTATTTTATTTCCCACCCTTCCTCTATTGTTCTCTAGGCCTTTGGCGTCTCTCACCACTGTCAACACTGCCTTCTCTAGGCATTTTGTCCTTTACTATTGCCTTTGAAAACAAAACCCTGATATTCTTGGGAGATGATATGGAGAGGGAAAATGAGAGGTTAATGAGAATGAGACAGGTGGTGACTGCAAATGAAGGGGAAGGATGAGTGAATAAAACCAATTTGGGCCTCAGTGTGTTCTTAGTATGTAAATGGATGGGTGCTCTTTGAATCAGCAATGTTTGCAAACATGGGGACCTAACCTTTCTCCCTTTAAGGTTTTTTCAAATTCTCTTTAAGCTCACCCTTCACATTTCTCTATATTTCCTCTTCATATAGTATGAAAAGATAGGGAAAAACAAAATACCTTTAAAAATTCTTCATAGCTGAAGCAATATGCTAAGAAATGCAGCATGGGGTAGTTGGGTGTCTTCTGCACGACCTATCGGGTCTTCCTCCACGCCCAGGTGCATAGCGCGATAGACCCTGAACACACAGGAGCGCAGCGTTGGGCGCCTCTCCACGGGTAGTCGGGTCTTCTGCATGCCCAGGTAGTTGGGTCTTTTGCACGCCCAAGTGCATAACGTGGCAGACCTACACACTGCCAAGTGAGGTTTGAACGACCGGAAGTGCAGTGCAGACTGTTGGGTCAGGCGGCCTCTGCATGAAGTGTTGGCAGGAGCGTAGCGTGGGTGGTTGTCCACGCCGTTGAGGCTGTCGGGCAGCTCCTGCATGCAAAAGAGAGCAGCGCCCGGGCTGTCATGCACGCGGTCGAGTCGGGTTATGGCCCGGTGCACAGCATGGTTACATAGGCGTGCAACGCCCCTTTGGAAAATACACAAACAACGTGTACATGCACGTAGCGCGGCCTTTCAGGAGTGTAGTGCGGAGGTTTTTGCCCAAAAACTCTGTCATAAATCTTCGAAAACCCTGAAAGCCTTCCACTCTTTTGCATATGAAGAAATGGTGTTAAGTGAGCTTTAGGCTTTTAATACCATTTGAAAATTAAAAATGAAAACCCACCTTGACTAATGTTTACTTTTGGTCTTTTTACCCTCACTGATCTTTCTTTTTCTCTTTGTGCAGGAGATGATTTTAAGAAAAAAATGACCTTTGTTGGATGTTTCCAAACACACCCTTTTCCTTGGGCCACTTTTGTTTATTGCAGGTTCCATAATACATTGTTTTGTTTTCTTTGTCATTCTTCGGAATTTTGGCAGTTTAGTCACTTACTTAGTGAACTCATGATTTGCTTGTTTTATCCATTTTGACACTATGAGCTTATGATCTCTTTCCTTTGACCATTTTGATGGATATCGACTATACCTGAGAGTTTTTTCTCCTTCACACTGATACTTTTCTCAATCTATTCTTCGGGTATAGTGAAACAACATGCCTAAATAAGACTTATAAGTCATTCCCTGACATCATTTTTTAATCTTTTCTCACTGTCATCAAGGAGGTGTCTCACTATGATTTCTTACTTCAATGAATCTTTAATCCATGCACAGTTTTTCTTATGTATCTTTGTCTTCATGATTCTTTGTATGGGCTCTTCACTAGGAGACACCTTATAGCCAATTAGTCATGAAACCATGATCCTTTTTGTGAAATTAGGCATGTTTCTTCTCTTCTATTGTGGATTCCCTTGAAGAGTTTGGCTTCTTACCTTGCCTTTCTTCTGCTAATAACCATTATAAATAATTCCTACAGAAATGCTTAAAAATAGGCAAACTGTCCTTTGCAGACTTTATGCTTTGATCTAGGAGGTCCTTCCTTGGAGGCTTTTTGATACCCTTTGGTCAATCACGAGCTCATCTTCTTTTTCATTTGATTTAGTGGTAAACATAGTGGTAAAGTTAGAGGTGGAAAACATAGTGAGAATGAGGGACATAAGTCCATGATTTAGTCTTCTTGGAGTGAGATATTGGCCATGCCTTGGTAGAGTAGTAGAACAGTGAGAAAATTATCCTAAGGGTAATGAAGGCAGTGATAGTTCTAGAACTCACGAGATTCTTGAATTTTGTTTCTAGAAATCTAGGATAAGCATTTAGTCATCTAAATAGGTAAAAATTACTGATGACTAACAGTCACGAAGAGGTAACCAATGGTGGCTCTGAAATCTCGCCCTTCTTTTCAAAAAACTGGCATTTGGTAATTAAATATAGTGTATTTCTTGCCACTTTTCATTGATTAATGACTATTCTAATGTGTTTTTATAACCTTTTTCATTTCTACTAGTATACCATAACAATTCCGTATGAATGCCCTTTGCCCGACTCGACCTCCTCTGCTTGCGTTCCTTGTCGGGGGTTACTCTACCACAAGTCCTTCATGCTGTGTTTTGGCCTATTTCTTCATAAAACAACGCAAAAATTGCATATGCCCAGACTTGAAATCCTTTAGATTTCAGCTTGGAACCACATCGCATCCATGCCAATATCGCACTTCGCATTTCGTTGTTTTTTAACTTTACCTTAGCACTTATATTTTAAACCTTGCGATGTGTGCTATGCGATTGGATTCCCCCTGGCATCACGCATCGCACTTCAATGAATTTAACATGAACTCTTTGTAATATCTTTTAAAACTTGTGATGTGCGATTGCAATCGGGTCCCAACTGGCATCGCACATCGCACTTCAGCAATTTTAACACTTACCATTGCAACTTATCTTTTAAGATTCGCGATTGCTATCGGGTCCCACTTGTCATCACACATCACACTTTGTGTTGCATAGATTTTACATTATAATATCCTTTTCCTCCTCCGATGTGATTTAACACAGAAAAGGCTCTACATATGGATTTGAAATCCTTTGGATTTTTCCTTTGAAACTACATTACATTCGGGCCTCTTTATCACACTTCACAACCTTTAACTTTTAACAATAACTTATCCTATGCGATATGCGATGTGTGTTATGTGGGCCAGGTCCACGTCATCGTTCCACGTCACTGACATGTCATTGCCACATCATCATAAATTAACTGCGGTCTGTGGTGTCTGTGCCATGTCAGCTTTCCACGTCATCGCCTGCACTTTGCATTTTGCATTTTTTGTGACTTATCGCATCGCAACTTAAACAATTTAACTTGTGATTTATTAACATATAAACGCAAAAATCGCCGATATCTGATATGAAATTTAATCTCTTTCGTTGATCAACTCTCAGATCCAACAGTCCTCACTGCTCCTTTGCTGTGGTTTTCTGACTTTGCTTCTTTGGTTGTGCCCGTTTGTTTCTTTCTAGTTGTTCGTAGAATAATTGACTCGTTCATGACTTTGCCTCGCGTTGATGACTTGACCTGCTTAGCGTTCATGACTCGATCCAAGCATGCAAAAATTGACCCAACATATTCACGACTCTGCCCAGCACATTCACGACTCTACCTTTGTTGTTTTTATTCCTTAATTGCTTCTCTACTGCCTTATTGATGCTGCTTCTTTGGGTTCCTTTGCCATCAATGACAATATTTCCAACACATGGTTGTGAGTGTCAATAATATTCTAGATACTGAGGCAGTATACAACATAAGTAGTAGGTCCAGGTGGTGGGGCACTAATTTTTGAAGCCATTTGGTAATTTATCCCACCTCCACTAATGAATTTAAAATAATGCAAGAAAAAGTGTAAACTTTAAAATTTATCCAGTGCTAACAAAATATTTTCATGAATAGTTAGAGTCTTGTCATAAGAATGATGTTGATGGCATAAAACAGGGACAACCTACAATTATGAATGAAGATTATCCTTTGGATCATCAGGACAGGATACTTTTCAGTGTTTTTGTTGGAACACCTAATCCTACATGGGTAGGTGTGGAATGCGAAAAGTCACAATGGAGTCCAAGTGACCTTGGAATGTGAAACCAAGAGTCATGCCATTGTATTATAAATGTACATCTTTGTATAATGGAAAATAAGGAAGCCTCACGCTTATCTTTCATTGTGTGTTTGAGTCTCTTGTGTGTGTGCTCATCTTCCTAGTATTAATTCACGGGGTGGTAAGCCTCTAACATGGTGTTTAACATGGTATCAGAGCGAGCGATTGCTGGCCTTGCTCCAAATTGAGTGAGCCATTTGTGTATGGCCTATTTATATCTGCAAAAATTCTTGGCATTTTTGCAGCACTCAGAAATTGGGAGCAGCATTGCACATCCGAAGCACTCAGAGATTTCTACAACAGTGTTTTTGCCGCCATTCAGAAGTGTTTTGAAAAGGAGCCGCATTCAGAAGAAAGAGCAGCATTCAGAATTTGTTTTGAAGAAGAGCAGCAGTGGTTTTGAGGAAAGGCAGCACTGCCCATCTGAAGGTTTTCATTCTCATTTTTCTTGCAATTTCTATTAATTTCTGCATTGAAGAATTGCTGGAAAACACTGTTTAAAGAGGGTTTCTGAAGTAGAAGTTTCTGGCTTTTTAATGGAAAAGAATTTTGAGTTTTTCTGCTGCTGAGCTATTGGAAAAATTCCTGGGTTTATTGGCAATCTGCTGTTGCATTTCAGTACTTTAAATTTGTACTGTTTCCCCCATTTCTGCAATTTTTACCAGTTGTTATACATTTGGAAAAATTTTGCATTTCTCTGGCTTATCTCTCTGCTGTTTTATTAAAAATAAAAAATAAAAACAAAAAAAAATCCCTGCAACCCTTATCGCTCCAGCCATACTCTGCAAATCAGTTCAATCCCCACGCCATTCCCTTACCACGCATTACCTTACACTCCCCTCTCACATCCCCTATCTACCACGGCCTCTACACATTATGCTCTCCCTACCGACTGCGTGAGCGCTCCTATCTCCTCTCCACGACTGCCCACGCCTTACACTCTCAAACGCTGGTGGAATCCACCTGCAACTCGGCCCACGGGTTCACCAGCACTCCAAAAAATAAAAAATAAAATTCCTGCAAGTCGACTCTCCCTACCCTTACTACGCAGCTCCCCATTCACATCACGCACTTCTCCCTACGCCTATTCCCTACGCACAACAAACCCCTCTCCCAAATTTCTGCAACACGCCTCTGCACCCATCTACGCCCTTATCACTCTACCTACCCTTGCACTCGAGCCCCTGATCACTCCGGCCCTTCGACCTCGCCCTTGCCATACTCCCCTACTCCGCCCACCTCTGCAACACTTCACGCTTCACGCCGTTCCTAAACCACGCTACCCCGCGGGATTCAATGCACAGACCCCGCTCCATTTATCTGCAAACTACTCGCTGCCTACGCAACTGCAAACTCACATTCCCCAACGCTCATACCCCGCCCCCTCACGCGCTCCTATACCCTCAAACCCCGCCTGCCATTTCATTGCCGCCCCCATGCTCACAATCGACCCCCATTCTCAAACGCTCCAACCCGCTATCAAACTCTCCCTCCGCTCTCAACAGAGCCTTCCCACCATTCGATTCTATATTTTAAAAAAAAAATCGATTTTTATATTTAATTTTTAATATTCCCCTCCCTCCAATTAAAATCCCGCCCCCCACTCTCTTTTAAATTAATTTCCCTTTCCTTTTTAAACTCCTCCATATAATTATTCCCCCCTCCCCCATTAATAAATCCCCTCCTTTCATTTTTTAATTAAATCACTCCCCCTTCCATTATTTAATAATCCCTTTTTAAATTCTCCATTTTTAATTAATTAATTTTTTAATTAATTAAAAAAAAAAAATACACAATAAAGAGAGAGAGGGACATTGAAGACAAAGTAAGAGATATTAACAGCAGAAATGAAGGAAAGAGCATATGAAGAACATGGACTATATTGCAGATTTGATATAAGAAGGTGATTTTTTGAAGAAATTTACATTTGAAGACAAGTTTGCCATCATTGCAAAACAACTCTTTGAAGGAAATTCCAGCTGCTTTAAAGGCCCCTTGCACTAGTGTTTCAGCTGCACATATTTTGCAGAGATATGTATTGAGCTGACATTGTATTTTGAGTGGAATTTCCCTCTTCATTCATAATCAGTATTTGAGTTGTTGGATTGTTGATTGCCCTCCATCATTTGAGGAGCACACTTTGTACTCTGAGAATCCCTTGAGTCATTTGTATTTGTTGTTGAATCACATTGTAAACGGGTGCATTTTCGGTTGAAGCCGACACCCTTTCATTTTTTGAGCCTAAGTTGTTGAAAATGGCTAAAATAAATGAGGTATTAGTTTTGTTGAATAACCTCATTCATTCAAATGTTGATGATGTGATAAAAATGAGAAAGAATGCTCTTTGTAACATTCAAAGTTGTTTGCTAGATGCACAAGAAAAGATTGAGTTTTTGCAGTTGGAATCTCAGCTCCAACAAGATGAACTTTAGCAAAAGAGTCACCATTCTGAACCTGTTTCTGTTTAGAAGATTGTGAATGACTCTCATCAGAAGAAAGAAGATAAAGTTCCAGATGATTCCCATTCAGTTCATTGTACTAGAGCAGATGTACATGCAGATGCAGCAGTTCAGCCTGCACTTCTCAAGCCCATCATCAGACCTTGGGAAGAGCTTGTCCACAACAAGCACCGAACTGGTCTTGGATATGACAAGGATGTGCCCTTTCATATTCCGGATTACACCAAGCCCATCAAATTTCAAAGTTTATCTTGTATGACAACACCCACACCAGCCACCAGCCTCCCCCCCTCCCCAGATCCAAGCCCACTTACACAACAGATTATAATGCCACCGCATCGCAGCCGGCCATATGAAAGATCATTGTTTTGATCTTCATCCATGTAAGCACTGTGGTTGGCACACCCATTCTTCAGACAGATGCTTCAGAAACAAGCCTCCTACAAGAACAAAGATTCATCTTGGATGGATCGCTTCTTGGCAATGGGCATCAACAACCAAGAAGATGTTTAAGTCGCATGTCAGAACATGTTCACGAATATTGAACAAACTTGTAGTTGAGTTTTTTCCATCATATCACCTTGTCCCTGACAGGGGGGAAAATGCTGGCCGCGGTGGTGGTTCTGTCACGCATCGGCTTAGGCCCGAGCTGCCACAATCTCTCATTCCATGTTAGCACAGCCGCAGCTTCGTCGAGAGTGATGGCTACACCTCATTCCGATTCGGGGAGATGTAGCCAGACACTGATGCCTGGTATATACCTTCGTTGGTGGATACCCAAAACCCGTCATTTTTGGTTGGTGGATAACCTAAAACCATCATCTTTTGTTGGTGGATAACCTAAAACCATCATTTTCGGTTGGTGGATAACCTAAAACCATCATCTTTGTTTGGTGGACAACCTAAAACCACCACAGGTAGTAGACCTCCCTTCTTTTAGGTCGAAGGTCTCCCTTTTTTATGAGGGACAATTCCTCTAGCAGAAGCTTTCAGCTTCTTGCCAGTTTTCGAAGAGTTCCGGGAACTGCAACAAGTTTTGCGTTCCAGTGTTTGTGGTCATCCTAAAACCACCTCCTTTTTTCCAACATTTCAGAGAGTTGATTCAGCCCAAGTGCTGCCATGTATACTTTGCAGATTTGTATTACAACTCTTTTCTTGGACTCACACATACCCCTTCGAATTAAGGGGGGATGTTGGAACACCTAATCCTACATGGGTAGGTGTGGAATGCGAAAAGTCACAATGGAGTCCAAGTGACCTTGGAATGTGAAACCAAGAGTCATGCCATTGTATTATAAATGTACATCTTTGTATAATGGAAAATAAGGAAGCCTCACGCTTATCTTTCATTGTGTGTTTGAGTCTCTTGTGTGTGTGCTCATCTTCCTCATACACCATGTGTGTGCTTCAACATGGTGTTTAACAGTTTTCAAGGATCCTTTTGCTGATTTTCAAATTTCATCCAAAGAGGAGATTTTTCATGGTTTCCAAGATCCAATGGTAAGTATGTTGCAGTCATTAGTCAAGAAAAATTTTGTGTTTTTTATGGAGCATGGATTCAATTTTCATTCTAATTTACCAATAGATGATTCACTTCTGATGTTGTTCAAGTACAATCAAGAAGCCCAGGTGTTGGATCAGCGCTTTGACTGGCTCTACTAGAAGTTTCATATTTCTTGAATCAAACATTTGGTTTTTAGCTGTTAGATTAGGATTGGTATGTACATAAATAATATTGCTGGGAAAGCATCTCTTTTAGCATTTAGTTTGAATATTGTAGTTGCAAGTTTCAATTTGTACAATGTTTTTTCTTCAAGAGCATGTCAAGGGTCGAATGCAGGTTGAATAATATGACAAGTGGTTGGGAAATTCCCAATGGATAAGGAAAATGGTCTACTGGTTCTTTTCTGCACCACAAGGGTGCAACATACCCATTGGAGCCACTGTTATCCAAGATAACACTTAGGTTTTTTCTTTGAGTCAATTTGGTTAAATTAGTTAAGGTTTTCAGTTTTCTTAAAAATATAATTTACATCCCCATTGGAGCCACTGTTATCCAAGATAACACTTAGGTTTTTTCTTTGATTCAATTTGGTTAAATTAGTTAAGGTTTTGAGTTTTCTTAAAAATATAATTTATCTACAAAGGTCATTTTTGTCATAAATTCAGTTTGTAGAGTCATTGTGAATTTAAGTGGGGTGTTAACATAAAGGTGAAAAACAAATATTCCATGTGTCTCGAGCTTATCTGGTCATAATTGGCATTTTGACAGTTTTAAAAAAAATCGTAGCAAGTTCAGTTAACAAAGCCGAGGGTTTTCTATGGAAGATCTTGACACTTCTGTAGCGAACATGTCTTTTTGAACACTTGTCCCGCTATGGAAGTCCATTGTTGTGGTAATGGTATTGTAATGGTGTAATTTTTTTAAAACGATTGTGGTCAAAGTCATATGGGTTATGATTACATGTCATTTGTCTTTATCTATCATCCCCAAAATGCGTACACCATATAGTTTCATTCCAATTTCATTCCTTTTTCACTTTAGATTAGCTTTGTTTTCATAAACTTGGTCTCATTCTCATTCGAGGTGTTCTTGTTGTCCATAAGCTTAGTCTTATTGTCTTGTCAGTTGGTATAGTTTTCTTTAAGGAAGGTTTGTTGGTGTCAATAGCCAGTCTTGCTGTCTTTAGGATATCTGTAGGTGTCAAGAAGCAGCTCTCAACGTGGTGAAGCCATAGCAGCTCAGAGGAAGCAGTATAAAGGAGGCCCAGTTGTGAGATATGAACCAATGGATATGAAGCTACTTGAGGAGAACCCTGATTTCACTCAAGAATTTTCCAATGTGGGTGCCTTCGTTTTTGTCAGAAGCTGCAGGGTTACCATGGGAAAATTTGCAAATATTTTTCTATTAATTTTACAGGGACAAAGTATAAGGTGGGCATGATGAAATTTGCAGTGTCCCCTGACACCTTTTATCATGCTACATAAATCCCTAGGTATAGATAAATGTGGTTTAAAGTGCAGAAGTTTCAGTTATAGAACTGTGATGAGTTTCTTAAGGAAGCACACAAATGGATTGATATGACTGCAGGCATCTCTAGAACTTGCCTCAAAGAAAAATTTTCTAAACTCTTGATGGTCATCCAGAAGTACTTCACATGTGAAGGAAAGTTTGACATGGTATACCAATACCATTTCAAATTTCTACTGCATTTCACAGGTAAACAACCCCTAGACATTCCTTTTTATTTGTTTAGAATTTTGGGAAAGGTGGATGACAAGGTCCAAGCCAATCCTGATGCCAGTAACACCTTTGTTTTCCATCATGGTCTTATTAAATTTCTATTTGTTGAAGAGTTAAATAGGTTGAATATAGGTTGGCTCACCTTTTTATTTTTAAGTGGATATGAGTTATATACTTCCACCCATAGGAAAAATCCAAAGTCCCAATCCATAACCCCTACGGAGGAGAAGCAACCTGAGGTTGAGCCTTTAGTGGAGCCCGAAGTAGAACCTGTGATAGAGCCTGTGGCAACAGTAAAGACTTCTACAAGCATCAAGAGGAGGGTGACTAGAAGTCAAATGAAAGGGAAGGGAAAACTATATGATATCCTAGAAGCTATTGATATTGAAGAAAGTCCTATTGAGATTAAAGAAAGTCCTATTGAGATTGAATAAATTCCAATGGTGCAGCCTGTAGAGATCACCGAGGTTGAAACTAAAAATAAGAGAAAGAGAGCCAAGAAATTGGATTTCACTCAAGAGGAGTCAGGTTTTATTTTCAAACCTAGGAAGCATATCACAAGATCACAACGTCCAATTGAAAATATGCTAGAGTTGCCTTCAACAAAAATAGAGCCAACAAAGAAGAGGAAAGGAAAAGAGCCTATACAAGAAAAAATTGAAACTGAGGTTTTACAAGAACAATTAAGGGAAGCAAGGCAGGAGGTGATAGAAACTAAACTACAGTTTAAGGAGTTAGAAGAAGATATATCAAAGAAGCTTGATTTCTATGGAAACATTGGAGAAGGAGATAGAAAAATGGTGAAGATGACTATGCCTTTGCATATAATGATGAAACACATGTACAAAAGGAACAACTGGTTGCAAGCAGAGAATACAAATTTTCAAGGACAAGTCAAAGCATTATAGAATCAAATTGAAATGATCAAAGTGGAACTTACAAAGAAAAATCTCAAGATTATTGTTGAAATGGATGGCACTCCTTGAACATGGTAAAAACCTTAATTTTTTCCTATGCTACATTAACCAATATTTTTAGTAGTATACAGGCTTGTATAAGCTATTAGAAATGACATGGAGGTGGAAGAAATCATGAAAGGGAAAAATCTCATAAAGTTGACAGTTTCATAGCAACTCCCCATATTGAAGGCGAATATTTGCTACATAATTGTTGTAGCTTTTCATGGAGGAAAGGAGAAGTTTAAAACTCAGCAAAGGGAGTTCTAAAGGCATTTGTTTAGCTAATAAACAACAATTAAGACCTTAGAACTCTCAGAAAGGTCATATGGGTAGCAAAAAGGTGTTTTTATGCATTTACTACCAAAGTTTGCTACAAAACTTCCTATACTTTGTTTTTCTGCGTAATGAAGTTTTGATGAGTTTTTGGGTAATCAGACAACAAGGTATTGGATGGAAAATAGGTCAAAGGTGTCCACATCATCAATCTATGAAATCCTATTTTTCAAGGAGACAACTCAACAGGTCAACAGGTCAGCATACATGTGGCAAGAGCAGAACATTATAGAACTCCAACAATTCAACATTCGAGCACATCAACAATTGGTTGCATTCGATGAGGGTCATTAAATAATTTGTCGAGTTATTAAATGATAGGAGACTCCTTTTTTTTCAAATTCTGTTGAAAAATAATTATCCCTACAAACACTCCATGAGTTGTAATTCAATTAGAATTATGTCTCTTAATTGTGCATCGAGGCTAGTCCGGGTGAAAGATTTTTGTTATGGAGACCTCACTCTATATATCTGTAAATTTTTCACTTTGAAGGGGTTGATGGATGATGTGAGAGAAAAACCCTTGTAATTTTTTTCTTTAGTTAATATACATTTGCAGCAAACTGCCTTTTGACCTGAGATTTTTTTTGGCTCATATGTTTTATCTCCATGTTTTGCATGATATTATTGGTTTCATAGAAATTTGATTACTTTGAATTCATGTTATATGCTCCAACTTCCTTAATTTACTATGTTTTTATTGTAAATTTTTTATTTCACACCATTTTACAGCCAAAATTGCCTCAGCTTCCAGGAAAGCAGTGTTGTTGTAATTGATTTTCCTTAATTGACTCCATGACCAATGGTGGCAGTCATTACATTATTTTTCACCTACAAAATCACATGAAGTATGAACAAAGTTATACATATGATGTTTTGAGTTTTATACATAAATTTTATAAGTAATTTGAGAGATCCCTCTCAGACTGGAACGACTAACTTCCTGTTAAAATTTGGTTTGAAATAGTTATGTCGGGTTGGAGGTTGATACATCCCAATCTATTCTAACTTAGTGATAACACCATATATGAAAGGGTTCCACATGTCACTCGCTGAGTAGTACCATGTGTCACCCATTTTTGGCCCACTTGGCCACCCAAAAACGTTGAATCTGCGTGCCACATGTCACACTCTAATTGGGGCATGATACTACTGACGTCATCATCCACCTGCATCTCCACATCATCAATATCAGCCAATACAAACAAGCCATGATATCACATCATCTTGCTACCTGTTTGGTTCCACGTCAAGCTGATGCCCTTATTTTTGTTACTCGCCTCTTCAATTCTCGGTGATAACCCAAGGTGTCTCTTGGAGAAATATCTGAGGAGTTTCTTCTGAGATTTTTTTTCTTTGGACAAAAAATTGATAGAAATCCAACTCATGCCAATTAACTGTCATTATGCTACTGTAATGTAAAACTATTTAACCACCATGGTTTTAATGTGGACCCCCTAGTTTGGTTAGGTGGTAAAAGTTGAGGAGGTCCATCTGAATCTGAACCATCGATCTCTGATTAGTTTTTTGGCTAAAACCACCCAACGTGGTGCATGGTCCCTTGCATATTCATCGATGGATCAGTATTGATGCGTGGCACACAATCTGACATCAAAATTTCTCATGGTTTAACACTACTTCGCTCTACCAACTGGTCTGCAGAATTTGGGAAAACACCAAATTTTCATCATTTTGGATTTAACACCAAGTTTGGCTGAGAAACCTTTGAATTTGAGGCTCCTAATATTTGAATGGAAATAAATTCTGATCCAGGATGCCATTTGAAAACTTCATTATACCATTATAAATCTCTTTCATATCTCTATCCATCTGAGTATTTTCCTATAGCCACCAATATGATCTTCTGAACTGGAATTGGCTCCAACATTACTGCACCTTAAGCATTAAATTATTTCAACCACTTGTGTGCAAAAGAGTTTGATTGAATTTAATGATGTTTTGTTGGCTCAAATGGAAAGGCAGATTTTGGGTCTGGGGAATGAGGCTAAGTTTTGCAGAGATATCAATGGGGCAAGGCAGGCAATTGATTTGACACTTTAAATTGAATGAAATGGAGAACTTTAGATAGGTGAGGAGTTGAAGAGGGCAAGGAACCTTTAGGGATCCTCTTCAAACAGCTGAAAACATAGATAACTAAGAAAACCCTAGGTAGAGCACTGCAATTTCAATGGATTCTACCTTTATCCTTGTTTGTTAAAGTTAAGAATAAATAAGAGAGAAAATGGCATACATAAAACACAAGTAAACTTACATTTACAGAGAGAAACACAATATCAAATCAGGATGCCACATGAATCCCATAGAGTGCTGCAAACCCTGGTCTATTCCTTTGCCAAACTGTAGAGATGAATGTACAATAATGCTCAAAGCATTCCCAAAAGTCCAACCATGCTAATGAATGATAAAACATAAGATATAGGCAAACAACAACTCATCCTAGCCTCTAGGGGTCGAGCTCATAATATTAGGAGCTGTTCCAACAAAATCTAAACTGAGAACTAAAAAGTAGGCAGTGGAACAACTTGCCTCTAAAAACTAGGAAACTGATTCATTCAATTGCAAACTACCTTTTGATGGATGAATCTACCTCTATGAGTGAAAATTTAGCAAAATTACATCAAAATCCATCATGTCACATTAAATTACATCATGAGTTTGACAACTTAGAAGAAAAAAGTCAAACTGTGAAAAAAATAGGCAAAAAACAGAGTTTTTGACCAAAAATGAGCAAAATTCCTCCAATGCGCCGCGCCTACTCTATGCGCTGAGCCTCAAGCCCAACGCGTCATGCCCTTGAAATTTGCACAATTTTCCCTCAAACTCACTCCCTTTCTCCAACACGAATTTCTCTTGTTCAATTTTTCTTCTTTGAATGCCAATGAGCTCTTTGAAGATGATCAAAGGGTTTATATACAAAATCTTTTAATTTTTCACTCATGAATCCACTTTTATAATGTTTTCATTATGACTTACTCTTTCAACTCTATTTTGGGCAGTTTGCTTTATTTGTGCCTTTGATGAACTGAATGACTTGATTTTTGTTTGCCTTGCAGGGGATGGAGCTGCTGAAGCTTGGTAAGGTGACCAGGGTTGCCAATGAAGTTGCTTACATGGGAAAAACTGAAATTACATCAAATTTTATACATCAAAACATAAAATACTCTGTTTTTCCTCAAAACAGGGTTTTGAGGAAAAATACATTTCTGAGCATGCGATTATGAAATTTATTGGTACTGGAACTTTATTCAACCTCCTCATGCACCTGCTGACCATTATTGGACATTTTGAAGACCTTTTTGATGAAACCCTAGACCTAATGAAACTGAAACCCTAGAAATTACTCTTGCAAATTTAAAGACAAAAAGTGACTGCAGATGATCTTGATGAATGGAAATGGGCCAGCAGGTAAAGGACATGAGGGAAAATGTACAACAGGCCACTACCGTCAGATGATCCATGCTCCTAATGGAATGCAGCTGACTGAGCGAGACACCTAATATGCAATGCAACAAGAGAATTTGATCACTGACAGAGGGATGAAGATACCGACACTAACATTGGCTCCAATGGGGATGGTAGCTCCTTGGAGGTGCCAAGAACTACAGATCTTTGGGAAATCAAGCAGTGCCTTCGTCCATTGGGCTATGGAGTCAATAACTTCGACAAACCAAAACCAAACTCTTGACTTAATTTCAGGACCAAAATCTAACTCAAAACTGACTCAATTTCAAGACTGAAATCAACTGAAAGACCTAACTCAAACAAACCAAACCAAAACTGAAATCAACCCTCAGTTTTATAGCCTTCACCTCGGGCCCCAAACTGAAAGAATGATGAAATCACACACTTGCAATGAAATTTAAACAAACCAGTATGTACAGTGATACATATGACAGCAGAAAAAATTTCAAAAATAGTACCGTTTGAGTAGCCAACCATTGACCGGCCCACCTGGAAAATCTTCTCCATTCATTTATTTCAAAAGGAAAGCATTTTGGCCTCAATATGCAGCGATTCTGAAAGGTCCTTTCCAAAGATTCTCAAACTTTCCATGCTTAACTTTATCTTCGTTTCTCGCGTCCCATTTTAGCACAACTTCTTCTATTTGAAACTTGTCCTCCTTTGCCTTTCGATCATATATCTTCTTGATTCTCTCTTTCAGCCTGGAAGTGTTCTGAAAAACCTCCTCTCTATTCTACTGTAAATGGATGATTTGCTTGATTCTTCGTTGCAAATGATCATCCTCACTGCCAGCTTCCTGCAAAAGTTTAACCACCCAAACTGCGAGAGCGGTCGGGAATATAGTGTCAACACCATACACGAGCTCAAAAGGGGACATGCCTATATATTTCTTTTGACTTACTCTGTCTACCAAAAGTGCATTAACTAGTTTCTTGTGCCAACTCTTCTTGTTCATTTCCAGCAGTTTTTTGATAATATTGACCAAGGATTTATTTGAGGATTCGACCAATCCATTGCCTTGTGGATGATATGTGGCTGAGTGCCCCAAATTAATTTGATACTTATTACAAAATTCAATCATTCTTTTAGATTTAAAAGCTGCTGCATTATCAGTGATTAGCTTGTTTGGACAGCCAAAATGAGACAAAATATTGTTTTCAAGAAATGAAATGATTATCGAATCAGTGGCCTGCCTAGTGGGAATCGCCTTAATCCATTTGGTAAAATAGTATGTCGCTATAATGATCCATTTATGCTGTGCTGAAGAAGTAGGATGGATCTCGCCAATGAAGTCCAAACCCCACTGCTGAAATGGAGCACTTACTTCAATGGGCTTGAGCGGTAAAGGCTGCAATTTTCTCCTACCTTGAAAAATCTGACAATCGTGGCAGCTTTTAACAGTTTTGTACACATCAACAAAGAGAGTTGGCCAATAATATCCTGCTCTTAAAATTTTGTTGGCTGTTGTCTTCCAGAAAATATGACCTCCGCAATCTCCCTTGTGAAAGTCTTCCATAACTTGTTTTGCCTCTTCTTCAACCAAACAATTGAGAAAGACACCACCGGGATCTTTCCAATAGAGCGCATTATTCATGATATAAAACTTAGCAGCCTTCAATTTCAGTGTCCTACTTTTGTTCTTAGCCATTCCAGGTGGTGGTGACAAATTTTGGAGTACATAAAAAATGTCCGAATACCAAGGAGAAAGAACAAAAATTTCTGATACCTGAGCAGGCAAATTTTCTTCATTTTCCTTGGACATAGCAGCAATGAGATTAATGTACAAGGCATGCAAATTTGATTCAGCCATTAATTTGGCCAGCCCCTATCCTTTGATGAGCTTTGTTGGTTTGATCTCCACCTCATATTCCAACAAGGCAGTAATCCATTTGCCTCGTCTCCCTTCTGGATCTGTTTGCACTAAGACATCTTTAACAACAGCTTTAGGAACATAAGCAAGGATGTGAGAATGCAGAATATAAACTCGAAAATATTTCAATGCCTTTACCAAGGCAAGAGATTGCTTTTCAATAATATTATACTTTAAAGTTTCATCTCTTATGGTTCTGCTGAAAAATGCTATTGGTTTCTCAAGCTAGTCTCTTTTCTGCATCAAGACTGCTGCCATAGTATGATCCGAGGCAAATGAAAACAAAATGAAATCTTGAGTATAGTCCGGGCTGATCAAAACCGGAGCTGAAGAAAGGGCCAATTTCACCAAATTGAAAAACTTTATTGCTTCCTCAGTCCACTTCACTACACTATCTTTCTTGAGCATGTTTGTGATTTCCCTTAAATGTTCTGCAAGATTGGGCATAAAGCGACGTAAGAAATTCATCTTACCGTTGAATGATTGGATCTCCTTTTTACTTTGGGGAAGATCAATTTACTGAATGGCTTCCACTTGAGCTGGATCGATGCAGATGCCATCCTTTGATATAATATGACCGAGAAGCTTACCTTCATCCATGGAAAACAGACTCTTCTTTGGATTGAGAGATATACCATATTTTCTACACCGCTGAAATACAATCTTCAAATGATAAAGGTGCTCTTCATCTGAATTAGAAAAAACTGTCAAGTCGTCAAGATAAATAACTAGAAAGACATCTTTTTCATTTGCAAATGAAATATCCATTGCTCGTTGAAAGGTCGCACCAACATTCTTCAATCCGAAAGGCATTTTAGCATAATGAAAAGTTCCCCACGGAGTGGTGAACGCTGCTTTATCTCTATCATCCTCATGGACCAGAATTTGGTTATAACCGGAATAACCATCGAGTAGCGACATGCGGGATGCTCCAACTACTCGCTGAAGTATGTGATCCATTTTGGGCAATGGATAGTTATCTTTCAAAGATACTTTATTCAGATTCCTAAAATCAATACATAAGCGAATCTCACCTGTTTTCTAGCGCACGGGCACCAAATTAGAAATCGAATATGAAAATCTTATGGGGACGATGATACCAGCTTTGTACAACCGATTCACTTCCTTCTCTATTAAGGGCAGCAACTTTGGATTTATTCTTCTTAACTTTTGTCGAAAGGGCTTTTGGTTTGGCTTGATCGGGATGATATGCTGAATTATGTTTGTGTCATATGCCTTCAAATCTGAATAATCCCAAGCAAACACATCAGCAAACGAAGATAATAAAATGATATACTTTGCTTTTACCTGTGGGGGCAACGCCTTTGATAATTTCACCATTTTAGGATTTTCTGCTGATCCAATGTTCACATCCTCAACTCCTTTCTTGGTTGGAAGCAAGCTTGGTTTTCGAGCTACATCATCTTGGTCGAAAAGCTCCTCTAAAGGTATTAGAACTTTAGGAATGACTCCTTGAGCTGCAAAACTTCCATCTGATTGACTTCTATATTCGCCTCGCCATCATCATGCTCCCCATCAATAGAAGTGTCTTTGAATTTTCCTTCATTTTGCAGAAATTCATCAATTTCTTTATCATCTTGAAACACTTGCCAATTACTTGCTGCTGTTGCAAGTGCATCTTGCTTTGATATTGTGTTTCTCTCTGTAAATGTAAGTTTACTTGTGTTTTATGTATGCCATTTTCTCTCTTATTTCATCTTAACTTAAAAAAACAAGGATAAAGGTAGAATCCATTGAAATTGCAGTGCTCTACCTAGGGTTTGCTTAGTTATCTATGTTTTCAGCTATTTGAAGAGGATCCCTGAAGGTTCCTTGCCCTCTTCAACTCCTCACCTGTCTAAAGTTCTCCATTTCATTTAATTTGAAGTGTCAAATCAATTGCCTGCCTTGCCCCATTGAGATCTCTGCAAAACTGAGCCTCATTCCCCATACCCAAAATTTGCCTTTCCATTTGAGCCAACAAAACATCATTAAATTCAATCAAACTCTTTTGCACACATACCTAGCCTAAAATCAGTCTTCACATCGAAGTCATCTCAAGCCTCATTGATCATTTTTTGTTGAGATTGACAAGGAGAGAGCCCTCTCCCGATCTGGTAGGGCTAGCTACCAGGTTAAGCGTGGTTTGATGTTACCCTAGATTCTGCCTTTCTCAGCCTGAGGTAGATTTAGGCCCTAACAAACACCACAAAATCACAAGCATAATTGCAAATTGTACTTCTTACTTCTTCTTCTTCTCTCTTACCTTTATTATCCCCTTGTGGATGTTTCTCCCCCTTTGATGCACTTCTATTTTTTTTTACTTCTCCTTTTATGGTGTTACCTCTCCCCCCCCTTTTTTTTTGCAGTACTTCTCCCCCTTTGACATTAATGGAAAATAAACTAATGTGCTCCACCTGCGAACAATTTCCCCAGGTCTTGTTGATCATGTGGACCTAACAACCTTATTTTTATATGTTGAGTGTTAGCTACCTACCTTTATTCCTCTTAAGGAATATATAGTGGAGGGATTTAAGAGGAACTGCTTCCAATATTTTCCTTAAATAATCAAATTGATCCCCTGTAAGAGGTTCAGTGAATATATTAGCTACATTTTCTTTTGTAGGTGCATACTCCAACTTGAAAATATGATTTCAAACTTGCTCTCGAAGGAAGTGGTACTTGATTGGAATATTTTTTGTCTTTGAATGGAAAATATAGTTGTTGGACATGCTGATGGAACTTTTATTATCACAGATGAATCATGATAGGGATAAGTTAATCATATAATAATTATACAACCTGTAAAGTATAATTTATCCATAAGAGTTGAGTGCAACAAGAAGTTGTTGCTATATATTCTACTTCAGCAGAAGAGAGAGAAATTAAAGCTTTCTTCTTGCTAAACCATGAAAAAATGCATTCACCAAGAAAGAAAGCACCACCACTAGTGCTCTTTCGATCATCTACATCACCTACCAAATCAACATCAGTAAGAATAGTTAGTGAAAAGTATTTACCTCGGGGGTACCAAAGTCCATTACCCATTGTGGTTCTCAAATATTTGAGAATCCTCTTAGCTACAAGTAGATGATTGTGCCTGGGGGCTGCTTGAAATATTCGAACAATACCAACTTACTACATGATGTCTAGTCTTGAGGATGTCAAATATAGGATTTTTACAATAATATATCTGTATAAAACCCTATCCACTCTATTGGATCATCACCCTTGTTGAGTTTGCATCTAGTCACCATTATAGTTCTTACCAAAGAGCATTCATCAATGTCAAATTTCTTCAAAACTTCCTTGAGATGCTTTTTTTGTGAGATAAAAATTCCTTTGGAAGGTTGTGCAATTTATAAACCAAGGAAATTGAAAGTTCTCCAACCATATACCTCTCACATTTTTCCTTCATATCAGGTGCAAAATGGCAAATTAGTGGAATTGAATCATTAGAAAAAATAATATCATCAACATAGACAACCACCACTAAAATTTTTCCATAATTAGATTTCACATATAAATCACTATTAGGTGTGTCTCTTTTAAAACCACATTTGAGAAAATAACTATCCAACTTAGGATACCAAGCCCGTGAGGCTTTCTTGAGACCATACAAGGCCTTTTTCAGCTTGCAAAAATAGTCAATTTGTTCTGATCACTGAAAAACCATCTGAATGCTCAATGTAAATTTCTTCTTGCAACTCTCCATTTAGGAAAGAAAATTTCATATCCATTTGATATATCTTGAATTTATTGAATCTAGGAAAAGCCAATTTTTTTTGGATTTCCTCTAATCGAGAAACAAGAGAAAATGTTTCAATAAAGTCTAAACCTTTAATTTGTGCATAACCTTTGCATACTGACCTTGTCTTATTTCTTACAACTTCACCATGTTCATTCATTTTGTTCCTAAAGACTTACTTCGTGCCAATAACATTCTTGTTTGCTGGTCTAGGAACGAGTTCTCATGTTTGATTTTTCTCAATCTGATCAAGCTATTCCTGCGTGGATTTTAACCAATTATCATCTTGGATGGCCTGAGAAAAATCCTTTGGTTTCATCATAGAAAATAGAGCTACATGTGCTTGAGTAGGGGGATTTAACAATATTCTTCTTGTCTATACACCTATGTTCAAGTCACCAATAATTTTTTCTACTAGATGGTGTTTTTGCACATGCCTTACAAGATCCTTTGTTTGAGGATTGAGGGATTCTTCATTGTCTTCATTATCTTAATTAAAAAATGGTTCATCAATCTTCTCATCACTGTTGACTAGAAACATATTTACCGATCAAACGAGAACTATTACCTCAAAACGAGAACTCTAGCCAAAAAAACCTCAAAAAACATGAAAAAAATCCCAAAAACAAAAAAGCGTGTCTTCCAGAACGCATTGTTTTTTTTTAGGGTCAAATTTCAATATTTTTTTGAAGTGTGCTAAAAACCAATTTTTTTCTTGAAAAAAGGATTGAAAAAACACTCTCGAAACAAAAAGTGTTGATGGTGGAATAACATCGCCAATTTTTTGTGTGCAAAAAACAACTTGAAAACAAAAAGTGTTGATGCTGGAATAACGTCGCCAATTTTTTGTGTGCAAAAAGCAGCCTAAAAATGAAAAGTGTTGTTGCTGGAATAACACCATCAATTTTTTATGTATAAAAAACATCTTGAAAACGAATACGTCTTTTTATTTTCGAGTTAAAGTGTTAAAAATTCTTAATATTGACATTAAAGATAAATATCATGACTTTGAAAAAACTTAGTATTTCAACAATAAACATGACATTAAAGATAAAATATCAAAAGTTTTAAAATTGCAACAATTTTTATGCATGGTATTAAAGATAATGTATTATCGTGTCTCTGAAAAGTATTGACAATCCAAGGATGACATTCAGGATAAAATATCACCTTTATGAAAATAAAATTCCAACGATTTTTAGGCATGGTATTAAAGATAAAATATCACTTATATAAAAAAAATAAAAAAATAAAAAACACACACACACACACAAATAATTTCAAAAGAAAAAAAAGGAAAATTAAAAAATAAAACAATTTAAAGAAAAAAATTTAATTTAATTTAATTAATTTATTAATTTATTTATTTTTAAGTTATAAAAAAATAATAATAATAAAAAACAACATACTTAAAAAAAATGATAAAATAAAATAATAAAAATTAAAAAATTAAAATTAGTTAAAATTAAAAAATAATAATAATTTAAATAAAAAAATGCATATATGCATTTAAAAAAAAAAAAAAAAATTCAAATTAAAATGTAAAAAAATATTAAAATAAATAAAATAAATAAATTAATTAAAAAATATAAAATATATTAAAAAAATATATATATTAAAAATAAATAAATAAAAATCACCCCCGCTGCCCTGGGGGCTCAAGGATCGGTTGATGGGTGGCGAAGAGTTGCCAGCTTTCTGTCGCCCGTTGGACGAGCCCCTCGGTCGCCAGAGTAGCGGCGGTGATTCCCGAAATCGACCCAAGGTGGTGTTGATTCTCGGAATCGACCCAGGGCGACGGTGTTTCCCGGAATCAACCCCTGTCGCCCGTTGGACGAACCCCACGACCCTAGGGTGGCAGTGATAATTTTTATTTATTTATTTATTACTTTTTTTTCATTTTTATTTTTTTATGTTTTTTTTTTAAATTTAATTTTTAATTTTTGTTTTTATTTATTTGTTTCATTATTATTTTTTTATTATTATTATTTTAATTCTTTTTTTTCAAGTTTTTTTTTATTTTTATTTTTTTCATTTAATATTTATTTTTAATTTTATTTTTTTTGAAATTTTAATTTATTTAATTTTAAAAAAATTATTATTTTTTTTTATTTGAAATATATATATATATATATATATATATATATATATATATATATATATATATATATATATATATATATATATATATATATATTTTTTTTTCTTTTATTTATTTATTTATTTTTTAATTTAAATTCCAAATTTAAATTATTTTTAATTTTAGTATTTTGATTATTGTTTTGTTAATTTTTATTTTTGTCTTTAAATTATGAGTTTTTTTTAATTTCTTCCCTTTTGATTTTTTGTTTGTTTGTTTGTTTTGGTTTTGTTTTGTGTGTGTTTTTTTTACAAGTTATTTTTGTTTTTTTTTTACATTTTTATTGGTTTTTCTTCATATTTTTTTTGTAATGTTTTATTTTATTTTATTTTTATGTCTTATTACCAAGATGAAAATCATGACTCTAAACAAAAAGGATTGATGTTGCATCAACACTTTTCAAAATTAGCATGAAAAATATTAATATTTTAAAACAAATGTTCATACTTGAAAAATACAAAAAATTAAAGTGTTAAATAAATGACCATTTTTCTAAATCGACATGATATTTAAAAACAGAAAAAAAATCAAAGAAAATTTAAAGTTCCAAAAATATGCTCAAAAACAAAATAGGTTATTTTACATCAACACTTTTCAAATTGACATGAAAATCATGACATTTAAAAAAAAAATCATAAGAAAATTTAAAGTGCCAAAACAAGGCTAAAAAAAAATGGTGATTTCGCATCACCACTTTTCAAAATCGGGTGTTTTTCTTGCTACCTCAAAAAAATGGGTACCAGGTAATTTTCTCGTTTGATCGGTAACTATGTTTGGATCATTGAGTTGATATTTATTGGCTAATTGTCTTCAAAATTTATATGCTCATCAAATTTGACATCAATGCAATCAACTATCCTCTTTTTATTCTTATTGTAGCATCTATAGCCTTCGCTATTATGAGAATATCCAAGGAAATTACCTCCATAAGCTCTGGAATCGAAATTACCAATCTTGTCATCATTCCTTTTGATATATCATGTGCTTATGAACACTTTGAAATGCTTGACTATATTAGGTCTTCCATACCAAAGCTCATATGGAGTTTTTTCATTGTTTGGTTTGAAATGAGATTTGTTGAGAATCACCATTTTTGTATGAATGACTTCAACCCAAAATATCTGTTGAATATTTATTTCACCCATCATAGCTCTGGATAACTATTGAACTAATCTATTGGCTCTCTTTACTACACCATTATGTTTTGGAGTCTCTACTATGGTATACTACCTTTTGATGCCATGTTTCTTTCAAAAGTCATCATTTTTTTTGAAGTAAACTCACCTCCATTATCAGGCCTAATTCACTTGATTTTACACTCTGTGTCATTATTAGCCATGTCCTTAAAGTATTCAAACTTCTCAAAGGCCTATGGTTTTTCTCTAAGAAATGAAATCCACATCATCCTACTAAAATCATCAATGATAAGCATAAAATATAATTTAGATGTGGCTATTTGAGTTCTTAAAGGACCACATAAGTCCATATGTACTAAATGCAATGGCCTAGTCAATAAGGTCTCCTTGGTCTTGAATGGTACTTGAACTTTCTTACCAATTTGACGGGATTTGCAAATAATATTCTCAGACTTTAAAAGCTTTGGAACATTTGTAACAACATTATTCTTGTTCAATTTGAAATCTAATCAAAATTCAGATGTCCAAGTCTTCAATGCCACAACTAGCTCTAAAAATATTTGGCAAATAACACTTCTCTGTCTTTTCTTTTAGCACATAGACATTTTTTTTCGTTCTTACAACTTCAAGTGTTATTTCACCAATGCCTGCAGACTTGATTTGACAATTTTTGGATTTGAAAATCACATCATAGCCTTGGTCACATAAATGAGACACACTGAGTAAATTATGTCTTAGTCCATCAACATACAACACATTCTTGGCTTTACCTATGCAATTTTCTAGGCTGGCAACTCCTTTACCAACAATCTTACCAGGTGCATTATTTCCAAAAGTCACATTACCTTTCTCAACTGGTTTCAATGACAAAAAAATACTTTTGTCTCCTGAAATGTTGTTAGAATAACCATTATCCACAAACCAATGAATTCCTTCATTCTAATAATATAGAGAAATATTACAATCCTCTGTATTCTCCTTTTATTTTTAGTCTTTGGGTTTCTAGCTTGTTTGCTTGATTGTCAAATCAATAATTTTATTTTTAAGTTTTCAATTAGCTACTATATGCCTAAAATTATGACAAACATAACATTGAATCAAAATATTTAAAGGAGTGAATATATTTTTGTACCTGGGTCTACTAATAATTTGCTTGATAACTTGATTATTTGAATGATAATTTATCCTTCGTGGCCTGACCTGTCTAAATGAAAGATTCACCCTACAATTTGATGCCTTGTGCCCATAATTTGTGCATGTAAAACAATATCCTGGAAATATTCTTTCATACTTGGGAAAAAAACTATTTTTGAAATCATGCTTCATTGTCCTTTGTGAAATTTGATTTTCCTCACTAACGTTATTTTACTTTTGTTGATTCAAATTCCTCCTTTTGTTTTGTTGATGTTGATTAATATTTGGTCGCATGTTTTATTGTGTGCTCTTTTTTTTTATCTGTTATTGCATTGAACATCATTGGTTGATGCACCATCTCCAATTTTTACTGCTCGAATTAAGGTAATCACTTTATTTTCCTTTGAATCAATTGGTGAAGATGACTTGGAATCAAATCCAAGACCTGCTTTGTCTTTGGATATCCTTTGAGCATTAAGGAGTTTATTTAAGCATTCAGTCCACTTTCCAAATTTCTCATTGAATTTCAATTGGGTTTTTTCCTTCTCTAGCTCTTTCCTTAGAAAAATAATTTATCCTTCAAGCCTTTCACATGCTTGATTTTTATCACTAGGTTGTTGATTCAAAGTTTCTTGAATCTTCTTACCTTCAATTTGCATGGGAATAGGTTCAATATCTTCAAATTTGTCCTTGATCAACAATTCCTTTTGAGTTTTGTTTTTCTTCCTCAGCCTCCAAATATCTTCAAGAGCACTAACCAGCTCTCTTTCTAAGTTGACTTCAACCTCTTCCCCATTAGAATCAACAAATTCTACTTCCAGATTATCGATGTTCATAAGCATAAATTCATTTGAGATTTCATAATATTTTTCCTCATATAATTATTGGATGCATTCACTTTCAAAGGAGTTTTCATCTTGGGTATAGAAGCTCTTCTTCTTAGCCTTCTTTATATCCTTTTTCACTTTTCTAAAATTTTCTCTAGGGTCATATTATTTATTCTTATTTTCAGGACACTTGGAGGCATAGTGACTAACTTTACCGTAGTTAAAACACTTGAAAGGTAGCTTACTTTTGTACTTTCTTGATCCTCTATTAAGTTTCCTCATGAAATTAGCTTCCTCTTCATCTGATTCACAACATGAATCATCATGCTCTTCCTTGGGCTTCTTATCTCCTTTGAAGGTTGAATCATTTGTTGTAGGTTTTCCATTAGATATTCTCATCTCATAAGTAGTGAGATTTCTAAGTATTTGGTCCAAAGTGAGAGTATTCAACTCTATCATCTCCTCAATGGCCGAAACGTTAGGATTAAATCTCTTTGGGAGAGATATCAACACCTTTTGAACTACTACTAGCTCTTCTAATTTTTCATCAAGACCTCTTATGGTTTTCACAACATCATAAACTATAAGAAATTGTTTAGCAATTTATTCATCATCTTGAATATTCAAAGTCTCAAATTGTATTCTAAAACCTTGAAGTTTGGCTTGATTTACCTTTCTATCACCTTCATAGACGCTACTAATCTTGTTCCAAATAGCTTTTGCAGTAAAGTAGTTCACGACCTTGACTAGTTATGATTCAAGTGGGCCAACAAGCAGGGCATTCATAGATTTAGCATTAAATTTAAATTCCATCTTCATGTTTCTAGTAATAAAGGTTCGAGGATTTTGATATTCTTCTTCAAATGCATCCCATACATTAGCTCTAAGTGATTAAATATATGTTTTCATCCTTACTTTCCAAAACACAGTTTGTTCCATGGAACATAGGCGCCCTATTGGCATATCCTCCTTCCTAGTTTGCCATGGTCCTTGATATTTATTCTAGTTGTTAAAATTGTCTAAAATTTCCTGGTTTTTATTTGATACCAATTGCTAGAAACTAGGACAATAATATTATAGGGGAGAATCAGTATTATGGGAATTAAAAAAAAATCTTTCGCTAGTAAAGCTACTAGGACACCAACAAATATTTCAGCAACAAGTCATATGAGCATCAAAAGAAGCAGAAAATATATCACATAAATTATTCAAACATATTCATGAATTAATTCACAATGGAAGATTTCTACTTATTGTTACAAAGTTCTTTGGATGCAACCAAAAGAAATCTACTACTCCTCATTTATCAACTACAACTGAAAGGAGCTACAAAGCCTATTTTATTAGCTACCATATAAAGGAGTTCTGACCCCTTGATTGTTTACTAACCACTTTTGGAAGGAACTACAACCCCTGATATGCAAGTTACCACTTTCTTGGCTCGAGTCAATGACCCATATTTCATACCATTTTCAAACTCAAATCATGAAGGCCACTTCATTACACAAACAAATAAAATTATGACTTCAAACACTCACCACAAACACCATAAATTCACCTTCAACAATATGTGATCACTAATCAATCCACCACCATCCACGTCTGAACCATCACAACCAATACAACTAACAAATCCCTCCTCTTGCAAATTTGATTATGCTTATATAGAATTATGACTGATATTTTTAGTTCTTGATCTTTAGTTATCTTGCACTTTAAATTTCACTTATCAAAGACTTTGATCTCATTAAATTTTCATTTTTCTATTTTTGGAATGTCCTCTTGATGTGCACAATAACTATTCTAACTCTTCCCCCCTATTCCTGCAACAAAACCTAAGTTTAACTGTCCAAATTTTCCATTCTAGAATTTTACAGGTTTTAGCAGAGTTTCTTCTAATTTTGTTGACCTCCAAATTTAGAAATTATGCTAAATCTATCGCCAAATTTGTCCATTCCATCATCCTAGCTTCCAAATCATTAATGAATTTGTTTTAAAACTTATGCACTACATGTTTTCTTCCAAACCTCCAAATATGGCATAAACACACATTTTACAAATCACTGACCTGTTTACACATCATATAGGCCCAAGTTGCGCTTTAGTGTAGCTCCAATGGGTTTATCCATCGTCTATTGAAAAATTTCACACCCATGATCTTATGTCCACATTGAACCTGGTATTGTCCTGTACATTAGCTCCCAACATTATTTCTCATCGAAAAATTTCTCGACAAATACTCAATGGAGCAACTTTGATAACCTCTGAGTTCATTTCTTCTAAGGAGTTTCTTTCGACGAGATTTCTTCTGAGGTGTTTCTTCCGAGGCCTTATTTATTCTGGGGTTTCGTGTCCCATGTGAATATGCCACTGAAAAATTGACCAATCATATTTATGTCGGGATGACATATTTGCCACGTCCTCTCGGAACAAAATTTATTTCCATAACCTACCATCAAACTTCACGTCTTTCAATTTCTGTCTTCTTGGAACTTTCCACTTGTGCATTCTCAAAAATAATTCAGAGATAGTTTCTTCTAGGGTGATGTGTCACTCCGACCTATTTTTTCCAGTTATCTTCCTCATATGGATGGATTCCATGTGTCACTTTCCGAGTAGTACCATACGTCACCCATTTTTTTCCAACTTGGCCACCCAAAAATGTTTCATTTGCATGCCACGTGTCACACTTTGATTGGTCCATGTCATTTCTTACGTCACCATATACCTATTTCTCCATGTCATTGTTTTTAACCAAAAAAAAAATACCATGTTTTCATGTCATCCTACTACCTGTTCGGTTCCACGTCAGCCTAGTGCCATTATTTATATTACTCACCTCTGTAATTCTCATCGGTAACGCTAGGTGTCTCTCGAAGAAATATTCAAGGCGTTTCTTCTAAGTTTTGTCTCAGGACAAAAACCTTGACAAAAAATATAGCTCCTATCAACTAATGGTCGTTGTGCCGCTCTAATGTAAAATTGTTTAATCTCCATGGTTTTAAAATATACCCCCTAGTCTAGTTAAGTGGTAAAGGTGGAGGAGGTTCTGCTGAACTCTGGACTGCTAATCTCTAATTGGCTATTTGGCTAATACTGCCCAATGTGGGTCTCCCCCTACAGTTAAACCACTAGTGGGCATGGGCCCTCACATATTCCTAATGGGTTATGTTCGATGTGTTCCACATGATTTGCTGTCAAACTTGCTTAGGGTACACCAAAGAGATACTGGATAAGTTTCACATGGAGAGCTGCAAATTTTTGCAATAAGATTCTTATGGTTGTAAATGTTGTCCTTGATGGAAAATCTCTTGCAAATATTGAAGTATATGACTTCTGGAGAAGCACAATGGTTTTTGCAGTAGAAACGTTTAAGTCCAAAAAAATATGGTTATTATTCATAATTAAAGGTTCTATACATGAGTTAGTGTAGGCCAAGTCACGTATACACGTGGAAAAGAACAAGTCATGTATGCCTTTTGCACTCTAAAATTATGATACCAAGAGGCATTACCATGGTTTCAGCCCACAATATTAAGTGCATTGTCATCTATTTGATTCCATCCAAGAATACCATCGACACTTGTGTGGTTTTGGCTCATGGTATTGATAAAGGCTAAACCTATATAAGGAGAAGAAGATCATAGTGCAAAGTGTGCATGAGTAAGGTTTTTAACTGAATACTTCTCTTTGAAGTATATCTACATGAAATGGGTTCTGTTTCTTTGTAGATTTGAAATTATGGTGCACCCATGGATACAATGATGGATCAGGATCTCTGGACATGAAATGACTATATACTTGCATGATCTATTGATGAGATGTTTGGATCTGTGACCTGGCGCATGTTTGCTGAAGAGAAGTGAAGAAATTTGGGTAAGTCTATGGATCTAAAACCTTCTGCAGAATTAATATTTCTATATCTATACACTGGTTCGTCACAATGAAATCATGTATACACGCGGGTTTGTTTCAGATAAAGCGCATATTGCAGTCAGGGTTTTCTGAAGCTTGATGGAAAGGTTATTTGTTTAGTGTTGTTATATTTATACTATCTGTCAATGAAGTCTTCATGTAGATCTGGGTTGTTTGAATACTGTATGTGCTGCTAAGTTGAATATGTACAAGTCTTATCATTGAATGATTAAAATATGATTAATGATGCTCACTGAATAAGGGTTCTACAAATTTGAAAAGATATATTATTGAAAGCCTGAGATCTATTTCTGAGACTAATCAAATTCTGGAAATTCAGTATTCACAAATCTATACGCGGGTTGGTGTGCAGGAAAGCATGTATATATGCAGGTTTAGTAAAGTGATGTAGCGTATGCATTTAAGATAATGAATGATCAGGGTTGAAATTGATTCTGCATGTTATTGAAATCTGGGTTTACTACTGTGTTCTGGTTACATTGATCTCACTGTTTTGTTTGAAGTTTGGGTTAAGTCTATGGGTGTTGATATTAATGTTGAGGTGTGTTGAAGCTGTTGGATCCAGTGTGAAAATTTATGAAATGTGGTCTATAGTGGGTTTGAGGGTTGAAGCCTTCAGTGTGGAAGTTGAAGCTTCCTTCCAGTAGAAGTTGGTATTTTGATCAGGGGGTTGTAGCTCCCTTCCAATATTGGCTGGTAAACGAGATCAGGGGGTTGGAGCTCCCTTTCAATAGCAGCTGGAGAATGAGAGAAGGTGGCAGCCTTCTGTAGGTAGATTCCTGCATACTGATATGAATATGCATCAGTAAAATATTGTAAACAATTTTCTATATAATAAATATTGAAGACAGAGGCGACAACATTGGTGGTTTTCTCCCGAATTGGGTTTTCACCTTAAATCTTGGTGTTCATGTGTGATGCTCTTGTGTGATGATTTATTCTATTATTACTGCACATATTTACTACTTAACTATCTGATGCATAACTGATAATATGGATTAAAGAATGTTTCTGAATGTTTATCTAAACAACAAAGTTATCTGAGTATACGCTAGTTTCTGTTTGGATAACCGCGTACATACGCTAGTTTCTACTTGAATAGCCACATACATACGCTAGTTGGGATAAGCAAAGTCGCGTATAGAAATTAGTAAAGAGAAAAGTAAAAGATTGTGATTATTGAAAATACTGATCCCCCTCTCTCGGTATTTTCCCAGTGAATCGAAGCGAGGTCATACCTTAGAAGCTTAATCGACTAGAAGGAAGATCATCTAAGATGAGAAATAAAGATGGGACAACATCTATTAGACCTCCACTCTTCAACAGAAACAATTTAATCTTCTGGAAGACTAGGATAAGATCCTATCTTCAGTCTCTTGGAGCAGATGTATGGGCTATAGTTGAAGGTGGTTACCAATATCTAGCCTCAGTTCCAGCAACAAGGAAAAACTATGAAACCAATGCAAAGGTTGTCAATGCTTTATTGGGGAGTCTGACTGAATCAGAATTTTTCAAAGTAATGCAGTTAAATACAACAAAGGATATATGGGACAAAATCATTCTGAGCTATGAAGGTGATGCCAAGGTAAAAAGTGCTAAACTCCAAAATCTCAAAATTCAATATGAAAAACTCAAAATGCATAATGATGAAAGCATTGCTAGTTTCTTTTTACGTCTAGATGAGATCATAAATCATATGAGAAATCTGGGTGAAACTATAACTGATACCACTCTAGTAGAAAAAGTCCTAAGATATCTAACTTCTAAATTCGAGTCAAAAGTGTTTGCTATTGAAGAAAAGCAGGATCTACAAACTCTTACTATTGTTCAACTTCATGGGATTCTAACTGCGTGTGAAATGAGGAAAGGAGGTCCATATGAAGTCAAAGAAGTTTTTAGAGCTACTACAAAAGGCAAGGAAATAGAATAACACGAAGGATCAAGGTATGTTTTAGAAGAAGATGAGATCAGTTTTGTAAAGAAACTTCAACTTGGCACTGGAAGGTTCAGAGGTATGCTTCCTTTCAAATGTTTTGCTTATGGAAGAATTCGTCATAACGCTGCTAAATGTCCCCATAAAGATAATCATGAAAAAGGAAAGGAATTATCAAAAGCTAATAAGAAATGTCTTATCAATAGAAAAATCTATTATACTCATGAAGATAGTGATGGTTTGTCAAATAGTGAAGAAGGAGAATTTGATCAAGATATTAGACTACTCATGGCATTTGAAATATATTCTAGTGGGGCTAAAGATAATTCTATGGATGCTTTAGAAGAAAATGATTTTCTTGAAGAAATCAATCAACTCAAAATATGTTTGGAAGAAGACAAAATAACCATAGATACTTTAAAGAACTAGCTTCTAGAAAGGGAGAAGCACAATGAGAAATTAGAATGTGAAATCGTAAGTCTAAGAAAGGAAATTGAGAAAGTGAAAAATTTAAATCTTAGATTTGCTAAATGATTTGAAACCTTAGATGAAATTATCAAGGTACAACGCTCTCCTCTTGTAAAGACAGGTATTGGATATATCAGAGAATCTTCTCAGTCTTCAACACCAAGCTATCTAAATGCAGCTAAAGCCATCCAACAACATTTCGTCACTCAACAAAATAAAAAAGAGAATACCAAGGTAAAGCATGACCACTTCAATTCAAGGATGAACAATAAAAAAAGTATCAATCATCAGGTAAACATCAATAGAAGGTTCCATGATAGCAGAAATTTCTTCTTTAATGGAGAATGTTTCTCATGTCATAATTTTGTTCATAAAGTTGCTCAATGTGTTGCATACAAAACCATCATCACCAGAGAATCAAGAAAGCAAAGAAATGAGAATGGAATAAAGAAGAATACTTATAAAAAAAGTTCTCCTCTTCAAGACTAAATTGAATGTTCTTATTGCAATAACATTAGACATGAAGAATCTGAATGCAGGAGCAAACTTCATCCAATAGAGAAAATACCCTCAAACTCCAAGGTATGGAGAAAGAAGGACTTACAGTTTGAAATATGTGGCACATATTTATTTTTAGGAGGGGAAGAAAATAAATGGTACATTGATAGTGGATGCTCAAAACACATGATAGGTGATAAAAATAAACTCCTTTCATATAATGCATTAGAGAAGGAAAAGAATGTTACTTTTGGAAATGACTCTCCTGTTGTCATTAAGAGTAAAGGTTATGTTTTTCCAAAAGAAAAGGTGAAAGCTAACAATGTCATGTATGTGGATGGATTAAAGCATAACTTATTGAGTGTGAGTCAAATGTTTGATCAAGGAAATGAAGTTGTATTTAGTTCAAAAGAATGTGTAGTTCGTGAACTTGACACAGGAAAAACTGTAATAAAAGGAACTAGAACACCAAGCAATATGTATATATTGAAAGGTGGCCAAGAGAAATGCTATTTAGGTAAATCTACAAAAAATTGGTTATGGCACAGAAGATTGGGACATTTGAGCTTCTCTCAAATAAGCAAATCTACCAGACTCAAAGTTGTTCGTGATCTACCCAACATCACTCTGCCTGAAAGTACCATATGCAAATCATGCCAATTTGGTAAGAAAACCAGGGTGAAATTCAATGCCAAAGAAGGATCAGCAAGTAAGCCTCTTGAACTTATACATACTGATCTATGTGGTCCCGTAAGGAAAAAGTCACCTCGTGGAAAACAATACTATATTCTATTTATTGATGACTTTTCTAGAAAGTGTTGGATCGGTTTATTGAAACATAAAGATGAAACGTTTGAAAATTTTAAGAACTTCAAAGCTTTGGTTGAAAATGAATTAGATCTAAAAATCAAAGGTCTTAGATCTGACCAAGGAGGAGAATACATATCAGATGAATTCTTTAATTTTTGTGAACAATATGGCATAAAAAGACAGTTTTCTATAGCTGGAACTCCACAAAAAAATGGTGTGGAAAAAAGAATGAATAGAACAGTTCAGTAGATGGGTCGTGCTATGCTTGATGAATCTGGAACTCCTGATACCTATTGGGGAGAAGCAGCGCATACTGCAGTAAATATTCTTAACAAGGCTCATGTTCATGTGAACAATGATAAGACTCGTTATGAGCTTTGGTATGGTAATATTCCCACTTTGAAGCATTTTAAAGTTTTTGGAAGTAAATGTTTTATCAAGAACAATGATGAAAAACTTGGTAAGTTTGAGCCTAGAGCAGATTAAGGAATATTTCTTGGTTACTCTTCTAGAAGTAAAGCATATAAATGTTACAATAAAAGACTTCAGAAGATTGTTGAATGTATTGATGTTGTAATTGACGAGTCTCTCAAAACTACTAGAAGGGAAATATAAAAAATAAATGAAGATGATGATGACGTATACTTTCCCTCATCAAATAACAACAATATAGAAGAAGAACCCAATAAAACACCAGAAGAAGATATATCAGAAAAGGCTCCATCCAGGTATGTTCAAAAGAATCATCCATAATCTCAAATATTGGGAGAAAAGGGATCAAGTGTCCAAACAAGAATAACTCTTGTAGGATCCCCTAGCTATCTGACATTCTTATCCACTATTGAACCACATAATGTAAATCAAGCTAGTAAATATGAATGTTGGATTCAAGCCATGAATGAAGAACTTGATCAGATTGAAAATAATCATACTTGGGAATTGGTTCCAAGACCTCATGATAAAAATGTTATTGGAATAAAATGAATATTCAAAAACAAGTTAAATGAAAATGGAGATGTTATTAGAAACAAAGCTAGACTTGTTTGTAAAGGGTATGCTAAAAAAGAAGGTATATACTTTGAAGAAACATTTTCACCTATAGCCAGACTTGAATCCATAAGAATGTTTCTTGCTTTTTCAAGTTTTCAATAATTTGAAGTTTATCAAATGGATGTAAAATTTGCTTTCCTCAACGGTGATCTAGAAGAAAAAGTTTATATAGAACAACTAGAAGGATTCATTCTGGGAAATGATGAAAAAATTGTTTGCAAACTTAAAAAGGCTCTATATGGTCTCAAACAAGCTCCTCAGGAATAATACTATCATCTTGACCAATATCTTCAACAACAATGTTTCACAAAAGGATCTGCTGACAGTAACTTATACACAAAAATTGAAAATGACAATCTGTTAATTATTGTTGTGTATGTTGGTGACATCATTTTTTGGAGTAATGAAGAGTCCATGAGTCAGAAATTTGCTCCGGTTATGCTGCAAGAATTTGAAATGTCATTACTTGGGGAACTAACATATTTTCTTGGCTTACAATTGCAACAAGCAACAGATGGCATATTTCTATCACAATAAAAATATCTCAAGAAAATCCTAAAGAAGTATGGGATGGAAGACTGTAAACTTGTACGCATTCCAATGGTAACTAGATGTAACCTCAGTTCTCATGATGATTCTCCCATGGTAAATCAACTGGATTATAGATCAATGATTAGAAGTCTACTTTATCTAACCAGGACTAGACCATATATTATGCATGCATTTGGGATTCATTGGACGATTCCAAGCTAATCCAAAAGAGTTACACCTTTAGGCTGTAAAAATAATATTCAAATATCTACAAGGGACTCAAGAATTTGGTCTATGGTATCCAAAGAACGGTGAACTCAATTTTCATGCTTACACAAATGCAGATTGGGCTAGAAATGTTAATGATCGAAAAAGAACTAGTGGTGGGCCATTCTATATGGGGCCCCGATTAATATCTTGGTTCAACAAGAAATAGAGTTCCATTGCTTTATCTACAACATAAGTATAATATGTGGCTTCCGCATCATGTTGCACACAACTCCTTTGGATGATGCAAACATTACAAGATATTCAAATTAAAAGTTCTCCTCCCATCTCCATCTTATGTGATAATAAAAGTGTCATTAGTATCTCGAAAAATCATATTATGCATTCCAAGACCAAGCACATTCCTATCAAGTATCACTTCTTACGCAAACAAGTGCTTGAGCAAAAGGTTAAACTGGAGTGTGTTCCATCCAAAGAACAAGTTGCTGATATATTTACTAAACCTATTCCTGGGGAAGCATTTGAATATCTTAGAGAGAAGCTGGAAGTTTTCTCTGCCTCACTTATCAATTCTGCTTAATTTCAGAAGATTAAATTTGGTACGCTGGTTTCATGAAGGCAAGTCATGTATATACACGTGTTTCTGTGCATAAAAGCATGTATCAGAAAATCTATGGGTTAGAATTCAGAACAATCAATGTTATTGATGGGTAATCTCTGTTGTTTTGGTATTCATCATATAGTTCCTTTATTTGATATTTATTTCCTTGATGACGATGCTTTGATGAATTGGTTGTTTAAAGTGTTCAAGATGCACAGGTTTAGGGGGAGCATTTTCCTGGTTGAAGAGGCTGCATTGTTGGCATTATGATTAGTTGTTGTTTGAGATTCTTTGGTCTTGGTTATAACAAGTCATATTTGTAATTTGATATAAAATTCATAATGTGACATCTGATGTAAAGATTGTCATGTTCAAATTTGTAAACCCACTTGGTTGGGTAATTGAGTCAAAATGTAAATCCACTTGGTTGGATCCTTGATGTAATTTTGATGTCCTTGGTTATAGGAAAGGTCATTCTCTGTTGAGTTAAAGAGTCATGTATTTCATTGAAAATATGTTCGCATGTGCTTAGGGGGAGCAATTTTCCGCCCTTTTCTCTTGATGTCCATTAGGGGAATTTTGAGGTAAAAAATGGGCCTCCAAAGGAAATTATAAAATAATAGTGGAAATAATAAAATAAGATTAGATTACATCATCAAATTTTATAGGGAAAAAGGGAAAAACTATTTTTTCAACTCATATGTTCAACTTATCTCCCTATGGGTTTATTCAAATTTCAAGTGAGAACACTCGTTGGATGAAAAATTTGATTCCTCATCCAAGGAGTACCCATGTTGCATACTTTTGATGGATCTTGCTCACGAACAATGAGAAATACATGAAAATGTGATTGCAATCATGTTTTTTCAAGTATTTTTCATTTTTGTGTAGCGGAGTCCAACAAAAGTATGTAATATGGGTACTCCTTGGATGAGGAATTAAATTTTGCATCCAACAAGTACTCCCGCTTGAAATTTGAGTAAAACCTTAGGAAGATAAGTTGAAAATACTAGTTGAAAAAATAGTTTTATTATTTATTATTTTTTACTCATTTTACTTTTTTCACCAAAAATGGTGAACCATCCCCCATGGTTGACATCATCATCTTGAATCCTATTGGTTCTTATAAATTTTATTTTGGTTGCACATTTTTCTTAGGAGGCCCATTTTAGACCTCAAAATTTCTTTAATGAAAGGGGGAGAATATTTCGTGTTTGAATAACATTTATATATCTACAGGATGTGTGGTGATCAAACACCATCATTGTTGCCATCAAGTCCAAAAGGGGAGATTGTTGGCAATAAGATTCTTATGGTTGCAAATGTTATCCTTGATGGCAACTCTCTTGCAAATGTTGAAGTATATGACTTTTGGAGAAGCACAGTGGTTTTTGCAGTAGAAAAGTTTAAGTCCAAAAGGAGATGGCTATTATTCATAATTGAAGGTTCTATACGCGAATTAGTGCAGGCCAAGTCACGTATACACATGGACAAGAAAAATCCAATTATGATACCAGGAGGCGTTACCATGGTTTTAGCCACAATATTGAGCACGGTGTCGTCTATTTGATTCCGTCCAAAAAAACCATCAACACTTGTGTGGTTTTGGCTCATGGTATTGATAAAGTCTAAACCTATATAAGGAGAAGAAGATCATAGTGCAAAGTGTGCATGAGTAAGGTTTTGAATTGAATACTTCTCTATGAAGTATATTTGCATGAAATGGGTTTTGTTTATTTGTAGATCTGAAATTATGATGCACCCATGGATACAATGATGGATCAGGATCTCTAGACCTGAAATGACTATGTACTTGCATGATCTATTGATGAGATGTTTGGATCTGTAACCTAGCGCATGTTTGCTGAAGAGAAGTGAAGAAATTTGGGTAAGTCTATGGATCTGAAACCTTCTGCAAAATTAATATTTCTAGATCTATATGCTTGTTCATCACGATGAAAGCGTGTATACACGCGGGTTTGTTTCAGATAAAGTGCATATTGAAGTCAGGGTTTCTGAAGCTTGATGGAGAGGTTATCTATTTACTGTTGCTATATTTCTTCTGTCTGTCAATGAAGTCTTCATGTGGATCTGGGTTGTTTGAATAATGTATGTGCTGCTAAGTTGAATCTATACAAATCTGATCATTGAATGATTAAATATGATTAATGATGTTGACTGAATAAGGTTTCTGCAAATCTAAAAAGATATATATTGGTTGAAAGCCTCAGATTTGTTTCTAAGACTGATCAAATTCTGGAAATTCAGTATTCACAAATCTATATGTAGGTTGGTGTGCAGGAAAACGCATATATACGTAGGTTCAGTAAAGTGAAGTAGCGTATGCATTTAAGATAATGATTGATCAGGGTTGAAATTGATTATGCATGTTTATGAAATCTAGGTTTATTAATGTGTTTTGGTTATAGTGATCTCACCGTTCTATTTGAAGTTTGGGTTAAGTCTATTGGTGTTGATATTTATGTTGAGGTGTGTTGAAGCTATTGGATCCAGTGTGAAAATTTATGAAACATGGTATGCAGTGGGTCTAAGGGTTGAAGCCTTCAATGTGGAAGTAGAAGCTTCCTCCTAGTAGAAGTTGGCATTTTGATCAGGGGGTTGTAGCTCCCTTCCAGTAGTGGCTGGTAAACGAGATCAGGGGATTAGAGCTCCCTTCTAGTAGCAGCTGGAGAATGAGAGAAGGTTGTAGCCTTCTGTAGGTATATTCCTGTGTACTGATATGAGTCTACATCAGTACAATATTGTAAAAAAATTTCTATATAATAAATATTGAAGACAAAGACAACATCAACGGTGGTTTTCTCCCAAATTGGGTTTTCAAATTAAATCATGGTGTTCATGTGTGATGCTCTTGTGTCATGATTTATTCTGTTATTACTACACATATTTACTTCTTAACTATTTGATGCATAACTGATAATATTCGTTAAAGAATGTTTCTGAATGTTTATCTAAATAGTAAATTTATCTGAGTATACACTAGTTTCTATTCAGATAGCAGCGTACATACGCTAGTTGGGATGATCAAAGTTGCATATAGAACTCAATAAAGAGAAAAGTAAAATATTGTGATTATTGAAAATACTGATTCACCCCCCGCCCCCCCTCTTAGTATTTTGCCCAACAGGTTTAACACTACTATACTCTACCAACCAATCTGCCAAATTTGGAAAAACACCATATTTTTACCATTTTGAATTTAACACCAAGTTTGGTTGAGAAAAATTTGACTTTGGGGCTCCTGATCTTTGACTGACAATAAATTCTAATCCAGGACACCATTTGGAAACTTCCATATACCACTGAAAATCTCTTTTAGATCTCTACCCATTTGAGTAGTTTCTAAGAGCTATTGAGATGATTATCTAGACTAGAATTGGCTCCAAAATTACTGCGCCTTAAGAATTCTTCTTACAACTAATTGTTCCTTTGAAATGATCTTATTTTCCTTTTCCATCAATGACGACAATATTTATAACAAACTTGTGGCTTGAATAGCTATGAGTTAGTGGTATATAACCTTTCAAAATCAACCGAGGATTGCACCTAGCCTGAGCCACACCAACCAATAGCATGGCTAGTTTTTTTTCCCATAGAGTTTTGAACTGGTGATCTTTACACTATGTAGTGCCTTAACAAAGCACCCTGTCATCGTTTATTATATGCCCCATGGAAAAAATGTAACACTTATTTTATTAAATGTGCAGAAACAAATAAAGTTTCTTACTTTATAGATTTTATTTTTAACATACATTCAATAGAAATTTATTTAATTTTATTAATTATATAATTAAAAAAATTAGTTGTCTAATTTTTTAAATAGAGTTTTTAATTAATTAATATTTTTAATTACACATTTTGTAATAAATATTGTTTTAAGAATTCAATAAATTTATGGATACAAAATTAGTTATTTCTTTTATTTTTTCCAATTATTCCTCTAAATTCAAAAAAATATATAATTAATATTATTTCCAAATATATTGTAATTATTTTCATTAAATAAATTAATTAATTAAAAAAAAATTATAAAATGAATATGTCCAACTTTTTGGGTGAACACTTCACCCATATTGAGAGACTAGAAGTATTCAACCTCATTAATTGAATTCATAACGAAAAGAAATAATAGTAAAATATAATAGGAATGAAGATAAAAAAAAATATTATATTTTTTTCATTGTTTCTCCCTTGTATGCATAATATTAGCCTTCAAATTTAGATTCACATTTACTTATCTTCTTCTTCTTTTAATCCTTAATTTATAAAAGCCTTTACAATCAAATTTATATTTGTTTTTCTTTTCACATTTATAATGTTTCAATAAATAAAAAACTAAGTTTAAATTCATTTCACTTTGAACATACAATTTTATTTCATAATATATATGAAGTATAAATTCTACATCACATTTATTTTTATTAATGAAACATGTATATAGTGAATGGTAAAAAAAAAATACATGTTTTTATAACAATAATAGAGTAGATTATATTAGCAAAAAGTTTGTCGAAATACATATGAGATACATCCATACATTTATGAGAGAGAATATTGTGAAGGGTTTTAAGATTACATTAGTATGTCCATATTGATTGTGCCTTGATCCTAATACTAAGTTCCAAAAAAAGCCATACAAATACAATTTATAGAAAATGTCATTAACATAGTAATATTTAGCTAGCGTTAATATATAACAAGCACCGACTCCTATTCATCTATAATATTTAATCAAAAACTACTTGATTAATATTGGGAAGTTTAACTGGGGTAGATTGGGCCAAGTTTGCATAAGAGATTTTGCGTTCACTGCCTTGAGTGTCTCCCAACCACCTAGAGCTATTGAACTTGAGATTGAAGATGCTTCATGTCAATACTCATATTTTCATTTGCAGTCACTATATAGAGATCATGTTTGTTATAACAACCTTCGAATGCATCTTTTGTGCCTTTGAAGTGCCATGTTCATGGCATGCAAACAATCTTATAATAAACAAATTTCAATTGAAATTCATAATCATATTCTTCAGGTAGCATCGCTTCTTGTGGGATTCCATTATCCCTCAAAGTTCTAGGAAAGAGTGACAAGGACTGAGTTATAAATTTGTATATTTCCATGTTCAAGTCTCTTAAAACATGTTTGACTTGAATGTGAGGAATCCAAGAGATTCATCTAAAAAATGTAAAGATGGTGAAGTGTGAATTCCAAAGTAAAGGTTCCAAAAGTAAGACGATACATGGAATTATTAGAGTCACCTATTATAATTAGATATGTAATTGTTAAACATCGAGTGATGACAATGCATTGGAAGAGAGAATATATTTTTTCCTAATTGTTAGAGGCTACGCCTAGAATCATGAGTATTCTAGTTATAATTTTCTTTCAGGACAAAAGAGAACGCCCTTGTACCTACTACCCTAAAAAATACATGTGATTATTCTAGTTTTTACATCACTATTGGATTTTTCAAAGATCAAATCTACATTTATCTATATTCTTAAATAAATTTTATGGATAAATGTTGTTTTAGTTAATTTATGTTTTACCCAAACTTCACCTCACCTGTACCCTCATAAAGGTGATGGTGAGGGTAAGGGTAGGGGTAGTATTGTGTAAAACAAAAATTTCACACACACGCACACACACACACACACACACATATATATATATATATATATGTGAGTGTGAGGGTGGGGGAATTGTGTAAAACATATATTTAATGGGTGGGGGAACGGGTTAAATTTGATGGGTATTTACCCGTATTTTCCTTATTTAATCCTCAAATACTGATCATTTTAAACTTATCACATCACTAACGATGGTTACCTAATTTTTCAAATTGTCAATTTGATGGAAAACTTAAAAGGTTTACTTTGTGTTTGTGTGTGTGTGTGTGAGAGAGAGAGAGAGCGAGAGAGAGAGAGAGAGAGAGAGAGAGAGAGAGATTTCAATTAAAGTTATAAAAAACAAAATAAATTAGTGATTCTATTGGCTAAGATTCCAAGATAAGTATTTCACTATGCATTAGCCACAATAACAAGGCTTTAAGATGGGACTTAGAGATAAACATAACTCATCCATAGTGGATCTTTGGACTTATAAGAAAAATCTCGTATTTTTATTTAGTCACACCATGTGATCATACATCGCACACGCTTAAGCATAAAGCATGAACATTGAAGCTTGAAACCTAAAGGCTAAGACTCACACGACATTTACAAACCCATGGACAGACACTGGAATTCTATATAAAACAATGACTAGATTTTTTTTGTTTATGTAGGTGAAATAGTTGTTTTTCATTTGAATTTGAGAGTTTTATGTAGTTTCTTTAGTGTTGGTGCACTGGTGATAGATCTAAGTTTTTTATAAAATGGGTCTATTTATAAGTTTTATTACAAAACAAATTTATTTGTGGTTGGAAATGGAAATCTCAAATGTGTGCTTACCAAGGCTATGATACTTTCGATACATTCATACTTGAGACTAAACACAACTGGCTTTGTTTTTTTTAGGTATTAGACTATCTATTGGGTGAATGCATGAAGATGGGTTACACTTTTGGGCCAAATGTAGCGATGAAATTTCAAAATTTTACTCTTTTATCAAATTGAAGTCCTCGAAATTCATATAAGCATTATGAATTTTGATTCAGAGTAAAATGACAATTTGTGGAGTTATTTTTTTGTCCTAATGATGTTTTTTTCAAAAAACTTCAGTTTCGCATAATCTGTCAAATTTCCATTAAATCAAATGCTTGTCCTTGCAATTTTCTGCACATATTAAGAGGTATGTGTGTGTTCACGTAGCATAACTTAGTCTAAAATGTGTAATATTTAAAAGTATATATATGAGCATGATCAACATAGAGAGAACTAAGTTATGCATATTAAAAAAAAGTTATATAAATTTATGTTTTTATTATTATTTTCGAAGTCGATGAAGTAATATTTCAATTGCACTTTGTAGACACATATGTTCACGTAATATTTTTTCAGGTATTGAAATAAATTCAAAAACCAAGAGTACCCTTTTGAATAGGACTCGTCAATGAATATAGTTGTATTTTTTGAAATTTTTTCATTGTGTATATTTTATATTATTGATTTTTTATTCAACCCCTTTGAAACTATCCAAAAAAAATTCAAGCATTATGTTTAAAAGAAATGAGATGAAAAATATAATATGAATTCGAAAATGTCAAACTCATATGACATTTGATAGAGGATTCAATCATGAATCTAACATGATCAACTCTGCCATTTAAGGACAAATTATACCCTAAGTCTGCCAGGGTATAAAATGATGTTGCAGAGAAATCTGCAGAAGGGGTACTAAAACTATGTTTTTCAGGCCACAAAAGCTCAATCGAGCGCCTAAAATGCTCGGTCGATCACTTGTGATATAAATTAAAATAGCTTGATCGAGCCATTAACATGGTTAATCGAAGGCTCGATTGAGCTATAAGCTTGATCAAGCTATTAGGCTCAATCGAACCCTTGCAAACATAACCACATAGTAACTGTATTTATGTAATTGATGTAAAAAGCTACGGACCTAGGAGATATATATATATATATATATATATATATATATATATATATATATATATATATGTATGTATGTATGTATATATATGTATGTATGTATGTATGTATGTATGTATGTATGTATAGATATATATATATATATATATATATATATATATATATATATAACAAAACATGAAAATTACACAAGAATTGACAACAAACATGGGAAATTGGAGATTTCGATCTAAAAAAGGACAGAAAGTTCCAAGAAAAAAGGAGGTGCGAGAAAAATCTAAAGAAATAATGAGAAAACGACGACAAACATTGATAGAACAACAAGATTATGCAATTCAACAAATTCATCCAAATACATGTAATTCAAGTTGTCTCACTTCTCATATTACATGCTCCATATTGTATGCATTAGGAAATATGATTCAAAACAAGAGAAAAATGGAGAATGAAACAATAGAACTAAGATAAAATAAGAATTGAAAGTAATACCATGTAGTTAAAAAATGAGATGTAAAAACAACTAAAGAGAAATCATTTGGTGTGATTAGTGGTTCATTGGAATGTTTTGAAACCACTTTAATTCATGCAAATTAAGAACCAACTTCTAATTGTAATGGTTTAGAATAACCCATAAAAACAAAGGATGTCATTTAACCAAATAAAACCATTATATTTCCATATATTACTTACATGAATTACAATTCATGCTAATTTATTTACAAGAAGGATTAGCAAAAAGGGTTGTCACATAGGTGCTCCAAAACCTATAAACGTTAGTTTGAATGAAGCTTGATATCCTTGTAGGAGTTTAAAGAGAGAAAATCTGTCAAGATTTAGAAGGAGAAAGAGTATCCTTCCTTCCAATGTGCATGTTGAGAAGACATTCTTTGTTAAACATATAACAACATTAAATATTCATGATATCCATCAGCATATATAACATTTAATGGTTCCTTGAATCCTAAATTATGATCCCTACCTTTGAAACCTCACAAGTTTTTTCTTTCAATCTTCACATGAAGGTTATGATTTTTTTTTAAAGAGTATGCTTTTTAAAGACATAAAAAGTGTAGTGTAGATTAGTGTTTGCAAAAAAACGAGTGTATTGTTACATATCACTATAATGCCCCACGGAAATTTCATGTGATTAATCAATATTAAATTCATTTATTATAAAACAAAGTTACTAATCAAATGAGAATTATTACCTCAAGATGAGAACTCTAACAAAAAAAGCATAAAAAAAACATGAAAAAACAACTCGAAAACGAAAAGTGTTATTCTGGAATAACTTTTTTTTTTTTGAGGTAAATTTTCAACTTTTTTAAAAAATGGAAGTAAAAGCCAATTATTTTTGTGCAAAAAAACCCCTGAAAATGAAAAGTGTTGATGCTGGAATAATGTCGCAATTTTTTTGTGTGTAAAAAACACCCGGAAAACGAAAAGTGTTGATATTGGAATAACGTTGCCAATTTCTTGTGTGCAAAGAACACCTTGAAAACAAAAAGTGTTGATGTTGGAATAACGTCTCCAAACTTTTGTGTGCAAAAAACACCATGAAAACGAAAAGTGTTGATGATGGAATAACACATTTTTTTTCGGGGTAAATTGTTAACATCTTTTAATAATGACGTTAAAGATGAAATATCACGACTCTGAAAAACCTTTAAATTCCAACGATAGACATGACATTAAAGATAAAATATCGAAAGTCTTAAAATTCCAACGATTCTAGGCATGGCATTAAAGATAAAATATCATGCCTCTGGAAAAAAAAAAAAAAAAAAAAAAAAAAAAAAAAAAAAAACAACTTAAAATTCCAAGGATGACATTAAAGATAAAATATCACCTCTATGGAAATCCTTTAAATTCCAACAATTTTTAGCCACAATGTTAATATTATTTTAAAAAATTATTACCATTTAATTTACGTTAATTTATTTTTTATTTCAAGTTTATTGTATTAATAACAATTTATTAAATATAATGATTTTTTTATATAATGTATTGAAATCACTGGATAGGAAACACTTCAGTTATGATGAATGTAAAACTTTACAAAACAAATGAATTTATATGTGATTTTTGAGTTTTTGGTATTCTCTCCATTAAAACATTTGTTTTTTTTGAAATTTATGTAAATATTTCATTTTTAATAATTTTAAGATTTTAAGATTTTGAAATTTTGAAATTTATTTTTTAAAAACTATACTTCACTATTGACAAATATAGATATTTTATTTTTATTTTCATATATAGTAATAATCATAATAATTTAATATTAAAATTATATTTATTTTGAATTTAATAAATCGAAACTAATAAACATATTAAAGATTATGAAAACAAAATGTCGTTTCCAAAATCCTATCGACCGCTAAGAAAGGACACCATCAACAGAAAATTGTTTTCCTAAACTTATATATATATATATGAATACATTGAAAAAAAAAAAACTAAAAAAAAAAAAACACAAAAATTTAAAAAATAATAAGAAGTAAATAAAAATATATGTTAAAACTTAAAAAATTAAAAAACATGACCCAAAAATACAATATAAAAAAGACAAAAAAATAAAAAATCAAACACACAAAAATGTAAAGAAAAAAACAAAATTAAGATAAAAATTGAAAAAATAAAAATAAAAAGAAGCAAAAAAACCATGATAAATAAATTAAAAAAATGAAATATTCCCAAAGCATAATTTAAGATAAGAAATTAAACATTTGACCCAAAAAAAAAAAATATTGATGATATCATTAAAAAAAAATTAAAATAAAATAAAACATATTAAACAAAAAAACACAATAAAAGCCTTTAAAAAAAAAAAAATAAAGTAAAAGAAATAAATAAGAAAAAATAACATTTGAAAAAAATTAAACTGGTAAAAAACCATTAAAAAAGTTAAAAACAATATTTTGAAAAAAAAAGAGAGAACATTTAAAAAAATAAAATAAATTGAAATGTGGGTTCTTTATAGGCACGAAGCTAAAAATGGCATGTTAATTACAAGAATTTTATGAAATTTTTCGTTAAAAAGTAAAAAAACAAAAACCAATCAAAAACATTGAAAAAAAAAATCAAAAATAACAAAATCTTAAAAAAAAAAAAAATTGAAAACAAAAAAAATAAAGAAATAAAAAACACGTGGAAAAGAAATAAAAACTATTAAAAATAAATAAATAAATATATATATATATATATATATATATATAAAACAAAAAGGATAAAAATAAAAAATGTAATTTAATATTAAAACATTTTAAAAAAATAGTAAATAATATAAATAATAAATAAATAAACCTTAAAAAAAAAATGTGGCCGATCTCTGGGTGGGGTGGAGCTGCATGCAGCTCCCCGTCCGCCCAAGTGCCGACCGTGCAGCTCTCCGCCCACGGAGGGGCCAACACCCAATCTATTTTTATACTTGGATATACTCCAATCTATTTTTTTTAAATAATTGGATATAATACACTTTTTTTTTTTTTTAATTTTTAATTTATATATTTTTTAATTATTGATTAATTTTTAATTTAAAAAAATGTTTTTTTATTAGATTATATTGTTATTTTTTTTTTAAATGTTTTTTGTTTTTTTAAATGTTTTTGTTTTTTAATTATTATTATTATTTTTTATTTTTTATTTATTTTTTAATTATTATTTTTAATTTTTGTTTTAATAGTTTTTAAAAATAGTTTATATATTAAATTTTTTTATTTATTTTTTGTTTTTTTTAATGTTTTTTTTTTTAATTATTTTTTATTTAATTTTGTTTTTTTTAATTTAGATAAAATAATTTTCAGATTAATCACATCATTAGGATTAGGATTGACCTAATCCTAATGATGTGATTAATCCGAAAGTTATCTTATCTATATTAAAAATCACAAAAGTCTTAAATCTAACTTTATTTTTATTTTTATGTTTATTTTTAATTATTATTTTTTATGTCTATTTTGATAGGTTATTTTTTTTAATATGTTTTTTTATTTTTTAAAAGTTGTTTTTTAATTTTTTTAAATATCTTTTCAATAATATATATATGTTTTTATTTTTTTAATTGGTTTTTTTTAAATTTAAATTTTAGGTTTTTTATTACTTTAATTTTTTAATTTTTTTTGTTGTTTTTATTTATTTTTAATTTTAATGTTTAATATATATATATATATATATATATATATATATATATATATATATATATATATATATATATGATTTTATTCACATTGGTTTGAAGGTTTTTTTTATTGGTTTTTGTTATTTCTTTTCTTTTCTTTTTTTTGGGTTGTTTTTAATTTTTATATTTCTAATTTTTATTTTAAAGAGATTTTAATTTTTAATATAATTTTTTGGGTTTTTAAAATTATATGTTATATTTTCTTTAATTCTTTTTTTTTAAAACTTTATTTGGATCATATTTTTTTGGAAAAATTACTTAAAATGTCATCATCTTTGAATATAAAATTCATAAATTTTGATATTTTTTGTAATTTTTTATTCAATATTTTCATAAAAATCTTTTATTTAATATGTTACTTTTTAGCGAAAATGTCCTAAAATACATTTTTTTTTAAATTAAATTTATACGAAAAATGTGTATTTTTTGTCGAGTGTTTAAAATTGTTATCTTTTAGTGACAATTATTTTATGTGTATTGAAGTATTAATTAACGATATATAAATATATAAAAATACATAATCTCAAAATATTAATGTTACTATTTTTTTTAAATTTTGCAAGACAAATTTAAAAAATCATTATAAAAACACATTGCAAAGAAAAACAAAAAACACATGTTTGGAAAATCCTTAAAAATTAATCTTAAGATGAAAAACAAGAAGATGAATAAGAAAAAAATGGTAAAATAATCAACATAAAAAAATTATTCACACTTAATACATTTGAAAATTTAAAGTGTAAAAAATGAGCCTTCTATAAAATGGGGGTTATTTCTGCATCAACACTTTTCAAAATCAACATGAAAATATGCTTCAAAAACTTGATAAATAAAAAAATTTAAAATACCAAAAATATGCATATATATGTTTTGTTTTGTTTTTTTTTTGTTTTTTTTTTTTAAGATTTTTTTTTTGCAGTGCACTAGGTCTGCACAGGAGTGTGGTCGTTGCATGACTGCGCACTACGCAACAAGAGGGCAGCCATCCCCCTTGGGATTGAGGCCTGCCAGGGACCCTCGCCTCCATGGATGCACAACCTTAGTCCACCGCCTCTCCTGCTCCTCCCTCAGTGGAATCGACATTCAACATGTTGCTGGCTTCTTTGCTGAAGAAGAAAAAACCTAAAATCGCCAAGTTTGTCAAAAAGCTAGACTATATTCCTGAGGTCTCCCTTCCCCCAGAGGGACTGATCCAGGTTGCTTTTTCCCTAGCTGATCGGGATCTTGTGGGTTAGTTTACGGGCCTTTGGTCCTCCCCAACTTCAACAGAAAACTGGGTTGTCAAGAACTAGGTGCCATTGATCAAGAACAGTGTAACCTCTTACTTCCTGGGAAGAGGTTATTTCCTGTTCGAGTTCAACTCAAAGGAGGATAAAGATCTGATCTTTAGGAACGACCCTTACTTCATGAGACCTCAGGGCCTATACCTCAATAAATGGATGCCAGACTTCGATCCTGCGGTTGATGTTCCCACGGCCGTCCCGGTGTGGGTTTGGCTCCCAAATCTTCCATTTCATTGTTGGCACTGGGACTCACTGAAACATATAGGAAATACTCTCAGTAAATTCATTGATAGAGCAAATAACAAAGACCAATACGATTGTGCACGGATCTGTGTAGAGGTCGATCTAGAGGTAGGACTCCCGGAGGCAATAAAAATCAAAGTGGGTAGCTAGACCCATTTATAGAAGCTAGACTATGAGCAGCTTCCATTCAAGTGCCATAAATGCCACATCTACGGCCATTTTGCTAGAGGCTGCCCGAATAAAGGAGAAGTAGAGAAAGGGAAGGAGGAAGGGTGGAACCAAATCAAGAGATCTAAGACCTCCCACAAAAAATCTGGGGTTTCAAATGGACAGGGCCCCCAGACAAACAATGTTCCTCCCCAAAGAAGTCAGGAAAATCGATATGAGGTTCTAAGCTCTGCTGCAGAGGAACCTCAAGAGGATGAAATACAAAAAAAAGGTACCCTAGGCGAAGGCACCTCATCAGGATCAAGGCCAGAAGAAAGTGCCAACGAAAGACATAAGGAAACACAAGAAGAAGCTGCCGAGGAGGGCCAAGAATCGGAGGATTCCGGGGAGGAAGGAGAAATAGGAGAATCATAGACTTCAGCAAGAATATCAACAAGAGGGCGAAAGTCTGCTCGTGAAAAAAGAGAACAGGTAACCTATAAAGATAAGCTTCAGGGAAGTCAACCCACTCTGGAGAAGCTTTTGGCTAAAACTCCTAAGGTTACTAGAAATCAGACGCAGAGCTCCAAGGGAGCTCATCACTCACAAAAAGGTAAATGATGAAGGTCATCTCCTGGAATTGTAGAGGAATGAGGAGCAAGGTGAAAGAAGAAGCTATGAGAATTCTACTGAGAACAAAAGCCCCAGACATTCTATTAGTCCAGGAGACAAAAATGGAGGACGTAGAGTTTCTCCAAACAGGTAAGAAAATTTGGAATAAAGGTAGTGGACAGGCCATCTCCGCTCGGGGAGCCTCCAGGAGATTAGGAACCCTTTGGAGCAAATCCAAGTTTGTTAATATTAAAGAGATTCTAAACATGCATTGGTTGTATTTGAAACTTCAACATGTAGACACTTTAGAGGTAATTTGCCTCTTCAACGTCTATGTACCGATAAATGCAGGGGAGAAAAAGGCATGTTGGGTTTCCATCAGGACCCCGTCAGAATCAAAAAATCTGGAAAATGTAATTGTTGCTGGAGATCTTAATCTTACAATGCATGCGAAGGAAAAGTGAGGAGGCAACACGGTCAGGGATCCGACAAGGGAATGGGTGGAGGACCTAATGCAGGACTGGGATCTGCTCGACATCTCTCCCTTAAACGGTAAGTTTACTTGGTCTAATAAAAGAATTGGTCCTGGGCATATTGCTGCAAGGTTAGATAGATTTTTGGTTCAGAGCTCATTTCTTCTGTTAGGATTAGAGGCAAGAATGTTGATTCTCTCTTGTATCATATCCGACCACAAACCTATAATGCTGGAAATTGTTGCCCATCATGACCTTGGCCCCATTCCCTTCAAATTTAGCCCTTTATGGGTCAAGCATCCCAATTTTTTGAATCTGGTTGAAGAATGCTGGAGGATGCCGGTGAAGGGCTCTCCCTTTTTCATATGGGAGGAGAAACTCAGAAGATTAAAAACCACTCTGAATGTATGGGTCAAATCTCTCCCGCATCCAGCAAAGGAGAGGAAGCTGGCACAAGAAAGTCTTGAGCAACACCATATCCAAATCGAAGAAGCAAAAAACACAAGAGAGGTTTTAGACAAGGAGGCAGCTCTCCAAAAAAATTACCATAAGACTTGCCTTTTGGAAGAGGAATACTGGAGACAAAAGTCTCGTAGTTTATGGCTTAAAGCAGGAGATCGGAATTCCTCCTTCTTCCATAAACAAGCTCAAGCAAGGAAATGCTTTAATTCCATTGCAAAAATTAAGGAAGGAACCACCTCTCATAAGGATATTATGAGCATCAAGAGAGCAGCCTCCACTCACTTAAAAAACCTTTATACTGAAGATGGCGAGACAGGTCCAAATTCTAAATTTTTGGAGGTGGTTCCTTTGAAGATAACTAATAGAATGAATCAGTAGCTGGAAGCAAAAATCACCAGCAAAGAGATAAAGACTGCCTTATTCGACATGGAGCCCGACAAAGCCCCCAGGCTAGATGGTTTTACTGCAAGGTTCCTTCAAACATGTTGGAAGATAGTGGAAAAAGATCTGCTCAAAATGATCCTAAAATCCAAAAATTGTCAGAAAAATAGGGGGTAGCACTAACTCTACCTTCCTTGCACTTATCCCCAAGGAAAAAGGCGCTAATGCCTTCAACATATTTTGTCCCATCTCTCTTTGTAACATTGGTTACAAACTCATCACGAAAGTGATTGCCAGCAGATTGAAAAGACTCCTCCCTTCTATTATCCCATAAAACCAAGGGGGCTTTGTCCAAGGGAGACAAATCATGGACAACTACATCCTCATTCAAGAGGCAATTCATTCAAGTCAAATGCGTAAAGAAAAAGGTATGGTGGTAAAACTTGATTTGGCTAATGCTTTTGGTCGTGTTAGACATAGCTTTTTGTGGGAAGTAATGTACAAGTTTGGGTTTGGGTCAAACTCCATAAATTGGATAAAAGCTTGTATTTCAAAACCATGGATTTCCCCCCTAGTAAATGGGAGAGTGGCAGTTTTTTTCAAAGCGTCGAAAGGGTTAAGGCAGAGTTGCCCCCTCTCCCTGCTTCTCTTCGTTCTTCAAGCCGTTGTTCTTAGTTTTTATTTGGATCAGAAGCTGGCAGAGCAAGAAATCTTGGGTCTCAACATTGCTCGAGGAGTAAAAAATGTAAATCATGCTTTGTTTGTCGACGACACTCTATTGCTTGGGGCAGCCTTTGTTCTCTCACCCTCAAAATTCAAGAAAGTGTTGGATGACTTTTGTGAAGCTACAGGAAGCTCTCTCAACTATGGGAAATGCCAGATCTTCTGCTGGAATGTCTCAGCCAGTGGCCTTGCTACCATTTCCAGAATTTTGGGTTTCGTTGCCTCCTCGAATTGGTCCTCTTTTAAATATCTGGGCCTTCCTATTTTTCGGAGATTAGCCTTCAGCAAAGACTGGATACCTTTAATTGACAAATTCAAGGCCAATTCAGGCATGGGGCTTTTCTTGGTTAAATCTGGCTGGCAAAACAGTTCTTATAAAAGCTGTCTTGTGTAGCCTCCCCATTTTCCAATTCTCCATAATTTTAGCTCCTTCTGTCATTCTTAAGAAGATGGAGGCATTAATACGCAATTTCTTATGGAAAGGAGGCAACCAAAATGAAAGAAAAATTCCTCTGGTTAGCTGGGACAAAGTATGCAAGCCTATCATGGAAGGAAGACTAAATTTTAAAGAGCTAATCAATCAAAACTTGGCTATGGGAGCCAATATTTTTTGGAAAATGATAGCTCCTCATCCAGGTTGGGCAATAATAGCTTTGTGGAAAAAAAAATTTATAGGCTCAAGGAAAATATGTCTAGAAAACCCTATCTCCATTAGTGGATCAAATCTTCTCAAGTTTTACGCCAAATCTGCCACCCTAATCAAAGAACACTCGTACTGGATACCTGGTAATGGAAAAAGCATCAACATTTGGTTAGATCGAATCATGAACGAGCCTCCAATTGCTGAAGCGAACTCACTCCAATCACTGCGCCACTGTTTAACCAATGCAGGGTTGCTGACTTTATGGGACATTTCGAGATGGGGCGGTAGTGAATGGCTCGGTTGGAACCTGCCCACTATCCCTTCCACGCTGGTCAAAGAACACAATACACTCCTTGAGCTGTTAAATGGCAAAGCACCGTTGAATTCAAGGAGAGTAGATCAAAAGGGCTAGGGTGTAAAGCCTAGCACATACACAGTAGCGCAGGGATATAATAAATTGAAGGAAAGACCACACGTCCCTCCCGATCCTACAACATGGAAAGGACTGTGGTCTCACAAATCAATACCGAAAGTGGATTTCTTTTGCTGGGCATTTTTCCACAAAGGAATTCTAACAGATGATCGATTAAAGAAAAAAGGATTTGTAGGGCCTTCCAAATGCAGACTTTGCAGTGAGACTGAAGAGACAGCTTATCATATTATGATGGAATGTAAATATGCCACAAAAATCTGGAAAGATTTCCTGAGCCTATGGCAAAAAAATTTTAAATTCCCCTCATCCATCAATGAGTTGTTTGCAAAATGGATGTATCTTTATCCAGGATTACTCCCTAAAAATGACAGATTTAAGATAGCCTGGATAACATTGCCAAAATTCATCTATTGGCAAATTTGGCTTGAGAGAAATAGAAGAGTTTTCAAAGATAAAGGACACAATGTGAATCTCATCATTGTGAAGATCAAAAGCCAATGGAAAGAAAATCTCGGTGACCAGCTAGAAGACACAAATTTAAGTCAACAAGACTTAGATTGGGGCACAAGAATGGAAATGCAATTTATCAAAGAACAAAGGCAAATCAAACAGAAAAAAGACTGGCAAATTACAGGGAACGAGGAAGAATTTTCAGATTGGAATATCAAGCAATCCAGATATACCCTTCTCTTTGATGGGGTAGCAAAAGGTAACCCCAGAAGTGCTGGAGCAGGGGGAGATATCAAGAATGAAGATGGAAGAATCATGCTCAGATATGCCTAGGGAGTTGGGTTTACCACAAGTATCCAAGCTGAAGCGTTAGCCCTCCTGCAAGGGCTCAAGCAAGTCAAGGCCCTGGGGTTTGATGAGGTCAATGTTATAGGGGACTCTAAAATTATTATAAAAATCATGGTCGAGAATTCCATCCCAGTGGATCTCAGACTTGCTAGAGTGGTGACTAGGATCAGAATTCTGCAAAATTTTCTTCAAAATGTGAAATTTTTTCATGTGAGGAGAGAGAATAATCAAGAAGTGGACATGGAAGCTAATAGAGCAGTCCTCCTTTCAGCCAGTGCTCTACCAAGCGATAGGAATGAATACTGAGATCCTATACCATAATTTGCTACTATTATGTTCTATTGCATATTGTTGGGTCAGTTTGTTTGTATTCATAAACTAGGAAAAATTTCGGAAATAGAATCCTTATCAGCATGTAAGAAATTTGGAATTAAAAATAGTAAGTTCTATGAAGTGCCGACTGAAGAAGAACTCTGGGCTCAAGCCCATCATTGTAACCAGATCACTGGCATTTTTCCAAAATTATAATACAATCTCATAACCGTTCTTGTAAAATATATATATATATATATATATATATATATATATATATATATATATATATATATATATATATATATATATATATATATATATATATACATATATATATATACATATATATATATATATATATATGTTTTGAATAGTCATTTTTCAAAATTAGCATGAAAATCACTAACAATTAAAAATACTTGTTCTGAATAGTCATTTTTCAAAATTAGCATGAAAATCACTAACAATTAAAAATACTTGATATATAAAAAAAATTAAAGTGCCAAAAATATGCTAAAAAAAAAAAATTATTCTAAATAACCACTTTTCAAAATCAGCATGAAAATCACAAACAATTAAAAAACTTGATACATAAAAAAATTAAAGTGCCAAAAATATGCTAAAAAAAAGGTGATTATTAATCTCCACTTTTCAAAATCAGGTGCTTTTTTTGCTACCTCAAAAAAACTGGTAATCGGTCATTTTCTCGTTTGATCGGTAACTATGTTATAAATGCAAAAGAAATAAATTAGCATGCACATATTGATAATATGTTAAATGTGTACAATGTTAATCTTCTTAGAGTGTGGAAATCTAATGTCGATTTTCATCTAGTTGTTTCTCAATATGTAATCGTGAAATATATTCCAAAGTATGTTTCAAAAGTTAAAAAGAGGAACCTTATAAAATTTTTTCCATATTTGATGAAAATAATTGAAAACATGAAATACATTGGATATCCTTCTTTGCATATGCATAAAAAAGTTCCTTGTAGAAAAAACTAGTTTTTTAAATCCTCTTACCGCTCCTTGTGCCCTACTTGATTGCTGTGCTAAAATTTCCATATACATTCTCCACAAAAATAAAAACATTCAAATCACTTGTGCCCCTCTTCAACATAAATGATAACAATGTACATCCATTGTTGATAAGATCTTGAAGCATCTTCATGTTCTTTAAATCCACTAAAAGCTCTATCTCTTGATTTATTTTTGTTTCCTTATCAACAATTTCATTGGTCTTCTCATACTTCTCATCCAACATTTCTTCCACTTTTTGTTTGGAATTGTGAAACTTTGCAGCTATGATAAGTTATTCCTTTAAGAAACTTCTTCTTACTATTGTTTTGTGGTAATTTTAGTAACATGTTTTGAAATGATAAATGATATGTTGCTTCTAATGAAGAAAAGTTTTTCCAACTAATTTGATCTTGTATATTCAGATTTCAAATATTAACATACTTAAAAAAATAGTTGAATAGGTTTCGTCTTGTATGGAGTGTGTATTTATGTATTGTATGACTTTTTAGTCACAAATTATCATATATATATATATATTCTGTCATGAAATCAAGTTGGACTTTTAATTTGCTAATCATTAGCTTAATATTTTAATAATCTCCCATTTTTTCAAGTTCAAAGTATTATCCATTTCATTAAGTTAGTAATAATTTCCTATGAAATATGTATTTAAACTTCCTATATAAGAATAAACTTTAATTTCTATTAGTCTTTAGTTAAAAAACCTTGAAAATTATTATACAATATCTTCTTCATCAACTTTGCTAGATATTTATCATCGTCTTCTTTAGTAAACTATCTCATCCTTCTAATTTTATTCCTAATACCTATTCTTTTTTAATTACTTAAATCTATTTCCTTCTCTTTTCACCATCGCTTTTACTTGACATTGGATTTTAATTTAAATGTTTGGTGAATGAGGTATATGAACAAAAATATAATATCATCATTGTTATAGTAGGTATCACTTTTAGTTTGGGATTTATATATTTTTTTGAAAAAATGAAAAATTGCTGCTAAGAAGAACTAATTTTGAAAAGGATCAAATGCTTCACTTGGTAAATCTAACTTTTTGTGAAACCAAAAAAAGCTCCTAGATTCAATAGTAAAATTTTGGTGTTATATATAACAATAGATTGCCTTTATCACACACCCTTCAATCCTATTCCCAAATGGTTAATTTTTTTCATTTATTAAACATGTGTTGGGGGGAGAGTGAAGAGAGATTATTGCTTGTGGGACTAGATTACTTGGGAAATAGGTATATTGACTTTGCAAATAATTTACAAATTGCATACTTTCAACTAGTTTGCAAATTTCACATCCTTTACATGGGGATTCCTCTATTGTGTGTTCTCAATTGTGGCATCCCTTGAAGTTAAATAATGATTTATGCATAAGCAACAAATTTGAGTCATTTTAGAGGCTTGGTTTGATGAAATTTATTTGTTCATATGCTTAATCTAGAATGGTTTCACGTGACTTTGATTTGTTCCAGGCATCAACATGTATAAGTTGAGTAAATATTAAGAAAATGAATATTAATTTAGGTAAGTGTGTGTGTGTGTGTATGGTTCTTTTGGAATATTTAATTAAATCAAGTTATGTAATTCAATTTAGTCAGTAATGGAAACATAATGTTTCCCAAAGAACTAATTTTCCATCTCCCTATATGCTCACATAATATAATTTGGAAAAGTAGGTGGTCCATTATCCACACATATTTTATTTTGCAAGGAACAAACATCACATAGTGTAATTAGGGGAATTGTATTAAAGGATCACTACATATCTGCATACCTGAAATTCAAAGACTGTATATGTACACTAGTCACCTTGCACACACCATCAGTACTAACCAATTTTCATTACCAACCATTACAAGTAGAGTAATTTCTTATCTTTTACTTTGAATTTTTTCACACAAACATAGATTAAAACTAGGAGGAAAGTAAGTGGTCCTAATCCACATATCCTTTTTACTTGTTTTTCTCATTCCAATTCACACCACACTTAGCTTAACTAGAAGTAAAGTAAGTGGTCCTAAATCCACACATTTTATTTATTTATTTTCTAACCAAAATGATTATTTCATTTATTTTGGGAATATGAGTTGGTGTTAGTAAAGAAAGAAAGTAAACACTTCCCCATTGCACTCTTATGGTGAACCTATGAGGGTATATGAAATATTTCTCAAAGCACTAATTTTTCCATCTCCCTATATGTGAGTACATAAAATAATTAGAAAAGAGTAAGTGGCCCACTATCCACACATATTTTATTTTCTTGCAAGGAAGCAACATCACATAGTGTAATTAGGGGAATTGTAAAGAATCATCACATATCCACATCATTTAAATTCACACTTTGTATGTTAACAATTTCACATGCATGCTTGAAATATTAATTAAATTACATATATGAATCTACCAACCTCACTTGAGTCCAAATGGAAGTCAGGTAGGATGGGGATCTAACCAATCAGGGTTTGGTGCTTCCCCGCCCATGGCTCAAAGATTGGGGCATGTGTCGATGGAACTACAACATCAATGCCTCCATAACAAACATCCCACTCATGCATTCACATAACTGCGACATTGACACCACTCTGAATTTAAGTCTGTGCACACAATGATAAAGGAAAATTACAATTAGTTTATGAATTGATTAGTATGCATGAAACTTTAAAAAATAAAATGTTGAAATATTAGGAAAACAAAAGTTTACCTCAACTACTGGTCCATGTGGTTGTACATAGTGACTCTCCTCCACATGAGTTTTATGAGGCAGAGGTCGAGGTCGAGGTCGAGGTGTAGGAGAATGAGCCATGGAAACATGAGCTGGAGGAGGTTGCTCTAGCTGATCAACTTCTCCCTCACATGAGATCATAAGCTCATCCATGTAGTCGAGTTGTGTCTACATGCTATCATGAACTTATTAATATAAATTCAATATGATATGAAATTATTAATATAAATAATGTATATTTTGATGATAAGAATCAAAAGTTTCATATATATGTACTTGGTATGTGTTACGTGGGTCGTGCACTCTCCAAGTGTCACAGATGGAATCACTACACATATTTGCATATGAAAAAAGTTGGTTAATGGGTAGACTCTCGAGATATGAATCACCATATAATGGAAATGGTGGGTCACAAGGCAACAATGGTGGTTTTCTCATCTCTCCAAGCAATGCAACCTGTGCACTGGCCAATGTTGTTTTCATGTTATCTACAATGTTATACCTGGTCTCAGCACCAAGATATGATGGTTGCTCTAGCTCTGTCAGAAATACCATGCTTGGATATGGTAGTGGCAATAATCTCAGAGATGGTGGTACATGCGCAGGGTCCCTACGAGCCCTAACACAATCATATCTACATCCCAAGATGGATCCATAAAATACAGATATGTTGCTAGTGTAATCCTGCCTCATATGTAGCATGAACTTCACATATATATGCTTTGGAAATCAAATGGGGACCTAGTCATGGTGGGGCAACTAGCCCCAAGCTCCAATGAATTTATCATAAATAAAAGGGGCCGCATCAACATTCTTAAAATATTTGAGTGGAATTAGACCAACATGTCTAGCACGACGGTCCATAGGGATGTCAAACAATTCCCCATGAACATCGATTTCCTTGGTGGTATTTTCCACTGCCTCTTAAGTATTTGGGCCTCTAACCTCTAGCCTCCTAATCCTATGTATGGAATGTATGAGGTGGCCCTATGGGCAAGCCCTTTGGTATGTCTTGATCAAACTATTGATGATCTCCAGCATCAAAGTCAAACTACGCCTAGTAGGCGACCTAATAGGGATTTTACCTAGTTATTGTAGGATCCATGTCTACTAGGTCCTAACATCCTCCAGTGTGATAATGGTTGTAGCATCGTTCCACAGAGGGATAAATGCTACACTGCGATCCTCAACTTTGCCTTGTTGAGGGTCTTTAAATTATAAAAATAATTTAACATTTATAACAAACTAATCATAATAACATATACATTAAATTCAAACACTTCAATTGAAGACGATTTAAAATTAAAGACAATTTTAAAACATAAACACATAAAATTTAAAGAAAATTTAAAAATGCATGAGGTGTACCCACAAAATTTGAAGATGATCCAATATATTTAACCTGATCATCAATAGAGACAGAAACATTGCCTCTGACACTCTGACTAGTGTTGGAGCCAAGATTTATGAGTGGAAAACGCACTCTAGTTGGGCTATGTGATCTATCATGAGCCTCACCATGTATAGTAGATCCCCCCACACTCCAATGGCTTGCGATTGGAGGGCATATAGGAGATGGCTCTGAATATTACATATAATACATATAAACTAATCCAAGAAAAAAATGTTTACTAAACTATTACATATAATACATATAAAATAATCCAAGAATTTTTTTTTACTTAGAAATAATGTTGATAAGAAAACCATTTCTAAACTCAAGTAGAATAATCTAGCCTGATGTCCTAAACTTTGGAGTCATTTTTTTTTATAATTAATCAACTAAAATATTGAGTTCCATGTAAAAAAAATCAAAGAAGTGATCAAATCTAACTTCACACTTTTTCTATTTGTAAATAATGCATTTTATTCATAGAGCATAAATATGTGAATATATGCAAAAAAATGAAATAAACCTATTTGAAAAACTAATAAACTTTCACGCCAACCAAATACTCCATAAGGCAAGTTTTTATAATATTTTACTTTGACACATGACATGTACTAGGTGCAAGCACATGAAGGAAATGTTTGTGGTACAACACACTACATAATGAAACAATACAGTACAAATTACTAAAATATTCAAAGTACTTTTATTAATTTTAAATACACTTTTCATCATGGATTTAATATATGTATCAATGATGCATTCTTGAAACTTGAACTTATATATAGCTATATAGTTAAATATTATATATGTTATGTTATACATTTATAGTTATATATAGTTATATATAGTTATGTTACATAATTAAATATAATTATATATTTAACTTGACCTCCCGGGATGTTCTGGTTACCGGGTGCAAGCCCCATAAGTGATGATTGACGCTTTGTGATTCATTTCACTAGTTTCAATCCCACTTCTTCACCCCTGTGAGCATCACCCGATGAAATGAGTGCTAAGTGGACTATTCAAAAATCATGAGAAATGGAAATGGTGATAGATAAATGAATTACTTAACACAGTTGAATCCCGAAAATGATATCTATTAACACTAATATATTATGTAAATATATGTAGTTATGTTATATTTAATTATATAGTTATGTTATATATATAATATTTATAATTTTGTTATATATATATTATAGTTAAATAACAACATTTTTTATTTTGGTCTCGGATGCGGGTGTAGATGACAGGGCATAAGATGATGGGATGGGGGTGCGGCATGACGGGAAGCCACCTGTCCACCCGCAAGGAAGCTGTCACTCAACTCTTAAATATGACTGCTCTGCGTTTAATGGCCTTAACTCCTAGTGCTAATCACAACCATAACTCTGCACCTCGATACATCTTCGCGTGCTGCGACATGGATCGACCTTCAGTTCATATTTATGATGGTTTATTTCAGATGGCTTATAGTTGCACGGTCGACTGGTTCGATATTATGGAGCGCTCCTCTGGTTCGAATACAATTCCTTCGCCAGTGAATCGATGGTGCAGCCCGAATGCTGGGCTTTCAAATGCGCGGTTACTGGCAAGAGGAGCAGTCTAAATTGCTGCCTGGATCTTGGAGAAAACCTCCACTTCTCACTTGCTGGTTCCTGTATTCTGGCTTCAGTCTTCCTGAATTCTCATACGTCTCAGTCTTCTGTCAATCCTTCGCTTCCCTAGCTTTCTTGCACCGTTGTCTCGACTGCGCAAATGCCGCGCCTTAGGCAAAGAATGAGATGATGGAGAGGCACAACAAGGTGCCAGATGCGGCGTTCTCCCTCCACCTCTAGCACGTGCTCTGCATCTTCCTCCCATTCGGACAACCTTTCTAGAGTTCACAGAGGTCGCCTTCTCCGCTCAGGTTGTTGCCTTGATTCTCCCATTCCTTCATCTCTCCCTACTCAAACCCACACCGTGCACTTTTCATTCATTAGTTCTCTCAACCGACCTCAGGTTATTGCCTCTATCACATTTGTCTTTCATGAAGAGCCTCAGGTCGAAGCCCCCAGTTCTTTCCCGGCGGCTCGTAGCATCTCTGCGGCTCAGACCTCGAAGTCGAATGCTGGGATGATGCACCCTGAAACTTTGGACTTGCAGGATATGGAGGGCAAGGCTAAGCAGGACCAGGAAAACAAGGACTTGGTGGGTCAACCTAGCGGGATGAAGGATGCAGGGCAAAGCGACATTGGGCAAGCGAGCGGGGCGCAGGTGGTTCCTCCACCTTCCAGGAAGGTGGTCACCTCCGTTGCTGACCTGTTCAATGAGGATGGGGAACCGGATGAACTCTGGTGCAGGGTCGTCTATGAACCTGCTGATGAGTAGTTTCGCCTCTTCATTCTGGTTTTTTTTCTTAGCTTCAACCCTTACATACGGGCTTGTTTTTTAATTTCCTGTTGTTTCAGATCATGCATCTGTTTTAGATAGATATGGTCTCCAACACTTAAATTCTCTGGTCCCCCTGCGTGGGAATTTTCTCAATTGCTATTTCAGACTGGTTTCCCTCCTGAAGGGCAGTCTTAAACTCTAGGTTTTTTTGTTCAAAATGCCACAATACTGGGCAATGATCCGGCCTCGACCCGCTGTACTTTACTTCTTCTGTTAATAGATTACTTTTACTTAGAAAAAAAAAAACATTTTTTATTTTGGAATTTTAACCTCATTAATATTTTATTTAAGTAATTAATTTTTTAAAACAAATTACAATATTATTATTAAAAAAATATTTGTAATATAAATTAATTTAAATTTAAAATAAAAATGTCTTATTTAGGTTCACCATGAATAACCATATTCATTATGTCAATGTTAAGCTCCTTATTTATTTATTTTTTTGTTACAATTTAGTTGTTTTATGTTTTGGAGTTTTTTGGCATATTTTTGGTCAAATTTGTTCAAAATTTAAAATGCATTTTAAATAACAAAAATTCAAAATCTTTTGAAATTTATTTAACTAAATTCCTAAGAAAAAACTTTAAAACCTAAAATAATTAGAAAATAAAGTTTTTACCCTTCAAAATTAGAAAAAAATCATAATAAACATGTTACAATTGTAATTATTGTAAACTTATACAATGAAATAAAACAAAATTAAAACCTAAATTATAGTTCTTTTGATGGTTTTCAAGGGTTTTCTTGGTGGTTTTTGTGGTTTTCTAGGTTGTTTTTTGTGGTTTTCAAGGGTTTTCTTGGTGACTTTCGTGGTTTATATATGGTGAGTTTTCATTTCAAATTAATTTATTTTTTTGCAAGAAAAATTAATTCAAATAGAGAAAAAATGATAGGAAGCCTGCCTTGGACTCCAGATGGTGGTTGGGTTGAGCCTCTAGGACGTTGATTGGGTCACTCGGTGGCTGGATCGAGCTCCCAAACTCTCGGTAGAGGTCCTCTCTACCTCATGGTCTACGCAAAATGGCTTGCGCAAATATCGGAAGAGCCTTTTAATGGGAAATAGAGGCTTGATCAATCCCTAGAGCTCAATCAAGCTCATGTTTTACCTTAGGTTATACATGAGCTTAATTGAGGGTTTCTTTTATTGCTCAATCAAGGTATCTCTAAGCCCTTAAGTAGCTCGATCGAGCATTTAAAGATTGCTTAATTGAGTGCTTAAAATGGCTCAATCGAGCTCCCTTTTTTTCACCAAAATGCACCCTCTCTTTGCCAAAATGTGTAACCCAACTCCATGCATAAACCCTGTTGGAAAAATCTATTCTTCTTCCTTGTCATAAGATTATGAATTTCTTAAAAATCCATGTCTGCATATTGTTATTTCTTGAAATGTTTGAGTCCTCCAAAATCCTTATTTAAAAGTGGGTTCAAACTTGTTTTATTATTTATAATATCCTCCTTAAGTCGAACTCATCAAATTGAAAACTAAGGCCAATTGTTCCTCTTAAAAACACATTATAGGTAATGGGTTTGACCAAGCTACTTGAAAACTTTTAAAAAATGGTTTAGTATAATTTGTAAATTTTTTTGTATTTACCTAAATAGTAACTAGACATAATTACATCAAATCATTGGCTAGTTTTTCATTAGGAATTGACATGGTTGAATATGTTTGATATTTTTAAAATAATATAAAACATACACATCTATGATATTACTTGGTTGAATCTTATTTTATGATCAAGTACTAAATTAAAAACACAAAATTTATATTAACCATTCTAGATCCATCTTAACTCTAGATTTTTCTCTCTAACAGAGATTTGCATCTCAAGGTTTTTAATCCTTTTGGCGTTTGGTGGATTCATAGTTAAGATGGATGTAGACTAGTTTAATTATAATTTTTTTTTTTTTTTATATGTAATTTTACCAAGTCAAAATGTTTACAGGACATCTCTATCATACTAGGCTAAAAAGCACCTCAGACAAAAATTTAACAAAAAACACACAATACGTGATATTTAAATGATGGGTACAAATAAAAATCAAATGTCATGTAAAGAGTAATTTTAAAAAGAAACTTGTCATAAAAAAATTACTTGATGCATAAGAATGCCTATAAAATTTATACCCTAGATAAAGTAAAAAGAATCTTATGTGTTAACCAATCTTTCCCCACCTCCACATCTCCTAATTTATATTTTACCCAATTTTCTCTGCCTACTCATAATTTATATTTTACCCAATTTTCTCCTCGCCCCACCCTCATAAACTTAGTGGTTGGGGTGAGAGGAATATTATGTCAAATATAAATGACGTCTTACATAATCTTACCCACATCTTAGCAAATCATAATTTAAGTTTTGGCAAATTTTCCCCTCACTTAGCATTACAGTTAATTATCTTGAACCCGTTAAGAAAAATCCAAACATTTATATTTATATCAAAATTGTGTAATTGAATCTTGACATTAAATAACTATTTAATTTTAGTAAATACTTATAAAATAATATTTGATGAATTTATTAATAACAATGACAAATAAAATTACCAAAAACAAATTTACATTAGATTAATTATACGCCATTCAAATTATATTTATATATTTAGTAATGTTTGACAAGTGTCCTTAATCAAATTATTTATACACCATTCAAATTATATTTATATATTTAGTAATGTTTGACAAATATCCTATAAAAAAAAAAAAAACAATTTCAAAAATTCATATATCACATTGACATATTATTAATTAGTTTTATTTTTTTAAGGAAAAAAGTGGATTAAATTATAGTTAATTACATAGTACCCTTCCATTCTTACATATAATAATTACAAAACAAAATGTAGGTAATGTATTAAATTTAGTAATGTTTGACCAATGTCCTTAATAGCCAGATTTTTTTTTTTTTTAAATTCATATATTACATTGACATATTATTAATTATTAATTAGTTTTTTTTTTTTTTTTAAAGTTGATTAAATTATAGTAAATTACAAAGTACCTTTCCATTCTTACATATCATAATTACAAAATAAAATGTATGCAATAAATTAAATTAAATAATATTTAGGTATTGATATTTATCATTGGTTTAATTGGAATTAGAACATTAATAAAAATATTATTGGTGGTTAGAAAATTTATTATAAGCTTGAAAACAATTGCAAGACAACTTATTTTTGAGTTTGGAGTAAAAAAAATCCTCTTTGAGACTCTCGCCACTCTTGTTATTTTATATGGATGTGAGGTTTGGGGTTGCAATATAGCCAGAGAATCATGGAGGAAGATCGAACTGATCCAAAAGAAACTTATAACCTACAACCTCAAGGTTAAAGGTAATACTCCCTATCATATCCTCTTGATTAAAGCTACCATTTCCCCATGAAAAGAATGGTTATGTTTCACTATCTAATGCATAAAAAAAGCTCTACAACATGGAAACCAAGAGGTCCTTGTAATTGATTCTAACTCTATCCAAAATGCACACCTCTGGCTCAAGTGGGGTTGGCACAAGGATGTCCAGTCTTGGCTTGAATATTGGAGGTTAAAGGAGGAAGTCAACTTGGAGAATAAAGATAATATAAAAAATACTTTTACTTTCAAATTTAAGGACAAATTGTGGGATGATATGGAGCTAGAAGATAAAAGGAAGCTAACGTATCATAAAGAGGTGATCAAACCCACTCTACCTAAAATATCATATTAAGGAGGTGATCAAACCTACTCTACCTAACCAGAGAAGAAAATGAGCATTGAAAAGATAAGAACCAACTTCCATGAGCTTCGAAGTGAGATCAAGCATTGGTTCATTCCCAAAACAGCTTAGGAAAAAATAATTTGTCAACTTTGTGATACTAAGAGGATTGAAGATGAAAATTACTTTCTCTTGGTTTTTCTAGCTCTTATCCACATCCGTTCTCATTTGGAAAACATATGTCACACTACCAACCTTCTTAACTTGTTTAGTCAAGGAAACTATAGTGATCTAGAAATATTAAAATGTCTCAATTAATCTCAATTAATCTCTTTTTAAAGATATGATAGACCTCATTAATCTTAATAAACATTGATCATCATCATCATTAATAAAATAAATTAATATAAATTTATTTAAATATTAATTTGATAATATTTTTAATCATTCAAAAACTTGTTTATTCTTTATTTTTTTATTTTTATTTAATAAATTTCTAATTAAAATAAAATTTTAATATTTTATTTTAATATTATATTTATATTTATTATAATAATCTTATATTTTATAATATAGTATTTTTTTTTAAAGTTTGGCACAACTACATTTTTAATATGTCTAATATGTCACTACTTTATATTAAAGAGTATCTTAACAAAATATCATCAAAGAGTGCCTCAACAAAATACCCGATCACCCATAAACTATAATATAATTTTTTAACTTTTAATTATATTATTATAAAAATGATAAAAAAAATAATATGTCAAATTAATATAACCAAGTGCCCCAAAAATTTGTAGGGAGTGCTTAAGAAATTTTATACATCTTCTTCCATTTATTTTCACAAATGTTTTTGCCATAAAATCTCATTCTATTTAGTGTTTGAATGGTAGGAGGATTACACTTATTGTTGTGGTATTATTTTATGATATAGTTTGTTTTGCCCTAGATTTATAATTTTTTTTATAAAATTATATGTACTTCAATATATATATAGTTTATTGGTTAAATCTAAGGATTTAAAATTTTAACCATATAATATTTTATAACATTATCATTAATTATTTATAATAAAATAATAAATTTAAAAAATCATTTAATATATTAATTTTTTATTTTAATATTGTTAAAATTTATCGTGTTTTTTTTGGTAAGTTAGTTTAATTTATATTAATTCAAAGAGAAACATTACATAGATGATAGGCTGAATTGGTAAGCTGCGCTTAGCCAATACCAACCTTCATTACTTTCAGAGTAGTGCAAGTATGGGGCTGTCTCCTGGGAGGAAACCAGCCCTGTAGTAGCTTCAACTAGTAAAAAATTACAAGGTGTGCCTTGACACATGAAAAAACAAAATTTCTATAATATGCGCTAAAATAACAGAAAACAGAAAAGAGCCATGCGACCTCGCAATCATGGTGTTCCAGCATCATCATCGGTAACAAGGTCCTCATTCTCGATGCAACATTTGTACTCCTATGCTATGGCTTCCTCCTCAGCAGTTGATCGACGCAGGGGCTTTGAGGCTGGTGCGCAGAGAATGGGAGCAGCCACGTACTCAAAATTCAATACACGCGTCCAAACACCCTCTGAGTCCATGATCCATACATTGGTGTCTTTCCCCGCAGTCTCTTGTACTGGAAGAGGCTCAAATTTGCGACGAGTAGGATGCTCCTGGTGAGCTAAGGTGGATTTCCTAGGTCCCCTTCTGCTCCTCTAAGTCTCCTGAGCTAGGGAATCCTCCTGGACCTGGGTGCGCGCTTGACGTTGTGATGCTTCCCTGTCGTGGATACCAGAAGAGGAACCCTCGAAGGATTCCAAACGGTTGTCATGAACTCGCTGATAACGTCCTGAGAAGATACCTCTTTGGCTGCCCCTGATGGTCCTTTGGCGCTGACACGGAGCCATGGGGGGGGGGGGGGGAGGAGCAGCTAAGGGTTGGGGGCTGGAGTACGCACGAATACTTGCACTTCAAGGGAACTCTCAACAGAGGAGCGGGGAAAGGATGTGCATGAATGAGAAAAGTGCAGCAGGGGGGATGCGTAGATTGGGGGGGGGGGGTGGTGCAGCGAGGGGGTTTGCCATTGAAAGCGCACAACCAGAGGGATCTATGTAAGCTAGGAAAATCAGGGGGGAGTGTGCAGCCTAAGGGATGCGCAACAAGGTAGGTGCCTGGTAGCTTGGCGCTAGAATGAAGACGCACAGGTGGAAGGGCGCAGCTCTGGTGAAAAACTCGAAGAGACTGACGCAACAAAAAAATAGCTAAGGGGGCATAGAGAGCTCTGGAAACCAACAAGAGCAGCTTGAGGATATCACGATGAGGAGGGACCTTGCCTTTTGAAGATCTGTGGCACAAGCGCAGATGTTGTGCATTATTGTGACACGCTCGCAGGTGCAGGCTGTAGCAGTTCTCATGGTGTGGCATGTGATTCATGGAATGGCAGTGGATCAGATGCATCATGGACCTCATGTAAATGATTGCAGAGGGGAAGTTCCACACCAGGTAAAAGTTGGCAGTGCAGATCTTCGTCGGCCCCTGCGTGGGAAGAAATCGTTTCATACATGCACGAAGCCATTTCATACGTGCGCGTCCTGTCACCCGCAGTCAGAATATAGTTATATATATATATATATATATATATATATATATATATATATAATTAATGTTTCTTTTCATTACCATTTTTATATGATACAAATAAAATATTTATATGATACAATTTGAAAAAATTTGAAAAAATTTAATAATTAAAATATATATTTTATCTTAAAAATTATATATTTTTAATAATTAAATTTAAAAATTAATATAATATATACATTTTCATAAATTTTAATAATTATAATTTAATAAAATTTATCTTGAACCTTCACTTTTTATATATATATATATATATGGTAAACAAAATATTTATAAATAAAAATTAACCTGAAACTATGATTAATATTTACTTGAAAATTTATCATATATTAAAATAATAAGTGGAAAAATATAATAGTAAGTATCTTTAATAAAAAATATATATGAATTTGGAAAAAATAGATTCTAACATCATGTCATGTCAATGTCATTCTCAAAATAGAATGTCATGTCATTTTCAAAATAGAAAAATGATTTACAAAGGCATGCACATGACGTAAGCCATGCCTACTCTTGTAGGCTTAATATAGATGTTTCTAGCCATAGATACACGTGATAACATTCAGACTTAACGTAGGCCATTGGTGAAGGCTATTTCTACAATTGCACAATTACCCATTTTAAAGGTACATCTTCTAATTATCCATATTTTCCTAGTCACTCGTCTTTTCCTTGGATTGTAGTTTTCATCACTCCTTGTTTTTACCAAGTAGTTACACCATCAAAGTATGTTGATACATATTATTTCATTCAAGTTTTTAAACCAATTTTCATAAATTTAATATTAAGTTAATTTATTATTGAAAACATTTTTTTTTTTTTTAATTTATTAAATTTTATTAATAGAATTTTTTATTGGTTTAATGTTCAATGTTGTGATTTTATTTATATGAGGTAGTGTTTTTTTTTTCAATTGGTAAAAATAATAAATTTAAAAACAAATATTCTTATTTGTTATTTTATAAGTTTTGATTATGTTGCAATTAGTCATGTTTGGGTTATTAATCTATTATAATGTTGTAATATACTTGAGGCGAGGCAGTGTTCATACATGTGATGTAAATTTGATTGATATTGTAATGTTGTAATTTTTGACATATATGTGATGCAAATTTGATAGATATAGTGATGCTGAAATTTTTTAGTAAGAACGATTTGGATAGTCCACTGGGTATGTTACATGGAGTGGCCTACTTGAACCATATTTTGATCCTCTAATGCTTGCAAAACTTGAATTGCTTCATATTTTAAACATTAACTCCACTATGGAATAGAGTAGAGATGTTCGAGGGGTGGGAAAATAAGGTGGCTCGACCAATATGACTCAATGAGTGGAGAACTCATATCCATCACTTGAGAATTCATCACTTGATGAAAAGTAGAGGAATTGATCACACATGTCTTAAAATAGGCACATAAGTTAAGCATACATTTATTTTCTCTATGTAAAGGAACAACATGAGATAAAACATCTAGTACATTTGTGCTACATACTTCAAGCTATAAGGTACCCATGAAGCATCATTACACAATTTAATTCATTCAATTATTTACACTAGACAAAACAAATATAAGAGTATAAATGTTTATTGTTCATGAGAGTATTGTATGTGAAAGAATAAAAGGAATAGAAGCTATAATTCAAACATGAAAAATACTAAAAGTGGCTCCCTTAATGGCCCATCATATGAAAGCTTACTTGTACTTCCATCTTCAAAGATTATATGAGAAAAAACAATAAAGCTAATATAATGAGGTATTGCATATTTCAAGTATTTCAAATTTAAACTAAAAAAAAAAATGTATTATTCAATCCTCATGAATACATGAAATATTTGGATTCCCATCTAAAATGTTGTGTTAATTCTTGATGTAAATGGTTTATAATTTAATATTTCTTTCTATGACCACAGGGGCTTAGTGGGTGAGCAATATTATACCACTTGCATTCATATTTGGGGATGTATATTAAGGAAAAAATGACATAATATATTGAACATATATTAGGGGGTAAAGGGCTTTTATATTGGCAAGTATGAAAAATGGAACTCAAAGTTAATGAAAAAATATAAAGATGTATAAAAAATGTTAATGAAAAAAAGGATACCTACAATATCTAGTGAAAGTAGTGGATTTTTAAATTGGGAAGTGGTATTGGGCTTGTATTGGTAGGAAGTTAAATAATGCTATTTTTAGAGTTATTTTCCAATATGTAGTCAAATTGGGGTATTTCTTAGTTTGCCATGAGCGCACGTGATATATCAGAGGCCCATTGAGTAAACCTCATGTCTTTATGACTAGTTTTAAATCATAATTAATATGTAATTATTGTAAGAACTTGATAGTGGTTTTTAAAAGTTCTTTCCTTTGTTGATGGTTGAATGTGGTTGATAAACCCCATATGTACTTTTGGCTTTACAAAGGTGAAAAACAAAGAATTACATAAATGTGAAAAGAAAGAAATATAAATGTGAGAAGGGGATATGAAACTAATACATAGAATATATAAAATATTAAATTTTTTCATAGTCCTTTGACCTTAAATTGCATCATCCTACTTTCCAATATTTCTTCAGAGTTTTGTCGAAATACTATATTAATTTGTTTTATTCCATAAACCAAATTTGTGAAATTTGAAATATCAAATTTATGATTGGTTCAATCATATATGTTTTGACTTAAATCCTTTCCATATGAGATTTATTTTCCCCCAATTATCATTTTAAGTAATCATGAGAAAAAAATCATTTTTTGCCATTATAAAGGCTTTAACAATTTATAGTGAAGGCTCTAACAATGGTGCAATCAAGATACTTTGATAATGTTGCAAGTAATGCAATCAATGATGATATTATTTGACATTGCATTCAATGTTGACATTTTACATTATTTAAGTCCCCTATATGGCTATCATGCAAGAAATCACCACCTTCCACTTTGTAACATCCATGCACCCTTTACAAGCTCCCATTGGAAAATGACGCATATCCTTCCTTCTCTTATTCTTGTTCATGATGGGAACCAAACCTAGATAACTTATGACCAATGTTCCTAAGGAAAGATTGAATCCTACCCTTTTTCCATCCACTTCCTTCTCTTTTACATAGGAATGTGGGCTCTACTTTTTTGTTTTATTGGACATTTCTATTTCATTAACATTTCCAATTTAATCAAAAGATTTAGCTAAAGAAGAAATCAAATTCCCAATAGCTAAGCTCCCAATTCCTACACATCCCCACATTCCACCTGCTAGATACATACTTTAAGATATATGGTACTCATGAAGCACCATTTCACACATAATCTAATTCATTCAATTATACACTATGATCACTTTTGTTTCTATATACAGTTCCAATTAAGCCTAAAGTATCATGTACAAGAAGAAACCACCTTTATTCCCTTAAATACAATTCCATCTATTTTAAATTCGCATGGATTTTTTCCTACAAAATATACTTATAGGTTCTTTTGGAGACATGATTTATCATTCCATCAAGGTTAATGTAGGGCCCCTCAAGAAAAAAATAAACCAAAAAAGGATCATGCTTCAAATAGAGTAACGTACATTCATAATTTTACTAATATATTGTCATTCTAGGATCCCTTCATGAAATTCTCCCCAAGCATGGACACATAAATTGCTTTAGACCACTATAATTGTCACCCATGTAATCTTAGAAACTACCCAAATGATAGCTTCATGCACATTTATTCGAACCCACATAATCTCAAAAAATCCCCCAAATTTTGAAAACCCTTGTGTACCAAGCAAATGCCTCACTATTTATGAAGAATTTACAATGGGTTCATGATTACAACACTTTCAAAAGATCTATTTAGCTAAGAAGTTGAGGGTGATGGTATATATTTTGTGAAATTCACCCATGACCTTCACCCAACCCATCATTTACTTGGTCACTGTTAGAATGTTTTTTCCATTCTAAGTGGCCTCAATACATCATGGAGTGTTATCACTATAATGCTCTCCTTGTTTTTCTTAATTTCATTGGTGCTTTTATGTCCTTTTATAAGGTGTGATGTTGTTGAAAGCAAGGCTTCAATATGCATTCACGAAGAGACTCCATTATAGCAAGAACACAAGAGAACACATACTCATAAAGACGAGATGTATGAGAAGGATATCCAATCAATTACTAATCATTTTCCATGAGTATTTATAAATTGAAAGGATGGTTGGAGTGGTTGTGCCTGCTACCAACTAATCACTTATTGGATTCTCATTTATCCCATATTACATATTAATTGATATATTTACTTTAATATGCTAATGTCTAATGTACTAATATGTGATGACTTTATAAGGGCCTACGAAGCCTCTCAACATATTTCCCCACCTAAAATCCTTGATCATCTTGAGCAAGTGTGCAACAACAATGCCATGACCTATTATTCTTTAGCCTTTACCTTTGATTTCGCAGGTTCCTATATATTTAATGAGTCTTTAGTGCTATTTTTCTCTTTCCAAACAAGGTCCTCTTGACTCTCTTGTTCCAAAATCATGCCTTGAGAGTGATCCCCAAATCATCTTGTGCTCATCTTTCCCTTACACAATGCCCTATGAAAGAGCCAATTATTTATCCAACCTACTATGTCTATGCATTTTGGCTCTAAAGGCCACAACCTAGGAATTTTTTTACTCTCTCATACTAGGTGGTTCAATTAGTTCAATCTTCTATTGTCATCATCTTATCCATTCAACACTTTGTGTGTGTTCGAGTCATATGATGTCCCATTTTTTAATGCCTTATTCTTTTGGAACTAATTCTATTTGCAAGTGTTTTAATTAAATTCTTAATAAAGTGCCATAATGTTGTATGCTATTACTTGGTTCTTGTATTTCTCTTATTCATGGTTATCCTCTCTATGTCCTCATTTCTCATTCGAAGTTGTCTTTGATGTTATTTCAATTTTGCAATATATATCTTATAACACTACTAATGATATGGATTATTCTCTGGGAATGTATGGAGTCTACATATAAGACAGAGGAAACATTTAATTGACTCGACACTAATCAACTAGTACACAATTGATTATATTGGTACTAGGCTTTTATAAACACTACCGACTATATATTGATGAACATTTGCAAGGAATTGATCTCGTCAGCTAAAAATTGACTTAGAGTTCAAGAAATAGGGGATTGTTTTCCTTTTAAGAACCACATTTAACTCCCTCTTCAATTTTTTACTCAAATTCACTCAACAACATTAATTTATTTTTCTTACTTTAAACATAGACTCCATATCACATTATTGTATTTTTTCCAATCAATGCTCTATATATGCTTTGGAGGATATTTAGACCAATAACTACATAAAAATGACAACCATATATACAATATTTTTATAAAATAACTTCATTTTAAAATTAATGCTCAAATCCTACAATATTAATAAAATTACTTCATTTTGAAACTATGCACTTGCCTTTTGAAGGTGTACACTTAGCCAAGCTAAAAAAGTAGATTCCACAAATTAATTTTCTCTAATGGCTTAAAACTCTAGTTCAGTGGATTTATTCAGCACATTGATCAATTCTCAATTGATGTCCATTACATGGGAAATTTGTTCAATTCCATTCCATTTTCGATTTTGATTCCATGTAAGTCAAGATACGCATAATTTGGTGACCACAAGGTTCCTCACATGTAGTCAAATACACATGCTCTCAATCATTGCTTTGAATGGTAATCATGTATGTTCCCATTATGATCAAGAGACCATATGTGGTTTGTGTTATATCAATGGAAGACAAGTGAGATAATGCCTTCCATACTAAATGAGGGAACCATTTGAAGAGAATAGTGCAACACTTGGTTAGGTTCAAATCCCTAAGACTAATGGAAAATATGCAGTATCCTCTCCACTCCATTAATTTCCATTGAGACAATTTTTTGTGAGAATTCTAAACTACATATGTGGTTATTATTAAAGAGAACTAATCATAAGTTTACTAATTCATAAAAGTTTTCCAAATTACCTCTTTTTTTAATGCAATCTTCTATATTTGTTTGCAATTTTGCCTTCAATTAAACAATTTCATAAGAAATCAATAAGCATCTCAACCTTGCAAAAATTTCTTGGTCTCCACATTTGTTGGGTCAAACCACACCAACAACTTTCACAAAATCAACTCTTTAAGGAATAAGTATTTTTATTCAATAGCTTGTTCATTAGCATTTATAATCATAAATAATCTCTATAGATTTTTTTTTTTCTTTTGTTTTCTCGTAAGGTTTTGATTTGATAAATAGTCTTACGCTTACATGTTCTTTATCTCGTCTTTTCTTTCACCTTTTTTAGTAGGTTTTTCAAGGAGCATCGATGAGAATTTAGCAAGCACTTGAAAGATTTAATCAATATTTTCCACAGTCACATCGTCCCATTTGTTTTCGAAATCTCGAATACTATACCAAAAACAACAAAACCAAAACCTTGAAAGAAGGGCTTCACCATGCATTCAACAAGAGACTACATTGAATCAATAACACAAAAACATGTGTACTCACAAAGAAGAGATGTATGCGAAGTACATATAACTAATTTAATATTCATTATATATATACATTGAAATATTGTTGTAGTGTTTGTTCCTGTTTCCAACTAATCACTTGTTAGATGCTCAATTATCCCTTATTACATATTCATTGATATATTTACTTTAATAGCTAATGTACAATGTACTAATGTGTAATGACTTTACAAGAGCCTAAGAGGCCTCTTAGCATCTCCTCACACCCCAAATCCTTTCTTGTTCGGAGCAAATGTATAAAAAAAATACCATGACTTGTTATTATTCAACCTTTATATTCAATCAAGTAGGTGCCTTTGTAGTTAGTGAGTCTTCACCACCATTTTCCTATCTCCCCAAACAAGTTCCTCTTAAATATCTTGTTACACCATCATGCCTTTTGAGCGATGTCTGACTTGCCTTGTGCTCATATTTCCCCTACATAATTCCCTATAGGAGCCAATTATTTAGCAAACCTACCATATCATTGCTTTCTAGCTTTTGAGGTCACAACCTAGGAAATTGTTCTTCTCTCTCAACTAGTTCAATATTATGGTGTCATGATTTGCATGTGTTTGTTTCATGTGATGTCTTGTTTTTGAAATCCTAATTCTTTCTAAATCAATTCTATTTGCAAGTGCTTTAATAAAATGCTCAATCACATGATATAATTTTGTATGGTACTAAATTGATGTAATCTGCTCCTTCTACTATTGCTCATGGTTGTGATCTATATATTCTCATTGATCATTCAAACTTGTCTTTGATGCTCTATCATTTCTACAATCTTATACTCCTACTAATGATATGAATTCTTCTCTATAAATGTCTGGAATTTTCATATAACATCACAGACAACTTTGACTAGATCAAATCTAATCATTTAATAGACCATTGATTATGCTAGTAATATCCTTTTATAAATGTTGTGAGCTCTACATTAATGGATGTCATTAAGGAACTGATCTCATAAGCCAAAAAATGACTTAGATTGCAAGAAGAATGAGATTAAACCCTTTTAAGAATCATATTTACCCCCCTCCTCAATTTATGACTCAAACTCCACGATTTGTATTCTTTATTCATGCCAACCATAGGACTAGAAGGTGGAGATAATCCCTTCCATAATGTCAAGATATACTAAACAATATAAGAGTTGAGAAAACTAGTTAAAGAGGGAAATGCAACACTCAAATAGGTTCAGATCCCTAAGAAAATTTAAATCAACAAAACTTCCTGCTCTTGATGTAAATGGGGGAATATAACTCCAACACTTTTGCAAGTCAGGCATCAATGAATGATTAGTTTTTAGTTCTTATTTCAAGTTGAAAGCACACAAGGCCAACCAAATTGAATCAAAGTATCATCAACCAAGTATCTACATATTAGACCAAATATAGCCATAGCCACATGAATCCATGAGTAGAAATCACCATGAACATCCATGAGCATCTTTCTTTCTAGTTACAATCATTTTGAAATTGTTTCATCAAATGGTGCAAATGTTGCACCAAAATATTTAATTTCATGTATTCTTCCTTTGAAGCAACCTTCTTGAAGACTAGAGATTTCTCCAAGAGCCTCACCTCTTTAATGTTGTGGATTTTATCAATAACAGAAACCATGAAAATTGAATCCATTTACTAACTCATAGTACTCAGTGGTGGCTATGAGTATTAGTCAATGATTAATCATGAGTCAACCGGTAAGTCAAGTAGGTCAATCAAATGAATAATTGAATTTTGTGCAATTGAGCAATTGCATGGTTTAGAAATTATTGTAAGGTCGCTTAGTCTTCACTTTCATTCAAGCATAAATAATGGATAAAAGGCATGCAGATAAATATAAATATTGTTGAACAAGACAAAGACCAACCACTTGTTATATATCAAATCAATCCTCTAGGGAGATATTGAGCACTTAATCAGACACAATGACAATGAAATATCATCTCCATTCCATTCATTTTGATTGAACTAAGGTGGTAGTTGATCCAATCGAATGCTTGCTAAATGTTAAATTATTTCTTGGTTATAGTGTATTGAGTACTATATCAATTACACTAATTTGTAGATCTAAAATGAGTCAAATCCATTCATTATATTTAGTTGTGTTGTGAGAATTATAAACTGCATACATGGTTATTCTTGAAGATAACAATTCATAAATTACTAATTTATAAACATTTTCCAAATTACCTCATTTTTGTATGTAGTATTCTATATTTCTTTTGCAATTTTTTCTTCAATGAAAAAATTTCATAGGAAATCAATTAACATCCCAACTTGCAAAATTTTCATAGCCTTCCCATTTTTCAGGTCAAACTACACCAACAACTTTCACTCAATCAACTCTTTGAGAAACAATTATTGTTATTCAATATATTTTCCATGAGAATTTTTAACTATAAATATTCATTGTGACATTTTTTTTCTTAATGCTTCCATTTGATAAACAGATCTTCCACTTACATGTTCTTCATCTTGTTATTTATTTCACCTTTTGTGTTGGTTTTTTTAGGAGTGTGCATGAGCATTTAGCAATAACTTGCATGAGTTTTTCAATATTTTCCACATTCACATCATCCCATTTGTTGTTGAAATCCCAGATTCTATACCAAAAATAAAAAAAAGCCAAATTATTGAATGCAGGGATTCAACATGCATTTAAGAAGAGACTACATTGCAACAAAAACATAAGAACTCATGTATTCATAAAAACGAGATGTGTGGGAAGGATATCCAATTGATTTACTATTAATTCTCCATAAGTATTTATACATAGAAAAGATAGTCGAAGTAGTTATACCCCTTCAAACTAATCATTGGTTAGATGCTCATTTACCCCTTATTACATATTCATTGAAATGTTTACTTTAATATGTAATGTCTAATGTACTAATATGTGATGACTCTACTTGGGGCTAAGAGGGTCTCAACAAATGCATTATTTCTTAACGTATTTTCATTAAAAAGAATTTTCCTATTATGAGCCTTGGTTCAATGGTAAATGGTGGCTCAAATATCCATAAAAATGTTTCACTCATGAGTTATATTTCCCATGCAAATGGGATATTTTATGTGGTTGGTTGGGTGAAAGTAATAGGTGAATTTCATAAAGTAGATATTATTACCCTCGGCTTATTAGTTAAAGGGATATTTCACAAGAGTGTTGTAAGTAGGAGGCTATTAATGCCACCCTACGGATCCTATGTTAAGGTCATGTTATAGTGGATAAATACCTCTTTCCAACAAGAGCGATCTCCCTAGATTCCTAAGAGATCTAGTAACAAACAAAACAAATAACAACTACCTTTCCTTAATTCACAATTGACATGAAATATGAGATATGTTGAAGCCTCTTACCTTCTCTGTGAAATTCCTATGGAAGTCCTTCCAATGCTTTCAAAATCCTTTTCTTTCTGCTTCGAAGTGAGATTTGCATGAACATAAACAAACAAGGAATACAAGCATACTGTAGAAAAATATGAAACCCAAAACAAATGAAAATTGAAACATTGCATATATCATAATATTAAACTCATATTCAGTTATAAACCATGCAAAAGATATAAAAAAAAATTGCAAATATAATTGAGATAAGTGCAATTAGGAAAGAAATAGTTGATTGTCTTAATTTCAGAACAAGAAGAGGCAGTACAACCTTGCCTTGATAACGTAAGCCTTCTCCCAAAAGTCTCCAATCCTCCCCTTAGGTGACAAGCATTCTAGTCCTATTCCAACACCATAATTTTACATTTATAAGTTCTCTCTAACCCTCTAGACTATGTTGAATTTATAGACCAAGAGGAGGAGGTTTGAGATCCTCTTCTCAAGGGATGGGATATTAAAAAGGAGGGATTATGGTTCCACAAAGAGAGGGAGTTTGCTCCATAAACAAAGGGATGAGGTCCAAGTGAGCATAAGCTTGAAGCTTTAAGTTGGGGAATATTCCTCCAACAAATATTCGAGAAATCACTTTTCTTTTTACGTACCTTAAGCTATTTACACAATTCATAGTGCGAGACATAGCACATATTTGTGATGGATATAATGATAATATTTTCATCTACTTAGAATTTATCTAGGGAACCGTGAAAATGATCAAAAGTGGGTTTTTGGACCATGTAATCTAGAATTCTCATTGCCTTTGGGATTATTTTGCTTCTAACATTGCATGGGGATGCTTTGGAACACTTCGATGGATAGCGAAAGATCTGGATTAGTGATCATTTTACTGAGGGTGACAAAATGATGTGTAACAAATCACCACAAATATTCATAATTAGTTTATTAGTCATGTTTGGTTTGCCAAGTGGTAGGTTGCATCATGCCACTTTATCTCCCTTTTATAATATAGGGGATTGATAAATATAACTATCATATCTTGTCTTGTGCATTGGATTTATTGTAAAAAGAGGTTTCCCCCTTATAATGGACTATTACCCATTGAATTTTTATCATTTTCAAGGCATTTGGTTTATAGAATTTAATAGCAAAGCGAAAATGTGAAGGTTTTTCTCCATTTATCAAGACATCTTGGAATTTTTGCTATCAGTGTTTTTTCTTGGAAGTTTCAGATGATTTTTTTTTTAGGGGACTAAGGAGAAGTATCAAGGCATGAGTGTTTAAAATTTCAAGATATTTTCAAAGATATAGCTTGTGGAAGATAGAGTTTGTGACTAATCTTGAAATTAGTTTGAAATGATCATTATGGAATTTTCACTATAACTTTATTTATTATTATTTATTTACTAGGAAGTTTCAAATAATGAAATTTTGATGTGAATAAGGAGAAATATTGGGGTATACATGGTAAAAATTTGAGGTTATGTTTCATCATAACTATAAATATTCAATGTATTGAAGATGTGATTTGTGACTATTTTTTAAATCAATTTTAAAAGATTCATCTTGAAATTTTTGCTATAACTTATTTGTGGGGAGGTTTTATACTCTAAATTTTGATAATTGTGAAGACATAATTATCTAGATTGGATCAGTGTATTTTTTTTGTCCATCTTGATTATTTTAGAGTGGAAAAATTGAAGGAATTATCTCACATGACCATTTTTATCAGTGAGACCCAATTTGGAAAATTTGGGTCTTAACCTTCTAAGAGTAGATTGAACCATCAAACAACAATTTTTGGGGGTAAAAGTTTTCCGCTTAGGTGAACACCATTTTTTTCTATTTTAAACACATACATTTCCAATAATGAAAGAATTTCCTCAATCAGATTCCATATGTAAAATTTATGCCACTAAGAAATTGACCTTCCTATTTTGACCACCATAATTCAAAGGATGCAACATTAACCCCCAATATTCATGGAAAAGGGGATAACCACACGATCATGATGAAGAAGACTCTATAAGAGTAAATATTGTAACTCTAGCTAAAAATTGGAGTCAAACCTAAGCACCAGTAGGCTATCAGGCTATGTTATAACTAGGCCAATATTATGAAAAGTGATTCTGATTAGTTCAAGTGCATTTTGTTCCATAGAAGAGAAAATTAGCCAATGATAGATAGGGAGAGAGAGAAAATAGAGAGGTTTGTGCACTATAGCAGCCCACAGGACATAGGCCTCATTTCTTTTTACTTGCATCCGTTCTCCATTAAGAGAAAGAGAGTAAAGTAACCTCATCTTCCAAATGGATCGTCTCTCATAAGGGTTTCCCATGGTATATATTGTGTTATTATGGTTGTGAGTGATTATGTTTTTCTCAATTCTCCATTTTCCGCATTTTACATATTTCCTGCTTAAAAGTGTAACTTATTTTTTCCAAAAATATAAGGCAAAATAATCTGCATAGTATATATTTCAAATTTTTAAGTATAAATTTATCTTATCTTTTGTGATGAACTATCCAATGGAATACCCAAGATAGTTTACGAATTAGACATAACAAATTATTTTGAATTTTTTCTTTTAAAATTTGAAACATTATAAGGTATGAGATCTATCTCATGGAAGTTAAGGTTTTTAATTAATCTTGAAATTAATATGGAACAAGCCAATTGGTAATTTTTTCTATCACTTTTTTTTAGTAAAGGTTCAAAATATGAATTTTTTAAGCATTTTAGACTCATAAAAGTTCAAATTTTACAGAAACATTAGAACAAATAATAGTCATCTAGAAATACTCCAAATTAAGGTTTTTAAAGACACATAACTTAGAATTTTTGTAGCTTTTGATTGGAAGATATATTTTTTTATTACTGAAAATAACACATATTTCATTAACTTTAGAATTAAATAATAAATCTAGAATTTCAAAATAACCATAAAACTCAATTCTAATGTCATTCTCATCAAAGAGAGTGCCCAGCCTTTTTAACAAAAAGTGTGTAAAGTGCATCCAATTTTAGAACCTCTTATCCAGAAAGAGTTGAAGAAATTATTGGAGGGATGGATCATCTTAAATTAGGGCACTCTACCTCGGTTTCTAATATAGTGCATGTGAGAAATAAATTAGGATAAATTCATTTGTGCATGCATTTTTGTATTAATCAGAACTGAGCCTCCGGTAAATATAACTATAATGTCCCATCTATGGAGCATATATTTTCTGTATTATATGTTTTCTCGACATACAACCAAGTCTTGGTTTCTGAACAGGATCTCCTGGAGACAACTTTTAGAACCAAATGCCTTTTCAATGTGCTTTTCAATGCCGGCACTTTCGCTTACAAGCACATGCCTTTTGCATTGGTAAATGCCTTTTCAATGTGCTATGGACATAAATTTTAGAGGGTTGATTGAACAAACATGCTTACGTTGTTTTCAAAGCAATAAATCACTTCATACCTTATATTTTGAAAAGCCGTGTTAAATTAATTGTTTTCCCTCTTGTATTTAAACCATTATTTATACAAAAAGATCTTGGAGAATAAAGGGGAAATTAGATTGCATCACTACAAGAGTATGAACTAGAATTCAAACTTGAACATACGTTTAATGGTCACGGGTTGTGTAAACTATTTTCAGAAGCCTTAGACCCAAAATTGTAAGACAGTGAATGTTGGGACAATGAAATTGAAATGTAGAGATCATATACTTTATATGGGTTTGTTTTTCACTCCGCTTGGTACAAATAATTAAGGAAATATTTCAAACAAGGCATTTTACTGACTGATTTATCAACCAAACAAATACGTATAAACATGCTCAAATTAGTTCAATATCAACTTATAAATGATATCATTATCAAAATACCTCATAATGGAGTTTATTATTATGCCTACAATCAATGGAGGTAGACAAATTTTTGGCTTAACTTCATGATGGAAGGTTGTAGGTCACTTTGGAGGTGATACCACAACACATAAAATTATTCAAGCAGGATATTATTCATCTACTTTGTTTAGAGATGCACATGCTTATGCTAGAAAATTTCTTGTATGTAAAAAGTGTGCTAGGAGATAAATAACAACAATCACTCCTTTGCAATTAGTCAAAGTCAAAGAATCCTTTTAGCAATGGGTTTTGGATGTTATTGGTGAGATTTTTCCACACTCTTCCAAACAATACTGATATGTTATCACTACAATAGATTACTTCACATGTTGGGTCAAATCGATACCTCTCAAGAAAATCAACGAGTAGATGGTAATATAATTTATTGGACGATAAATTATTACAAGTTTGGAGTTCCAACATCTCATGTTTTTTTGTAATGCTTCCTATTTTTCATCAATGAAATTATTTGAATTTTCTTTGGATAAAGGTATTATTTTAAGACACTCATCTAATTATTATCCATATGGAAATGTTTTAGTTGAGTCAAGTAAAAATAACTTGATCTAAATTATTAAGAAAATTGTAGTCGACCAACAACACAACTAGCATAATGCTTTATCCAATGCTCTATGGGCCGACTAGGTGATCCCCAAGTTTGTAGTTGGAGCTTCATCATAATTTTTGGTATATGGAAAAGAATTTTTCCTTACTCAAAACCTTTATCTTCCCACATTAAAACTCTCATAATATTCCAATGGTTGGTCTTGTCCTATCATTCAAAGCTGAATCAATACTCTACTCAAGCTTGAGGAAAAAATAAAAAAGCCTCGCTTGAAGTTTTTTTCCCACCAACAGAGAATTAAGATTTGATTTGACAAGACTTATACTAGTGATAAAGTGTTCCAAGTCGGTCGTGTTGTACTGCAATGGGATAATCCCCATGAAGACAAAGATAAGAATTCCAAGTTCCAATCCCTCTGACTCAAACTGTTTTTAATCCATGAAAAGCTTAGCATTAATACTTATCGATTTTAAACTTTACACGGGGAGATAGAGTCCCTTGATATGAATGGAAAGATTTGAAAACATACTTTAGATGATATCTCTTTGAGTTTTTTTTATCTTATACATACTTCAATTCATGCCTTTCCTTTTGTTTTGCTCGATTGTTCCTTTGATTTACATTCGAATGTGAAACCCTTGTGCATAAATGATTGTGTCTTTTTGTACATAAATAACTCACCTATGTAAAAATAAATGATGTTATACTAAATTTGTAAATGGGCTTGTAGTAATTTTTCATCAGTTGGCTAACATTTAATCTCCGTTGATTGGTTGAGACTTAAACATCTATACGAGCTTGCATTGTTCATACGAAAAATAAAATTGAGTCTTGTGGGGAACTCTATTAAGATTGTAAAACCTGAAATTTTAATATAATATCTTCAACTAGTTTTGTGTTGAATAAATTTATTATGGGTGCAATTTCATCAACCCATTGGTTAGAGAGGAGATTGGGAGAAAAGTGCAATTGTGAGAAAACACGTTTCAGAAAATCTTAAGAGTCTGTGACCAAAAAGGAACAACCAATCTATTTTATAAATCTAATTTGATATCCCTCATCCACCCTCGCATCAAATAAACTAAAATAATAATTTATAATTGCATACAAATAAAATAAATAAAAGGGTAAAGGCATGAGAAAGGCTTCTTGCAAAGAAGGGTGATGCAAGTAACTTTTCTAGGGCTATGGACTCTCACTGAAAGCGAAGAAATTCTTGTGTTCCTTGAGTAACTATGTTGGGGCTATCCCTCACTAGAAGCATAGTATCACTATAGACTCATATTAATTTTGAGACTTTTAAACTCACTTTCGTCATATCTTCATTTCTCATCAAAACTTTTGGTGTATGGTCATTGTTGGAATTAGTGTGTTATGAACCATTATTAAGTTAGTTAACATAGAGACAAAAAATATATAATCAGGATCAAACAACTACATAAGTGGTACTTGCAGAGTCAAATTAATACTTCCCAAAACATGTTAATATCTATCTTATTGAAAGGATAATCTAGAGATGTTGAGATTCTACCGGTGGTTCACCAATTGTTGTAGCAACAATAGTAGCCCTAATTTTTTCTAACATGAGGAAAATTTAGGGTACCCTCGTTAAAAACTCTAAGACATCTATGTGACCTAGACCCTAAGATCATTATTTAAATATATGAGGAGGTTATACCTTATAAGATTCATGAAATTTTAAGAGCGCATCGAACCTTTTCATTACATCACATCACAACTTTTCAACACGTCACAACCATGCATTGCAATCTTCAACCAAAAATCTCCATGTGATGTCACAATTAATGCACATTAAATGATCTTCCATGGTGAAATTACTATATAACCCTCCCCCCTCTTTCATTTTCACAATGTTATATTATCAAAAACCTTCCTTTCTCTCTTGCACCATGCATTTGGTAATGTGTCCCTATCAGTTTGTGTCACACTACCTAAAGTTGTAATGCTTGTGCCACATTTTAGGTTCGTATTTCACACTCCCTTCTCGTATCTATTTTTCAGTAAGTTTTAGGTGTTACCCTACTTTGGTGCAACCATTTAATTACCCAAACCCTCACCTTCTGCCTTATACACATATAAACATATACATGGAAAAACCCTTACCTGCCGAACACTTAGCCATTTTTTTATCACTTCTAGTTTCCACTGCATTACGACTTTTTAGCACATCGATCGTGTTATAACCTTTCACATTGTACATCGCACTTTTATAATCCATTGAATTTTTCTATTACAACCTTGTACATAATGTCTATTGTGCTCTAAAAATCTATCACATCACATATATGTCGATCAATTTAAGTCTTAGCGTTTCACTACAGTTTACTTTGCATCATAGTGTAACTCCCAACCTCAAACTGTATTGTTATTTCATGTTGCACCCCAAGTCACTTTCAGTTTTCTAATATATCTAGTCTAATGAGTATCTTTGATCTTCCAAGTTATGTTGATTTACAGTACTTCAACATATCATCTACTAAAAATATGGCTCCTCCAAAGGGACGACCTGGGAAATACCCTATGGAGGAGGAATATGAGGAAAGTCACATTACATCAGTGCCAACCTATGTTGATACAATGTGTTTTATTAATAAATTAATATCTTTATAATGGTCTGAAATATTCCATATATTCACTAGGAAATAATATCCTAATGGGGAGGAAGAAATCAATGTGTATCAGAATTTCAAAAAATCATGGTTTTATAAATTGGCTTCTCACGCGTCAGTGTTTCCATGCAGTGAGACCATAGAATGGGTGGTCAAATTCATTTATACTGGAGATATGACTATCAGATATATTCATCGAAATGAAATTGCTTCACTTACGTATCCTCAGATAGTTGAATACTACAAGTTACCAAAACATCACATTGCATTATTAGTGACCTGGTACAATAAGTTCAATATGAATAACAAAGGCATCTTAAGGAGTTGGTGGCAAGACCCCAACAAGTCCATAAGCAAGATAGACAAAAGGTATGAAACAAAGTCACTCAAAAAATAATGTCAGATGTTCACGACTATGTGTTGCAGGTTTTATGGGAGAGTGACAGTTGAACTCTTCGAAGAGAGTTGGGTCCCCTTCATATACACATGTTCTCATGATGGGGTTAAATTTTACTGGGTTTATATTATTACTGCATCTATTTATGACAACATGACATATGCTTAGAATCTATAAGAAGGGAAGCAACCCAAATTTTACATGGCTTATTACCTACTTGGCGATATATGCACTAGGTGTGAGTTTGAAATGATGGGGTGGAGGCGGAATCTAACTCCATATATTTAGTTAGTGCATATTTATTGTAGGGATATTTTGGATAGCAAGAATAAAACATCATACACAAATATATTTGAAGGCTTCATCTCACCACTACTACATATTATATTTTATCATAATTCATCATGCATGTTTGATCATGTGAAGGAAATTGTGCAGGATGTTGTTGATTGGTTCAGTCCACCAAAATAAACATATATTAGAGTATTTGGCTCATGGAAACTGCTTAAGGGTAAAATGCATGGGTGGTAGTTGATGTAAGATCCCTCTTGGGCCTTCCTGGGACCCAAGGGAGATATTCATATTAGCCGCAACATTCAAAAAGACAACAAATGCATGTTCATACAAGTAATTGATTGACAGATTGACGTAGAGAAGGATTACCTCTATGTATAATGCAGATATGTTGGAGAGCTCAATGTAGTGTGATATAAGCCTGCCTCGCTAGCTCCAAGTCGAATCCTTCAAGAAAACAAATAAACTAGTAATATTCACAGTATTATCAAGCTAAACAATCAAATACAAGGATATAAAAAAACATGAAATAATATGAGTCTAGGTCACTTATAACATATATATTAAACAAATAATCAAATAGATGCAATCATAAGACATCAAGTGGAAAAAATAGAGGTAGTTCTATATATTAAATGAAGGAGGATTACAACCATCAGCTTGATCAAGCCTTCCTCATTCCTTCAAATCCAAGCTCTCTCTCTTCAATCTCCAAGTGTGAAAATGATTGAGCAACTAGTTCTCAATGAACTATGCAAAAAATAATACCTCACAGTAACATAAGTTTGTTCCTCACACCTACAACCTTTCAACGTTAGAAAATGAGCCCTTGCCTCCAATTTATAAGAATTTGGGAGGATAGACCTTGCCATTCTTCTCCATTAGTTCAAATAGGGAAAAATCCATGATGTTTCCATGATTTTCTTGCTATTTCCTCTTTGGATTCCTTAGTTCAGTTTAGCAATGTCCAATCAGAGGACTAAATCGTAGGTTGCCAACTTTTTAGACTAACGCTTTGAGAAAAACCCTGACATTTTAGTCAGTAAAGTCATAATCCACCCCTCGAATCTCATGACACATGGGTAGTGTTTCCCTTTAGGAAAAACAGGGCGTTAACATAGGAATTAATGTTCCGTACAAGAAGAAGGAAAGAATTATAACTCAGACTAATAGTTTCTGGGGTGTGTTACCTTGGAAAAATAGGTCTTTGTCTTAGGAAAATTATTCCATCAATGTGTCCTTCTCCTTTAAGATGTCGAGGAGGTCATTTTTTTGTATAATAGATGCCCCCTAAAGTGTGGGTTCATAGATGAATACGATGGCTGAAATACTTTATATTTAGAGAGAGAGAGGAGTTTCTAGACTGTGGGAAAACTGAAACAAGCAACATATGTCAAATATATAAACTATCCTGAGTCAAGAATTCCCATGCTTAGTAGTTATATCAGAGTGATTTCTCTAGGAAGAGATATGACCAGTATGTCCACCGATAAGCACAATGTGGAAGTTTGTGTCATGACATTATCAATCTGACAAGATGTCTACGGAAACAATATATGCAGCTTGGGAGAGGAAACAAAGATGAGTGATGTAAGCCTCTACCCAAGGTCTTGGTTGTTGCTTCTCTAAACTGCATATTTCTGCATGTGTGAAAAAAGGAGTTGTAGTCGAACATGTGAGAAATCGTCTGATTACATTCAATAATTAAAAATATGAACAAAAGAGAGGATGGCTGCCGATAAGGGTGATGGTATCCAAAATTCCTAGTAAAATCTAGCGAGTGTGCAAAATGGTGTTGATGTCAAACACTTGTAGACTCATTCGACTAGGAGCCAATGATAAGAACCCCCAATCAAACACAAGGTAACCTGCCATTGAGGTCTGCAAGTTCCAGGGTACTAATATGTTTTTGAATTGCCTTCCTAGATAAGATGTTGAAGTTGATAGTTAGGGATCTGTTAAAAGGTAGGAAGTATGGTGTCCTACATTAGTTGACACGAAACAATACAAAGATGATTTTGTTTTGAAGATAGTGTAGAGAAATGGTGCAAATAGGTGGTGGGTAGTTTTTTGACATATGAAAGTTGGGTTGATACAAGGAGTAGAAGATAGCTTGATCTCTTGAACAATAGAAGGCATGACACACTGAGTACCAAACAAATTATACTCAAGAACACCAAAGATTTTTAGGATATAGAGATGCAAGAACATCAAAGATGGAGGCTAAAATCATAGAATGGTAGGGTTCGGTGAGAAGCTGATAAAGAGGAGCTTGTTGAGGGGTGCCAAGTTCAAGGTAATGTTGCAAAAACATCCTTAAGAATATACAAAGTGAGTCTCTTTGTCCAATTTTTTTCCCCATTTGATTAGGTTTAACGAGTCCAGATGGGTAAACTCAGTGATATTTTTATGTTTAGGGAATTTGAAAGAGATCATAAAATACAACTCCAGGGGGGGTACCTTTGTCATGATTAATGACTAGGTGTGAAAAAGGGTTAATATTATGCTTGGCACAATTCCTTTTCCGTAATGTATTCCATTGAGTTTAGATAAATTGATAAACCTATGTTCAATGGACGCTTGCCTCATTTTGTTATGAGTACAAGGAGACAAAGTAAGCTCAATATTGTTTGTGAAATTTTAACAAGTCAGACAAAGAAAAAATCGATCCTCTTTGTGAAATTTTAACGAGTCCATTGAAGAAAAACCTGTTGTCTTTTTTCGGTTTTTAAAGAGATAGAAAAAGACAGAAAAAGAATGTCTTGTAATCTTCTTTGTGGGAGTTTAACGAGCCCGAAGAAGGAAACTCATGGCTTTTTCAGCTTTACGAGCAAGAAAAAGTCTCTAAAAAGAAGTCTCGGGGGTTTTTCCAGTTTTACGAGCTAGAACAAGTCCCTAAAAATAAGGCTCAGGGCTTCTTCATGTAATTTTAACGATCCTGAAGAAGTAAACTGGATTTTTTTTAGATTAATGAGCAAGAAAAATGCCATAAAAGGAATTATCATTTCTTCCTCGTGGTATTTTAATGAGCCTAAGGAAAGGACCTTGAGGTTTTTTGGTTTAACGAGCAAGAAAAATAACATAAAAATAATGCTTGAAACTTCTTGATCTCATGCTCGTTAAGAGAAGGGTCTATGTTGGGAATTTCCTCATAAGAAAAAGTGAAAACATTGTGGAATTCCTTTAAAAGGGATGTGAAGTGTGCAATTTCCTTAGGAATGCAATTTGCTCCAATCTATATATTTTCCACGATGCTCGTTTTGACTAAGATGTTTATGATCATAGTCTTTGAAATATTTCCCAAGTTCCCTTCGGCATCGATAGTATAAACAGTCGTGTAAGTAGATGGAACTATCTCAACTGGGTCAAAACGCGGGATTTGAATAGATGTCGTGTTTGAATCAGGCATTGAAGTGCGGTGATGAAAATTATCCGAAGGTCGCTCTTCTACAGACATGATCTCTCGAATAGCTTCATCCAAAGGTAGGACTTCATCGAGCAGATATTTAGAAGGAGCTATGATGGGAGAGAGGGGGGTACTATCAGTCGAAACCAAAGCAGTGGAGGTATCAGATATATATTGGATGGCTTGATAAGCCAAATCAGCTGGCAAAAGCGACATATGTTCTCCATAGGAACTAATTTCTGAAGGGGCTAGTAGGATCCAAGGATCGATAGAGCCATCTGAGAAGGTGGATATCATTGAAACCATTTGTGGAACCTCAGGTGGCAGGAGAGGAAAACAACCCATAAGGGAAGATGCCTTCAAAATAATGGTACCAATACTGAAATATGAGTCAGGAATCCCTCCTACTATGGGTACGAAGCTGCTAGACAATATGGAATAATCTGGGGTGTAGAAGGATTGTTGGCCCACTGTAACTATTTTCCCATCAAGAGGAAAAAGGATGAGTCAGAAAACCAAAGAGACAATGGAAGTCATGGCGTAAGATCACTACGGCCCAAAAGGATATTATAGTTGAGATGATGATCTACGACAATGTCCATTTTTATCATTTTCCCACTAAGAATAATGGGGTAGCTAGCAAGGTAGCCTTTTTGGAGGAAGATGTCGACGTCGAAATATTTGAATTTTAAGATGGAGATAGAGTGGGAGAACCCAAAGCGATCCAACATGCAACTAACATTACGCTGGTCAAAGCACCTTCATCAATGATAGTGCGATGGATAGGCCTACCCTTTGGTACAACTTCCACTTGAAAGGTGAGCTGATGGGAAGGCAAGGTTTTCATTTTTCCATGTCGAATATAGCTAGCATATAATCCTAAGGGTCAATTCCACCAATGGCCAAAAGAAAAGCTTTCCTTCGAGCTCGGAAAGTTTGCAACACTTCAAAAGTAGACATAGATGACCATGCATGCACCAAGTCTTCTACAATGTTGTAGTTATGGGCAACATGTGCAGAAGTATTATGAGTCATGCAATGAAGGGTCCCTTTGGGGGACGAATGAAAAGGTCAAAAATAGGCCTTTCGATATGAATATCATTGGGCGACAATGGATTTGAACTCGAGGAAGTGTCTTGAGCATCAGCAACAGGATTTCCATAGTTCTTGGCTCGTGTTTGGAGTTCAAATATCTCCATGCCATAAATGGCATATGGTCCTTCGCTAGAAGGATTAGAACCATAGTTGCCCCCTTGTGGGGGTTGTGGTGGGTTTGCAACAAGATGTTGCTTCTATTGTTGATTAGGGAAGGGGTTGTGTACGATAGAAGGGGTCCTCCCAGTATCCTTTTACGTAATAAATTTTTTGCATTCCTGAAGGCAAGGACATTTATATGTCAAGTGGTCCTCGACATAGATTTTGTAAGGGAATCTGGTAGTTTTTTCTTTCCCTTTGTCAATTTTAGCAGCATTTCTCTGATTTGGACTATTCTGGGTATTAGGCTGCTCCTCAGAAGGATAGGTCTTTTTCTTCTTTTTCTTGTTCTTACTATCTGGTTTTTGTGTAGACTGCACAAATTTTACCATAACGGTCGGAAGAGCATCCGATTGGGTAGCGACGGTGGCAGCTGAAGATGGTTGGG